>JANVCC010000018.1:15351459-15499545 GCA_025345505.1 Todiramphus chloris collaris
AAAATGAAGGAAAAAAAAAAAAAAAAAAAAAAAAAAAAAAAAAAAAAAAAAAAAAAAACAAACAACAAAAACCACAAATTTAGACCATCGCAGAAAGGGATTTACTAGATACCTAGTTGTAAATTACACAAAAGGCTTTATAGCTGGGAAAAAAATTAAATCTCTAAAATGAAATGAAAGTTTCAAGCTGCTTCATAAAACCCATCATAATTACTGCTGTTATTATCTGCATGAGATACAATATATAGGAATACATGAATATGGGATATAATACGAAAGCTCACCCAGAACTGGATTTGGCAGCTCACAGATTCTGGATTCTTGCACAGGTATCAAAAATTCTCATGCAAAATCTTAAGAAAAGCCTCAGAAAGCAGCAACTGTTCTTTGAAAGGGATGGCTTGTGACACGGTTTACGCTCTTTGTTGAGCTATTTCAAGTCAAGGACCAGCTGTTAACAGCTGTCTTGGACCAAAGAGACAGGATATGGGGAGAAAAATCCTATGCAGACAAGACCTTGCAAAAATGGTATTTTGCAACAGAGGAAACTAAGTGATGTCAAATTCAGCCTCCAAAACATTAAGCCAATTCAATGGTCTGATGACATAGCATTTTAAAAGACATTCTGTGAAGGCAAAGAAAATGACTGTCAGGTTTTTTATATTTTTGAAAACAAGGAAAAACCCGACACACAAGGTTTGGGTTTATGTTATTAGTTAAGTATTAAGAAATTCAAGATCTAGCTGAGATGGAAGACTTTGCAATAACCATATTAAAATGTTAAACCTTGTAGATCCAAAAAAAAGAGTAAAATTTCATCAACCAGAGGAGAAAGGGCTTTTTGTTAGCTACTTTCAGAAGAAAAAAGCTTGTGCTAGCATCTGAAGATTAACTAATATGAAGCCTATTGTGTATTCCTTGCATTTTATAAAGGAAACAAAAAAAGGCTTAAGCAATTATAACACTGCACACACAGAAAGAGCAAAAACATGTGTTCAAGTAAATTATGAAAGTTTCAGAATGTCATTGGTATTTAGAAGCCACTTCAAATTACTTGCCGTTTTAAATTGTTGTTCAGGTATCAAAATATGGTAGTTTGTTCCATGCATGTGTGTTTAAGTGCATAAGTACTTTCTGAACATGGTCCCTAAACTGGGAAATTGAATTTTGAAAAGGCAATGAAGTTCCTATGCTGTTGGAATACTTTGAATCCTTGTGTAACATAACCATCCTTGGAGAAGTCAAAAGCCATGTGGACAGGGTCCTGGGCACCTTGTTCTGGGATTGGACCAGATTACCTTCAGAGGCCCCTTCCAACCCTAACCGTTCTGTGATTCTGGACCCAATAGCACCACAACAGCACCTGAAATCTCAGGTATGAAAAGGGAGAAAACCAAAAATATTTTTAAGTGAAGATTCAGAATTAAGACTCTATCCCACTGTTAAGAGATGTAGCTTATTTAATGCACAAGTTTAGTCTCACTGAAGACAAGCCAGTGTATAGATTGTTTCAAATTAAAGCTGGTGACTGGAGCCATTTCACAAACATGAGGAGACACTATGAAGCGCCCCTATTTGCAAAGGCAGCTTTTCTGGCTCTTGTTAGTTGTTTTTCACCATTAGCAGATGTAAATATTTCTGATGTATTGAAACAAACTGTTGGCTCCACTAAAAAAAAGAAAAAGTTATTATATCTGGCTAATCATAATTTGATCATCATCACATGGTCATATGTTTCATACCTTATACTGAAGAGGAAAATGAAGACTAATAATTTATGGAACCAAAGTTTAAGCTACTAAATTTTCATAGAATCACAGAGCAGTAGGGGTTGGAAGGGACCTCTGGAGATCATCTAGTCCAACTCCCCTGCCAAAGGCAGGTTCAGCTAGGGCAGGGTGCACAGGAATACATTGAGGTGGGTATTGAAAGTCTCCAGAGAAGAAGACTCCACAACCTCTCTGGGCAGCCCATTCCAGTGAACCACCACTCTCAGAACATCATGCTTAAGCATTTATATGTACAGAGAAATATCAACATATCAATACAAACCTGCATCTTTTCATCCACATCATCATCACTTTCATCCAGATCTTCATGGAGTAACCGCCATTCATATTCTACATGAACATGAGAATTAAATCTTCCAGACAGTGCTTGAGTAAGCTAAGGGAAAAAAGATGACTGTTGACATCTATGTTATGTCCAGTACTTTAAACCAACAGATTTCAAAAACACATGCAGAAGAAACCTCATTTTCTAAGTACAGTATTTTAAAACCAGATTTTAGTAATCTGGAAAGTTAATGCACTGGGGTAGGTTGAAAGAATTAAGGTCTGTGACCAAATACAACACAAATCAAAAGTAACTACGTTTTTCATTAACTGTTGCAGGTCCATTTTCTATCACAGGTCCACTCTCCATTTTCTGACAATAAGCACCACTTCTTTTTTGCTTTACTTTAGAAATTCCAAGTCAAAGAACCTTGTTTGAGTCAGACTCGTTTATCATGAAGCCTTGACCACAGTAATCCATTTTTTCTTAAAGTAGTGATGGTAGCCAATGTCATAGAATTAGATAATTGTTTGGGTTGGAATGAACCTTTAAATATCAGCTAATGCACCCCCCTCCACTACAGGCAGGGACATAATCCACTAGATCAGGTTACTCAAATTCTCATCCAACCTGACACCGAGAACTTCCAATGAGAGGGCATCCACAACTTTTCTGTCCAAAAAGAAAATGGCCTTCATCCATGGCCTTCACCCATAAAAAATACTATTATGATTAGATTTCAATGAGGTGTCAGACACTTAGAATCATAGAATTATTTAGGCTGGAAAGGACCTTTAAGATCATCAAGTCCAACCATTACCCTAAAACTTCCAAGTCACAACTAAACTATAGAATCACAGAATTGTCAGGGTTGCAAGGGACCTTAAAGACCTCTCAAGCCAGTCACGGCCCAGCCTATATTGGTGCTTGGGATTGCTCCGACCCAGATGGAGGACCTTGCATTTGGCCTGTTGAACTTCATGAGGTTGTCATGGGCCCACCTCTCCAGCCTGTCAAGCTCCCTCTGGATGGCATCCCTCCCCTCCAGAGTGTCAGCCACCCCACACAGCTTGGTGTCATCAGCAAACTTGCTGAGGGTGCACTCAATGCCACTGTCCATGTCGCTGACAAAGATGTTACACAAGACTGGTCCCAGTACTGGTCCTCAAGGGACTCCACTTGTCACGGGTCTCCACTTGGATATGGACCCATTGACAGCCACTCTTTGGGAGCAGCCATCAAGCCAGTTCTTTATCCACTGAATTGTACATCCATCAAACCCATATTTCACCATCTTGGAGACCAGAATGTCACACGGGACAGTGTCGAAGGCTTTGCTCAGGTCCAGGTAAATGAAGTCAGTTGCTCTTCCCCCATCTATTGATGTTGTGACCTTCTCATAGAACACCACCAGGTTAGTCAGGCATGATTTGCCCTTGGTGAAGCCATGTTGGTTAAAGCCAATCACTTCATCGTTATTCATCCTCCTCAGTAGTGCCTCCATGTCCCTAAACCACATCCCTAAGCAGCCCATTCCAGTGTTTTAGAACCCTTTCTCTGAAGAAATTTTTCCTAATATCCAATATCAACCTCCCTGATACTACCTGCAGTCATTTCCTCTCATCCTATCACTTGGGAGATCAACCCCCACCTCAGTACCACCTCCTTTCAAGTAACTGTAAGGAGCAATAAGGTCTCCCCTGAGCCTCCTTTCCTTCAGGCTAAACAACTCCAGTTCCTTCAGCTGCTCCTCCTAAGATTTCTTCTCTAGATCCTTCACCAGTGTTGTTGGCCTTCTTTGGACACACTCCAGCACCTCAATGTCCTTCTTGTGGTGAGGGGCCTAAAACTGAACACAGGATTTGAGGTGTGGCCTCACCAGTGCTGAGTACAGGGGGATGATCACTTCCCTAGTCCTGCTGGCCACACTATTTCTGATAAAGGCCAGGATGCCATTGGCCTTGGCCATCTGAGCACACTGCTAGTTCATATTCAGCCAGCTGTTGACCAAAACCCCCAGGTCCTTTTCTGCCAGGCAGCTTCCCAGCCATTCATCCCCAAGCCTGCATTGTTGTATGGGGCTGTTGTGACACAAATGCAGGACCTGGCGCTTGACCTTGTTGAACCTCATCCCATTGGCCTCAGCCCATCAATCGAGCCTGTCCCTCTGCAGAGCCTTCATAGCCTCAAGCAGATCAACACTCCTGTGCAACTTGGTGTCATCTGCACACTTACTGAGAGGATCTTACTTGTGGATCTGGGACTAATAGCTCAAATAGAATCATTCCCTGGACCCAAGAAGCTTAGCATCTCCAAAGCATCTAAAAAGGAATACAATTTTCTTCTTAAAAGTATGTAACTTTATATGCGCATGTATCTAATTCTAAGCACAGAACTATACCATCTAGAATACAGTAACTGAATATCTAACTGTATACAGTTAAATATTCAGACACGATTCTGCTCCTAAAGGCACAAACACACAGAAAGATGCAACACTTACCAACTCTTCACAGTGAGTGTGTTTTAAACGTTTAGCTATGTCAAGTGGCGTCTCTCCTGATTCATTAGCTATATTGCAACAAAAAAGGAAAGTTATGATGGTAGGTGTCACTATTTATCTTTAGTAACGGACATGGTAAGACAAATCTGCAGGTACATAGTAAAGTACTAGACCAACACACTCTGAAATGCATCTCTTTCCTTCCTATGTAGGACCAACTCATACCAACCCTCTGAACTTGTCAAGCAGTAGCAACTCAACATGCCATATATGGAACAACAGCCAGGAAATGGCAGTATATAACTAGGCAGAAAGATATCAGTTGGAAATCTCAGTACAGACATCTAAATTTGTTTAAAAACAAGTGTACTATTTCAAGTTTATAATTAACTTATTTAAACAGTGAATATTGATTTTATTTTTTATAACGATTATATACACAGAATTAAGATAAACAATTGAGGAGAAAATGCACTTATTCCACCTTCACTGTTCCTTATCTGAGGCAGTGACAAATATGAAACTGAAGTACACATTACCCTTTTACCTATTTCAATTGAAGCCTTGCCTCTCAGCAGCAGTTTGAGGCACTCAACGTTGTCGGTCAGACAGCAGTAATGCAGGGCTGTGCTACCTTTACATGTCTGCTTATCTAGATTGCCACTGTTGGAATACAAGAAAGAAGAAAGCTGATTAACCTTCGTTTCCTATCCTATACTAATAAACCTCTCTCATGAGGAGATATTTTCAAAGAATCAAATGACATTTGAATTAGGTTTAGTATTTGTGTAGTTTCAATAATATTTTAGGAGTTTTCCATACACTTACCTGTTCTGCACTAAAAAGTCAACTATATGAAGGGATGTTCGATCAACTGACCTAACAGCAAGGTGAAGTGCTGTTTCATCTTGCTCCTAAGAATAAAACAAAAGGATATATTTGTTTCTCCTGATGTACAGAAAAGCAGAAATTTTATTATGGCATAAATAACTAAAACATTTAATTTCAAAGTATTCAGACTTGCTACCATTAAAACATCTCTTGCGGAGACTTTTATTGCTTCACCTTCTTTCAAGTAAAAAAAATGGGTTGAAAATGAATAATTATTGAATCCTTTAATGTTTTAATACATTTTAACTATGACAGTATTTGTAAACAATTTTAGATTCGAATATTTACTATCTTCTTTTATTATTGTTTAAATACATCATTAAAAGGACAAGTCTTCTTAATAGTGTTTCAAATTATTTCCAAATAAAAAATAGCCCTTTTTAATTATGAAAGCACACTGCACTTACAACAATTTGTCTAATAAAATTTACAACACTTACATGGCCATTGGCCAGTGGAATTTTTTCCGTGAGATCCACACCATCAGCATATACTTGGACTAGTCCAAGAATGTCTCTTGATTTGACTGCTTCACAAAGAGCATGCAATTTAGCTGCATTGTCAGCGTGCTTCTTCCTTGCATATTTTCTCTCAATATACTTGGCAGTAATATAATCTTTTCTTGCATTCCTGAAATTGAATATAATTTTTTTAGCAGCAGATACACATTAGAATTTCCATAAATACATGCAAGTCATTTGAAAAAAAATCTGGGAAAGACTACTGCTCATTCATTATGATAATTTTTCTTCTTAAATATGCATGTAAGACACACAGGCTCATATTCCCAGTGTGAAATGGAGCTACAGAAGATGAAACAAATATTCTATATAAAGACAGATCATGAATTTTCCCCTCTGAACTCTGGTGTGAAGCTGAAATCAAGATTACCTAGCTCTACGTACAGAAGATATATCAAAGCTTCATAATGCTGGTTTGCCAACAGCAGCCTTGCAGGTTTATGTTTACCTGACTTGCACTCCTACACATGCTGGACAGGGCAAGGGATGGAATAGAAAAATCTGTCTTATACCTTTGCTCAGACTAACCAGGCCTTGGATCTGCATTCACAGCAGTGAGCATGTTCTGTAAAGCAACTCTTAAACACAGTCGTACACAGAGGACATGGTGGAGTTTTTACTTGTGCCTCTAAACTTAGGTGGAAAATTAGTACACTTGAATCAGCACGTAAGTTATCACTTTTGCTGCTGACACCCAATGAACATATGACTACTCCCCTTCCCATCACACCAAGACAGGAGTTTGCATGCCTCCCCAAGGCATAACTCCTTACCAGCTCTTGGGATGTATTATTTTAAATTATTATTATTGTATTTAGCCATATTTATCATCTAGGTATTACAGAACATCTAGATAGAGAAATTTCATTTTTAATATCAATTTTCAGAAGTATTCTTTTGATACTGATTTAGCACTCAGTAAACTTATTGGTGATTTTAATTATTAATGTTCTGTATTATTATTGACATTTGTCATAAAAAAATAATTAAACTGTATGGTTTAATATTGGTTCTGTGAGAATGCTGAAAGTCCACACAATATAAAATCAGCTTCATTCAAAGCCAATTCTCCCAGCTTTGTTTCTGCATCATTTACTAGCTCTTTTACGCTGGAGTAGTATCCAGCCAAGTAGGCAGCTGTCCTTGCTGTGTCTCTGCCATCACTGCTCAGTGTTTTCGAGGAATGCAATTAAACCTTCTGTCTTCATTCCACAGTTACGGACTTAGGTCCTAGGTGTAGTTTCTAAACACCAGGTGTTCAGTTTCTTTCAGGAAAAATGTACACCTCATTCAAATTTCTATTTTGTGTTTAAATAACACAAAATTCTATAGCTTTCTTTTTCATCTCTACCCTCCTGTGTCTTTAAAATTCCCAATGAGTCACATTTCATTTGTTTCTGTCCCACAAATCATGATTCAGAGAGTTGGTAAAATATTTCTTACTATTAGGGAAGGTACAATTGGATAAAGTTAATAAAACAGACGTGCAAAGCATCAGGAAAAAAAAAAGGTTTACTCCTTTGCTGTAAGGCTATATATAAGACATTATACATCTTCCAAGGCCTGCTGGTGCAAACTGTAATGGCACAACCCATCAGCAATATTAAATTAAATGCCTGCCTTTTTCAGAAGTAGTGGCTCTTTACTTACATATCGCTGCTCGGATTGGGTTTGACCATCTCATCAACTGGCAGACAGAATTCCATAATCTCATTAAACCCAGCATTACCGATATTCTTTGCAAGCTGTTAAAAGTAAAAATAAAAATACACAGGTCACTTAATAAACATGTTCAATTATTAGTCATACACATACTAGTGGGAGGACAAAGGGAAATGGGTGTTGGGACTTTTCCCTTTGGATTTCTAGTTCTGCTTCTATGTCAGCGATCACGAACAGATTAGATACCTTCTTGGATATCAGTTTTCAGCTGGGATTTAATACATGAACAAGGAATTGCAGAATAATCCGTCAAGACACCAGTTCATACCCTAGATGCAAACACTTTGTGATGGATAAGAACAAGCGTACGAACTGTCACAGAGCAGCTATGTGGTAACTTCTTTGGGCAGCAAAGCTGAATACATTTTCTTCCTCTGAGGATTAAAGCTATCTTCTAAAATAATGCTAAATAATTAATGAAATAAGTATTTGTGAAGTCCTTCAATTTTTAATCTGAGAGGCACATTTATATGTCAAACAGCTGTGTTCTTTTAAAAAGCAGCCAAGGGTAAAAAGACTTGGAAACACAAAAAATATGCAATTTTTACTAATTTGAATTCTAAAATCGGGCAAAGTTTACAGTGAGATGCTATGTTCCAGAAGGTTCCCTTGAACTTGAAGAATTAAATGATGTTTATCCAGGGACAACTTTCAGGACCATAACAACATAGCCTTAAAGTGACAAAAATATATTTCAAAGTAATTTATAGTACTATTTTTAACTTAAGAAAAGCAATTTGATTACCAAAAGTTCAGACGTTCCCAGCACATCTAATGTAAGCGACTGCATTCTAGAATAGTGAACACCAAGCTCTCTATGGATTCCTGAGCATTCAATGCAAGTCAGAATTCCCAGATTTGTTGAAAGCCAGGTAGGATCTGAAACAGAAAGCACCCACAGCATTAAAATTCACACATGTAATTGTTTCATTCTAGAAAACAGCATCTACAGAAATGAAATTCTGTATAATAATATTCCTGTATGGGAATTATAATTTATTTTTTAGCTTATGTCTTTTATTTACTCTACTGGGAAACATAAACTAGCAGGTTTTTTAACGGTGAAAGAAGTGAAGATACATTATTGGAGCTTTGTTTGGTTTGTTTTGTTGCTTTGGGGTTTTTGTGGTGCGTGTAAAGAACACTGCTCTCCAAGGGAGCGGCTCAAACCGTTTGGTTTATCAGTCTCCATGTGGCTTTCAGGCACTATTCTTCCCACCATCAATATAATGGTGTCACATTCACAACTGGGGGGGCGTAGGAGCAGCATAAACTGAAATATTGCCTGCAGGGTTGGGGTTTTTTGTATTTCAAGTATAGACTTTAGGCTAAGCAAAGCAGCAACGATTCTGAAGTATACTTATAGCACCACACAGCAAGGGATTCTCAATTACTTCAAAGACACTAAGGCTCAAGCTTCTCCTTTTGGTACCCTTTTTTGTCTTCTCTCCCACTATTTTGCATTCTTGCTGTAACTTTTCCCCATCTTCCAGATAAATAATTAATTTCAGAAGATTTAGACAGCTTAGAAATTCATTTAATTGATAATAAATGAATAGCTATTTAAAATGCACTTTACAGCCCAGAGAATTGGCTCTTCCCATAGTTTTATAGAGTATCTATTGCTGGAAGTTCCTATTGACTTATAAAGAGCATACAGCTTCAGATCTGATGTTTTCGGCTACAGTTTCCAATGAAAAAACCCCTAAGTCTTGCAGTGCCTCTGTAACATAAAAAGAACACAGGGAACAGCAGGATTTAAAGAAGCAATTTGAAAAGGATTAAAGTAGAAATTCAATCAATCAACAAAATCAACACTGCAAACCACAGTCAGCAGGTGCCTTCTTTTCCAAATGAGCACAGTCTTAAGACATATTCCCTTGGTCACTCCCAAAGTCAACCACAAAAATTAGAAAACAAGGAAAAAAAAAAAAAAGACAGAAGGAAAAAAAATGGTGCATTAGCAAAATGCTTCAAGTATCTTACTGCTGTCCAGTTTTAACTAAATCTTGTTTAAAATATGGGCCAATAAAATAAGTTCAATTGATTTCTGTAAGAAAAAGTTACAATTAAATAAGCTTCTTAATTACTTTTCTCCCCACTGACAATTTGCATATAGCAAACCAATCTTAGTAAAGTAGTGGAATTAAACTGTTAGCATATTATACCATGTGCATAATCTTTCTGTGATAAGGAGTAAAAGTAAAAGCATAAAACATCAGCTTAAATACTCATGAGATATAGAATTTTTACCAATTAGAAATATGCTTAATTGAGTCACCTTGTGCTCCACAGTCACAACACACATCATTTCCAGTCATCCTCTGGACTTCAGATATAATTTCTTTTGTCAGTTCCTGGACAATATTATTTTCTCCTGTGTTATCATCTCCTTTGAATGCATTATTTAAAGCTTCCTCTTTGCTGTTTTGTAGCACAGATGTCCATCTAAAATGGCAGTAATATTTTTCTATTAAATGTTTCGGCACTTCTGAGGTTCAAGGTAATGTCTCAGTAGAACACCAGTATCAGAAATATAATTAGTGAAGCAACTCACATTTGACATTCCTGTTCATCCTCTGCTTGGAAGTGGTACGTTCTGTCATCTGCACAATAAATAATTTGCATACTGATTAAAAAAAAAAAAAAGATCGAAAAACACATTGCAGAAATCTCTCAGAAAAAAACCCTAGAATTAATCACACCTGACTGCTGGGGTCTCTAGTATCATCACTGGAGTGTTCACAGGCAAAAGGTCCTTTTAGCAAGTTTCACTCTTAGTACCTACAGTTCATCTACGTTTACCCCAATGTTTACACAACGTGGCTTGTTGCCCTTTAAACAGGAATTCTTGAGTGCTGTGCTTCTACTGCATAAGCAGCAGGAGAGCATAGCAATTTTTCCATGTTCTAGATATAACCTCAGTAATCACATGTCTATAAAGTTCTGCTGGGGGGGAGTAAAATACAGAGTCCATATTGAGTTTATCTATATGTAAGAAAGATTTGAAGTTTCCAAATGAGCTCTTAACACCACAGCAATCCAAAAATGGCAAAACACGTTCGCCAGACACAAAGTCCAAACTACAGTCAGAATAAGCCCCAAGCCATCTCAATTAAACCAAGCTCAAAAATTTCAATTTACTAATATATTTGTCATTCTAAGTATTGTTATCATAGTGTACTCTTAAAGAAAAGAAAACATAATACATATAATAAGTCTATAAGTCTATATACATAAGTCTATAAGTCATATACATAATACATAATAAGTCTATGAAACAAATGAGATCTGATAGAGTTTAATGACTGAGTTGGGAGATACATTGGAATAGCTGATGAGAGGGACAGAGGTAAAGCTACTTGCAAAAAGGCTGAAAATTCCTTGTTTGAAAGACATACAGACAGAACGGCATTGGAAGATAGTTTCAAACATGGAAAACATTAAGGGAATGAGTATCCATGGAAGGAGAGAAAGGAAAGAGTTGGATACAGAATAAGAGATTTTTATCTTGCCATGATATAGCTATTTGCAGTTTTTACAAAACAAGGAATGTTTTTAAACTCTGCAAGAAAACAAAGTGAAAAAGTGATCTGGAGAAGGCTAAGGGGGCAGTTAGGACTTGTCATACGTACAGTGGGAGAAATGGCAATGTTGTGAGAAGCTGATACTGGGCAAAACAGGACACGGTCATCAAGAAAGAAAATGCAGAAGAGGGAAGACCCCTTACTTGTGCAGAAATGGAAAAGCTGTGTATTGCATACAGGACTACTAGTCTATTAACATTAAGTAGCATATCTACATTTACAAATACAAAATAACTTTATGCTCCAATAAAAAAAAAAAAAAAAGAGGAATAGATTTATATTCCTCTCCCCAAACATATTAAGATACATATTTTAGTTATGTAGTGTTGACTCCATCAATCCAATACTAAAATGTCCCACTAAGAAACAAAGGAATCATTCTACTATACAATTTTGTATTATTCTGTTCAGTTTTGCTAGGTTTAATCCATAGACTCTATCACACGTATATTAATTATTAGATAAGAAAACTAAAGATGTTTTCAGTATCTTCTTCACCATTCTAAAGCAACCACTATGCTCAAATTTCAAGTTCTGGAATTTATTTATTTTTTTGTACAAGCTTCTTTTGCTTTTGTACAAAAATTATAACCTTTCAAGATGATCAGCTATGACATTTTTCAATATAAAGAGTGATGTCACAGCAAAAATAGTTACTTTATTCTAAGGTAGCATAAAGTGATACAGAAAGGAAGAGTAAAGACAGCTATAAAAATAAGTGGTTTTCCAAAGAAACAGGTACAGCCAGTTGCATTCTGCTAAATTATGTGAAACAGTAAATTGTCATAGCAAGGGCATTTTGTAAAGGGAAGCATTTTACAAATGCAAAAATATTAAGTGGATTATTGAGACATCTACAGAAATAATACAAAATTCTTTGATATTAGCTGCAAGTAAAAAAAGACCTGAACAACAAACCTACGTGATATGAGGTCAAAACATTTTTTCTCCTCTGGGTTTGTTTTCACTTGGCAGGTTAACAGATTGAGCTTTGCTGGAGGTCGGTTAGCCTGTTTGAAGATAAAACATACACATTTTAGTACATTGATACTGACCGAGACCTGCACTTTTAAAACACAGGGTAACATCCCACTGGCCAAAAACTTAAGACAAAGGGCTGTCACTTTAATTTTTCAGGTACCCAGGTTTTGATTTACTCTGCATCATGGTTTGTAAACTCCACATTCTTATATTTTGTTATTTTGTTCACTGGTAACAGGACAGCTGCTAGAATTTTGAAAGGGGAGAGAGGTAAAATCACTTCAGTTATCGATACTCTGATCACCTTACCAGTAACATTTATCTGAAAGTATGAGGTATGACAAAGAGACAGATTAATTTTATGTAAGTTTATTCTTTTTTAACTAAATGTTAGAGGATTAAAATAATAAAAAAAAATCGTCTAGGTTTTTAATAATCAAATAATTTGACTCTCCTAATGGCTTCAAAGAAAGCCTAAATAAGTAGTTTAGAAAAGCTCATTTTTTTAAAATCAGTGAAGGGACACATTTAATTAAAAGAAGTTTGCATAGACAAATCTTGCACCAAATATATGCTAAACTAAACCAAGACAGTTCGTTACTAAAAACCGTGGTGAAACAGTAACTTCTGTAATGACTTGAAAATGCAGAACAAGTGCTCAGCTATTTCATTTCCTTACTGAATAAAAAGCGGCAATGTTTTACAGAAAGCAAAATGCACAAGCAACTTAATTTTGAACAAGTCTTCGAAAGGCTACAACGACCTTTATTTTTACAGCATTGCTGCACTAATCTCTTCTTCTCCTTAAGCAGCTCATCCTACAGACCTGGAGTAAGACCTGGAAAGACATCCTTTCAAACCTTGTCATTAGGATTGGCTTGTAATTGCTACAGTGAACAACCAGCTTTACTCCTCTTTTAGAATAATGAAATCAAAAAGCAAATTAACTACAGCGACTCTGCTCTAGACAATAACAGCTGAAAACTAATAACTGAAATCAGCAGGAAAGTACTATTATAAACAGAGCAATGTACATAAACACACTGTTTGCATTCTAACAGTTTTAATTGATCAAGTTGCTAAAACAAGGGTCAATGATGTAAACAAGAACTACTGTCAAATGAAGCTGCACTGCCACATAATGCAATTAACCTGCAATGAATCATAAAAAAGGTAGATCTTTTCAATCTCTTCTAAACTTATTAATGACAGTATTTCATTCAAAAGAAGAAGGGAGAACATGTTTGAAGGGTACAGATTTCCTTGAAACAACCTGATAGAGTGATGTAGCTGGACAAAAACCAACAGCATTACACCTGAAGACCAGTTAAAAAAAAGTAAAAAAAAAAAAGTCATCAAAACCATGGAGAAACATAAGGGAAACAATTATGTAATTTTTTTTCCTGTTTAAAAAAAAAGGGGGGGGGGGGGAAGTAGCATGGTGTCCTTGAAAAGCAGCACACTCATGCTTTGCCTAACATCAGCACCAAACATAACAAAGCCATGCAATGCTTTGGAACAACAAACCTGCAGGTCACTTGCTGGGCAATGTAAGACAAACTGTACCCAAGAGAGGTTTTAGAGGCAGAAGGTGACCATTAATTGACAACTGCATTTTATTCTCTACCTAGTAAATAGCTTTTTAAATTCCAGACGTTCCTTGTAGTACAAAAGTGCATACAGTTTTCATTATTTTAGCCTATCAAGAACAAACTTCTTTGTAACCAGAGGCATTTTGAAAATGCCAGCTTGGGCCCATTTTCTCTGTTATATTTAAATATACTTAATATCCATAACACTTAATTGTCCAGTGTTTAGATTTGTAATGTAACTGTCCAAGAAATGTCCAGAAGCTGCCTATAATGAAGACAAACTAAATAAAGAACCCTAACCAAAGTAAAACTAAAAACAGTAAGTATTTGGGATCTTATCAATGTTTATAAATATCTGAAGGGTGGGTGTCAAGAGGATGGGGCCAGGCTCTTTTCAGTGCTGCCCAGTGACAGGAGAAGGGGCAATGGCCACAAACTGGAGCACAGGAAGTTCCACCTCAGCATGAGGAAAAACTTCTTTCCTGTGAGGATGACGAGCACTGGAACAGGCTGCCCAGGGAGGCTCAGAGTCTCCCTCTCTGAAGAGTTTCAAAACCAGGCTGGACACGTTCCTGCACAGCCTGCTCTAGGTGAACCTGCTTTGGCAGAGGGGTTTTACTCAATCTCCAGAGGTCCCTTCCAACCCCTACCATTCTGTGATTCTGTTTGGTAAACAAGCCCCTGGGCAACTCATGTATACCTTTCTTACAGGCTCTATGAGACTATAAAAATAAGTATATTCAGGTTAAGAAAGAATCCACTTGCCCCAAGACTTTGGATCTGAAGTGCATTCAGGACTTAACTAGTTTTCTATAACTTAGGAAATAAGAAGATTTAAAAGGATCCACTAAAATGCTTCAGAGAGGTCTGAAAGACCAATATACACAGAACTCGTGTCTTTGCATAGGAGAATGCAGCTTAAGAACTCCCTACTGGGATCTGAGAACCCAAAGAAGGCTCTGCAACAGCCTAGAAGACGTGCTGGGCCAATGTGCTGATTTTGGAATCCAAACATCATCCAGAGCTTTTGAGTGAAGGCCTCCTAACCTGAAGTCAGTATTAACAAGGGTATTAAAAACCCTGACACTTTAGCATGTGGCTGATACCACGTCATTCAAGATTCTAAGCTGTAGTTGAGTAACAGCCTCCTCCCACCCATCTCCCCAGCATGTGCCCATTTCTTGGTGGATAATGTTTTCATCACTTGGCAGATACTTATTGAAGAGAAGTTAGAGACACAAGACAACAGGGAGGTAAGGTTGTGTAAATTCCTTACCCACACTGGGCTGTAGGTGGGTCCAGACATTTGGCAGGATGAGGAGACACTAGAGGTAGAAAACGGCAACAAATGTCTAACTGCTGTTATATTATTTGCTTGAAAGCCCTGAGCTCCATTTTCCTGCTCGAGTCTCCTATTAAACAATTCACTTTTAGACTGCTGCTATATTTTTCAACACCCACATGAGCACACAAGACCCCGAAAGGATGTGCTGCCACCTTTCATGCCATACATGCTGACTTCAGTGTCAACTCACGTTCAACCCTGCAAAACTGGTAACCCTCTATCCAGCAAAACTGACTGACAACCTGTTCTGGCAACAAACAGTAAGGCTAGGACTCAAAAGGTTAAGCCTCCAAGACAACACTGCGCAGAGCCACGATACAGAGACGAGTTTCACAAAAGGCAGGAGTCAACGTGTCCACTTACTTAGACTGCTTGGCTGATTTCATCATGCATTTTTTCTGGATATCACAGTGATTTACTTAGGAATCAAAAGATTAAATCTGATTCTTTTGCCTTCAGATTGTCCTGTTAGTCATAATGGTAGATTAAAGTTTCCAGCAGTAAAGAAAGAACAACAACGGATTCCTTGGTAATGAGTCTCTCGTATTCCTTTTTAGCAGACAACCAGCAAATCCCATTTGCGCTCTTTAAATACAAATCAACTTTGAGGAATCTCAGGTCCCTCAAATATAAGCTTTTCCCTTATGACTTCTTGATCCGGAAACCACTTAGGAATTCTATTTACATGGTTCAATCTGCTTCTATCATTGTTTTTTCATCTAGATGGGTAAAACTGCACTCAGGTAGATGTCAGAAAATTTCCAACTGCGAATAATTACACGAAGGAGCAGTGTCTTGTTTTTCCATCAACCATTACACCTCAGGTTGATCCATGAATGCTAATTTCTTTGAGGATTTTAGTTGTCTAGAAGCATGACTTCTGCATGCATGTCAATGCAGACGTGTGTTCAGCGGTACAGCTGGGTGACTGACAGAGAACCAACCACATTCTGCCCATCTGTATCAGGAGACACTTGGCAGGCAAGTTAAGTCAGAATACAGCATCTGCAGCTGCCTGAAGATAGCTGTTCAGAGTACCAAGTGTTTTTTCAAATAGTCCCTCATAAAGACAGGCTCCATGAGAAAGAACGGGAAGGAATTCATGAAGAACGCTTAGCCTTTAAAGGAAAAGCATTTACAGATTTTATTGGATAAGCAAACAAAACCGATAACTGAATTTCTGAGAGATGGTTCACTTTGATCAACAGCTGGGAAGAGAAAATGACACATCATCGTTTAAAGACCAGGAGATATCAATCCTGAAAAAGACTGGAAATCAATATTGTTGCTTCTGAAGTTTCAGAAGATGTTCAGAGCAGCCCAGAAAATTCTTAAACAGAAATTGCTTCTACTCATTTCAATGTCTATGAAACAAGCACTCATTGTTTATGCAGAATTCCCATCAATACAAGAGGGAAAGAGAGCAAATAAGTAAAAATACCTTTTAGGAGTGTATTTTAAAACAAGAAGGTACTCTTAATTTTATATAATATAAAGATCAAAATCAAACCTGTGAAACCCACTTATCTGAACTAAAATTTAAGTCTTCACCTTAGCAACTGATTTCCAACTACAGCTCCACTGATTTCAGTGGGAACTTACTGCTTCTAAAAATGTAGGAGCCATCTGGTAGACAACTTATAAAAAGAGAAGAATAACACTATCTTGATAGACTCAGTAACTGTACTTGCATGTGAAAGTTTTCAAATTCTGCCACACAAGTGGATTTTGTAGCCTTTGCCAGCTCTGAGCTGCCCTAGCTACGCTCCTACTGGTACCACTACAGCATACCCCATGCCAAGTGTATTTACAGCACACGAAGATACTGGTACAGAAACACTAATAGACTTTTCTCTGACAAAGATGCACTTGCACACACTCAAATGAGAAGAGGGATAAACTGGAAAACAATTTTAGTCTGAAAAAAAGGAGGCTGAGGGGAGATCTTATCGCTCACTCCAACTACCTGAAAGGAGGTTGTAGAGAGGTAGGTGCTGGTCTCTTCTCACAAGTGTCTCATGACAGAACAAGAGGGAACAGCCTCAGGCTGCACCAGGGGAGGTTTAAACTGGACAGCAGGAAAAAAAATTGTTGTCAGGCACCAGAGCAGGCTGCCCAGGGAGGTGGTCGAGTCACTATCCCTGGATGTGTTTAAAAAACATATAGCTGTGGTGCTTGGGGATATAGCTTAGTGGTGGACTGGGTACAGCAGGGTTAATGGTTGGACGTGATGATCTTAAAGATCTTTTCCAACCTAGATGATTCTATGAATTCCAAAGCCATAGCAACAACTCCACTTCACAGGCCTGGTTTTGCACTCCTCCTTAACTCCTAGTTGTCAGTTTAGAAGGCAACAGCTTGTGGTTAGATGCAAAAATGAGAGATTGATTGATTTTTGCTGCCAGGGTCAACCTGTAGTCATAGCAACAGGCACAACAGGATGATGAACAGAACAGTTCATAACAGGATCAAGAAGCAGGACTGTTTATTAGACCAAGAACAGGAAATAATGTCACTGAGTTGACTTTTGTCTTACGAAATTTGCTTAGAAGTTTTGAAAAAGCAATATAAAAAGAGAAAAACTATGGGAAAGTAAAAACAGCTGAGTTCAGAGACAAATGTAAAAGCTCCAAAATATCAATGTATAAAGTTTTAAAAATTTTAGTTAGAAATATAAAAAGTTTGTTAACATTTTTCAAATTTTGGTAGCAAAGAAAGAATGACCTCTAACTCTCTGTCTCTTGCCATTCTCGTAGAAGTTGAATTTAGAGTTGATTTCCCCCCAACAGCTCTATCCCCAGGAAAGCTACCTTCATAGCAGATTACCATACAGCAGCAAATCTGGGGGAGACAAGAGATTCAGCACTCTGAATTTTTGTAAGTACAAAAAATTTGCTTAAGCCATGTCTAAAAGAGGGCTTAACACCCAACCTTATTGTTTCAATGAAGAAAAAAAGAGTCAGAATTTGTATTTTTAGATAGTGTGATAAAATATGAACAGTCTATATGAAAAATGAGCCATTAAAAAAGTCTTTTTTCTCCCCACTAATAGTCACAAGCTTTAAACCAGTTGGGTTTTTTTCAGTTACTTGAGTATGCCTCAGTATATTTCTGAAAGACTGCCTTAAAAAACCATATCCATCATATTCTAACCACTGCATCAGGAATCCAGCTAACTCTGAATTATAAATATAGAGCAGCATAGCTTGCCTTTTTGTATTAGCAACCATGTACATAAAATACTGTAAACAAATACTTACTGTACCATGGGAAATTGTAAGAAAACCATTTTTAACTGAGCACTTCCTTTTCTGCCACACTTTTCTGATTCTGGTTTAAGGGAGGAAAAAAAACAAAACCAAAAGTGACTCAGTTTTAATATATTTAGTATCACATTGCTTCAGCTCTTAGGACCTAAGAATCCAGCAGCACTTACCCATCACTTTTCTTGTACAGGCTACCATTTCTTTCAGTGCCGTGCTCCTTGTTTCCCTGAGGCTGATGTAAACTGTAAGTTGTACTCTGACGAATCTGAGAATCCTGAAATATACAGAATGACAGTTTGTATGTAATGCATTCCACACTTTCAACCAAAGTATTAACCCCTGTTAATGACTTTGAGCTTTTCACTCCTGATCTAATCCTACAGGCCAAACGAAGCACTTTTTTCCTCCTCAATGAGAGAAAAAAACCCCACTTTTTGAAGAGGGCACAAAAATTTATTTGAGACATAGCCGTTATCAGCACCTGCCAAAATCCTTTCAGTGGCTTTTGTTTAGCTTTATTATTGGCCTTAATATATGGAGGGTTTTTAACCTAAAAATTAACTGAGCAGCAGACTTTCCAACTCATGCAAACACTGCAGTGTACAAGCACCAAAGATTACTATTACCTGCAATTCCTACTGTACCCTTCCATTGTAAAATAATTACACACAGAAATCTGAAGAAGTGGCTTTCCTTGTGGAAACAAAGACACGTTATTCTCTGAAAAGCAGAAGAGACTTCCTGGAAATATAGTTTAGAAGGCATACAGGAAAATTGAAAAGTTATTTCCAGGAGAAGAGTACTTTAAACCAAAATATCTTGAACAAAATAGACTTCTAGGACAGGAAGTGACAAGGATTGAGTAAACCCTTCTCACTGTTCTCAGAACTACCCAGAGGTAGAACCCACTGCTCCAAAAGTCCAACTTCTTAAACAATAACAACCTGATAATGAGGAATCTGATGTGTTACATTCTATTAGCAGTAGTAACACGATGGGATGGACTTTCCAATAAATACAGTAACAATAACTAGTACTTGTAGCATTTATTGCTTTCTTTTCTACTGTCGTTGCTCTGTGGATATAATACACTTCTGATATATGGCAGATAATACAAGTACGGTGAAGAAAAAAAACCCCAAAGCAGCTCACTTAAATATCTGAGCTATTCTAAGCAAAAACTGAAGAGATACAAGAAATAGACTTACTGACTTGATTAAAAAAATCTCTTTGTCTAAGAAGATAGTGTAGCTCAGATTTACTAGGAGTGTGATCACAAGATGTATCATTTTGGGTTTTCAGAGGATACATATGAGAAAATAAAATATACAGTGGTCTAAAAATTATGAACTAAGACAACAGTTGATCTCTAATTATAATCAACTTCTCACACTTTATTAGCCCGAGTATAAGACTTCTGTAGGTATAAGCAGGGGAAAAAGACCACCAAAAGCCAAGAACACACTTGGGCTGTGCCCTTTCCCAGAGAATGCCTGCTCACATGGAATGCTGCGCCTTTACAAGCTGCAGCAGTACATTCTACTACCAAAGCTACAAATGCAGCCAAAGCTGTTCAGGATCTTCCTCAACAGTAGTGCCAACACATGAGAGGTCCAAAACACGATGGTAGAGACAGAGATACCACCTACACCCTGTTCAGCACACTTGGGACTCCACAACTCCAGGCTGCAGGATTTCAGGCTGATCCTGAACACAGTGCTGGAGCTCAGTGGTCCTGAGAACCAGGAGCCGAGCTCGAGACAGGCTACAGCACTCCTTGGTCATCCTCTGCAGCAGAAGCGACCTCTGTCCCCTTCCCTGTCTCTCAGCTAGTGATCTAGGAAGCTGCATCACGTAGCTACAACATTCACCTGTGGCTTTTAAAGGCCCTACAAACCCACCACTTAAATGTCCACTCCTGACAAAGCATCCCTTCAGCTTTAAGCCAGTCTGTTTACTGTTCCTCTCCAGCCTGTTTACACAGAATGAGTTGGTTTTGCACTCTGGCTGCCCAAAACAAAAATAGAACAACACTTGAAAAGAACTCTCCTCACTGGTAAAGAACTGCTGCACGCAAACATTTACTGACTTCTGACAAAAATCTGATCTGACACTGCCTATTGTGCGCTACCAATGCCTTGATCTCTGCCTCCCATTAGTCAGTAAAGGAACTCCATTCCCAAGAAGATTAAAGGCCTTACAGGAAATTAATTTCAGTTTTCCACACCCTCAATTACGTGAAGATTTCAGATGACCTCCAACACCTACCTGCCCACAGCCCCACTCTCATTACTTAGGGCTGTGCTGCTGCTTTTTGTGCATTCTCTTCCGCTGCATGTCAGCTGCCTCTCTTCAGCTGCTGTTTATGCTCAGCTGCTGTGTTTGGCCAAACTGGCAGGCCAATAATACAAGCTTCCTGCCTTATTTCAACCAGAGAGGAAGCTGCTGTAGCTGACGTGTATTTCCACACATTCATTACTATGAACAGTATCGTTATAAAATTTAATACTATTTCACAAAAAGAGCTTAAGGACAAGGCAAGGAGATTTTCAGTTGTAAATCTCTGCTCAGGCCATGTCCAAATCCAGTGTCCAAACTGACTGCCAGATGATGGTTTTCAACAGCCCTCTGACAAGCAAGTTCATGATTTTGATCTAGCTCCTAACAAAGGGGATGCCACAGCACAAATGATCATCACAATCAACATCCTTCCAGGCAATTGCAGCATGCCTTTTCCATACGAAGACTCCCCAGAGGTTGTTCCCTTATTTCTGGTTTGCATACTGCACACAGCAGGAGTACAAACCACAGATAACAGGGTCAGACCCAGTGGCCTCACTGGAGGAACAGGAACAGTGTTTTCCTACGGGAGGAAACAGATCACTGCAGGTAATAGCTAGCACAGAGTATTGTCATTTTAAATCTCTCTTCAACGTAGCAAGATCAGAACAGACCGAAGTACAAAAGCCTAAGAAACTGAACTTTGTCAACTTCATCAGCTTTGAAATGCAGATAGGCATACAAAAAAAAAAAAAATAAAGGTGAGTCATTTCATTGAAGAATGTTCAGAGCAGATCATTTCACTAACCATAAAAGAGGTCTGAAATGATTCCTTCCAAAGTCTTATAAAGACTGACTGACTCCTAAATCAAGCTGAATAGCGTAGCTAAAAATGAAAGAAATGTGAAAATAGTATTCTGTAAAGATGTCTGTGACTACTGATAAGAGAGATTCTAAAAACTTAATTATCAGCCCCATTATTTGAACACAACACAACTTTCCATACAAGGTGCTTTAACTTATACACAGCAAACTTTGGCTAGCCATTGCACAGCTCCAATGGAGCAGGAGTTCGACTGATCACAACACTCTTGTGCACAAAGCTGCCAACAAGCCCTTACAGCTCTCCAAGAGCCTGAGCTTCTCTTGCATTTGCAGAATCATTGCCAAGAGGCTGTTTTGGAGATCCATCCCTTATCTATTACAGCCCCACAGAGATTCCAACAGGCATACCTGCCAGAACCCCCTGCAGGCAGCCTCTCCTATAGCACAGCTAACCAAATTTCTGTCAAAAACCCACAAAATTTGTTCTGTTTTGCAGTGGCCTAAATAGATTATAGGTTCTGCCAAACATGTAGAAGAAGCAGAAGCAAATCCAACCATTACAGTAAGGCTGCCTTCAGAGAGGACATGGAAAAGAGAGAAATGAAGGCAATACGACTCAAAGGTTGACCCTGAAACTTGTAGGAGCTCTACAGTTTGAAAAATTTAAAAATTACAAATTACAGAGATTTAGAGAGATTACAGAGATTTGAAAGTCACCTTTCAAAAAGAAGTTTAAATACAAACCAGGGGTGACGAAGTTCTGTGCAGGAGGAAACTATGTATACAGGCACCACAAAAAAAGGGTCACTATGAGTGTTTGTGTCTTTTTTTTTTTCCCCCCTGTGTTTTGTTTTTTTTTTTTTAAACACAACAGAAAAAATATTTGTCAACATTATTTCATACGTGTACTACATTTTCATTAAAAATACATGTATCTTCAAAATCTTGCAAGAACATAAAATCAAGCAACTGGATTTAATTCCCAAAAGAGAGTGCAAAGGAAATCAGCAGTTTATCATACAGCAATTTTCTTTCCCAAGAACAATTTTTTTAATTATTTATTTTTTTTTGTTAAATTTTTTTTGGAATACAACATACAGAAGAGGAGAAAAAAGAACCAGTCTTTCCATACCAACAGAAAAAAAAGTTCGAAGGAAAAAAATCCAGTTTCTTGAAATTTGAGTGGAAATCATGCCAACTATTTTCATTAAAACATAGTAACACTTACTCTCCTAGACTTCGGTCACAAAATGTAAATGCATTTCAGGAAGGAAAAAGAAATCAGTTATAGTAAAGGAAATTACAGTGCAATGAGAAAATTGTTGTACAACCCACTAATATATTATACCCGGATTGTTTGGCATCCCACTGATTAATTGAGGTTTTCAAAAAGCTTAAAAATAATTACAGTACTTCTCATGCTCTGCAGGTAAGCATTTGCAAATTAATTAAAACTGAATATAGCATAAAGCACTTTGTACACTTGCATTTTTATACACAAGAAAACCAGTACAAGTAATAAATTTGTGTATTGGGACATTTTTCAGGCTGTGAAACAATGTGCATTCACAGTATCTTCCATACGCATTTCACACCAGCATCATTGATAAACAGATAAACACAGAGAAGCAACATTCCCAGCAAACATGAAATCCAACTGCTCTTATTATCTCTCTTGAAGAAACACATGAATAAAATAGGAAGGGTGCTAACACACCCTAAACAGCAAAGACTCCTTATTGAGAGCGAGCAATCAATGGTGAATCCAAAGCAGTCACCATTTCCACAGAACCTAAGAAAGTGCCTTCAAACTGTAAGGACTCTGTACACAATGGTCATTGTCACAACCTTCACATGTAACAAACAGCACCTCAAAGTGAAGAGTGTTCAAAGTGAAGACTCTTCAGATGCCTATCAGCAAGTCACAGAATGACAGCATGGTTTGGGTTGGAAGGGACCTTTAACGATCATCAAGTCCAACACCCAGGTTATAGGCAGGGATGTCTTTCGCTAGATCAGGTTGCTCAACAACCATCATCTGGCCACCAATAAGAGTTAGGAGTCATCATAACTTTTATGGGAAGATGAAAGCAAGACCGGAAAAGATCAAGGAAGTCTGAGCTCTACAGACTAAACTATTCCATTGTGATCCCTCTCAGAAAGAGAATCTGAGAAGGGGAGAGGGGGCTCATTCATCACTTATTCATGGCCCAGCAGCCACACAAAGGAAGCTGGCTGGCTGGCATGACATGAAGAGGAAGCACTAGCAATCTGAAACAAAAGCAGACTCAATATTTAGGATTAGACTATGCAAAAGATACTTGCTTTCAGATCAGAGTCTGATGACTAAAAACACTCCAGAATTCTGCAGATCTAACAGCAATTGTAACTGAAATTCAAAAAATACTTGTTAGATTGCCAAACTGACCCAGCTTAATAGTCTGCAGATAATGACAAGAGGTGTTTTGGGATGTCTAAGTTTTACATAATTTTCATACAGTCTGGAATATTATTGTGAGAGAAGACTGTACTAAATGGGGTGTCCTCGATACTGCCAAAGTTCTCCCATTCTCAGTATGAGCAACATAAATACCATTGTCTGTTAGTTCACAGTTCACCATCTGAAGTATTTTGCAATACTGGTAATAAAAAGAAATTCTTTTGCAGTAAGCCTCATATATTTTTAGTGGGAATTCATCCTGAAAAAAGCCTGCCTTTGTCAGAAACATTCAATATCAGCATCAAAACAAAAATGAATAAACAAAAGAAATTAGATGGCTGATAAAAGTTAAAATAACTCCATTTCAAATATTAACATTACATTAGAAGCAACTGGGTATTCCAAATTTCAATCACCTTATATGCTCACCTCTTTCTGATCAACTTGGAGTGCTGATTTTAAAATATCTCTAAGCTGTGTTAATTGTCTTCTTTCCTCATCTTGTGCTTGTTTAATCTTGAATGAAGAAAAACACAGGTTAAAAATAACATCACTGTTTCTTTTCACAGCAGATCTTCCAAATTTGCTACATAAATGGTTCATTTTTCTGAGAAATGGTCATCAAGAATGAAAACACAAAGAGAAGAGAGAATGTCATCAGTTTATTTTTCTTGGTATCTTCATAAAATTTGATAATGGCTAGGATTTTATTTGGTTAAAACTTTTGATATTGTTTTACTCTGGTCTTGCTTCACAGAATCATAGAATCATAGAATGTTAGGGATTGGAAGGGACCTAGAAAGATCGTCTAGTCCAACCCCCCCTGCCAGAGCAGGATCACCTAGATCAAGTCACACAGGAATGTGTCCAGGTGGGTTTTGAATGACTCCAAAGAAGGAGCAGACTGCTTCTTTGTGTTCGGTTTGAAACCATACATTATTTTCCACTTTTGCAGTAAATATTTTATAGCAAAGGCTGTTTTCCTACCATTTTACACAGTGGGGTCCTTAACTGAAACCAATACTTCTGGATATGATATTAAAACAAAGTTTTACTCAAAATTCTACTCAAAACCTTAAAATGCTATTAAAACTGTCAGCCTACCTGAACCAAAAAGATCACAGTCCTACTGTAAAAAAACTACGTTGGCAACACAAATGTGAAAGGTTGCTACTCACTGTATAAAGATCTGTCGAGAGTGTCTCTATTGAAGGCTTAAGACTTTCAACAGCTTTTAACCCATCCTGAAAGAAACTTAAAAAAATAAAAATGTAAACTTATTAAACTTTACTTTACTTTGCATTTTCTGTTTAAGAAGTTGCCAAAGGATGGCATAGTATTACGCCACACCATAAACTTCAAAACATCAAACATTTGGTTTTTTTTTTACACATCTGCGACTGATCCACCTTTTTATTTCCATGACAGCGTATTTTAACATGCAAAATCCCCAATTAGATCCTGAACTGCCACAATCCACTGCCATGTAACTTTTCCTCATTCTCACCTCAAATACAGGTTCTCATCCCATTTTTTGAAGGCCCAGAACATGCAAGATTCATCTGCAGAACAGCAAAAGCTCTAGCAGATAGAAAATAATTGTGATTTCTTGGAGCCAAATGGTTTAACATCTGATGAAGTCTTCCTACTAAAGGAAAATGCTTCTGTTTCCCAAGCATTAATTAAGGCCTATATACAAACTGAATATGCTACATCTTACTGTAGCATACAGTTTTGTACTGGCACAGTAATGTTATCTATGCCAAGTACTCCATCTCCTTAAAAAAAGTATTTGAGAAATAAATTTCAATAAAGAACAACTACACACACACACGAGATTAAAAATGGCTGCACCATGGGCAACAGAAAATACTTTCACTCTGGAAGCAGAAATGAAAGGGACAACACAGCACGGCATTTGTGCTGTTGAAATTTTATGAAGGGGACAGAGCAGATGAATGACACAGTACAACTGAAACTGATTTCAAAAGCAACATAACTCTCCAGGGAAAAAGCTTACATAGATGCAGATTGGTCTTACAAGATTAAAAACTTGCTGATTTGAACGGGTTAACAGCAGCTCTTTCAAGTTCATAGATATGACTTCATTGTTATGTTATTGATATATTATTGATCTCTAAGACTACCATAGAATACATCGCTCTAATGAGAGGTTTGTGGTTTATTACTGAATCCTCCACTTCATCAGAAAAAGAATGATTCTTTCACTATAGTTTTAGCCCTCTGTTTATGCAACTTACTTTCTTGAGCAAAGAATTAATTTAGATCATTGCTAGATACACTCAAAAAAGCCCATCAAAGCTAATGGACCACTAACTAACAGACCAGATTAAGAGCTGTGTTTCGAGAGTAGTTTATGAAATATGCCAAATTATTGTGCCACGCTCCTTTGGAACAGACAGTTATATTCCATGGGACTGGCTCAACCTCATTACATGGTTTGGAAACCAGCAGCAATGTGTTGTAGTGCGACTGATCTACAAGAGCAATTTGTCAACAGACATCAGTGAAAACAGTTGAATCATAGATTTATTTTGAAAAATCTAAAAAAGTGTTATGATGTTAAAAGTTTAAAACCAAACATTGCTCCAGTTATTGTGCAGATGTAAGGAAAACCAAAACATACTTGCACTGAGCGTGAAAATATTTGATCAAGTTCTGAAGCAAGTCCACTCCTTTTTTAATCTTGATTTCATTGACTTTCAGCAGGTACTGTTAAAACAATAATTCAAAGGAAATTAGTTATTACTGCTACGCTTTATTTTCCATTATATATCAATGAGCTTTAACAGTTGCACACTTAGAAGACCTAAAAGAGAATGCATCAAACAGTGGCTTCAAGGGTTAATCACAGAAGAGCAATTGTTGTCACTTATTTTTGATACCCTGTGGGGATACTTCACTATGATTAGTTCAAGTTGCTAAAATATCTTTCATGGGTCCTCGTGGAAGTCTTTGTTAGTGGGAACGTAAAAGGATTTGTGTAGTAAATTTAGGAACTCATTCTTGAACCTAGCAGCCCATCTGGGTATCTACCTCACTAGTTTAATTCATTGTCATTAAGGAAGAAAGTAGTTTACTTAAAGTGAGAGATTATTTTAACCATTTTTTAAATCTGCCTTCTGATTTTGTTGTTTTCTCTCTCAGTTCCTTATATATGGCAATTACAGCAAATTACAGTTTAACAGGAGATTTTTTAAAATCTACTGTCAAGATAAAAAAAAGAAAAAAAGTGTAATTAGTGTCCTTTTCCATTAGGCACAAAGTCCATATTAAGTGACAGCTCCTCCCCAGAATGCCACAGCACAAAAGATGACAGCTATGCAAGCTGAAGCAAGATTGAACAAATATTTATAGGAGTTCTTAACTGTCCATTAAATGACAATTTTGAACCCCTCCCGAGTGACCTCTAAGCAAAGGAGGGAATGCCATTTTATCAGTGCTCTAATGCATCCGGATTTTCCCTACCTGCAGAACACCTTGAATGTTTTAAACCCACTAAAATAAAGCAGTATCCAAGGGCCAGCTTTCAATGTTGCAGTTTGTATGCTGGTTGGGGTGAACAGATGATTAGCCTACATGTAGGCATGTGCACTGGACAGCATTTAGTTAGAAGAATCACCTCTCTAGCTCCTGTTAATTTAAAATGGAGCTCTAGACATTTGCTACTCAGTTCAATTTCACAATTTATAGAGAATTAGTCTGTGCTTATGATGGAACTTCAATATGTCCCACTTCTGATTTACTATCAAAACAAAACTAAAATCCCCTTTTATGGTTATTCAGGGGTAACTGAGTATAAACTTCTTTTCCCAAAAAGCAGAAGAAATACAGGCTACACTTCAGCTATTCCACACTTCAGGTAACTTGATTCAATTTCACAGACTTCACCCTGCATTTTATTATCACTATGACTGACTAAACTGAACTCCTTTACACAGGAAGAGAGAAGCATCTGTTCCTGGTTGTTTCTTAGGAAGGATACAGATGGGTAATTAGCTGGCAACATCCATACATTTATTGGGTACCCAAATCCCTTCAAAAGTTTTAAGTACTTTAGTGTGACTTTGTAGAAATGTAAATTATTACTGCATGCAGTTACTAGAAGTGGTATTTGGAACAACTGCTGTTAAGCTACACTGGCCTATGACTCAAATTAGTTCTAAAAACCATAGTAAAAGCAGAAAAAAACACCCATGGTATATTTTGAAGTTCACAGAATCATAGAATAGTTTCAGCTGGAAGAGACCTTCAGGATCATCATGTCCAACCTTATTCCTAGCCCTATCAAAAACCACTAAACCACATCCCTAAGCACAACATCTACCTGCCTCTTAAACACCTCCCTGGGCAGGCCATTGCAATGCCTGACAACCCTTTCTGTAAAGAAATGCTTCCTAATCTCCAGCCTGAATCTCCCCTGGACAAAACTGGACACAGTATTTGAGGTGCAGCCTCACCAAAGATGAGTACAGAGGAATGATCACCTCCCTGCTCCTGCTGACCACACTATTCCTGATCCAGTTAATGCACTGAAAGAACAAACACAGAAACCTGAATTCCCAACCATGGAAGCTGACGTGCCCTTAACAACTGAACCAAAAATATTCACATCAGATTTAACATACTGCAAAATCACAAAGATTTCAAAGCAGAAACATTCTGAACCATCCTGAAAGAGAATGGGATTCCATCCTGAGCACTTTTCTTTCAGCACCATCAGCCCAACAGTGTGCTGGACTGGACTGTCTCCTCATAATAACACAACAGCTGTCAGTGTAGGGAACAATTCAGAGAATGATCTAGGGCTTAAAATAACTTAGAGTGAAACAGCAGCATAAAGGCTTATTTATTATAATCTCTTACTCCTTAATTGAGCTTTGTGTTGTTTATTTATTTTACAATATACTTGTTAAGTGAAGTTAGAAAAGATCTAAATTCCCTGCACATCAGGATAAAAGAAAATGTGGTTTAGCAAATGGAGTCTACTAGTAACTTTTTTCCTCTAACATCACAGTTGCTATTAAAAAATGGTGGGTTTCAAAATTTTCCTAAAAATATTATCAGAACAATATCATTTTCACATGGACTCTTACCTCACACATCTGTAACTGGAAGAACCTTCTTTCTTTCTCCATCTCTTCTGCAATTTCAGCTCCACTTATTTCTGTACGGATCATCCCATGCAGCTTAGCATGTTCTTTTTTCTCCTTTTCTATTTTTGTTCTATAAGGCAAATAAGGCAATCAGTTAGTAACACATCACACAGTAAGATCAGTAAGACATCCACAGCCTCTCAGGAAATCTGATTATTCACAAGGTCTATGGAGACATGCAGAGCCAAAATCTTGTAGCGTTGCATATGACTTACTTTCAGATGACATTTCATTTGAAATTTGACAATGACTGAAGATCAGCAATGACATATAGTAGCTGAAATCTAATTCAATCATCTGTTAAAATAATGTCCTGACATATTCCAAACAAAGATGCTAAATGAGAGGAAGATATTTCTTGCGTTGAAGAAAAAAAAAAAAATAAAAACAAAAATCCAGAAACAACATAATGAATTTTAATTGAAAACATAGAGGGATGTTTAATCTCAACTGACCAAACACTGGTTAACAGAGTTCAATTATGTCACCAGATTTATTGAGTTTTGCCTGTCATCAAGTCATCTTCTATATATACAGGGTTTCCTAAGCCAAAATCCCAGTTGCCATCTCTACTTGCTAGTGAGCCAGTTGGCAGCGGGAACACCGACCAGCTGGCTGCGTTGCAGACTTTCGAGTCTGCTAGACCAGCTGTCCTGTTTCCCTAAAAGTTTCCATGAACATTTTCCAAGAGCTCTGAATAAAACAGGTTCTCCTCCAGAATATAAATGAATAACCAGTGCCTGCTAGAGGGTCTAACTCCCCTAAACACACTCGTGCATTTGGTACAGTTATTCTCGACATTAATCCTAAAGGCAGTAGCATAATTATACTACCCAGTCAGACAAGCCTGAAATGAAAAAAGATATTAATAGAAGAAAATACAGGAGGGTGTTTACTTTTTGGAAAGACTTTCAGTTTGCCACTTGTACCGGTTAGAAGCTGAAAATTCTGGAAAGAGCTTCCTGAGGAAATGCTATACTGCTTCTGAAGAGGAAGCATTACACAGGAATACAGGAAGGAGATGAGAGGAACAAATAACACACACACTGTTGTACCTTCTCTTGGGCAGTCAAGTGTCTCTCAGCTCTCCCTCTGGAAAGATGACGTGCCTCAAGTGCTCTCTTAACCTGATGTTAACGTTACCCTAGCAGTTTATGGAAAAATGTCTGAGATGGTCTAAGGACTTCCAGTGCGCAGTATATGCTGTACTTCTCAAGAATGAGGAACTGCCTCCTCTTACACCTCGAGCAGCAAGGGAAAACAGAATTAACCCCATTCATCTCATCCCATGACATTTCCAAGGGGAAACATTTGGAACAGCAATACGAAAAGCCCTGCGGCTCTCTCGGTACTGGCAGGCCCAGCAGAGCCAGTCCCATGCAGCACTCCAGCAGCCAGCACTGCGCTCCTCCTCAGTCCACTCTGCCCCCCAGAAGCTGACATTCAGGGGGAAGCTCCTCTCCTTTAAAATAAATATTCTGAAAAGCCTTATTTGCCTGAATAAAAACTCTATTCCAGAACGTTCTGGGTTCATAAGTCTGTACTCTTCCTCATTTACCGCTAACTATGCCATTTTTTAGCCACGGAGTCCAAACACTAGAATAAACCAGATACCAACCACGAATAAGGAACATAAACCGTTACAAAAGGTGCACAGAAAATGACGAACACACAGCTCCTTTTTAGCACACACTCTAGGAGACTTCACATGGTATCATACCTGATAGTTCTGAAAAAGTCAAACCTCAGAGCAAAGATCCAGGATGGTTTTAGTTCTCTCAGTTTCTACATCAATCTAACAATTCATAGGCCAGAGAATTCACTGAAATGTCAATCAAGTCTAGTAACTATTACTATTGTCTTTTCATTGCTTACAGAGAACAATACTTGAATATAGAGAGGCTGCACCTCAAATACTGTGTTTAGTTTTGGTCCTCTCACTACAAGGCCACTGAGGTGCTGGAGTGTGTCCAAAGGGCAACGAAGCTGGTGAAGAGTCTAGAGAATAAGTCTTACAAGGAGCATCTGAGGGAACTGGGGATGTTTAGCCTGGAGAAAAGAAGGCTCTGGGGTGACCTTACCACTCTCTACAACTGCCTGAAAGGAGGCTGGGGCAAAGTGGGGGTTGGTCTCTTCTCCCAAGTAATTGGACAGGAGGAAATGGCCTCAAGTTGTGCCAGGGGAGATTTACGTTGGATATTATGAAAAATTTCTTCCTTGAAGAGTTGTTAAGCACTGGAACACACTGCCCAGGGAAGTGGTGGAGTCCCCATCCCAGGAGGGATTTAAAATAAATGGTGCTTAGGGACGTGGCGGAGTGGTGACCTGGCAGTGCTGAGTTAATGGTTGGACTCTATCATCTTGAAAGTTTTTTCCATCCAAAATGATTCTGTGACTCTACTGGATGACATAACCACCTCTACAATTTTAAGAGCTTATTAACATGTCCTAAGTTGTCTCTAAATGCTAGTTAAACCAAAACTAAGAGTGCCAAAGAGTCAAACATTATGCACAATATTGCAGCATAATACAGCTTCAAGAAATTGAATTCCTTTTAAAGAAAGAGCTTGATTTTGGTGAATGAGTCCTGTGTACTCTTTGAAGGGTAAATCATACTCCACAGGCAAAAAGTAGTTAAACCAAGACTAAAGCATACCAACAACTAACAAGTAATTCAGAGAAATAAGACACTTTTGAAGGTTTTTGCTGGAGCTTCAGGCTCCATGCCCTCAGAAACTTCAGAGATGCTTTACAAAAAAACCCCAAACCATCTTTCATTGACAAGTACCAGAAACAGACAATGGTGTGTTTCATCATTACTTACTCTTTTAGTCTCCAACTACACTTTCAGCTTTGTAAGCCAGAACTTAACCTGTTGGTTTGCTACAGTAATATGTTACCTCCTATCTGACTGATACTACAGGGCACTTTGTTTCTGTGGAAAACAAAGAAACCGCATAGAGCAGTTGTGCATGCAAATCTTCCAATTGCCAAAGGCTGGCTCAGCTTCAGCTGTCACTCTACTGTGACATTAACCAAATCTTTCTGGCAAAGCCAGTTCTGCAGTGTACCGCTGTGAGATTTCCAAATATTGCATGCTATTCAGGTTTGCCAGGCAGATTAATTAAGCAACATTAAAAACTGAGAAAACACTAGAAAAATCCTCTAGAAACAGTAAGAAGGAAGCAAAAGTTTTATAAAGCTGCTGGAGTTGAAGCTCATACAGCACATATCCCATACAGACTTTGCTGAGTAGGACGGCAATCTGAGCGTGTGTCAGCTCATTCGCAATGCCACTGCACACGACTCACAGACAGTGAGCTCAGGTTTGTGCAACAGACAGTAAAGCTGAAATACAGGATGAAGAATTACAACCCCAGGCAATGCTACAGGCTTGGAGAAGACTGGCTGGAAAGCTGCCAAGTGGAAAAGGACCTGGGAGTGTTGTTCAACTGAACACGAGCCAGCAGTGTGCCCAGGTGGCCAAGAAGACCCATGGCATCCTGGCTCATATCAGATATCATGTGGCCAGCAGGACTAGGAAAGTGATTGTGCCCCCGTACTTGGCACTGGTGAGGCTGCACCTTGAATACTGGGTTCATTTTTGGGCCTCTCACTACAAGAAGGACATTGAGGTGTTGGAGTGTGTCCAAAGAAGGGCAACAAAGCTCATGAAAGATCTAGAGCACATGTCTTATGAGGAGCACCTGAGGGAACTGAGGTTGCTTAGCCTGAGGAAAAGGAGGCTCAGGGGGTAGACTATTTCTTTCCACAACTCCCTGAAAGAGTGTTGTAGTGAGGTGGTGGTTGGTCTCTTCTCCCATGTAACAAGCAATAGGACAGGAGGACATGGCCTCACGTTGCACCAGGAGAGGTTTATATTGGATATTACGAGAATTTTCTTCCCAGAAAGGGTTGTAAAGCACTGGAACAGGCTGCCCGGGGAAGTGGTGGAGTCACCGTCCCTGAAGGGTCTTTTAAAAGACATGTAGATGTGGCACTTAGGGACATGGTTCAGACTTGGCAGTCTTGGGTTAATGGTTGGACTCGATGATCTTAAAGATTCTTTCCAAACTAAATGATTCTATTATTCTATTCTACGATCCCATATTGAAACCACCTTGTTTATCATGTTCATTCTATGCCACTATTTTCAACATGTGACCTCCACTTTGTCTTATGCACGTGCTTTAAAGGGGAACGTGGCAGAAATATCTACAATCTATGAATATCAATGATCTACTGAATCAACCTAAAGCTCTGAAGAATTAACTTGAGAAAAGCTTGCAGAATTTTCAGGTAAATTCCCAAACTAGAAACATCCTCACTGAATCCAATAGCTGTGCAGACATCTTCACAGAAGACTGTAATGAAAATTTGTGCATTCTTCCTTTGACTACGAATGGTTCAGAAACAAATCATTAATGATAAGAGTTATATCTAGATACGAGTGCTTGAGTTTCTGCACAAAAACGTAACGCACCTCAGCCCAATGCCTCAGTTTTGTAACCTCGTAAGCACATCCTACGGACTTGTTCTCCTCACTCAGTTGTGTGTAACAGGCCTCCAGCCTGGCTCTTAAAAGGAGACTGGCAAAGGAGGAGAGGCAGCCAGCCTTCCCAGGAAAAGCTTGTTAGTTCTCATTAATCCTTAGCTTAATCTTAGCTTCATCTAGCCTTAGCACAACACTTACTAGCAGAGGACTTCTGAAGATAAGGCGTATTTACAGGCCTAAGACACCTTTATTTTAAAAATTAACCTTTCTTTTCAGGGAAGACAGGTTTATGTCTCAAATACAGCCACTGCTGTTCAGCAGAAAAAAAGAGTAAATAACACGCTGCAGGAAGCTTATGCTTCTATTTCCTGTGCAAAATTGATACAATGTCTTTACCTCCAAATCTCCCACAACAGGACCCATTACACTGAGGAATATGGGTTAAATCTGGCCCGTTGCCTTGTTGAATCCAGGCTGCCTGCTGGGAGAATGAGCAGTTTTTATGACATGTGTACTCCTTCCCCATATGCTCCCCTGGCGCGCCTGCCATTAGTGTTTAAGTACACGGGGGAAAGCAACCACCTCGTGACAAGAAGAGCCCAGTCTGCACCAGTTCCACCCAGAGGACACAGGCAGGCTAGGCCCAGCGCAGTGCTGGTCGTGGCAGGCACTGCCCCGCGCTTCTACCGGAAACAAAGACTAGAAGCAAGGTCCTAAGAGAAATGCACTGCTTTTAACTACTTTAAAGCTTTAAAAACACTGTAAAATCTTTATGGCTTCAACTGAGGCATGTTAATGACTGACTGTGAGAAAAGACAAATTATTCATGAATGTCACCTCAGGATGTTCCCAATTTTTGATTAAGGTAGGCTGGCATAAAACTATGGGTTACTTGTTCCTCTTACTCCCTTATTTATGAACAGTCCCAAGGTATAAAGAAAAATAGATCAAGCCTTCCCCAGTTACTTCAGCTAAGGTAATCTTCAGGAAACTACCCCGAGATGTTAGGTAGCAACAGGGCAAAGAAGTTGCTTAACAATCAACACTGATGGATGGGGATCCAAGAGCCTAAGAACGCAACTCAACATCACTCTCCCAAACAAGACTAGATACAAGTAATTTTTAAACACACCTAGTTACATACAGAGTTTGAAGTAGCAGCTCAGAAATTGTTATGGGGAAAAAGCGAAATAAATGCCATTTTTTAATTAACCAAACTTTCTTTTTACATAGGTGACACTCAGGTACATTAGCACCTGACAGATAGGTCATCACAGCGGTGCAAGGAGGAGAGAGAATATACTGAGGCAAACAAGCTCCAGTTCTTCCTTATAAAGACAGTCTATCGAGACAGAAATCAGGATGAAGACGCTGTCACTTCTCCACAGACTACAAAAATACCACTTTGATATCTGGCACTTGGCTTCACAGGTCTGTACTTGTGACTAGGAAATGCAGATGAACAGTATGATCTTAAGTGTATGATACAGAGGAACATGCAGACAAAGTGCAGCCCAGCAGCACACAATGGTTTGTTAACCCAAAGGGAAATGGAAAAGAAAGGGGTGGGGGACAGAACTAAAAAGAGATATGCACATATCTGAAGAACTATCACTGGAAAAGAGAGCTAACTAAGCATAAACCTAGGACTGGTTTTACGCACAGTACAAACAAGGACTCAGCTAAGGTAACAGATTAAGAAGGCTGAGCACCCATCCCCTGACTATCAGCATCCACATCCATTCTTCCACTCTGGCAACACAAGGTGAGACTGAAGGTAGAGCTCTCCCAGTTTCTTTGCCCTTTTTATAAGGGTGAGACTGTGAAGATATTACAGAAAAAAAAAAAAAATTCAATTCACAACTAAGAACTCCTGAGATGACTCTGCATTCACCCACTGCTATAGATGACCAAAATGTACAGATGGGAGGAAGTTCACACACATTTGGCACAGCCACAGAATCAAGCCAATTATTACCTATTAATATTCTCATCCTAGCTTCAAAACCACATCATTAATCTTCCCAGCTCTCATCTGTAAAGATCAATGCTCAGTAACAACATCTGGCAACGTCTCAACTTATTTGGGAACTGATCTTACACAGAAGAGGGTCTGACAAATCCTGTAGTCCTACAGGGGACCTTTCAGTCTGAATTTAACTCCAGAGAACTACGGAAAATTGGTCTGCTCCTCGTCATAAGTGAGGCAGCTTGTATTGAAAACCAATACTCCCTGGCTGTCAAACTTAAAGACACACTAAGTAATTTCTGATGTTGTATAACAACCACACACCACAAAAAAAAAAAGCCCCTTGTTTTAAAGACTTTTCCTGTACATAGAATTCCCAGGCTCCCTACCCCGAGCCTCAAGCAGATGATCCTTTGGTCTTGATCAAAGTGAAGGAGTCCAACAGGCTAGACTGAGAGCTTTAACTCTAGAATACTGATGTGGAGCTTTCATCTAACCACTTAAAACCCTAGAGCACACAGCAATTGCACCAGCCCACCACCTGGAAATATCACAGAAAATGGTAATGGATTTCAAAGAACTTCTTGAGGAACATGTGCTACCTTCAGTTTTTGTATACTGAATAACCTGACGTACAGGACTCAGAAATAACCACTGCCAAGGAGGTGTACCTATTTGTTAAAACGATCTTGCAAAAACTACATAGGTAACTTGGAAAGAAGTATCTCCTTACAGTGGAAAAAAAAAGAACCTGTTTCAGATCAAAACCCAAGTGTCTTATTTGAAAGTAAAGTCTTAAAGCAGTCTAACGGGCTGATAGTTAAAAGGAAAAAAAAAAAACCAACCAAATCCAAACCCAAATCTCACAATATCACAAGCAGCATTGGATTCAATCCCACAGACAGAATCTAAACACGTACGCAACATTTCTAGGTATCTAGTGGCCTTAAACTCAAATGAGAATCTCCAGTTATACAGATTCAAATACATTTTCTATGGGCATTTCAACTTCCCAAGTGCTTAACTAAGGCAAAAACAAATGAAAATATTTCTGGAATACCTGACTCTTAAACAGACCACCTGCTCCGACCAAACTGAGGATCAAAGCACAAATCTTTACACCACTTCAACATACTCATCCCAGTGACTTTTCTATCAGAAATTCTAAGAGCAGAGATCTTGATCCTGTAGTAACAGTGTTCTTATATATGTCCTAGCAGTGTGCAAATGCATTTTCAATTCTGCACACAAACTTCGTGGGATGCCACTATGAATAAGTTATAACTAAGTAAACAAGCTTTCAGGTCCAGCAATCAAGCACTGGTAGACAACAGCAGAATATATTACAGGGTTGCTCTTTATGGCCCATCCTCAGAGATCCGCTACTGCTATGGGCAATGATTGGAAATCTTAATTACTTCAACAGCCAATAACTGGCATGGTACCAAATGACACTGTTCACTGGCATTAAGAACATGAAACACTGAAGCCAATCTTTCCAAGATTCAGACTGTTAGACTGGAGGTTTATCTCAGTATTTCAGAATGCCTTGCTATGAAAACCCAGCTACAGCTAGGCAGTTTCAAAATCCAAAAGGGTCCTCTTCATAAACTCCAGTCCTCCTCACTAACCAAGCCTAGAAAGCAGCAATTAGACTGTTTTCATTGTTGTCCACAAAAGGAATCATGAAATTTAGCTAACTTGCTGCTTTTGTGAGTAAGCTACCATACAGGAATAATTTCTGGAGGCTGCACATGAATTCAGATGGACCATCTCAGTGGGCACCAGAGAATAATGTTGTATTTTGTTTTTAATGTCACAAAGTTCTATTTAAAAATAGTGCTAGATTCTCAGCCAATCTAGGTGGCTGGGGAACTGCAAGCTATTCATGCTAAACAGGGTCATCGTATGAGATTTTTCTGGACCCCTATCATCAGAAATGGTCTGATGCATGCAGCACTAACTCAGAATATCAAAGATACTGGATGTGTTACATGAAATTCAACCAGTAGTCACGATCCAGGTAATACTGGAAAAAAGGACTAAAACCCACTACAAAATTCTACTTCAAAGACTATCAGCTGTGACTTGGCTACCCAAGAAAACACCTGTTCCTGATGTAGGGCACTAAACTGCTTGAAAATGTACAAGGTACCAAAAAGAGCTGTTTGATCTTTGGTGCTGAGCTTTGCCGACTCATTTAATTTAGTTGGATATAAAATTGTTATTAAAACTGATTTTATGCATTGGGTACCTTCAAACAAGTGGCTTATGGTAAGCTGGGCTAGACCCACATCATGAGACACAGTTGACAAGACTCAGATAAGAGTTCATCCGCTCCCAGTACACAATACGACTGCTGAGAGCATTCGGTCTTGTCATTAAATGCAGAAAACATCCTTATCATTAAACAAACTACGTTAATTAAATGTGGTTTACTAAGGTTCCTGATACTGGATCAGTCTGGAATCGTGTGCAGTTTTGGAATTGTAGTAGCAAACACTCCCATCTGCCTTTCCACCTTATTGGTAAGAACAAAGGCTCAGCATCAAGTAAGTTTGTCCTAGAGACTTCAGCACTGAGCAGTCTCCCAAGACATGCTAGAGAGACATATTACAGTCATTACAAGGGTTTTAGTCTAACAAATCCAGAACTAAACCTTGATGTGAATACTCTTGATATTTTTTTGTGAAGACACTGCAAAACACTGAGGCATAAAGTATAGAATTTCTTCTGTGCTCTTCAACTGAGGAAACTTGCTCATTAAAGTGATACAGTCACTGATGAGAAGGAAAAAAAACCCCAAAAACTCAACAACAAATGCTGAAAAGGACACCTGAGTACAATTATGTTGCTGCATTTGTGGAAGTTAAGGATGAAAACACAGGGTGGCTAACTTCTCATTTTCTATAGTACTGCCTCCAGAAGGCAGAAAAGGAAGGGGACTTTAACATCCAGCAGATTACAGGGTAGTAATATGGATATTTTCAAAAATTTGTAAAAAATATTCCCCAATTAAAGCAAAACTTTCTCATCTGAAGTGGAAGAATACTCTGTCAAAGAACAGGCACTGGGAAGATTATGCTCATTACTTGGAACTTCATTAAGCAAAGAGGTCTACCACCAACACTAACTCTCAGCACACACACACCCCCCAATTTACTCAGGAAATAAGTTGAATACTACAGAATTTGAAATGGTTGTGTTATGCACTTGTACTTCAACACACCTTCAAGTTTTAAGGAAAAAAAAAAAAACAACAACCAAACAAAAAAACAAACCAAAACAAACCACGAACAAAAACCTGAAAAAAACCCCCAACACATCAGCTTCCCTGCTAGGACTTCTGTGTGGGACCTTAAAGTTGAACAATGACCTTTACAGATTTTAGTTACACTACCCTTTTAAAGAAAAGTTTAAAAGATACATACACTTTTGTTTCATAGTCCTTCCAAGCTTTATCAAAGGGTTTTTTCAGGTCCTGTGAAGAAAAAAAAAAAAAAAAATACAGCTATTTACCTGAAAAATACTGTGAATCTAACAGTGAACACCTCACCATTTGCAGAGTATGCTTGAACAAGGGACTCTCCTGAATAGCTCACCTAATGCTTGTTTTTCCTATGTGGAGGATTGTTTTTACACAACCTTGCACACAGATTTAATAGACTTATGTTTTTAAAAGCATGTCTAGGATGCTTTTTACAGTTCCATTTTACTCCTTAAAAGGTAAAAACACATGACATCCCTCTAGCACACTATGCAATTACTCAAATCAGCTATTTTCCAATCATTCCATCTCTGGCTCTGCAGGAAAAAAGACCCTGTCCTGAGGCTGCAGAATAGCCTTGGCTCATCTCACTAAAGTTAAAATATTCAATAACCCACTGCCTTAATGGGAACAGCATAGGTCATACAGCTCAACCTAAGTAATTCTGTGACAATTTTGAATTACTTATTTTCCCAATTCCCTTATTTTTTCCCTCAGAATAAGACAATTCAGATTAAATGATATTTACAAGTTGTAAATTATTTCACTGATGTCTCAATATGCAGCAGTTTGGAGTGCAAGAGTTCAGCCAACTACAAAAAAAATATTGTTAACTGTCAGATGCTGGAAAACTGCTGCAACTACAGATTAGGAATTAATCTTTCAGTGTCAGCTTCTTATTTCAGCAATTGTGGAATTAAAGCAGCATTTTATTATTTTCTCAAGTCAGGAACATGGAGCAACACTGTACTGTAAATGTATTTATGCTGACATAAAAACAAAGAGAAGAGTAAGAGAAGTGAAACGTGGTAGGAAAGCAACACAAAGATAATCAGCCTATCATACTAAATAATCTATTTATCCTCCAGTAATTTACAGAGACCACTTTCCGTCTACCTACATTTTTCTTCTTCCTTCACTATCCTCCAACAATAGCTGCCAGTTGCTTCCTGTTTGCTCAGTAGTAAACAAAGCATAAGCCATGTAAGTTTGTTGCCTATAGGCTTTGAAATTTATTATAAACATACCATCTTTTGAGTCCAGAGTTGTTATTACTTCAAATGGGAAATATCCTTAGGGCACCAGTAGATTTCAGCTTTGTTAAGAAACCCCCTATGCTCATGCAGTCTAATATGGCTTTCTTAAAAATCCATATGGTTCCAGCTAAGTTTAGAATGCTAAATATGTTAATAATAACTTTTTTAAATAAAGTGCTACTTCCTTCTCAACTAATATCTAAATTCTTACACTTCTTTCTCTGCTTATCTTCTATATCTCAGGGCTGCTTTTAAAGCTTCTCAAATGTTATTTTGTACACATAGTCAAGAGCATGATGTATGTGAAACCACAAACAAAAGGGATCATATAATTGTTCTGGTTGGAAGAGACATTCAAGACCATCAAATCCAACAATTATGACTCAATTCAACAAAAAAAAACAAATAATCTCTTGTTTATTAAACTAATACTTTAGTGTCCCATGCCTCCCACCAAATAACATTAATACACTAAATATATTTACTATACCAACATAACTTTATATATAAATAATAAGACAAACATACCCCCTTTACTCCTTTCAGATCTCCCTTCAGCAAACTGTCCAATGGAAAAGTGATTATGTTGTTCATATTCTGAATCTGTAACAAGAACATTACATCAAAACATTTCATATATTTTAATGCAGAACATACACTGTCTCAATTCACACAATTCAGAAAGTCACACAAGGAAATCTTGATCTATTTTTCTACCCCTGCTTTATGAAGAAGTTTATCAGTACAGCCAGTAACCAAAGACAGAGGCAAGATGAGTTAATTAAACTTACTCTGGAAACACTATAACAAAGCCAGCAGGAAACCTGCAGAATTACTGCTGATGGTAAATACCTCATTCAGTGGAGACTGCAAAGTAAGATCACTAATTTTCACATTGCCTGATTTCACTGTTGAAATTATATGAAAACAATCATAAAATATAGAAGTGTTGAAAAATTGTGAGTGCATTATAAATTAATCTTGTTTATTTTCCAGTCTCTTCAGACCTATTCCATAAAACATATCTGCTATTCTCACAATACAAGGGCATCTTACCCTGACAGACGTTATAAAGGCAAAGAACGCTGGCCTGTAAAAGCCCCTATTCAAGTATTTTCCATCTACTTTTAAGAAGTGACACATCTGCCATATTTACTTCACACAAAATTCAAAATACACGTTTTATGAAGTCTTGACTAGGCAAGTAAGGAAAGAGTAAGCAAGTAATTCAAAAGAAAAAACTAAAATCAAATTAAGAAAACAGTAAAATAATCATGGGTTTAGGTAAGTATCTGTACAATAATATTGTGATATGGAAAAAGAAAGAAGAGAGACAGTAGGAATAAGACAGTAAGTAGCATCCACCAGGAAAAGAAGGACTTCATGTCCAGTCCTTTATGATTCAGGGAAAATGTTCAATGTATGGGTCACGACATCTAAGCACAGAGTTTAAACTGTAACAATTCAAATGGATTGCACTGGGGAGTTAACACCTGAGTATTTTAGAACCACACAATGAAAAAAAAAAAGAATCAGAATTACTTTTGCAGCAGTTTGCTGAAGATTGCCTTTGGATAGGTTTTTGAGTTGGGATTTTTTTGTGTGTCATTGTTAGCTGTTCTTTTAAAATGTGATGGTTTATTTATTTTTTTCCCCAAGAAGCACTGAAGTGTGTATATGAAGATGGATTTCAAGTGTTTAATGTAGAGAAAGGACTTTGCATCATGTAGTAACAAATACTTCTGTTTCTTCAGGAACAATGTGAGGAACATCAAAAGTCCCTTTCAGCGTAACACATCCAGAGAAGAAAGGTCACAAAGGCAAGTTTCAAGAAAAAATATTTCCAATTGTGATGCTTCAGCCTCCCCAGAAAGGAAAACCACAAAACATTATCACCCTACAGTTACTTGGTGGCCTCACTCGAACAGACTCAGGGCTCCCCTCCCCAGCAGTACTCAACAGCTGTGGCTAAGACAAACAAGACAAGACCCCAAATCCCCTCCCTTCCCCTTCAAAGATACTACCTGACTGTATTCGCTTGAAATTCCATTCAGTGATCAAAGAGAAAGTGATCATACATCAATTTTAAAGGTTAAACAATTGCCTCTGCATGGGAAGGTTGAAGAAATACAGAAAATCTGGTCTTCTACCACACATCACAGTTCCTCTTCTCCATCTTACTTTCTCATCCCTCCAAAAGCTGCAGGACTTAACCACAGCTCCTTCGAGTTAAGTTAAATTCCAGCTGTTTGTGTTTGTGGTTTGTTTGGGATTTTAAAAATAATAATTCTTATTAAATTTGAATGAGCAACATCTACACATGCTTAGCCGGCAATGCTGGAAGCCACCTTCTAAGGTCTCGGCAGTACTACAACACCTGCATATCGACATAACCAGCCTCAAAGTTCATAAAAATCTATATTGTAGATACAGGAGATAGGTGAAAAGGTTTAAATCACACAAGATGTAAGTAAAAAAAAACCCCACAAACCTCTAGAAGACAAACAGAACATGTACACCTATAGACAAGCACACACAATGTCTATACAGGTGGAGAAGCAGAAAAGGTCTCATCTAAGATAGCATCCTATGCAGAGTTTTGTACTCTGTTATTGTTTTTCATTAGTATGATGCAGTCAAATGTCTGACCTAAGGACCAATAATTTTACAGCATCTGATCAATTATTCTTCAAATCCAGATAAGTAGGCACGAAGCAAGAAAAAAAGCATTTCCCAACAACAGACTCCAGTCAGAAAAGAAAAAGTATCAGACCCGGAAGTATTATCCCAGACATATTCACATAAACATCAATCAGCCTCCGAAACAGCTTTGGAGAAGACTAGGAGAAAAAACAACAACATTCTTTTTCAAAGTTTGGGGAATGTTTGCCTATTTAAATTAATTCCTTCTGTGCTCTCACCTGTTTATTGCCATCAGTCTATTGTATTCCCTGTGCTCCTATTTTATTTGCCACAAATGTAAACATACATAATGTATAAACTTGTCATTAGTAACCTCATTAGATGAACGATACTCACTCGTATGTATAAATCAGTAATATGCAGAAGAAACATCCTACATGTTTTTCCCCCTCTTTGAGAAGCTTAGGCTGAACTATCTAAAAATACAGACCCATTTTTGGCAGGCAGAGAAGCATTAATATGCTGCAGCTCCTACGCTGTGTGTATACAGGAAGCTAAAATGTATGCAACCACCTCTACATTTTGACTATTTTATGTTTTAAAATATCCTTGAAAAGGAAACATGCACAAAGGTGCAGGAAAGCTTCACAGAAATTAAAGACGGGCTGTCCCTGAGGAACACTAGCAAGTTCTATGGACTGGCTTGTTGTTTGGTTTGTTGGCTTGTTTTAAACAAAAAAGAAAAAAAAAAAAAAAAAAGGAAAAAAAAATTTAGTTGACCCGGTTTCCACTTTCAACATTGCCGCTTTGGCAGACTTGCAGTTTTCCTCTGATGGCTTCCAACAAGGTAAGATGACAGACAGGGTAATAAATTAAAACTTCCCAAGTTGGAGAAGGCTCAGAGAAGGAGAAGGAAAAAAAACGGCAGGAGGGATAATATAAAAATAAACAAACATGCAGCTGCCAGAAGTGGTGGTAGAGGCAAGAGGCAAGCCAACATTTGCAAAGGGGCAAAAAAGATTTTCAAGTAGTTTAAGAACCTATGGCTAAACACTGAATTTCTTCATTTCTTCATTATTTTAATAAGTCTTTTCCAGAACAGCTTTGGATACTGGTGTCTGCAGTACTTCAATAGGTTTTCTTTTCTACATACAAGCCAAAGAGAAAAAAACAACAAAAAACCTTCTCAGGACTTCACAAATTAACTATTTTTTTTAAACACACAGACAAACAGAGCAGACCTTAAAACATTTTCAATTGAAACTGAAACGCAGGCAGTCGAACGGTGTATGACACGACTCCTGTTAGCACTACTGGATTCTAGATACAGCCCATGTACTTGGCTGTGGGCTTGTCAACCATCAGTGGACTCGGGCACGCACAGGTGACAACAGCACTGCTTGCTGACAAATCGCTGGTTATTTTCTTTGGGTTTTTTTTTTTATGGCAAGTATTTCTGTACTTCTGGATTCAATACCTTCCAAGATTTTTCCCAGTGATGTGAGCTTTAGTAGGACAAGGCAAATCAACACAGCAGGAAGCAAGTGGAAATCAGAACATCCGTTATAGATGAGACACAGCTTGTTTGTCTCAACCTCAAGCTTTTAGCATCTAACCCCAGTGTTCAGAAAACCATGTCACATCAAGACTTTCATCTTTGGACCACAACTCCCTCTGCCACAGCAGTGCCTTTCCACTGTCCTCGCCCCCTGCCCCACCTGCAGCACAGCAGTGTGTCCCACAGACATCCCACCAGACCGGTGCCTGGCATGGGACATCGCCCAGCGCCCATCTACGCCGCAGGAAGAGTGACTCTGGCAAAGCAAGAGCTGAACACCACTAAGTGTCCACATGGAGCTGGTGGCTCTGCTCTCTGGAAGAATGGCTTTGCACAAGGTATCAAGCGTGGCCATCACATACTCCTGGGAAACAGCCCCTGTACCACCACTGCCACTCAATCTGCAGGCTGGGGGCATCTCTATTAGGAACTGCAAGTGTAAAATGACAGGAAATACATTTCTTAGGGTATTCTTAAAAGCATAAAGTGAAGAATTTTAGAAGCAAAGTAAGAGAGAGACCTGAGGTTATTCCAGCCCGTCTTCCTTGCCAGTGGAGGAAAATTCCCAGTTGCACATTTTCTAACCTAGATTAACACACCTAAGTGGTAAGCTTCATCTAATATTGTCACAGTGAGACCCCTTTTCTATCCAATTTATTTTCCTCTTCCACAATCGCAGTTATCTTCAGACAAACCATACATTTCCAGCCCTTCTAAGCTTTCTTCAGAAATCAACGTATTCGAGCCCCAAGTTTTTTGTTTGGTTTTTTTTTTTTAAATGTCCCCTGAACTTCTTCCAGTTGGATCAATATCTTTTTGGCAAAGAAATAAGGACAAGGTTCCAGATGGAGCTGAACCCATGCCACCAAGAAGGAATTACTACATCTTGGTTTATATCTTTACCAGCATAAATCAAACAGTACTGTTATTTCTTCCCCTCTCACTGTTAAGCCAACCTTTCCTTACCAATTTACCGTTTAGTACCGAAAACCAGAAACACAATGTAAATCTTTAAGCTTTACATATAATGCTCCAACCTCAGATAAGTGCTTAAAAAAAAAAAAAAAGAGGTACAGGTAACTAAGATGAGTCGTTTAAACAAAACATGCTTGTGAAGGTTCAGGCACCAAATTTTTCTTGGGTTTTGGTTTTTTTGGTTGGTTGGTTTTGGTTTCTGTTATTTGTTTGTTTGTTTAGTCTGAACCATTACCCTGGAAATAAATTGCTGGGCATACATTTCTTAGGTTCATTATATAATACAGAAAAGATACTTCCTTTGGGGTTTTTTTGGTTACCTTTTATATTTAAGCAAATCTCTGTTCTTCATACATTTAAAAAATGAAGTAAAACAGAAGCATAGGATCAGAAAATTATCACTGTTCTTTCAGTTCTCCTGGCTAAAAATTCAAGGATTATTAATAGAAAAATTTCTCACATTAAGTCTCTTCCTCCCAGCTACCTTCCACAGAGTGGAAATGCTGATCAGATTCCAGTCCTCTCAACCCAGCATGTTTCATTAGCTTTAAAGTTAAATAAAATGAAAAAGAAAGGACAAGAGTACGCAGAAGAGTAACAAGAACATTCCTTGTCCTAACACTTTTCATACTAAGACTCACACCTTCATCACCTGGCACTAAATGTATTGGGGAGATCGAATACTTGAGACACTAAGGAAGTGCCATAAGACCTAACCTACTGGGAACTGTGGGTGCCACCGCTCCGACAGGGATTAGCATTAAGGTTACCACCAATAAGCAGTAATGTACATACCACAACAGGCATTGTGTTACCTCTAAAAATGCCACTAGTGTTTTCTGATGGTTTGCTACCCAAAAAGACATACTGATTGTTCAATCTTCTTAAAAAACATTTCTAATCCAGAAGAAGCTGAAGAAAAATTTGTAGCTTGATATTGGAGCTATGGCAAGAGGAAAACAAAAACCACAATATATCATAAACTGCTTCAGACAGTGCAAACAATGGGATAGAAAGGCTACAATGAGTAGTTACAGGGACCTGATACAGAATAAACGTCAATTTATTTCTTCTCTTAAAGCAGTGTTTTGTAAGTCACGTCAAATGTGAAGAACCAAAGCTTTTCAAGGGTGTTTGGGGTATTTTTGTTTAGTTTTATGCACTATTTGAAAGAGCAAAACATATAAAAAAAACCAAGAACTGAATTTTAACTTGAATAGTTTTTGAATAATTGGATTCCAGGGGAAAAAAAACCCCAAAAACAACAACAAAAACCAATCTGCCACAAACAAACAAAAAAACCTTGAGCTGTTAATGAAATATTTTAAAATAATGATGCCTTGATAAGTCCACAAAAAACAGTTTTTTGGGAAACATTTGGAAATGCCAGAAAAAACAAGAACCTAAAACTCCTGTTAAAGTAGAACAACCTTACTAAAGAAAACTTTAAGGAAAATCCTTTTGCAGAATCACTTTAGAGCTACAGCTCTAAATGCCACCCAAGCCAAGAGCTGACAGAACACATCAGCTTCTAGAAACAAAAGCAAAATATATGACAAAGCAAAACTTGACAGTAGCCCTAAAGCTTTGCCAGTGTTAAGAGCTCTGGCATCTGTTCCAGTCTGAACACGTCCTCCCACTTCCCTGCACGTTCCCCACTCATTTCAGCTAAAATCTTCTGTGGAAATTCAGTGCCCTGGGAAACTCCAGGGAAAGGTCTCTTTCAAACAAGTAACTTTCAGAATGTTTTTAACAGCAGTGAGATGTATGGCCCTGGCTACATTTTTGATGAAACTATTTACAACCAAATTAGGTCGGGTGCTACAAGGAAGCACCAGAGGAGAGGGATCCTTTAACTGCCAACATGCTTAAAGCATTCAGAGTTGGGTACTCAGCACACTGTCAGCATGCATGGGGCTTGTTTCACACAGGGCTAGGACTATAAAAAAACCCAGCACCCCAAATTATTTCCTGTACAGGAATTTTTACACCAGTCAATAGTCTAATAACCTCTTAGAAAACTAGACCTCCAGAAGTGAACTGAGAAGCAGATTTTCAAAGTGACCAGTTACCAACAATTTATCCTAGTGGTATTAACTATAGTTTTGTTCTAGAATTCTTTTTTAATTCTAGAATTCTTCTTTATAAGTATGGTGTTTTCAAGCAATAGTGATGTTTACATCTGGTTATCACATGTATATCTCTCTAGAGGAAACTCTCCTAGAGAGACACCAAATTCAAGGACCATTAAGTTCCTCTATTCCTTCAGTTCTCCTTTGCCAGTCAGGAGAAAACAAACCACTTCAAACCTCAACAATACAAAGCATGTTAGGAAAGAGCAGCACCTTACAGAGACTGTCCTTCACCAGACAGAATTAGATAGAAGAGAGAAGGTGCTTATGCATTTGCAATGTAAAAAAAAAAAAACAACCAAAAGGAACAACAAAACACCAAAAAAATCCAAACAAATTGCATTCACATCCATGCAAAATTATTATTTGCTTCAAAATTCATAGAATTATAGAATAATAGAATTGTCAGGGTTGGAAGGGACCTTAAAGATCATCTAGTTGCAACCCCCCTGCCATGGGCAGGGACATCTCCCACTAGAGCAGGTTGCTCAGAGCCCCATCCAGCCTGGTCTTAAAAGCTTCCAAGGATGGGGCTTCCACCACCTCTCTGGGCAACCTGTTCCAGTGTCTCACCACCCTCGTGTGGAAGAAATTCTTCCTAATGTCTAACCTGAATCAACCTATCTCTAGTTTTAATCCATTCCCTCTAGTCCTATCACTGCCTGACAGCCTAAAAGTCCCTCCCCAGCTTTCTTGTAGCCCCCTTCAGATACTGGAAGGCCACAATAAGGTCTCCCTGGAGCCTTCTCTTTTCCAGACTGAACAACCCCAACTCTTGCATTTGGCCTTGTTGAACTTCATGAGGTTGGCATGGGCCCACCTCTCCAGCCTGTCAAGGTCTCTGGATGGCATCCCTTCCCTCCAGGGTGTCAAAAAATAAAGAAAATCAGAACATAAACTGTGAAAAACTGAAGACTTTGCTACTATCTCATGACTTACACTCTTCTTACACACACAAACTGAAGCAAAATATACAGTTGCTAATGAAAAAGCAGTACACAAAAAGATTTAGAAAAATTCCTTGGAGAAGACATACAGAATGCTTACATGGATAAGAAAAGGTAATAAAAACATGCATGTCACTTTACATCCATTTTTTTGTTGTTTTTATTTACCTTTCCAGTTTGTGGAAGAACAGTCATTCTCGTCAGAAACATTTTTCAAAGATAGTAATTACTGTTTTAAGAGAACAAATAACTAAGATTTTTGGTTCAATGGCAACATTTTTTAGCTTTTAAAGATCTTCCTGAAATAGAATACAGTAAAGGGTTTTTCTGGGAAGGGCGTGCAGCTTTTCGAGCGATTTTTAAAACCACCTAAACATCGTATTTCCCAGATCCATTTGCTAATGAAGTCACCATACTGCAAATAACATATGATAGACAGTGTTTGTTAGCCAAAAGAAGGTGTCAATCAGAAGACCTGTTCTATTTCCCCTTCCATATGAAGTCAGTTATCCCGAGTGTCCCCTTCTGTATGGGCAACTCAGGATAACTGACTCGTACTCAATAAGGGGGCCTCTCCTGATATGTAATGTCAGATAATTCTTATACATCCAGAGATACTCAAATCAATATGAAATACATTTCACTGTTGATAAATACATCTGGGGCTAGACTCTCATCAATATCACAATTGGGTAGAAAGAGAGGACAGCATCAGGGAGTGAACAGGACTGCCCTAAATCCCATCAGCTGGAAATGTTCTCCAAAGATCTGATTATGACCAGCTGGCTGCAAACTACAGACATTTGGTCTAGACTCAGAAAAGCATTTGATGTGTCTCCATCCCATTGATTTCAGCAGGCAGAGACTTTTTAAATGCTTGTAGGAATCTGGGTCACCTCCCCTTCCCGGCTTCCAGTGTAAGAGGTCTGTGGTTTCAAGTAAATTTGGGACTTCCTCAGACATGAGAAAGATATAGCTAGTAGGTTGTAGTCAGAATCTGTTCTTTTTGTTCCCTCCAATTAATCCAAAGTTGAGGCTGAAAATTCTCCATTCATGATTAAGACTCCTGTTCTTCCATTTGGCTCCATCCCATTTGGCTACTGGCTTCAGTTATGTTTGATTTTGTTTCCTGACTCTCTTCCCAGAGAAGCAAAAGACGCTCTCTTCCAGGGACACTAAAATATTCCTTTATAAATGCAAACAGAAAGTGTGAAAAAGTAAAGTAAAAGCAACATGAACACAGAGTAAACCAAGCTGGGTTTTGCTGGTTTCACAATTAGAAAGCTAAATGATACGTGTATTTTATGATGCATAACTACTTTATTGTGGGAAGCTGTCAGATGTGAGAATTGCTGGAAGAGGGTTTTCTGTTAGGTTGGGCTGGGTTTTCTGGTGGTTTGGTTTGTTGTTTTCTTTTGCTTTGGGGTTGGTTTGGTTTTTGGGGGTTTTTGAGTTTAGCAAGGAGAAGGGCTAGAGCATGAGACATTTTCCTAAACCAAGCAGTTTTTAAGAACAGTGGTTACTAAAACACGCATTGTTTTCAATATGAAGAGCTGCCGTAATTCAAAATACAGCCTTTGTAATGGCCTTCAAATTTCAGCATGTTTTTCTTAACTAATTCTTACCAAATTCTTGAAGAGTGCAGTTAACTCCTTTGTAAACACAGAAAATTTTAAAAACGCTGTTCCCAAATCTGGGTCATCCCGGCAAACACAGTTGCCTCCAAATTTCTCCAGTGCTTGTGTATACTGTTCTTCATTTTCCACGTGAGCTTCAAAAAGAGCAAAGAATGACAGTATCACCAGTAGAGAAAAGGTTATTGAAATTACAATTCAAAAAAACCCCACCCAAATATCATCAGATTTCTTGCTAAAAATGGTTACATGATACAACAAACATTTATTATTTATATTTTACAGTTGATATTCCAGAAGTATAATGTAACTCACTAGTTCTGGTTTAAATATCTACCCACACGATGTACAAAGGACAACGTGTCCTGGTGACAAGACGATCATCTAACAGATATCTGCTCTAGAAAGACCCACAATATTTCTGCACCACACCAGACACCGCTTAACAATTGCCAACTCCTATAATGAACTTGTGGAGTCTTTTACTAATGCTCTCTAATTGTAACTGTGTGCTGAACAAAGAAACAGAGGAGATCAACTGTGTTGGCAGAATCCTACATTTCTACAATAGAAGGCAACAGATCAAACAAGACTCTTGGGTCATTCTTTGAAAGGGGACTGCAAATTACACTGCAGATGAGGATAAGAACCGTATCTATGTTAGCTCCCTGATTCAGAGCAGCAGTGGGGATCTGAAACACACCCTAGCAGTCTGCATTTACCACAGGCCAGTTTAGTTCTCAAAGCAGTTTTGCTTCATGACAACTAGATTACTTTCTGAGACAAAGAATCATATTATCATAGAATGGTAGGGGTTGGAAGGGTCCTTCTGGAGGTCATAGAGTCCAGCCCCCCTGCCAGAGCAGGATCACCCAGGGCAGGCCACACAGGAACAGATCCAGGCAGGTCTTGAAAGTCTCCAGAGAAGGAGACTCCACAGCCTCTCTGGGCAGCCTGTTCCAGGCTCTGTCACCCTCACAGTAAAGAAATTTCTCCTTATGTTGAGGTGGGACTTCCTATGTTCTAGCTTATACCTATTATTCCTTGTCCTATTACCGGGCACCACGGAAAAGAGACTGGCCTCTCCCACTTGACACCTACCCCTCAGATATTTATAGACATTCATAAGATCCCCTCTCAGACTTCTCTTCTCAAGACTAAACAGCCCCAGGCCTCTCAGCCTGTCTTCATAGGAGAGATATTCAAGTCCATTAATCATCCTCGTAGCTCTCTGTTGGACTCTCTCCAATAGATCCCTGTCTCTCTGAATTGAGGAGCCCAAAACTGAATACAGTATTCCAGGTGTGGTCTCACCAAGGCAGAGTAGAGGGGTGAAGAGAACCTCCCTAGACCTGCTGTACACAGTTTTCTCAATGCACCCCAGGACACCATTGGCCCTCTTGGCCACAAGGGCACACTGCTGTCCATGGAGAACTTAATATCCACCAGGACTCCAAGGTCTTTCTTCTTGGAGCTGCTTTCCAGCAGGAGGACCCCTAATCTGTACTGGTGCCTGGTGTTATTCCTCCCCAGATGCAGAGGGAAGAAACCTGAGACACTGACCCAGAAGTGGTCGAGTGCTTAAGGGAGACAGCAGGCTCTGAATCACTGTGTGGGATGCACCAGGTGACTTGCTTGTGTAAACAGACATAGAAAGTCCCTGTCAATTTGATCTGTGGAATAAAACAAAGTCTTTCTGGACCCAAGCTTAGTGACCATGTCAGGCTTGAGCACATGGACAAAGCACACCAAGTTGGCACCTGAGACTTAATGTTGCCTATTTCTTATTCTAGCTGTAGCCAATTTCTAACACTTCAAAGTCAGGAGAAAAAAAAACAAAACAAAAACAACCAAAAACCTAAAACCAAGCACAACAACAAAAGCCAAACACACCCTAGAAAACAAATTATGCATTAATAAGAACAAAGACCCTTTCTTGGTCATTATTATGAGACCAGAATAAAACCCTGATTGAGGATTATTTAAAGAGGATTAATCTGTTCAAACAAGCAGTAATCCAGCTTCATTTCAAGCCCATTTGTATACATCAACATATTTAATATTCAAAGGGTCCTTGATGCAACGTCCTTTCTCCAAATTTCTATGAATTAGTTATACAACCTGCTCAATAAACCTACCATGCTCCAACATAAAAACAAGTCTGTCTGTTCACACTCCTGCTTGGACAGCCATTCAAGCATTTAATTTCTCAAGTAGCTACAAATTTTCTTTAATTTCCAATATATGAAACTAAACCCCTGTGGAGCAGCAGTATGTCATCATGTAATTAAGGAGTGTCATAATGTAGATGCAGAATTGAGGTTCCACAAATGGCATCAATTCTACAAGTTTCTACCTTGAGCACTTGAATTTGCAGCTTGTGAAAGATAGTTTGCCTATAGCCATGTGATATACAAACTAAGTCCTAGCACTGAATAACACTTATTTTTCCTCAGTATCAACATCAGGGGCTTAGCACTTATTAAACTTTTTGCTAACTGAGCTGTAGGATGAAGTAAGGATGTTAGGTGTGCATCCAGCAACTGAAACCATGCTGACTTTGCACGTTAGGAAACCAAAACTTTCTATTCTATTCAACATCCCCAAGAGTCTTCTATTCCCTAGAATCCTAGGGACTGTTCATCTGGATCTACGTATCAGGTTGAAGGAAGCCACCAGAACAGTAGCTCAACAGCAGTTCCGAGACGTTCCCCACAACACTGCCAGGAGTTCCTGCAGCAATACTACCAGCTGAGCTGGAGCTCCACAAATGCTTTTGAGGAACATAGAAGTATATTTGTTTTTTCATGGAACTCTCTAAAACACTCTCCCTGCCCTCTTGCTTTCTTTCTGATGGATTTTAAAAGTTTCTCTACAAACAAAAGGGTTGAAATCTATGGAAAAAAAAGTAACAGAGCCAGGTTTCTTTGAGGGTTTAGAGGCTTTTTTTTTAAGTAAGAAACTAAATTATGTACAAATTGGAGTCACTATCTGCCAGAGCAGTTTCTAACTTCACACATTAAAAAAGAAGCTAAAACACGGGTACTTAATACTCAGGGAACCGCTGTTAAAAATCCAGTGTTATTATAAGTGCAGGGTCACAGCTACTGCTTTGTCAAAAGAAACCCAAAGGGCTGGCAAGTGGCTGGATTAGTGATAGTTCTGCTGGTAGAAGAGAAAGGCCTCCAAACCCTTCTTGTCAAGACTGGGCAGCGTGAATTTAAAAACTAGGCAAGGTACTCATTTTATGCAAAAACTGTAGTGATTTGCTACAGTGCTCCAGAACAAGCACACTGATTATGAGGCATAGACAGGCACTCAAAAATGAAGAAGAAAACAAAACAAAAAAAATCAACCAGAAGAAAGGCTGCCAAGTATGTAATAGATGACAAAGTTCCAGATGAATCTTAAACTGGGCCGGCCACGATCCAGAGATAACAGCTTCATTATGTTGGGCAAGAAGGAACTTCCCTTCAATTAACTGATAAGAATTCTACCACAACAGCAGTTCTTGTTATAACCTTATATCTGAACACCAACATGCCCACAAGTTCTGTCGGGTACTGGTGGCTCTCCAAGATTGCCAAGCCTATCTATTTTGCATATAATATAGGTTTTGTTAGCTCTAATTGCTAAGAACAGCAAGGCGAGAACAAAAGCCAACAAAATGTTGTTTCTTATCCACAAAAAAACAAATGCTGTTTCTTACTCACAAAACGCTGCTGATCCACAAAAACAAAAGCTTCAGTTATTTTTTCAAAGATAAACAGACAAAATTCCATGAGATTGGCACACACAAAAAATGCATGCAGCAATAGTTCTTTGTATTTTTATCAGCGTTGCAAGGGAAATACCTGACTTTGTACATCATGACAATAAAAAAACTGCAGCTCATCAGCCCTCTCATCATGAAGTTCTCAACATACATAACTGGAAGCCATCAGGAAGGGCGAGGTTTCACAAAGCAGTAGAGCCAACGTAGTTTTCTCCTGCTGCCAAAGAGAGTAACTTCATCCCTCCCATGCCCTCAGCTCTCAACAGTACGCATATCTCACCGCTCCAGGTGCTCATCTAATCCCAGTTAAGTTGACTTCACTGCACACGCAGCTTTAATATGAGCTAAAAATCTCACCTATGGATCTGTCAAGCACCAGGGGTGGCAGAATGAGAAAGTAGCCCAGACCTGGTGGGAAGAGAAGAGCACAGCTTCCCCACATGGTAGCAGAAAGCCAGATAGATACATGCAGCTGTCTCGCAACATTTCACAGAATCACTGAATTTCCTAGATTGGAAAACACCTTTAAGATCATCTAGTCCAGTCATTAACCTAACACTGACAAGTCCTTGACTAAACCCTATCCCTCAGCACTACATCTACATGACTCTTAAACACCTCCAGGGATGGTGACTCCACCACTGCCCTGGTGTTCCAGTGCCCGGTAACATGTTCAGTAAAGAAATTCTTCCCCATATCCATTCTGAACTTCCCTTGGTGCAAGTTCAGGCCATCTCCTCTTGCTTTGCCACTTGTTACTTTGGAGAACAGACCAACACCTACCTCTACAACGTCCTTTCAGGTAGTTGTAAAGAGTGATACAGTCTCCCCTGAGCCTTCTCTCAGCCGCTTTTTCACCAGCTTCTTTGCCCTTCTTTGGGCACACTCCAGTGCCTCAGTGTCCTTCTGTGGGGAGGGGCCCAAAACTGTGCACTGTACTCCAGATGCAGCCTCACCAGTGCTGAGTACAGGAGGACAATCATTCCCTTGCTCCTACTGGCCACACTGTTCCTGATCCAGGCCAGGATGCCATTGGCCTTCTTGGCCACCTGGGCACACTGCTGGCCCACATTCAGCAGGGTGTCAATCAACACCCCCAGGTCCCTCTCTGCTGAGCAACCTTCCAGCCACTCCACTCCAAGCCTGTAGCTCTTCCGGGGGTGGTTGTAGCCAAAATGAAGAACCCAGCATTTGGCCTTATTGAAATTCATACCACTGTCCTTGGCCCATCAATCTAGTATGTCCAGATCCCTCTGCAGAGCCTCCCTACCCTCGAGCAGATCGACATTTCCACCCAGTCTGGTGTCATCAACCTTCCTTGAGGGTGCCTTCAGTGCCCTCATCCTGGTCATCGATAAAGATATTAAACCTGCTGCCCCCAGAGCCCTGGAAGGCACTGCTCGTGACCAGCCACCAACTGGATTTAACTCCATTCACCACCACTCTTTGGGCCTGGCCATTCAGCCAATTTTTTATCCAGAGAAGTATATGCCCACCCAAGCCACGAGCAGTCACTTTCTCCAGGAGAACGCTGTGGGAGACAGTGTCAAAGGCTCTACTAAAGTCCAGACAGACAAGAGCCACAGCCTCGTCCACTAAGTGGATGACCATGTTGTAGAAGATCAGGTTAGTCAAGCAGGACTTGCCCTTCATAAACCCACGCTGAGTCCATTCACCCTACTGCGCTCATGATCGAGCAGCTATTTAAAGCGTATTTTTCTCTTCTCACATTTGCCCCTATAACTCACTCTGATTCTGTTTAAGTCCTCCAATTACACCAGTATAAACTAACAGGAATCATTATGTACTTACCCAGACCAGATATGTTTATGGCTTTGACAGACTTCTTCATTTTATAGAGAACAGTTCGGTCAACATCCAGAGCCTAAAATAAAAGAGGAAAAATTAAATGTGAAACACTGGATGGACCTCTGGTAAACCTGTGCCCTGGAAACCTCCTGTAATTATTACACTATTATGTTAGTAAACTTTATTTCTGTAATTAATAATTACTTGCCAGTTGCTCCCACCCCCATCCACACAACCTATTCTGTCTCTTTGTCCACGAAAATACACCTTCCCTCTTTTGCTGGTGACCAGCATCATGTATATCCAGCACCATCTGAAAGTTAAACTATTTACACAGTATCTTCTTTCTACATTAAATTATTCAGTAATTTTAAAGCACAGTTTCAAGCCATCACAGGTTCTGACACTGCTGAAGAAACAAGCACTATCACTTCCCTGAGCAGAACATTAAAAAGCCAATTTCCTTTCAATTTTCCCAGATAATGTAGTTAATCAGTTGCTCTCTCAATCACATGAGCTTTCTCACTGCTATGATGAACAAAATAAACTGCATATCTTTCAAGTACCTTTCAAACATTTTATCACTAGGCAAAACTTTCACCAATACAATATAAAATTCAAGTTGAAATCCTGTCCAGAATACTCAAGCACTTATAACCCATTTGTTTCAAACAAAAAAGTGGAAGCAGGCAACCATTTTGCTTACTGAAGTGAAATACGGGCAGACTCAAAAAGGTATACTTGTTCTGCAGTGGGGAAGCAGAATTATGATTACACAAATGATTTAGAAAAACAAACAAACAAAAAACTCACCACCACCAAAAACCCACACCAGCAACAAAGAAAACCACCACCACCAAACACCCACAGAAACCCTTTGTGAAGCTGCAAGAAAATTCAAGGATAAGTTCCAGAGATGGTGACATCTTTAGACTCCACTGAAGAACAATACCCAACGCTACAGACTGTATTATACCAAGAGCTGTTTAGCACAATACATGCTAGAAGAGCAAACAAAAAGCATCAACATGCAAAAGATTTCAGTGAATCACAGCAGCTATACAGCTGACCTCCCACTGTTAATGATCTGTGTAAGAGAACTCGCGTGGAAAAGCCCATACCCTCGGAGCCTACCTGATTATTTTAACACACTGAATGCAAAAAAAGAAATATCCCTCATATTTATGGGAGTATTCTTAAACTGAACCTATTCAGACCACAAATAGCTGGGCAAAACCTTTGCAGCATTCCTTGGAAACCAAGAGATTTAGCTGTTGCCACATTATAGTGCCATGGTACTGTTATATCCATTGGAAGTTTTACCTCCTGCATCTTTATAGTTCACATCTGAGATGCATTAGCAGAAGTGCAGAAGCCTTTTCACCCGGAATTCTGAAGTACGGGGGGCGGGGGGATAAGAAAGCCCATAAAGTCATAAAGTCACACACAGCTCTGTTCACCCTCTTCAGCAATTTGAACTGCATCCACTCTAAGGAACCTGTATACAGGATGATCTCAAAGGTTAGATTAGTCACCTGTCAGGATAAGAGTAAACAAAGTACATTCTCTCATTGTATATTCAGTGGTTTCTAAAAATAACCTCAGAAAAGCACCATCTCATCAGCTGACTACAGAGGAATGATAATTTCATCAACAACTGCATCAAAGGGCAATTACCTTCTCGAAGACAAAGCGAAAGGAATGTCTCCAACTACAAGCATTACAAATAACAGTGCAAAGGGAAGGCTGACAGTCAGAGACTTCGAAGTTACAGATTCAGCTCCCAGCTCAGTCTCAGGTTTGTGCGTGCAGTTGATAAATTAGTTCATCTTTGCACCTTAGTTTGGGGAGAGGGAGAACAACAACAACAAAAGAAAACAGTACTTACTGGAAGGATAAACGCATTGGGTGAATTGCCCACACTTGTACTACTGCAAGTAAGGATCCAGACAGACCTGGGGATTTCTAAAACCTTCTGGCCAATGACTGCCTCAGTCAGGAAGGACAGACTCCCAGGAAGGGAAAAACTTCCAATCCTCTTCCTCAACCAAAGCCATCATTTTGGTTTGCAACTCCTCTTAACCAGCTCCTGCTTTCACCAGGATTGTGTAGTAGAAGAGTTCACCCATCAGGCACAGCAAGCCAGGGTGCAGCAGAAATGACAGCTACTGCCTCTAACACACCACTGATGACAATTCAAGCATCTAGCTACCTCAACGCCAGAAAAATTCAAACCAAGGATGACAGGAAGAGAACAACCAACCACAAAACCCACCACAAACAATACTCAGGGAAACAGAAGCAGCAAAACCTAAAGCCCTGATGTGGTACAAATGTACAGGGCTGCGAGGTCTGGCTTCCTTGGATCCTCCCTTCTTCCCCTGCCTGCCTTTTCAGCTCTGGCAGCCCAGGTGCTTGCAGGGTGTGTTCTGAAGCACAGGAGACAAGGTTCCATTTTCAAAAGGATGCAAAGGGCGGGGTAAGGTGTTTTGCACTTGGGTCAACTTTCCAGTTCTGGTTATCAAGCAGCTCATTGATACAAAACAAACCGCTGGAAAAGACAATGGGTAAAACAGGAATGAGTAGGAGGACCAATATACCCAGGTGTTCCTGCTGAAGAATCCTCCAGGGATGTTTCTCAACAAGAATCCAGTAGCTGCATGACTGTGGCAAGAACTTTTACTGTGCTGTTATCTCTACCAGCCACATTGGGTTTTTTAACCCTTGGCGCTGCATTAGTCTCAGCACTTCATATATTCACTCACCGCAGCAGAACAGGCTTTTTAAGTTTAGCTGCTCTGGAAACTGCTCCCACATTTTTACAGTAACAAGACACTGAGTCTACAGAATGATGCTGAAACATCCAGGGAATCAGTATGACTGACACAGGCTAAACAGCACCTTGACTAACATTGACTTAATGACTTTGCTAGCTGAGGACAAAGCTCAGCTTCTGTTCAGGGGGATGATCCACTGCAAAGCCACGAAAAACAGAAAAATTAGGCCAGTAGCAAAGTATCCTACCTTTGTGTCAAGGCAACACAGACTCAACTTATTTCTTCCCTCTCCCACTCAAAAAAAGAAAGAAAAAAGTGAGGAACTGAAGTAATGTGTGACAGTCAGTACTCCATGTACATACATCTGCATAGAAAACCTAAACCAATATTGCAATTCTCAAAATGAACAAACTGTCACAAACATAAACTAACTTTCATTCTTCAGAAATACAAGTGGTTTATTGTTGATTCAATTCATTGATGTGATTAATGAGAATGGGAACAAATTAAACAGCAAACACTGCAAAATTGTGTATCCAAGGGAAAAAGACATATATGAACGGTGAGATTAGTCAGAAAAAAACTAAGGAGAACAAAGGGGTTTGGCTTATGGGGTGACTGCAGAATCACCACAGGGTTCCAGAGTGATATAGCCATGAAAAACAAAACCATGAAGATACAGGAGATCTTCTTTCACCAAAGGCAAGGGAACATGTTTGTAAAAATCACTGGATACTACATACTCTTTGAAATGCAAGACAAGTCCGAAATGTTGGTCGTGACAGTTCACACGTCTGTGTGAAACATGGGATTTTTGACTCTGATAAACACTTATGGAAAAATGGCACACACAAAATGGGAGGCAATGTGGGTGTTGCTTTCATCCACCAGTACATGAAGCACAGAATTGAATAAAAGCTCTCCCTTGAACTGCTCTGGTTTTGTAATTAGATTACTGGGAATATGCTGTAGCAAACTTTAAATTGCCTAGCTCAAGCAGATAGCCAGAGGGAATTGGAACGTGCCCATTACACAAATACAAACAAATAAAAAGCACAAAAAGCTGAAATAATTACAAAATTTTAAAGAATTTAAAAGCACAAAATGTAGGGAGAACAGGCTGCCTTCTTGGAATGATCCCCAGTTACACAGGGCTGCCCAGGCTACTATCTAGGCAACTAATGATCCATGTGATTTTGTCTGGCTCACATGGCACTGTGCTCGCTTACCCCCACAGACAGGCTGCAGGCAGCCTCCTCTCCCCTGAATGGAAAGGGTCCTGCCTAAATTTCTTACTGGTGGTAACAAAGAGGAAGAAGGGATAAATACAAAGGCATATTTAGGCTAAGAAATAACATTAGCACTAGAACAGCTGAGTAAAAGCTGTACCTGAACAACCTTCAACTAGGAACTGAGAAAAACAACTCCAATTCTGGAAAGCTTTCCGAACAGGAGATAAAGGATAACAGAGATTGAAATGAATTTAGGAAAGATTATTACATTGTTTCTTATTGTGGTAAGAAACTAGACTTGCTGCTACAAGAGTTTCCTTCTAGTCCTCAGTTTCTTTGTGAAATCTTTGGATAATGCTGCATTTAAGAGACTACAGACTAACAAACAAAATATCGAAAAACTCTGCGTCTTTAATAGGGCATTTTAGTCTCTCTTACAGAGGAAAAAAAGGGAGAGGGACTCTGCCTTTCTGGAATTGTTCAATTTAAGACACTGGTGTTTATTCAGAACTAGTGACTTGAAAATGTCAGCTCTCTGTCTTTAGTACTGGCCTTTGCATTGTCTCATCCTTCTCTCTGTCCGACTCCTAGCACTCGGAAAACAGCTTAAATACAGCTTTAACTTCATCAAAATTTGAATTTCTAATCCTATAATAACCATATATATAATACCTATAAAATAACTATATACACACCACACAGATGCACTCGTTGCATATTGCAGCATTTCTTTTTACCCACGTAAATCGCCCAGTAACCTTCTGAGGCAGAGTGACCATATAATCCACATGGTGGGATCATTTTGTCCTCTCATGTAATGCTTTCTTGTTTTGACTCAAAAACCTCTATTGCAAGACTGTTTATTTTGGCGTCTGCTTTTTTCACCACAGTGGAACATCCCACCTCTTACAGAACCAAGGGGTATGGGGAAAAACGGGGCAGTAGCAGCAGAAATGGGGAGTCTCCAGGCTCTAGTGGTTGGTTAGACATTTGCTAAACATCTTTTGTGCAAGTCTCACAGCAGAATTCTGTGTCTTTATCTTGGGCAAGTGTCCTTACACCATTAACACCTTACAGCTTATTTCTTTGTGGCCCAGAAAATAATTATTTCTCTGTAGGGGAACGTTAAAATAGCCATACTGAGCCAGATCAACACCCCGTTTAACCTGATATCCTCTATCAGTAGTGGCCCAGAGCAGATGTTCAGGGCAGCAAGCACATTCTTCCCCAGGATAATCTCCTGGTTTCCAGCAATCAATTTAAAAAGAAAACAGAGAGCCTCTCAACCAGAAACACTACATAGCCCAACAGGCTATTCTCAAGAGAAAGAAGCAGCCCTAGTTTTCTAATTCCAGACAAGGGAAAGCAAAGAATTAAACTTGACTTCTCATAGCTCAGTGCCTTCACGACTGCACGACAGCCTACTGTGGGAAGCAGGGAAGGAGGAATGGGAAGAAGTCAAGTCACCATCTTTGCTCTATTTTTTATTCAAAACAGTTGAAAGTCCCTAATACATTCCTTTCTTCTTACCCACAGCAGCTTCATTTTAGAAAGGCTAAAATTAACTATTTCACATTTTTGGTTATTTGGATGGGGTTTTGCTGAAACTTTCACAGAACTGGATCTGAATTTCTACAAAATCTCAAGACAAGCCACTGGTTTTTGTTGGTTTTTTTTTTTTTTTCCCCCAATAAATAAAGAGTCCATTAGAACAACAAATGCTTGGAAGTACTGCTAAGGCAGTAACAGAATTGTGGGAAATAAGTCATTTGTAAACTAATCCTGGAGACAGGAGCCTATGTATTCTTCCCCACAGTGCACATCTCACTGACAGAGATATAAATAAAATATTAACATAGGGACTTCAGAACCTATATCAACAATTAACCATTATATCTTTAAAACAAAAATCTAATCTGTCTCTAAATTTTAGCAATTTGCATTAAAATATCAGGCTACTCTGCAGCCATCAATCCTTCCATCCTTCACCCAGTCCAGTATTTTAGAGTAAGTAATAATGCCAGAGGCTGCTACAGATGCTGAACACAAACAAGAACATCCTTCCCAAAAACAAAAGGGCACAGGAATAAACTTGGTCAGTAAGGAAAAGAGAAGTGATCAAATAATTACTGCAGAGACAGCAAAGCAAGAATCAATTCACGTGCCTTTACTGAACTGGTCTTGTTTAAAAAGTAACAATAGCAAGTTTTGAATACTGGTAACCAGCAAGCACAACTGTTTGGCTTTTCTGGTGTATCTTCACAGGCAATCTGATACTCGCTGTAATTAATCCTCCTCTGGCTCAAAAGACCAGTGATACCCACAGACATTCTATCTCCGTTTGGTTTTTTTCCTTCTATTAGAAATAAACTGTCTACACTGCTAGCCTCAATCCACTGTTCTGTTACAGAAGGCGGTAAAAAACCTCCTGAATTATGTTAGCCCCCTCCCAAGTCCTCTTTCCGTTCTCCTACTGTTACGGCATTTTCTTCGTTTCTTTTCTAAATTCTCTCCAGTTTCATTCCACTGATCACCTGGTACATTCAGGGAGGGGGTGGTACACAAGGGAGAAAAAATCCTCATAGACATAGTTTGGGGCAAGGCGTTCTGGCCCCTGAAGGTACTCTAGAAGAAGAAAAATTTTCAAACTTAAATTTTGAGTAATTACTTTGAGTGTGCACATGAAGAAATGTTCCAGAACATTATAGTCTACAGTAGCTATGACAGTTCATTTGTCTAAATAAGCTCTTAGGCGCGAGACCTATCTACTCAAGAGACTGCAAAGGTAGAGAGATAGACATGCAATAAAAAGGACAGGGTTTATGGCAGAATTGTCTCTGCAAAGTCCTAATGCTTTCCACAAAAGCATTATTTCTCCTGCATCTGGGTTTGTGGTTCTTGTGGGCCCAATGCCAAGGCAATCTGTTTGAACAAGCACTGTGGCTGGCAGAAAACACGTAGTAAACATTTCAGCTCTAAACTATTGTGCATACAGCTACGAGTATGCACAGTGGAACGAGGTAATACCACTGCTTTGGGAAATTAATCCTTGTAAGTAAAAGGTTATTCTGCTGCAAAAGTAAAAGACTGGAAAATTTGACACTGCTCCATGTCGTATACAAAAACACACTTGAGCATGATGCCTTTGTACAACCACTTTAATTTTTATTAAAACAAAGCACTGATGCCTACAATTCAGAATTCTCCTACAATCCACCTCTGCCAGTAAACAGAAATCCCAAATCAGAGGTTCAGAGCCTACAAAGTGTTGTATTGCAAAGCATCCTTAATCCAAGTCACTACATGATGCTGTTGCACGCTGCAGAAAAAGGAGCTGTATCTCTGTGTTAATCACTCCATTTCCACACGCTGCCCTCTCTACAGAAAGTTGGAAACGCAACAGACACTTAAGAGGGGGGCAGACACCAAATGTTTTGTATCATAAAAACTCTCGGCTAAGAGAAAAGAATGGAGGCCACTTAGGGCAACTGTTTCTTCAGAACACATCCACCTCCTGCACTAAACAATGTTTATACATAGAAATATATTTTCCTTGTCGAAAGTTCACCACCAACGCTGCAGCTATCTGCTTTCAAAGAGAAGGTGACTGGACTTGAAATACAGATCTCATCAGCAATGTACTAGACTTGATACACTTACTTTTTACAGGGGCTCGTTATTAAGCAAAGGGTGTGTAAATTATTTAATTGTTGTTTCAATTTTGCAGTTCCACTAGCCAATTCCTGATCTCCACATCCATGTATTTACTGTTACATGCTTCAAGATCCTGAGATAGATCATTGTGTATAATGAGGTACGACAGCTAACAAGACAACAGTTCCCGTGGTGGTGGTACTGAACAGACAAATAAACTTCCTTCACCTTTGTCAAAATTCCCCGGTACTCAGCCTGCAAGAGACTCGTCTCTAGCTTCACAGTTTTGCATTTCTGTCTGCTGCCAGCATCCATCAGAGCCCTTCATGGTTCAGAGCCCAGCTGCTGGGAGAGGCTGATCCTCACCCTCCATCGCTCAACAGCATTGCCCAGGCTGAAGGGATTGCAGATCTCTCAATTCAGCACTCTCTTCTCTAGTATTAAATCCTTTTATGCACCACCAGAGACAACAAGAATTAATCTTTGCAGAACATAATACCCTTTTATTCTGCATATGACAACATCTTTGAATATTGATTTTTTTACTTCTTTGAGGAAAAATCAACAAATTAAGCACTTTCCAGAAACTCCAAAGTTCCCAGGCCAATGGTCTCATTTGGTTTTAGTTGTCTTCAAACCCTCTACTTGAGCCATGCAGACATCCCAGCTGCAATCTCTATAAAATGATCAACATCTAAATAGTAAGTTTTCCCTACATATGATGCACTTAACTCTGCCCTAAAAATCAAAACCTTTGTGGTGTGTGCAGAGATCAGCTGGATGCCATAAAACAACCTCTCCCTCCCCACCCAACACTCCTTTGACTTTTTCTTTGTTTATCATCTGTATTTATCCAATAATTCTAGGGACCAGAAATTAACCAAAAAAAAAAAAACCCCAAAACCAGTCTGCAGCAACATGGCACTATCAAATGGTAGTATTAACAGGCCTCTTAGAAGCTCTTAACAGAAATAAATAATAAAAGCAGTATTCCAAAGATCTTTGGCCATTCTGAAAGGGAAAAAAGGCACACCAACTACCTAGTTCATGATACACCTGGAACTTTTAGGACACTATACTGCCAAAACAAAGACGAGCAGGTAACTAGAGGGAACTCCAGAAGAGACAGAGACACCTCAAATGTTCCAAGTATTCCTAAGGAAAGGCTGAACCAGCTGTCGAAATTAAGATAAGCAGAGGTAAAGCAATACATCAGACACCACCTCTCTATTTTTAGGGTAGAAATTTATGAAAGGCACCTATCTGTAATACTGGTGGCATATTAATTACTCCAGCTTAGTTTTCTTCCTTTTACAATTTAATACATTTTGCATAGTTAACCTTTCAGTTTCATTTGCCAGTTATCACATGAAAGCCCAGTGCCAAATGATAAAACTCATTTTCTTCTGAAATACTGTAAAATTAATTCTATTCTATAGTGGCTTCCAGACTTCAGTCTGTGATTTGCACTCCAACCTCTCTATATACCTATTCAATATACCTACCACCTTTGAATATCTCTGCACGATCTCTCAGTGCTAACACATTTTTCCCTATTAAAAAGTAACTGCATAATAGCATAATTAACAGCAGCTAATGCAAACATAAGATTAGCCAACTTATGGCAAGCAAACATTTGATAACATCAGTATCTCCCTCTTTTGGTTAAATGGAAGAAAGAAACTGCACTAATTTCATTTTGTTGATCCTTTGTCATACTGTAGCTATTGATAAAGAGCCTGAGATCTTGTTGTATAAATGCATACACATTCTATGAATGTCTACTTGGAAATTTGCTTTGAAATGAAAAAATGCATCCAAACTGTCACATACGGTCATTCATTTTAGATACCCCGCTACAGAAATCTCAAAACACTATTACAGTCTTGAAAACAATGATCTTAAATCCTGCTGGCATTTCAGCAGCTTAAGGTATAACTAAAATGAACAGTTCAAGCACATGTGTCACTAAGGCCAGTTTTCCAGAAGTGAATCAAGTCACACCATTGTTAGCCTACCAAACAGTAGACAGAAACCACCCATTTACGCTGTATTTCACGTAAGAAAAAAATCTTTCCTTCCAAGGTGACCTTTGCCAAAATAGTTAGGAAGTTTACATACATAGAAAATATCTATAAAATGGAGTAAACAGTACTTATCTGTACCACAGAGCAGAGCATTAGGAAGATAAAATTCATACAGAGCTGCTACCTAAGGCAAAACACTGCATAACTTCTGCATTTAAAAATGCAACAGCATAGAACGGAGAAGCAGATCCAGGCCTATCAACTCTTCTGTTGTGTTCTTAGAAATAGGAAACAGCTACTGAATCAAATGACTGCAACTGAAGAGAGAAATGCCTGAGCCCATGTGTAACCCAGCAGCAGGTGTCCTTGCACCAGCACCACACCCGCATCTCTGGGGAGACGGGAAGGCAGTGGCAAACACTACAGCTCCAGCCCAAGCATGGAAAAGCCTGCCTGAAAATCCTTACAGGAAAAGCTTCTCATCCACAACCACAGCAGTTAAGCAGCTGGAGAGAATGAACTAAGCAAAAGAATGAATGAAACCAAACAAAAAAAAGCTTACAAAAGATTTACTACTTCATTTCTCCTCTCTTCGGCACAGCTAGCATCTACTCTGCATGGAGCTCAAAGTGTAGGAGGTCTCTGCTGGTATTTTTTCTGTTGTTGTGCAACATACACCTACAGTTCTGGAAAACAAACAAATTATTAAAAACATGTGCTTCACAAGACCATACTGCATGGTTTTGCATGTGAAGAGAGAGCAGGGGCTCTGGGTTTGCATGTGCTAAGGAAATTTCCACTCTAACTGCTACAGCCGAACAGTAATCCTGTTTGATTGAAGGGGCTTAAAATGATTAGTAAATGCATTTGTTCCTAAGTTGACTTCCCTAGAATACAGTTTAAGTTTCCTTGAAATTGCATATCCTAGGAAAGAAATCTTTCCCAAATGGAGAACAGAAACCATTAAACAAGAAAATAATCCATCTGAATGTTCACATTGCTTCACTACTTTCTTCCCTTCCTATACCCTTCTAAATGTAGAACAAAGCTTTCAGGAATGTAAAAGTAATTTGTTCAGCTCTAATCACTTCAGCTGTTTTGATCTATCTACACACATACTTAGCATAATGCCTAGACAGAATTATAGATTTCAGACCAGAACTACACTGATAATCTGATCTTTAATCAGGGATAGCTGAGGGGTCCACAAACAGCAGATGGTTCTATACACCACACTGCTCCAAGACAATGAGGAGCAGAGCTTCAGCCTTCCCTTTCAATTCTCTTGTTTCTTCTTGGTGTAACAAGTCAGATGCTAGAATTTATGCTACAGGCTCTTTCACATTAACTTTTACTGCCACCCTTATAGAATATATTCCAAAGAAATACACTTCACTGCACAATATGTCAACTCCATAGTAAGTATTTTTGTGAAACGGTTCATGTATAGCAAAGAAGCAAATTTTTCAAATTCTGTCAACACCTTCTCACTTGAAAACAAAGCCTACTACTCCGGATGAAAAGCACTGAATCACACTACCAAGCTTATTTTCCTGCTATGCAGCATTGCTCACAAGAAAAAAGCTATTCAGGTGCAGCCCTCTATCTCAGTTCCTCCATCAATAAATTCTCCCCCATAAAGTAAATTATTTTCTCTTTCCAAATAAAATTCATATATACAACATCTAATAAAGGCCACATAATACACAGTACTATTTTCTGGATATGTAACATGCAGAACTCTTCTTCCACCCTCTTAAACTACAGGCTAGAACGTAGCTGTGATACCACCATTATCCGTTTCTCTCCGTCACTATCCCTTCCCTGTATCTCCATGTGCCTTCCCGCTTATCCTTTTCACATTAGTCCTCCCTCCACGTTCTCTGCCTGGTGTTTTCATCCTACTTCCTGCATAAACACTGCTGTGCTCCCCCTTCCTTTGCAGTTCCTGTCAATTCTGATTACTCTGAACTTCCTCAGACTTTCGATGCATTTCCTTACACGCACGTCCCCTGCTAATGCTCCTGCCTCTACGCCCACTCCTGCTGCCCCACTCCTCATTTGCCATCACAGTACTTCTGCCTTGGGATGATTCTCTTGACTCCCTGCTCATGTTTAATTCAGGTTCCATTTTCTTGCACTATTAACTGATCCTCATATTTCTTCTAATACACTTCAGCTATTACTGAGTCTTACTTTTTCTTGTCTTCCCATTTTCTGTTGTTTCCTGGCCAAATCTGCTCCTCCACTTAATCCCTACATTGATGTAAACTTAATTCATGAAGTCTGCTTCTGTTTGTCCCATAACTTAATCTACATTTTTCAGCTGAGTTTAAGGGTAAAAGAAAATAATTAAAACATCTATCTCAGATAAACTGGACCAAAAGCAGAGATTTTAACTTTACACGAAACCTGGGTGTAATCACCCTCTACAGCTTACAAACATGATCCTTGGTAATTCTGGTTTTCCGTAGCAAATTCCCAGTGTAAGAGCACAAGTAAACAAGGAGCCATGCAATGTCTCCTGATGTGAAGTTCTTGCACATCTGGCTATGCTACAACTTGAAAAATGAAAGCAAACGTGAAAGTACTGTCTTCTTGCATAGCAGTACCAGTTGCTGAAAACACTTGTTGACTTGTTTCTTAAGCATTTCTGGAAGCAGGAAGGGGAAACAGTTACTTCTGTAGCCCACCACTCATCCAGGCATACCTGCAATCTTTGAGTAAATCCATCTCTCCTCCTCAATTTAAAAATCATGGTCTGCACTTCTGCATTCACTGCAATCATTTTTACCAAATGTAAATACTTCTCATCTCTGTGCTTAAATCATCATTCCAGTCTTCAGAGGGTTTCTTGGGAGTATTTGGTAGTTACCATCCTAGTTCTTTCAGAAGCTTGGAAAATAAGTTAAACAGCCCAAACAGAGTGCTCTAAGCTCCCAGTTTTGTTTTATTGCTTAACTTGCATGTCTATTCCCACTACCCATTCTACCTTCCCCCTCACCTTGAGCTCAAGAAGTGCAGCAGAGCACTCGTTTAGATTTGGCAGTACCTGTACTAATACTACTACATTCTAACTGCATATTAGCCTTTCTTTTTCTCCTCACACTCTATGTACTTGAAGAGCAGGTTTGTTTTCTTTCTGCCTACTGTTATTCCTAAAGAAACTTGACTTTAGCAAATTTGTCTTTTACCTTTTTACTCTTTAAAAAAAAAAATAAGCCAGCACCTTGGCTTGTCGTCACAGATGCGCGACCATGATGTGGCTGAAGCACAGCTCTTCTTTATTCCTCTTCACTCTTCCTCCATGCTTGCAGTGTCAGCAGACAGCCTGCTTTACTAGACCATAACCAACAGCTTCTCTTGAACTGCAACCCACCCATCATCACCTATGCAGAACCTTTCTGCACAGTAAGTACCCCAACACACAGCCTCATCATTTAATTTCTACTGCTTTGATGTTCCAGCCTTGACAAATACAGTCTTCCTCAGTCACATCCATTCATGATACTAAACCTTTGTCTTCTGTGCACTGACTCCCTCTCCATACTTTTAACAGCACTCTCCTTTGCAGCACATGCAAGACAGTGGTGTCTGATTCCCCCATTTATTAGCAGGCAACACCAATCATCTCTTGTTCGCTCTGTACATGACTCCCCCACCCTCTGATAGACCAACTCCAGCCACAAACACCTGCTTTTCAGAACATCTGGGTTTTTTTTTAGAATCAGACCTTCATGTTTTCCTACCAACGCTCAGTTGATAGTCATCTCACCAACTCTTCTGAGCTATATCACTCACTAAACAGAATGGGGTGGAAGGATATCCCCACAGCTGGAGAAGCTGCAGAAAGATTCCATCCAGAGAACATCTCTTCTTCCCTCTCCAGCAGCTTCATGATGAACATACCATTTGTTTAGAGTCAGTGAGGACCGAGGGCAAGCGAAGACTCTTGCCCCTAGCTGTTTGTAAGAGACACCCCAGCATAGCGTGAGGCCCATCCAAGTGCCAGCCGTGACTCTAGGACCACGGACAGGGCTGGGCCAAGGCTGCTGCACAGGGAAGGTGCTCCATGGATGTAGGGCAAACCACCTAGAACCTCTGTAGCAAAGCACCTTAAGACATCAGCAGAGACAAGGAGACTGTAAACATCAAGAAAGCATAAAGAAGCTTGATAACCAAGACAATAGAGGGAAGAGCTATCCTAAATGGGGCAAGGCACAACTCTTCTGGAGCTTGAGGTGCAAAGGTCATTTGTTTTGGAGGAAATGAAGCAGACAGATCATATGGGCTGTTAAGAGTGAGGCTCAGAACCTGGGGTGCAAGAATTTTGGGAATAGTTGTACACAATACTCTCACACATATATACATACATATGGAAGGTGCAAATTATAAATAAAAATATTTCTGAATTGAACTAAAATGTTTAGGAACCACTACTCTAATGCATATGAATAAAAAGAAACCTCTTCACCATGGTTCAGCTACAAACACAGTACACCAGTCTGGTGCACCAAGTTTTCTTGGATTCCTCCACCTGTATTCATCACCCGCTTTCACTTGAGACGTGGCCTTGCCAAGCACTTTGGAGTGGGGATCAGGCTTCTGTCCTGTGACTTTGCAATGCTTTTCAGAAGGAAGGCCTCACCTTTATCTAGCAACTGCTCTGTGTTATGGTATGCTAAGAACAACATGCAGATGAGAAGTAGTAGTGAAGGTGTGTTAAACCTCAGCAGAATTATCCACTTTCCCCATCTACTCTGTTAGCATCAGCATGAAGCACACTAGATCCAGATAACATGGTTTTGAGAAAATCAGCAGCAATATCAAAAGACAAAAGCCACAGTTAGTAAAACTGTTTAGAAATGTACATGTTTTCCATTGATCCTCCTGTTGTGAATGGGGCCATTTGGTAATAGGAAGTAGATGCATAATGGGATGCACCAAGGTAAGGTGCACAGCAAGCTACTAACATGGCTCAAAACTGTTCTGACAGCACATTGTCTGTCCTTGAAGGGTTTAAGGCTTAAACTCTGTATTTTAGCTTCAGCTGAAGACCTACAGTTTAGCTGATGTATTTCTGCAACTTCTATCCTCTATATTCCTCTCAAAAAGAAAAAAATTCCCACACTCCTTTTGAAACCATCATGCCATTTGTGTCATAATGACTTTTCCAGAAACCTCTCTGGATGCTGATGACAGAGAATCATGACCCCAGAAAGGAAGCAGAAGTGGAACACACACACAAAAAAACCCTTTAAACAACATGCTTTTATGGAACTATATTTAGTAATAAGGTAAGAAAAGTGTGCAAATGTGTTCTATCAAAGAGCACATTATAGTGGGCACAAGGATCTATTTTATTAAAAGGAATATACAAATAGTAATATACAATTAGTACTTAACTTCCCCAAACACACTACAATACATGACATTTCTTATTGCTTCTCAAAGTGTATGAAAACACTTACTTCACACAGCTTTCAAAGTCACAGTCATCCAGTATAGGAAGACAGGACTCCAGTCATAAAGAGCTAGCAAGCAAAAAACACATGATGGGGAAAGGATGAACTTTCAAAGCACGTGTGTATGGATGTATCCAGCCTCTTACTTGACCACCTTACCAAGCTGTTACTACCCGTTGTGCTCATTAGCTTCGTAGAACCAAAATGGAGCAGAGAGAATTACAGAATTTTAGTGTATAAGAGGGAATGAAATTTAATAAGCACTGATCTCTCGCACCTCTCCAAGCCAGCTGAAAATGGTGCAATTGTTTTAGGTGGCAAGAAGTTGTTACTATTTCTCATAGAAAAACTTGAGTTCTAAGTGAGGAAGACAAGGATTTGATAGTGAAATGACATGCTGCATTCCTAAGAGTGGAAATTACAGGGGAGAAAAAACCAAAACCAAAAAACCCCACACATTAAAAAGTCATGTTTTAAGCCGTAAAATGACAAAAACATTGAAGTGCACTAACCATGGAATAGGACCTACAGAACAAAAGCAGGTAAAGAGCTGAAATTCCAAGTGATGGCTTTAACATTAATTTTACAGATTTTTACAGAAATTCATGGAGAGGGGCTTTTAGACAGACCCCAAAAGATTAAAATCTATTTCTATCCAGAGAACTAAGACCATCTTTGGTACCACTAAACTGCTTCTTATGGTTGTATGTTTTACATCTTTCCACCACGCCATTTGTTCTGTCTACTTTCTACAATACATTCATCCTAGTAGCAAGTGCTACTATGCTGGAGAGGCTGTTCCAGTAACTTATTAAACTTCTCTCAATGTTTCCATTCTTCTCTCTTGATAGAGAGACTGTGCATGCAGTAAAATTTAAGTAGGCAAGGTGAAGTTTGTACCTCAAGTCCTGACTTACATGGAAATGTCTTCAGCACATAAACTGTCTGCTACTCTCTGTTTACACAGTTGCCTGCACAACAGCCCCTGCCCTTCTTTCTTGGTCCACAAGCACTGAACCAAAATAAACAAGTAGAGCTGAAATAAATAGGCAAGATCTCTATGGGCTTCAGTTCCAGTCTTTATTGTAAATCTTAATGCGTGCTTCAAAAATAAAGCAGCACACTTGGATTCTAGTCATTAAACCAGCCTATGAAATAATTTCTAAAAAATCTTCACTGATCACAGCTATTAGGAGCACTTATCAGGCTCCATTACAGTTTAGGGACCATTTTATTCAATTTATGGTACGTAAACAACAGAACTGTACATTCTAAGCAACACCAGTACTAAAAACAGATTTGTAAGCATTCATAGCTTAAGAACGGTGACCACACATTTTCAGATCCTGGGACCTTTAATAGAAACAGTCAACTAAAAAGACTGCATTTGTCAGACCAGCTTGCTGATTTCAAGGAACCCCTCCCCCAGTCATGTGACCGTGCTCTGCACTCCATCAATTAAAATTTGTTTAATCTTGGCCACTATCATACACGCAAAGATTAAACAGTAACCTGTAAGGGCCTGTGACATACACTGTGCAACTGCGATTTTTGGTTTAGTGGAAGCTAAAGATTCCCAACATCTTGCTAAGCAACACCCTAATCTAAGAACAATGCAGAAATTACAGGATTCCTTTTTCTTTGAAATCACCTTGTGTTCCACAAGCATGCCTTTCCTAATCCCTTTTCCACTACTGAAGGCAAAGGATCAGATTCTTCTCCAAGTGTCTGATTCAGCCCCAGTTCCCAAAGTGCGCTGCAGGCACCTCGGTGATATCAAAGGCCATGACCCTGGGGTCTGTAATTGGTGTGTGCAATCACAGAAAGCAGTAAAACTCAAAGCATTTTCAAGTGCTACTAAAAGTCGATCATACTCTGCAACTGCCAGAGATTAGTTAATCTAAGTTCAGAAAACGCTGATTTAAGGCAGCACCACCGCCCACAGAGACATATTGGTAAATTATACACTTAACAATTGTCCGACATCTTATCGATTGCCTCCCTTAACAAGCCTTTTCCACTCCACCACTCAGAGCAAGGCCTCCTTAACTAAACTTTTAAGACATTATTAGATAACCTGCTAATTAAATAAGACGGAATTACAAAGCTGGTATAGCCAGCAGTGTTAATAAGCACGAAAGACTTCTCATTGGGCTCGGGAAACAGGTATCTGCATTTACACTGAGCTCAGTGCACAGCAGCCCACACCTCCTGGGCTTTGCAGTGCCTCCCCCGTGCCTCTGCTCCCAAGCACGAGCTGGCTTCATGCAGGCAGTTGAATAGTCCACTCCAGAACCCAATTTACTGGGAAAAGCAGTTAAGAGACCTCCTCAACGTATTGGTACTAACCAGTTAATTTGTTGATTTAATACATGTATACACTACCCTGGAAAATTAAATCCCTCTTCAGTTAAACTGGCTCTTAGAGTCACTTGTTAAAGTCAAAGCACACACAAAGCCTGCAGTCAGCATGGCCTCCACTCACCTGTCAGCTGGGTTGAGTAACGCATTCCCTAAATCACACACAGCCAGGCTTCCTAGCTTTCAGAACCCTACTGTCTCCTGCAGCAGTGCAAAACACTCAAAACTGATGCTTCACAGTACCTGTGACACTGGCAATGCACAGGTTCTTTGCACTACCTGTACATTTTTAGACACTTTCTTTACCTAGTCCATAACAAGCCGATGATGACCTAATTCTTGCCTAGGTTTTAGCAAAAAGGTGCTGAGCACTGACACCTCTGTTCAACAATTTATAGGCAGCTTTTTATCAAAGGATCACATTTCACCTGAAAAAGAGAGGCATGTCACACCAAAGGACCTGAGTATTTCCAAACCAAGGAAGTCAAAGTCTGAAAAAAGATTTCAAGGGTTTGAAACTATGAAAGTTTGTTTGTTGCTCTTGATAAATCACAAAAGAAAATAATAATAATAAAAAAAAATCAGTAGTCATTTCAACACACTCTTCAGGAGAGCAGCACAGGCAGCAACTACTGATATTTTGCCAAAGGTGCCAGACAGATCAATACTATTAACAGCAGCTACAGGCAGTGCAATCTCTCAGCCCCTGCCTTGCAAACTTCACTCAGCCCTGTAAGACACTACGCACATTCCTTAGCATCACCACCAGAAATGACAATTTTTGTACCTAAACTAGCAGCCAGTGTCTAATGTCTGAAATACGCATTTATAAGCTTGAACATACTGAGTTTCTTTAAAAAAAATCAAACTGCAGTTTATCAGTTATGACACAAACACAAATGCCAGGCAGATTAAACTAGAAAGGAATCCACCATACTAACATTTTTAATTATGTACCATACTCTTAATGTAAAAAATGTTTTCAAGACAGAACTTATTGATTTGAATCTTTAAAAGACCTTAAGATATATATGTATTTTATGTATATATATGTATCTTATGCCACAAGTTTCATGCCATCATATACAAATTTTATACCATCAGACATGAAAATGAAAAATAAAACCATTTTGCTTGGGGTTTTTTTCCAATAAAGGATGCGTTTCTGCAACCATACAGGTCTACAAATTGAGACTTAAGAGAAAGACCAATTTTTGTGAGACTTAGCATAAACGTCTCTAAATATAGCAAAAACTGCTTTTGACCAAAGACACTAACTTCAGTTCTGTGTTACTTATTAAGCAGCTCTATCTTACAACTAAAATGATTCACTATTATAAATATTCTTTAAGAAAAAGTTGTCTTTGATACTGTTGATCTTAAGACTATCAGGTTAATAAGCTATAATTAAATTCAGGAATTTTAAGTGCAAACTTGCAGGGAAGAAAATTACCTCAGGAACAAAACAGTAATTCCTTCTGTTCAGATTATTCTGAATTCAGTTCCTTGCTTTAGTGGTTTTGGGAACTGGCAAAACAGGAAAATCTTGAAAAGGGTGCTTAAACACCTAACTTGTTTTGGTTTGTTTTTATTCCACTTAAGACACGTTAATAATCCATCGCTAGTGGCAGTTCTTTTGTAAGAAGGGACACCAACTACTGACAAGATGCTTTTTGCTGAAGAGGCTCTTTTTAAAAGACATGCTTCGTGCAAAACAAATCAACTAAACACACACTGTAAGAACTGATGTAACAGGTAGATGGAGCAAATTAATCTGCATCGCAAGCAAGATTCCCCCCCCTCCCACAAGTTACTTCAGAGAAGCTGCTAGAGGAATCAAGAGACACAGACGCTTCTCATTTCATTGTGCGTATATGACTGGGACGTGGAATGTGCTCTCGCTGTGTTCAGACCTGTCCCAGATTTCCCTCTGATTTGAAACAGGAGGGAAAAGTCTCTCTCTTTCTCTCTCTCTCTCCAGTGCTGGCAGCCGTGGTAGGGAGAGCTCTTACCGTCAGATTCAACGGCACATTTCGAGTAGCTTTAAAGGAAGAAAAACAAACAGCCCTCTTCGCGAGACAAAAGCGATTCACACCAAGTATCCGCAGTCCAGGCTGTCCAAGGGAAGGCAAAAAAGAGGGGGCCCGGGCTCCCGCGCACCGAGGGGATGCGGAACCGGCGCCGCTCGGGGGGAACGTGTTCTGTGCTCCCCGGGAAAGGCAGGCACCGCCTCGCCAGCCTGGAGAAGCGGCTCCTGAGGGAAGGCTCCCTTAAAGCACACCGCTCCAGGCGGGCAAGGGGTTTAAATTCCTGTGTGCGGGGACTAGAAGGATGACTAAATCCCACCTGTGCCAGGAGGCAGACACACGAACACGCACGAGGGAAGGCACTCTGACCTCCCCTACTACCGGGGCTGCCAGGGCCCAAGCCTCAACCCGGCGGCCGCTGGGGCGGGAAGGAGAGGTGGCGAGGCCGAGGCGGTTCAGGTGTCACTGTGAAGGAAGGGGCAGAGGAGGGAGGCTGGAGAGTTCAAGTTCCCCCCCAGGGTAGGGGGGGCGGGGAGGACAGGCGGGCGAAACCGACCAACTCGGGGCTCCTCGGCCGTCAAGAGAGAGAAACGAGAGCCCGGGCTCTGCTGCCCCCAGGCTGGGAGAAGCGAGGATGGTGGGCTGCCAGCGCCCCTGCCCCACTGCGCGCTCAAGGGCGAGCTCGGAGCGGCGAGGCTGGCGGAGCACCGGCCCCGCGGGCCAGGGGCAGCAGCGCCTCAGCCCTTCCCCCTCTCCCTTTCTTTCCCCTCTCCACCCGGGCGAGCCCCATTTCCTCTCAGCGGCAGCCGAGGGCGCTCCTCCGGGCCGGGCGGCGAGAGGGAGCGGCTGGAGCCAGCGCCGGTAGCGCCTTGTTCTCTGCTGCCGCCGCGGCGGGCAGCCAGGCCGGAGGGGGCTGCGCAGCCCGCTCCCCGCCCCGCCGCGCCTCCCCCCCGGGGCTCACCTCCTCGATGGCCGCCACTGTGTTCCTGCACTGGGCCATCCGGGTGGTGAAGTTGGAGGCGGTAGGTGACTTGTAATCCTCATTGGTCTCGGACACGAATTCCGACACGGAGATCTGGTCCGGCATGGCGGGGCGGGGATGAGTGAGGGGAGGGGAGGGGAGAGGGGAGGGGGGGAAAGCAGGCGGCTCCGGGGGGAGGGGAGGGCCCAGGGGGGGCTCCCCCCTTACATCGCTCGGCAGCCGGCGGCGGTAGCGCCCTCCTCGCAGCCCCGCCGTCTGGAGCGGTGCTCTTCTTCCGTCGCTACACAAGGAAATTCCCCGCACCCACACTCCTCCTCCTCCCCGCGCGGTCACGCAACACCGGGGGCCGGGCACACACCCAGCGGCAAGCGAGAGGGAGGTGGCGGCGGCGGGAGCTGCCTCCACACCCCGCCCTCCCTCTCGCTTTCTCCCTCACGCACACACACAGGGCGGAGACGGGCTGAGGCGCGGCCGCATGACCCGACCCTCCCCTTTAGTCCCCGCACTCCCGGAGGGGACCTGCGGCCACGCACTCGCCCCCCGGTGCCCGCCCTCTGCGAAAATGGCGGCCTCCTCCCGCAGCCCCGCCGGGGAGAGGCGCGGGCGGTGGCGGAGGTGGAGGTGGAGCGGAGCAGCGCGGCTCTAGCGGCGGGCAGCGGCTGGGTGATCCCGGGAACGGGCAGCACAAACCCAGCCGCGTAATTAAGATCGCGTTTAACAACAACCCAAGGGCAGGGGAAGGTGAGGCGCGGCGCCTACCTGAGGCAAGGCGGGACGGGGGGAGGCGCATCGGCCAGGTCCCCGCGCTGTCCCTCCGTGGCTCCCCAGGGGTGGCAGGGTCAGCCCCTTCTCTTGCACTTCATAGCCTGTATTTCGACAGTTTCATCTGGTTTACGAGTTCGCTGCCTAGTTTTAAGGGAGCTAAAGATGAGAAATGCTGCTCTTCCCCAAGAGATACATGTGAAAATAAGTAACATTTATATCTGAATTCTTAGAAAGCTGCTTTTTTTCCTGTACTCGAAGAGGAAGCACTGTTATGAGAGAAGACACTTTGTTCTTTAATAGAAAGCCACAAGGATTAACCGAGGCAGAGAGGGCAAAACTCTGCCCCGGCAGCAGCGCTTGTGACAGGAGCTTGGTGTGGTGTCCCTGGGCAGGCACGGGGTACGGGGATGTGACCCTGGGCAGGCACAGGGGTACGGGGATGTGACCCTGGGCAGGCACGGGGGTACGGGGATGTGACCCTCGGCACTGGTTTCCCTTGGTCTCAAAGCCCTTAGGGCTTCCAGCCTGTCAGTGCAGAAAGCTTTGGAAGGCTGTGTTTTGGCCCAGAAACTCTCTTGTGGCTCTTTCACTCCCCGCTGGTGATGCAGTTATTAGCTTTCTATAAGTGATTCTTTATTACTATGATTTAAAACTCTCCAGGGGATTCAGATGAGTAAGCAGGTACTCTTTTGCTGCAGTTTGTAAAATGTCCAGTTAAGGAACTGCAGGCCTGCCTAGCTGTTACTGCCCTTTGCAATCCTTCATGGTGTTACCAGACGCTCTGCAGCAAAAACGATGAAGCTCATCAACCACCTTTATTTTGCTGGTTGTAGCAAAGCAGATAATGAACACTGACTATCTGCACATTCTTTCCTTTTCTAGCTCTTACAGGTTTTCCCGTGCTAGTTACTCCTTAATTTCTCTCATGAAAATCGCCACTGTTCCTTTGCTTTGTTACCATATAATTTGGTATGATAAGACTCCCCTTGTTAAGACCTACGCGTGTTTCAGTTAACAGGCCATGTACACATATAAATTGTTCCCGTGCTAATACATTAAACTTCATGTCAGTATTTGTATGTCACATAATAAATTAGTATATTTGTGATCAGCTTGAGTATAAATATTCATTCTCGATAAAAACATGTGTGATCTTACAACTTCATATTTGTCTCAGCTGACGCTGATACCTTTAAAGCAATACTTACCACACTAATACCCGCATTTAGTAAACACTAGCATTTTTAAACTAGCATGTTTTCCAATATGGCATATTTATTTAGAAATTTTGAAGAAGATGAAAAAGTTTGGGTCTGAAAGGCAAATAATACCAGAGTTTAACTTCTAGCAGCAGCTCCTCTATCAGTTCTTGTCCAAATCTGCAGCGTATCAGTTTGGCTTCTAGCAGGTGCATCTTCAGTTTGATCACCTGAGTATATAAAACTAAGACAGTATCATTATGCTGCCAATCTTTATATTTGATAGACTATATTTTACATAGCAGGCTAGGTTAGATGATCGCAGTGGTATCTTCTGATCCTTAACTTAATTCAGAAATTTGCCATCCCACTAAAACTGCTAGGCTTTTTTGCTTGCCGGGCTGTACATTTGTCTCAGTTCTCCTTTTTTTGGAAGCTAAGGACTTGTGCTTGAGTGAACCTTCTAGAAGATATCTACGCTTGATATGAAGACTCAACATTTTGGAGAAACCACTGCTTCTGTGGTTTATAGCAATGGCTAGTCACGATTACTGTGTCTCCAGCTATAGCTTGTTAGTACAGGTTTTTCAGTAGGTTAGGGAGCTGTTGAGTGCTCAGACTTTTCTCCCTGTGAGCATTCTTGTGCATTTTAATGAAATAATTTCTCAGTTTTGCTTCTTGATAAAGCAAGCTGATCAACTCCCCTCTTTTAAAGAAGGCAGAGCTAATTTGAATTGCTTTTCATTGGCCGCAAACCAAGATTAAGTACACAGATGGTGACTGTGGGTCAACTGACATGTGGCAACTTGTTACTCTGCAGTAACACTTTTATTAATGTGTGCAAGTCCTGCGTCTCTCACTGAAAGGATATTTTCTCAGCTCTTCCATCATTTTTATAGTTCTAACATCTCAATAAATTATTATCCTGGTTTTCTACTCCCTCACTGTTACATTCAAGAGTATCATTAGGCTTTCTGGTCCCAGTAGCATACTGGCTCATCTACCTGTCTGCTCTGGCCTCTAGGTACTTATGAGCAACACTTAATTTCAGCATCCAGCCCCCTTCTTTGAACCTGGACTTGGTGTTGCAGTGGAATGGCTCAATAATGAGACAGCTGTGAATGAGGCTTGCTATGTGGGATCTGGTACCACTAGTTTATCTTTAGGCTTTTCCTGCTTGCTTGCTCACCGTTGCTCCTTCTCCTCTGACTTTGGACCCTTCCCTTTTCCCTTTTTTTATTTTTTTTCCCCTTTTCCCCTCCTTTTCTTCCCCCCTCCTTCCTTCTTTTCTTCCCCCCTCCTTCCTTCTTTTCTTCCCCCCTCCTTCCTTCTTTTCTTCCCCCCTCCTTCCTTCTTTTCCCTATTTTTCTTTTTCCCTTCTTCTTCTTCTCCCTCCTTCCTGCCTGTCTCCCTTCCTTCCTCCCTCTCTCACACCTCTCTGCAATTAACACTAGATAAAATGTCACTGTCTTTGACAGAGTCTCAAAGGTAGAAGACTTCTGCTAAAGATACACATAGACAACAACTCCATGAAGTGGTTTGAAATAGCAGGGCTTAGATCTCTTTCCCTTGCAGAAGTAAAGAAAATCAGAATACTTGATTTGTATAAACATTTCTTCCTACACTGACTTTAAACTGGGATTAATGGTTTCATCAGTGTTGTTAAAAACATGTCGGACCTTCAAAATCATTTGAAAATGACTGATTTCCTTCTCATTTTGATTTTTGAGCTCTTAGAAGTCTTATCTGTATGCCAAAATATTTATTTGCATCACTGCCAGTATGTAAGAACCCAAACCAAGGACCAGGTGCTATACAAACACAGAAAAATAAGGCAGCCTCTGGAGATTCAAGCATCTAAAATGAGCTAATAGCTAATGGAGTCAACTGAATGAGCACAAGGAAATACTGGACAGTTACTGCTCTGTATGACAGCCTGTAATCTTTGCACTATTGCTCAAATGTTTCTTAACACATTTTAAGTAGGGTTTTCAGGAAGGATTATGAGATCGATTGGGATGTTTAAAGGGGAATTATTGCAAGAGTGAGGGTCAGCAGGAGAGAAAGTGCACAGGACCTTGTGTCCTTGAAATGTAACAGTCCAGAGTTGGAGGTTAATGTCATGGATCGGAGGCACAAGTTCATGTCTGTTTAGTGAAAGGACATGCCAAAGGAGTTGTGAGAATAGCAGGCAGAGAACATGATGAGCTGGTTAGCATACTTGATGATCCCTCAAGCAGCTGCCAGAGATACAACTCAAAATGTGTAAGGAATGTTTTTCCCCACAGCAGTCATGTCATTACTGCCCTTCACTGCTAGCTCAATAACAGATTGTTTCATGGTGTTTTCTCAGTCTATCTTTCTTCAATATCAGTGGGGTTTTTCTCACAGAATTACTTGCTTTGATAGCTTCAGATAGTTTGAGGACATTTTTTCTTGTCCTTCTTTGTATGTACTCAGTATTTACATGGATTCTGAGATGTATCTACTATTTCCATTAAAAGATGTTTTGAGGGAACACAGTAAGAAGGTTATTCATAGAAAATCTCATTACCCTCGCTGCTTATCTTTGAACTTAAAAAATAAGCATGCAAATAAATGTAGTCTGTCAGCTGCTAATTACTGGATGACAATTTTCAGACAGGTAGGTGTTAAACTAATTTATGTAGTACCTACAAGTCACAGCAGATAAGTAAAGCACTGTGTCATAAACCTTGTTACTGGATCCTTCCTGGTTTATCCCCAGTCTAATGACACTTAGAGTATCAGTCCCTGTGTTTTCAGTGTTCAGATAAACATTTTCAAAAGAGATCCCACTTTTGAAAATTAGTTCCCACAGTTCTGGAAAAAGGCTTCTCATTGCTTTTGAAAGTACAGCTCCCCAAAAGAGCAGATACTTGGTTATTTTTAAGTCTCTCTTATGATTCTGGAAGTCTAACTCATGTTTTAATGATACCAATTGCAGCGTGTAGCAGCTTTAGAATAGCAAGTGTGTCTGAGGGGTAAGGATGAACTCGTGGCAGTATTCGTGTTTGAAAATATACTTGCTCTCATAGAGTTTCTAGAGATTTATTTCTACAAATAAGTAGGTCCTGTTGCATTTGTAAATGCCTACTTGGGAACCCCTGCTTGAAGCACACGTGATCGTATGCTTTTCCCACTCTTATTATGTGATCACATTCCCTTGCATTGCTCTCAGGGTTTTGTGGAGAGTTTACAGTGATCTGTTTTCCCTAGTATTGATAGTAACACCACCACCTGCAACTCAAGTGGTAGCATGTAGGCAAAAGCAAGAAAGAAAACATGGAGAAGAGTGTTATTTTCTGCTGTTTCCCTCAAAACTCCCAGGAGATATTATTTTAACCAGTAGTGGGGTAATATCCTACTTACAGGGTGAAACTGGACGGGACTGAGTCTGTACAACTTCAGTGTAACGAGAATTTTGTTTACTGAGGTTTGGCAGAACTGCACCATATTTTTTTGATTGGGATTTGGTAATAACATCTCATAGTATTTTTAAGGCATGTCCTGGATGAATGTGTGTACTCCCCTGTGGTATGGAAGAATGTTTCAGGTTTTTGGAATCGAGTGTTTAACTTCAGTGGGTCAGCCTGTATACATCTGCGCTGCTCTTTCAGGATGCCCTCAAGTGCTGCCCCTCTCATGGCACCTCAGGCTGGATCCTGTTGTCTGGATTAAGTTGCAGGCCCCTAGGCCATCTCTAGAACATGCATCAGATAGAAAGCCCTCAGGGATACCGACTGTTGTAGAGTTATCTTGCTACAGTCTCAGAAAGATCCTTCTAATATCTAACGCAAGAGGAGGAAAGTAACATCAGGAGAGGGAAACTCAGTCTTTCTAGTACCCAGGCAGTCATAAACATCACTGCAATCACAGTGCTCACAAGGACAAGCACATCATGGAGAGTCACTTCTCAAGCCTCCTGTCACCTTGAACCAGATCCTTCCTGTTGTCAGCTCAGCTGTGCCCAAGGAAGATAAGACAATGGAAGTAGACTGCATTTCTGTAGACATGCCTTTTTGATGCTACTCTGACCTACAGGTCCAGATCACCAATGAAAAGAATCAAAGCCAGCAGTCTGCGGGCCACCTTTGCGCTCACCAGACCATATTCAGTACGCTGCACTCTGTCGCATTGGCTCCCCGATGTATGACTTGGGATAAGGTGATTTCTTTACTCAGAATCAGCAAGGTTTCAGATGATGGGACTTACTCAGAAGACAACTGAATTGTGTTTAGGAATGAAGAGACATTAGTTCCTATGGGCACAAAGTGAAGAGGCAAGAGGAATATTGACTTCAAGAATTTTTAGAAAGAGGGAAAAAAACCCCAAACCAAAACCTGTATTGTCAACTGCAAAGCATTTTTATTTCTCTCATAAATTTGCTGTCAAGGTGAGACTCCTGAAAGTCAGTTCAGAAAACAACAGTGCTCCATTGCCCCACTGGAATGTGGAAATAGAAAGTGATGTCTCTTCAAAAAGACAAGAATACTATGAAACCATGAGAAATTAAATACAATTTCATCTGTCTAGGGCTTCAGCAGAGTAGAGAAAGAAGGGCTGTCAAAAAAGGTAACTGAGACTGACAAACATGGAAAATAAGCGTAGAAATTAAAAGTTTCCCCTTGTAATGAAGTGTGGCTCAAAACAAATTCAAATTTAACAAAGAGCATAAATCTATTTCATTTCCCAGTGTCAGGCTTCCAATAAAGAGTGAAGCATATATGATCTTGTACTTCATAAATGTCTGTTAAATAAAATATTGTGACCTTTAAAGTGGAGAATACATTTAGAAACAAAAATAAGTCTTCTAGCCTGAAGTCTTCTTCTATCCTTATATGGTGAAGTTCTCACCTCACCTATTCAAACTTATGCCAGATCACCTGCCTGGAATGGGATACCTGGCAGTGAAGAACTGGCTGCCTTGGGTGCCTATCAGGGGCCACCCTTTGCTGCAGTGGCTGCACCTGATGATCCGGAGTCCATGGAAATTTGTAAGAACCATTAGTTTGTGGGTCAAGGGCTTGGAGATGGGGGGACATGGCAGTCCCTAGGCAGTGCGGAAAGGAACTCCCTTCAGAGGCCGTGGTTCTGCTCTTGAATGTTGCCTGAGCAAGGTCCTGCTCTGCAGATGCTCCTGACACTTCTACTTGGCTAGTCTGGCATTTCAGACCTACAAAGGGCCTGCATCCTTCTGGGAAGCAGCTCTGAGCAGTAGGGAAAGAACCTACCGAATCTGTAGAATTTGGGCCAACTCAGACCTCGGGACTCTCAAGCAGGGCAGATTCTGTGCAGAAGGTTGCACAAAGAAGGAGTAGTTTGTATAGCACAGCACCATGGCTTTATGAATAGAATTACAATAGAAGAATTTCAGTTGGAAGGGACCTGCAACAGGGCTGACCAAAAGTTAAAGCATGTTATTAAGGGCATTGTTCAAATGCCTCTTAAACACTGACAGGCTCGGGGCATTGACCACCTCTCTGGGAAACTTGTTCCAATGTTTAACCACCCTCTCTGTAAAGAAATTCTTTCCAATGGCAAGTCTGAAACTTCCTCTGATGCAGCTTTGAACCATTCCTACATATCCTGTCACTGGATACCAGGGAGAAGAGCTCAGCACCTCCCTTTTCACTTCCTCTCTTCAGGAAGCTGTAGAGAGCAATGAGTTCACCCTTCAACCTCCTTTTATCCATAAACTAGACAAGACCATAGTCCTTAGCTGCTCCTCACAGGACATTCTTTCCAGCCCTGTCCCCAGCTTTGTTGCCCTTCTCAGTATGCATTCAAGGACCTTCACATCCTTCTTGAACTGTGGGGCCCAGATCTGCACACAGCACTCAAGGGGAGGCCGCCCCAACTCTAAACACAGCGGGACAAGCACCTCTCTTGACCAGCCGGTTACGCTGTGTTTGATGCTCCCCAGGATGAGGTTTGCCCTCTTGGCTGCCAGGGCTCACTCCTGACTCCTTTTGAGCCCGCGGCCAACAGCAGGCTTAGTAGATATTAATAATGATAGACAAAAAGTCTATAGTTAAAACTGTACCTTTTTCTTGGGGGTCAATAAGATGTGCCCAGAATATTAGAGAGGAAATCTTACATAGTTTCCACAAATTTGTAAAAAATATTAGGATGGATGTAGGTGAAAACTTTTGTAGGGTACGAGTCCAGTGCAAAACGAAGCATGTCTCAGAGTAGAATTCTTCCTTTTATAGTCAATGAGGAAATACTGTCTTATCTAGTATCTTAGGAAAGTTATCTTAGGAAAGCAACGTAACAGAAATGTCTGCTGGTTACACACAGTCGAGCTGACTGCTGACCTTTGTCAGTGGAAAGCCCCAGCGCCCACTTTTGAATCTAATTGACACAGAGCTTTTTTTGTCTGTCTTTTCAGCTTACTTTTAATGAATTTCCATCCATATTTGGTTTTTTCTTAATGATATCTTCTAGTACCTGGCATACTGAAATGTGAAATAAATTAGTATGAGGTGGCTTAATGGCCTTCAAGCTTCAGCCCAAGAGTTAACTGCTGGAGAAAGGGAAACTGAGAGTGAAGGCTGGACAAAAATTAGGATTACATTGTCCTTCAGGATTAGTGCTGTCTGGACTGTTGCTGATGTGGACTACTCTCTATGCTTCTAAGGTGTCCCAGCAAGGAGATGCTTCACCAGGCACCACAGTGTCAGAATGGTGATGATACCTTGTTTATTATACCATAATACCGTGAGACTATGGAGTGTGAGACATCAACTTGAGGCAAACACCAAGCCTGCCTCCTCTACCTTGGCCAATTTCTCAAGGGTTGCATGGCAGCTCAAGCCTCAGGCTTCCAGGAGTAGTGTCTTGTCCACCCTACAAGGTGAGTCATGCTAAGGCAAGACCACCTGATGAACTGTATTTGTGACATCTGCTTAAAATTTAGAACTGAGCTGTACATAGCTTGGCAGTTCTTGGGAGGAAAACTTCATCTCTACAGTATATTGCCAGTCTATCTCTGTGCTGGAGGGTCCATCTTCTCCTTCACAACTCCAGACTTCTCCAGAAGTCTGAGGCTTCTCCAGACTTGAGAAGACTCAGAAGGTGAATCAGCTTTAGACCATTCCCCTTGCAAGACAGTGAAGGTTAAATCTCAAATTAATGTCATATTTCCACTTGTGTGCTCTTGTGTTCTTGTGTGCTGGCCACAAGCTGCAGTTGTGATTATTCAAGAGTCTGATCATTGCCTGTCTCAGTTGCTCCTGCCTGGGGAAAGGGAATTGAGGCAGCACATCACCACAGACAGGCTGCTGTAAAGCACTCGGTGTAGAAGGTAGCTTCTGAGTGGTCATCAGCCTTGGGCGAAGGGGGTATAAGCATCCAACATTCCATTTAGGGGTATTTTCTCAACTGGATTAATCAGAGTTGGTTGATTTGACCTTGGTGCTGTCTCTGAGGATGATTTTACAGGGTAGTATTGGTACGGCCATTCCATCTTCCATTTTAGACTCTGCTTTGTGTATCAGGATTTCAGTTACAAAACACCGGTTCAAATGTGGGTCTGATTTTATGGAGTTATCAAATAGGAAGCACTTTTACATCAGGGAGTTTGTCTTGAGATGCAGAAGTCAACAATTCAAATCTGTAGCTCAAGTGAGTTATCTGCCTTCTAGACTTGAAACATTGTCCCTTTTTTTCAGATGATGTTTAAGTAATTGATGCAAGTGAACATGCGAAGAGTCCCACTGAAAAGCAGAGCATAGTGCCCCTCCATTGAGATGGACAGCTTTTCACATCTGCAGTGGTAAGTTAAAGGTACAACAAAACCAGCATGGGGCCTGGAGTGCCATCAGCCATACTGCTTAGTTGTTAGAACAGTCCCTGGCATAGGTTTTGAATTTCTGGCGTCTTCCAGGAGATGTGTAAGCACACTTTGGAGTTGGGACAGTGTACTAATGTACACTAATATACACTAGAAAACGTAGCCTGTGTTCTAAAAGCCCTTAAGCAGCCAACGAGCTTGAGAATAACTACAAGAATGTTGTAATCAGAGGACTTTAAAACCAGCCATGTCTTCTGCACTAGTTCTATGAGTCTAACATCCTTTTCTTGGTATTTAACTTCTGAAAGTGAAACATCTAAGTCCATTTTAAAACCAAAACCAATCTAAGAAGCCATTTTTTATTTCCTTTGAGAAAAAGGAAACAAAAAGTACTTTGGTTTGTTTATACAATCCCTGTTCTCATGTAGTTCAGTTTAACTGCTGATATGCTTACCCATCTTTTTATGTCTGGTACCCATAAAGGGACAAGACTCACATACAGAGATTTGTTCTTCACCTTTTTCCTCCTGGAATTGTGTTTAGGAGCCTGGGTTTGCAAGTGGCTCTCTCCCATACTTTCAGGCTCAACCTAAATATATTAACTAATGCTACAGCTGGCACTTCACTTTGCTAAATCTAGCTGCTTCGCTCACAGTGGCCTTGCACGTCGTGGGTTGGAATTTAGCATTCTGTGGGTTTTAAGCACACCGTTGTATTTCCTGTGCTGGCATCTAACTAGTTACGCAGTCAGCTTTCATTGCACTTACCACAGTACTACAGTCTTCACTTCACTTGCGTCACACCTGCTTATGCACAACCTATTACTAAGTCATTACCCTCCATCACTAGTAGCTATACATTTTAAAATGCAATCCTAACTGTGGAATTGCTGCCAGGCACTTCTAGAATTCCTGGGAGGGTCTGGCAGAATTCCTGCCGTCGCAGGGACTGCGCTTTGATAATGCTGTTCAGTGCTACGTTAGACTTGATCTGATAATAGAATTTCTTAGAGTGCAATTATAATGTTTTGGCCTATGTAATAAAATTATGTGGGAAATGGTAAACAGCTGAAAAAGCAAAGCATAAGGATTTAAATAATCTCTGAGGCTGTTTCAAGAACAGCAGAGGCACTTAGGCGGGAGAAAGATGCGCATGTCAGAAATTAATACATTAGATAGGACCCGAAGGCTTATAGACTTCAGAGAGAAAACAGAATGAACTAAAACTAAATCAATACAGCAGGATGTATATTAATTTTCCAGTGCCCCTTGTTACTTATTAAACACAGTTTAAGGAAACAAAATAATTTCATTAAAGAGGGAGGATTGGGATAACTACCTAACTTTAACTCTTTGAAGATAACATTTATAATAGTAATAATAAATCCACTACAGGCAAAACATTCTAGCTTTGAACTTTATCAATGCAATCATTATTTTGCTGCTAAAGAGAAGGAGGGGAAAAAAAAAATCAAATCTTTATTTATGAGGTATTTATTGTGGACAGTGAATTAAATTGTAAGTATAAATTGTAAATAATACCATTTGTGATTAATGGAAACAACGGGAAAAAAAACAAAAGGAAAAATGAAATTTGTCTGAAGCACTGACTTCTATACACTTGTTAATGTTTGCTAAGTAACAGACAATCCAAAGCGGGCTTACGGGCTCTTCAATATGTACAAAACAACAAGAGTGATACGACAAAGACCCTTTTTCATTGGTGTTATCAGCAGCTGATCCCTACCAAGCTTTGTAGGATTAGTGCCAGACAGTGACGAACTTCACTAGAAATGTACGGACTTGTGGATGCTGCAAAGTTCAGTCCTTTAAAATCAGCTCTGTTTGTGTTTGAGCAGAGTTGCACTAACTGTCTGAAGGGATCTGCCAGTCTGTCTTTTGGTGTCTCTATCTAATGGCTTAAAGGTAGTGAAAAGTGGTAGTGAGTACACAGTTGTCAGTAGCTAAAAGAATCTAGCGTCAGTATCCAGAGGAAAAAAGCAAGCCATTGTTAAACTCTGGATAGGAAGAAAAAGGGAAACAATCATGATGTGCCCTAAAATACCCAAAAAAAAAATCAGATTGCTGTATCAAAAAATGGTTTGAATAGTCCATCACGAAAATGCCAAGACTTAGAATCCAAGGAGATGTAATACCCTGTGCTGTAAGTAACGAACTTTTCATGCCTTGGCACAAAAAGCTATGAGCATATTATCAATGAAGAGAAACAAATGACATGCCAGCATGTTGCTTGGTGTGTAGTAGGTGGTAAGTTTATCTGATTAAAAATAATAATTTTTAAAAATCCTTCATTTCTGTTAACATTTACAGTATTGTATGAAGGAAATAAAAGATAAGTGCTAACAACTGACTTGCCATTAGGAATTCAAATACAGTAGTGCTTGTATGCAGTGCAGTTGCTTACTGTGCTACGTGTGAGGAGCCTAAAGCAGCTCCTTATTCCCTCTGCATTAGCATCCCAAGTAGTCTACGTGAAGAAAACCTGGCTCTGCAGAGGGGGACTGTCCATGTGGGTCAGAGTCAGCTGAGCGTGACCATTTGCCCCATAACTGCCATGTGCATGAATGGCATGTCAGGGAAAGTGTCTGCACTGAACTGTGAGCTGATGCAATCCACTCCCTCCTGGGACCAACACGGGGGCTGCTCAGGAGATTCAGGCTCTCTGAGCTCAGCTTATTAATTGACTGTTAGCTTTTCCTTGCCTAAATTAAAAACATCTGAACATTATTTTTATTAAACTCACAGATCCAAATCTAAATCTTTCTTGCTTTGTTATCCTCGTGACCAGTCTCACTCATCTGAATTAGATTATCTTCGTGAATTAAAAAAGCAAGATTTGGTCATTATTTCTGTGTGATTCATTTAGATTTAAGTTAATGGTGTCTATAAATAATGTAACAGCCTGAAATTAATTTCAGAAAAACAGAGCCACCACAGCTCCCAGAGTTGTGAATCGAGTGTGTGGTTTCTGAACACCTCTGAGATGAGGCTACTTTGGTGCATACTGCAAGCAACCTAATTTGACATTTATGGCTTTACAGTCTGATTTTGTCCCATAAGAGAGTAATAGATTCTGCAAAACCTTATCATGAATTCCAGTATATTCTTCAAAGCACATATGCCATTTTGAAAGAAGCTCAGACTTCTTCTGAAGCATTTCTTAAGTGTTGGAAAACTTGTTGAGTAAATACTACGTTGTTTCATCTCTAACCACAGGAATAAAAAATAGTGCAGTAACTTGAAAGCAATTTGTGAGAGTCATTCAAGAGATTTAATACAACGTTCCAAGGAAGTCACATGATTTCCATTCACAATATTTTCATTATCTTTACACTAACAGACAACACACCACTTTATTTCCAAAGTTGCTGTCTTATGATTACTCTCATAAAAGAGCCATTACAGCACACAGTTGGTTTTGGCTGAAGGTAATGATGATTGGCTTTATGATACCAATTTTTTTGGAAAAGAAAATAAATTTAGAGGAAGTTCTTTAATGCAGGATGTCTGATTATTTGATCAGAGTGGTCTGTGGTCCTTCTGGCTTGAGTAGCTCTGTATTTACTTTTCCACATGTACAACTGCAAAATCAGAACAGGGTAGGTACACTTCACCAATGAAAATTCTTCATTTCCTGAATTTAATCAAAAGAACAGTCTAGATATTGGCAGCATCTGGAGAGATACTGCTTTCCCCAAGTAGGAATAGGATAAACATATCTGAAACCAGCTTTTCAGCCTCTATAAATGTGCTCAAAAATGGATAATGAAACTAAAAATACTTAGCCCGTATTTATAAACCAGTTATACAGGACAATATATGGAAACCCAGAAAGGGGAGTTAATGTTCACATGCATATATAATGAAATTTAAAGTGCATGTATGTTAAATATGTATCATACTGATGGAGTCTCTATAAATGTGTAAGAGAGATATTTATTATTTATATTGCTCCAGGACTGTACTCAGTTCCTTTCGGTAAAAAGCAGGATGATGTGTTTCCATCCTCAAAGAAGAGAAACCTCCATTTAAGCAAATAGATTGGATTCTGTCCCTTTAAATTTGAAACAAGCTGTTTTATGGGGATGGGATGGTGTGCAAAATGAAACGTAGCCATAGTTGTTAAGGTTTGTGACATATTGTGTATGGCTCAAGCTGTTATATCTATTCCTATACGCATTCAATTAAAGAACCCATCTCCGGTGATGTATTCTAGCACACTCCTGGGAACTAATACAATGTCTTTAGCTATCTGTTTTACATGAAACCAATTATTGTAATATCTCTAATGTCTAAGTGGTATTGTCATGAGTGCCATTTTAGCACGGTCCAAAGTATTTATTTCCATGAGGTTATCTATCTACTCTTCAAATTTATTATGCTTTCAAGGATATCCACAGAGTCACATTAACATTTTTGTATCCCACAGCCAAATGTTCAAGCAAAATTTAATATGAGATAAATAATCAGCTGACTAAATTCAGTGCTCCCCACTTCTGTTTACACAGAATGACCTCTTGCTGGTGCTTAACCTCTCTCTGTCCTCATTCCAGTTCCCTGTGACAGCCTGTGTGCATCATTTGTTATAATCCCCTGGTTTTCCCCGCTGCTGTGTGATGGGAGCTCAGCTCTGCTAGAGACTGCAGTCGTTGTCTGGAAAAGTCTGGGAATGAGAATGAAAGCAATGTTATAGGAGTTTGCAGAAGAAGTGTTCTAGCTCACGTTCCCCAAAATTATTATTTTACAGCAATAATAAAACGTACCCACGAGCACCGAGGTGAGTTGTGCCACTGTTTGACCGTGTGTCTGAGCTAGTGCAGCTCTCCTTTGTACAGTTCTGCCTTTTCAGCAGTACCGTGGGGATAATTATCCAGTCCCAAAGTGTGTTTAGACTTTGTGCATTAATATAATGCTTGTTTGGTGCAAAACAGTGTGTAATTTTCATAAATTCTTATTGGCAGGTTCTGACTTCCTGTTTGCATGAAAAGTGCTATTTTAGTGGAAAACTCTATAAACAACTGTAAGGTAGCTAAGCATCATTACCATTACCATTGTCATGGTTTGTTACCATGAGCTCACTTTTCCTAGCTGACTTTGTGTAACAGGTGCTGTATGATCTCTTTGGCAGTCTTTTAAGGACCTAATTTTAATTTATTCCATAGAATTATAAAACCTATCCTCAGAACAAGTAGAGGACTATGATTTGGTGATGCTTTGGACTCACTTTACAAAAGGAGATAAAGATTTTGTTTAAAATGTACCATAAAGATGTAATGGAGTGGCTAAACAGAGTACTTGCATCTGAAGCACAGGAATGGGAGCTATGCAACGATTCAGTGGCAAGGTACAGTGGGGTGACCTGGTTTTTCATGTCAGTGAATTTACTGTGTGTCTCACGAGGAACTTGCCAACAAAGATTTAAAGAAAGCCTGTGTGTTAGGGTCTGTCTTGGTAAGGAGCTCCCAGGGTGGTTTTCAGACGAGACATGTACGTAGTGCAAAGTGTGTTGTTCCAAAGGAAGAAAATGACTGTGGGGAGAGAGAGGTAAAACCACATTGATGGATGGATGCCTGCATGAGGAGCATATTAAAGGTGGACTGTAACAAGTCTGCATATCTGTCTGGAAGCTTATCTTCTGAGACGCCCTTGTCACCTGCTAGCTGACACATTGCATCCACAGTCATTCTAGTCTAAAATCTCTCAATGCACTTTTATTTTCCAGCTGAGAAAAGGAAAGAACAATTCTTCCCAATGAATACTAAGGAATCTTCTGTCTTTTGAATGGGCAGGACACTTTCATTTTTTTAAGAGCAAAAAAGTCCTGAGATCTTGTCAGTTCTTTCTGAGGAGTTTTCTGTTGGGAAAATAGGCAGTTAGCTTTTCTTCCCTAGGACTGGAAGTCTAGTGAGTCTGCAAGCTGGAAATAAGCTGCAAGCTGAATCAAACTTACTGACTCAATGTCATTGGGAAATACATTTCTGTTGGTCTCTTCTGTCATATGAGTATCAAAATACTATTACATGTAATATAAATAACAAGTACTTTGACTTTCACTTCATGCAGGATTGTGTATACTACATAGCCAAACTGCATCTGCATTTGCTTTCGTTTTCCTGATTTCTGTGAGTTACATTCTTGATTGCCAGTCTGTACTAACAACTTTGTCAGTGAAGCTTCCTCAGGCTGGCGGTGATGGTGATTTGCAGCTAAAACAGTCATGTTTACTACATGACTTGTAATAAACATTATACTGTGGTAGATTTTAACAGAAAGGAAGTTATTATTTACTGAGTGTTGCTGGAGAGGCTAAAATAGTATAAATAAACAGAAGAGAAGACAAAGACCAAGGGAAGCACAGTCTACAAAGCTAATTTAAGCATACTTGAAACCTCTGCAAAATTCAGATGAAAAATGAAAGCATTGTTTTATGATCTTCTTCTCCACTTGGCCCAAAGTCCTACGCTATGGTAGAAAATCAGGATTTATCAGCACATTCAGCAAGGGTGAGCATGTTGTTATGTTTAGAGCGTTGTAGGATTCCTCATTTAAGACTGACTCTAAGAAGTTACTAAACACTTTCATGGAAGAAAGCAGCTGAAATAACAGCAGGCTCCACCCGAAAGAAAGCAGATATCAGCAAAGGAATTTGTTGGGTGTTGCTTTGTTCTTTTTCACTTATCTTTATATAAGGAGGCAGAAACATCACTCAAATAAATAAATACAGAATAGAGCACACCCACAGAAGTCTGGTGCTGTGACCTGAGAAAAAGCTGAGAAAGAAAAAGAGATTTTTAATCTGGTTTTTGATGGGAGTGATTTGGGGCTGAGAGCTGCAGAATTATGTACTATTTGATTTTTCTTGTGTTTAGAGAAAGAGAACCTGTTTGTAAATAAAGGAAAAAAACACACTAATTGTCCCCACATCAGCTCCCCCTTCACCCAAGAACCTAGAAGCCAGAAAACTGGCCAAGTGAGGAGTCTGGGACTGTTGAAGCAGTTCCTGTGCTATCTTCTATTTCATTGTTATCACTGCTTTGTATAGTCAAATCGGATCATGCAGGTAGCTCAGTAAAATGGTTTGGATTGACAGAGTCATTCCTGGAACCATTCTGATGCACTCTGAAAAGACAGGAGGTGATTCCAGAAGCATTTCTCTGGAACACACTGGTTAGTGCAATAAACTGAGGGATTTAAGAAGAGCTGGATGAAGAATTTAATGTGGTTTAGCAGTATTAAATCCAGAGAATAGTGCCCAAATAGGTGGCAATGTATTCTATTTATACAAATACAAGTTATAAATTATTTCTGATTTTGATATATACGAGTTGTTTTTTTTTTTTTAATTTCAGTAAAATTAATTAAAGCAAATTATAATGAACATAATTAAAAGAGCAGTTGAATAATAAATAACTTGAAGACTGAAGAGGAATAGTATGGCTTGCAGAGTTGTCTGGGCCTCTGATTTCTAAGCAAGGATCCTTTCAGTGCAATAAGAAGAGACTCTGATTACTGCAATATTCTTAACTAAATCCCCATAATCCTCTTCCACATCTAACGACTCTCTTTATTGCTTTGTCTGCTCTAGGATGCAAATGTAATGGTGTGTATTAATTATAAAATCATAAAAATTTAGGCAGAGGTGGCACAACCCATCAATTCATCCCAAGATTGTACCACCATGTTCCTCACGAGGCTTTGTCTGAGCAGCAACTAAAGACTTAAAGTGAGTGTAATTGCTGCAAGCAGTTTGTTCCAGTGCTCTGCTCTGCACCTTTAGAAAGTTTTGAAGACTATTATGAGGCTTTCCTTCGTCTTTCCTCCACGGAATAAATAGCCCTTATTCTTCTAATCTTTCCTTATCTTTCTAGACCTCCAGTTGCTCTTATTGCTCCCTTCTGGATTCTGTCCAGGTGATCATGTTTCCAGGCTTTGCTGAGGTGCGAGCAGATGATGGAGAGTTAGTGACCAAGGGATCGCTGCACTGCCTGCCACGTTCTGCAGGTCTGCAGCTTCCTCCACCACGCCACCCTTGGCGTTCGTGCCCTAGGTAAAGCAATTGATATATTTCCCCAGAAGACCAAGATTCCTTCTAGTGATGAAAAATACCTTCTATGGAGGAACAGCAGGTTGTAAGGGTCACTAGATGGGGTGGGTGCAGCAGGGCACATGGTGGAATACACCAAGCCTGGGATTTAAACCACTGCAGCTGCAGCTACACCCTCTGCCTTTCAGAACTGCTGTTGTCTTTGTGCAGCTCAGCCCTTTGTTACGTTTTAACAAATTCTGTTACACTTTAACAGATTTGGGTTGAGTTTGCACTTTTCTTTTGCCAAGCAGAAAATTTGGAATAATAATTTCAGGGGCTATTGAGACAGTGTTGGGAATACTCAAAGAAATAACAGCCTCTGGGCTATAGGCTGTGCCAGCCCTCTGCCTGGTCTGGCACAGGCTGGGGGTCTAGGATGCAAAGCAGGGCAAGCACCGTTAGAAAGAGACTGGGAACAAGATTTGCAGAAAACAATTGTTTATTGCTTTCACTCCAGCATATGCATAATTTCACAGCAAGCAGCAGTCAGGGATTTTGCATAAAATAGTCAGTCAGGGCATTCTGTACAGTTTGCCCCTCCCGTTTATCCCGGGTGAGGGAACAAGCTGTGGCAGGCACAGGTGGTGACTGTGGCTCGCTTTGGGCTTCTCGCTCTTTGCCATGTGCCATCTGCTCCTTTTTGTCCCTGCAAATACCATTCAGGAGACAGCAAAGAAGCACGATCCTGTTACGGTTAATCTGAGAGATGACTCTCTTCCTCCTAGGAGCTATTGCTGTGGCCTTCAGGGGATCAACTATATTTTCTACAGCCATTCCTCCCATATTTAGAGCTCCTCTCATAGCTATGAGCATCTCTTTTCTGATGGAACAAGGTGGTTTTGGAGGGACAGTCTGTTTATCTTCATGGCTGGAGTGAATTGTGCACAAAAAGGCCTTAGTTGAGTCCTCTCTTTTTACAGTGGTATGGTACCTGAAGCTGATGGCATCTGAGCTGCCATGGTTCTGCTGCACCCCTTAACTGCAATGTACGTTCCTATCCCTTGCGTTGTACAAGCTCATATAATTATGTGGTAAACTGCCTCTGGGAGCTTCTCTGGCTGAGAAATATTCACTTTCTTAGTGGAGGCAGCTGTCAACCCTCTGAACCGTCTCAGCATGTGGCTGCATTAGAAGCAGTGCTAGCAAAAAGAAAAGGGTGGGAATGTAGTTGGGAAGTCCTGCAGGACTACAGCAGCCCAGATTTGGTACCGCATGCTGCTGAAGAATTGCACTGGCCCTTTATGTGTCCACTCACCTGGATGTGTGTGATGTACTTTGAACAGGTCCCTGCCTTGTCACAAAAGTACCTGACCACTTCCAGGTAGGTAGCCAGCCTGCTGCTTCTGCTGCTGCTCGAGGTAGAGGTGAAAGTGGTGTGTTGCTCATGCAGTAATAGGTTACAAATGGGGACATTAAACATTATATCTGCTACTAAGGTAAGTGGTAATGGTAGGGGATCAAGCAATGCACAGATCTCACAGCTTTGGAAATACGGCCTAAGTGTTGAGCTTTGCATCACTTCCTTGAATTCCCTCTCATATCTTCTCCTGAATATTTTTCCAACTTTGAATTCTAATCCCGTCAGCCAATATCCCTTCAGTCCCCTGCAGTTTCTTGGTGTCTGCAAATTTAATAGAAATGTTTTCTAGTCCATCATCCAGGTTACAAATGAAACTTTGAATGAAAATGGACCTGGGCCAGATTCCTATTGCCTCAAGCTTAATACAAAAATGTCGCTTGATCGATCCCTCAGTTTTAACAGTGGTCCATTAATAATTACTCCTAGCATATTGTTATCCAATTAGGTTTTGTACCTACCTTCCATTAGTTTCAATTAAATGTCTTTTTAAATTCATCCCTCCCAACTGCATCCCACCTTCATTGTATTAATGAGTTCCCATATAACAGGATGATGGGCACTTTCAGGGGACAGTTTAATTAACCTCTGAATGCATCTTATTTCTACACTTAAGGCCACTTGAATGCATGGAATCTAATCCTCCCACAACGGTGGGAAATTTATATCGTGATTGCACAACAGAGTGACAAAAAAATAAATTACCTGTAGTCCAGTGGGACTATATTTTCTGTTAGTGTTTGCAGAGCCTGGAAGTCAGCATCTTCCCCAACCCTTTCTTTTGTGCCTGTGAATGAAAAAGATCTGCTGACTTTTTTCACAGAGAAGCTAAAAAGGCAAAGCCTCATTAGTGCTGACTGTTCTACAAAGTTTTGCAACCAGCAAGGCCATTTATGTTTTTCTTCATGGAAGGGGAACATGTGTGTTTGCATCCCCATGGCAGTAAAGCTCACACGTTGTTTAAAACAATAGCTCCTTGCACTCATTGATGAACAGCTGGGGCTGCAAACACAGCTGCTCCCACAGCAAGCTTTGGTATCTACATCCTATCATGTTGCTTCTTCAGGTTGCTCTTTAAAATGCCATGTTCTTTTATCTCACAGGTTTACAGTTCCCTACATGCTGCACGTGATTGTCACTGAAGTGAAGGAGATGGCAGGTAATCCCTGCCTCACGCGTACTCTCTTTAGCCATTCCTGAAAGACAAGGAAAAAAGGTGCATGGGAGTGGAGCTATAGAAATAATGTCAATAGTAGCTGAAGAAAGAAAAGAGGACACTCAGTCTTTCAACTTTCCTTCCATAATTTTCAGTGGAAAGCTTAACTGAAGGCTTAAGACCAATACAATTCAATTCCATACATAAACCAATTGCCGCCTCCATTTTTGCCTGGAGGCCGGTGCTTAAAGTCTGGCTGCAATAGGTTGTTTCTAGAGGCACCTTTGGGTTTGCTTTGTGAGAATGTATTATCTGAAGTGTGCACATATATGTTGCTAACCTTGAAGTCTCAAAATCTCCTTTACACATAAGCAGACAGTCATCTAACAGAGTATAAAATGCTCAATTATCTTATCACAATCACTTTAAGGTGAGTGAGGAAATGTTTTCTGCCACTGGATAGCATTTGCATGGTGGTACAATTGCACTGTGATGATAGTAGTCAGCTCAGAGATAGTATTTTCTCTCTTCTTCCTCCCCTCCCTCCCTGCCCCCCCCCCCCCCATTCTAACAGAATCATTTTGCTGGTTGTGATAAAGAGGTCTCTGTAGTAAGTTGGATAGAATTAGGTCACGGCAACATGCAGTCAGTCTGAGTCTGCCACATATTTCAGTTCTGACCTTTACTGTTCACAGTGCTGGAGTTAATTATGATTAGAGAGTACTAACCATTTTTAGTCTTCAGAGAAATCTCTTAACCAAACAGCTCACTAATCATCATCTAGTGTTTGTTGCTGGCTTTTTGTATTTCTTAAGACTCTGTGGCATCTACCACCATTATAGCAGACCATGCTAATGACCTTCAAAATAGTGTTACCTTTAGATGTTACATCTGGAAATGACTTAGCATGATGATACTATGTCTGCACAGTATAGGGACATGAATTCCCTTTGCCCTGCACCTTGCTAGGTAATACATATTGGTTTAAGTTCAAGGTACATATGATATCAGTCTGATATTTACTATTTTATATTCACTTTCTGGTATATAATTTAGTACCTGGCTCAGGGCAGCAATGAAAGACGTTGAGTCTGTAACTTCCCCTGTGTCTGACAGAAAATGTGTGGTGCATGGTGCTGCATGTCTAATTGTCACTTAGCACTTCTGGAAACTGCCAGAGAACTTCCAGAAAGATGTTGATCCTGTCCCACTACTTGGAAGCAGTAGAATAACAGGAAAGGCAGGAAAGCGCCAGTCACCCACAGGAGACTGCTATCTTGAAAGAGAGAAACCTAATCTGGCAGCACCAAATAGGAACAGATCTTTCATAAAAAGATTCAAGGTCTCTTTCAAGGGGTTGTCTACTGGAGAAGCATCGGGTTATTGTCCCCTGCAAGCAGGAAGAAGATCACAGAAACAATAAGAGCTGTGTGGGAAGCCCTTCACAATATGCCTTGATTAAAGAAAGATGAGCATGTGTTAATTCTAATTTTACTGTCTGAAAGAAGACATCAAATGCTTAAGAAAAATGTATCCCTAAACTCAGTGAAATCCACCACAGTCTAATAGCTTTAATGCCAAGATATCTGCCCACAGTCTAATCAGAGGGATGTTTTATGAAGCAAACAGCTTCCGACACTACTATGGCAGTGTCAGCCAACTCTTGCTTGAATAAAGCAGCTAATAAAGCTACATAGCATGTAATTTGGGAGTTTTCGAAGCTGCGATTTCACAGCTATGGAGATATTTCTCCTTAAAGCAAGGGAAGTGGGAATATTAGTAACTGCTATTGTAAGTTACCACCCTCCAGACTTTTTATGTATAGGATCTAACATTTCAAGCTTGAAGCACTCAGTATTTTTTTTTTTAGCTCCCAGGAATGGCAGTACCCATTTTATTAATAACCTTTGAAGTTTCTCAGCAAGTTTCCTCATGAAATCCATCTAGTTAATTCTGGTACAATTAACTAATATTCTTTTTTTTTTTTCCTTAAGGAGTTCTTCTTTGTCAGTTCAGATGAAAATCTAATTGACCCAAAACATCACAATAAGGCAATGATAAAGATGAAAAGAAAAAAACATAGAGAAGAACTCCTATAAGGGAGGGTTAATTTTCACATAGTTCCCCTAGACAGTTCTTACTCTCTTTAAACATTTAAGGCATTCTTGTTTTTTAAAAATACTTCCCCCCCCATAAAATCTCAGGCCTTAAGGTAATAAATCTACAAATTACAAAACATACTTAGCTGCAAGTTTCCAAGGATATATTTTAAACAGTTGTCTGCAGAAATGTTGTTTTCACACCTCTTCCTCATAGACGTCCTGGATACTCATGTTACATATTTATTGTCGACTAATGTTTGCAACAACTTGCAAAAAGATTTGGGCATTTGCCCACAGCCTAAATTTAATTCAACTCAAGATGGAAATATCACTGGTTTAAGCCTTTACAGTATATTAGAGACAGCAACTAGGTCTTCAGCATTTGTTTCTGTATGGCTCCCTACAGAGATTGAACAGACTAATTTCTTTCCCCAAGCACAGGAATAACAAACAGATGGTGTCAGTCAGGTAAACCTGCCACGGTGCCTATAAACAGACAATCAAAAGATGAGAAGATTTACTTTGGGTACACAAGAGACAACAACAGTCAAAACATCCCTTTTCATAATTCCTTGGACAAGAAATTAACTTCCTTCCTTCCTTCCTTCCTTCCTTCCTTCCTTCCTTCCTTCCTTCCTTCCTTCCTTCCTTCCTTCCTTCCTTCCTTCCTTCCTTCCTTCCTTCCTTCCTTCCTTCCCTTCCCTCCCTTCCCTCCCTTCCCTCCCTTCCCTCCCTTCCCTCCCTTCCCTCCTTCCTTCCCTTTTTCTCATGATCCCAGGACAGTTGTAGGGGGATCAGCTCAGATATATTGGGATGCAGCCTGAAATTTAAAAAGGGAGGTTGGAACAGGGATGAGACGGAAGGTCCTGCAGGAGGGGCTTGAATTCTGAGCTGTTGAGCAAAATGGACTCTCACAAACTATGTAAACTTTGATTTACCATTTAAAGGCATGTGATGGATGAGTAGTCAGAAGAGCAGACACATGGCCTTTCCATCTCTGAAATCTAAGAATATATGCAAGTGCTGGCTTGTGAAAACACCTCTGCGAAGCAGCAAGGTTCTCCTGATTCTAGAGTTCATGGTAGCTTTATATCCAAGTAGGATTTATAGTCCATCAGAGGTGTCCCTGTGGGAGCTTTGGGTCAGTGAGAAGCTATTCATGAAGCCAGTCACCCTTTTCCAGGACAGATGGGCTATGGTATGAGATAGTGGCTCAGGATCTTGTGCTGGGAAAGAACTCCAGAAAATGTGTGAAAAAGGTGGAATAATCAACTGGAATAGAGGCAGCATCCTACAGCACTTGAGGTTTTCTCACATTTCCATTTCACACTTCAAAGGAAGAAGTTACGTGAAAAAACGTGTTTTCCAAGACATCAGTTCATAGAAAACCATAAAAAATTGGAATATGCAAATCATATGCATAGCTTTTCTCATGACAAAAGGTTAGGTGTATCTCCATTCATAGAGCACTCTGAGTGAGAGCCTGAGGCCGCTTAACCTCATCTGGCAAAGCCCGTTCAGCCTTTTGGTCATAGCTCTGCCCCTTTCATATCTGTATGACCCATCCTGGATTGGCAGAGAGGGTGTGATTTCCCATCAAGGTCGCTCAAGCTGAGGCATATCTGTTTGTGCAGGTGTAGGCCACAGTGATAGAAGGTGCCTGATAGGAGCCCAGCGCGGTGGCTCATGGTGATGGTGTTTGAAAGCGTTTGCTCTGTTTACGTACTCTCTTGCTGAAATGGAGTTACATCAGGTTAAAAAAATATAAAAAATTCAGTGGAAAAGGAAAAAAAATATTCAAGGGAATATTGCTTTATTTTGCCTCTTTAAAATGTTAGCATTTTAAGGAAGGATATGTTTTACTTCTATGTTACAATGCCTTTTTATAACTTATATATTTATAATTCAGATATTTTAGAATTTCTCAATTCAGAAAAAAAATGCTACTTTTTGTCCTAATTCAGGGCAAAATATTTAAAAAGTCTCAGTGGTTTTGTTCCTGCCCAGCTTTAATTATTTATGACATTATCAGCATCTACATATGGGCAAAGCTGCTTTATTTTCAAGCAATTTTGTCAGCTCTTCGAGGAAACTGCAAAATGAGTGAGGAAGGCGTAAGAGATACATATTTATAGAGCTCCCTTCCAAGTCATCTTTAGCCACAAGCTTTCTTGTGCACTTTAGCTGTCCGTTGCAGCTTTTCCCAGAGACCTGTTTGTTATTACAATAAACTCTAGAGCACACGGACACATGTACAGAAGTGTAGCCACTTTTCAAGTAAATGTGGGCAAGACGACCCTTTCTGAGCAGAAACACTTCTTCCATTCACAGCTGTTCTCTACTATTTGGAGGTTTAGTCTGTTCCAGCTTACCCAGAAAATGTACCCAAAGTCCCGAGCCAGAAAAAAAAATTAATACAGTAAAACCCAAACCAAAAACCACCCAGAACTCCTGAGGAAATGAAACTAGGTCATTCATCTCACTTCTGAAGATCACCTGATGCCTTGGTGTTAAGCGGTGCTGTGCAGGAAGCAGGAGCCTTTCAGAAGTGGCCTTTCAGAAGTGGCACACGTACCTGGTCTCCATTTCTGTTGCTTCCTTAGGACTCTGGCACTCCTGGAGACAGAAGGCGCACTGAAAAACACTGAGCTGTCAGCGTTTGTATTAAAATTCTAGTTTCTTAGGAATATAAAGATATTTTTATTAGCCCATACCCTTTATTGGCATGACAATTGATAGCTCGATCTATAGCATAGATAGACATGCAATATTTTGGAAGTTATTTCAGTAACTGGTGGAGAGTTCTGCCTTCAGATCTGAAGTGCAGCTGAAAAACACTAATGTAAAGAATGGTTCTAGTGATGGGTAGGAAGAGCAGGGATTACCCAGGCTACTGGAAAAATTTACTCCATCCTGCAGTCAAATTCCTCATGCAGTCAAAGGGGAAAGCAGAGGCTTTTAGTGAGTATAATTTACCCTGGCAACAATAACTTTAATTATGGTACAGCTATGAGAAAATCCTAAGTCCACTTCATTCTTCCTATCCAAAAGTCAACTCAGTTTTCTTCTGAGAGACACATACTAAAGATTTTAAAAACAATTCTGTGTCCCATTTCCTTCATGGGACCTTAATCTTGTCAGAAATATTCATTGCACTCAAAGGTTATTTCTGTCTTGTTTTGATGCTACAGATTTAAAGAATGAGATCATTTCTGTTGAATGCCCAACTGCTTAAGAATCTGCATCGCTTTTCAAGGAGCACAAGAGGAAAACACAGTGTCCTTGCCAGAAAAACAATCAGATAATAAGATTGCTTTTCATTTTGGGAAAAAAAAGAACCAGACGTAATGTGATGCGTGGATGAATCAGCATGGACAAGAATGCCTGTGACACAAAAAATGTTTAATCTTGAAGCGACTGCCATATTGTGTGTGGAATTACTTTTACCTCTTGCACTGTAGTTTTCCGTCTTCACTGCATAGTATTGCTAATATGCTACATTTACATGCTATGCTAATTCTTTTTATCACAAATCTTAGGACTGTTGTTTATCGTCTTAAGGCCCAGTTCTAGAAGTGATAAAGGAGGAGGAACCTTGGGTATCATTTTAGGTAAAGGTTAGTTTGTGATCACCCCAGCTACAGGAAAATATTGCAAACATAATAAAGACCAACTTAGAATTTCTACAGTATTTGTCTGCTCATCACTTGAGGTTTTTTTAATCTTTTTTTTTTTTAAGCTAGGGCTTAGCAGAAGAGCTTATGTGTTTTAGATCCTTACATAATTAAAACCAGTGGAACCCAAGCAGGAGTTACAACATGCAGCAAATTATTATTATTCCAAATTTTATACCAGGGAAGGTGAAAGAGAAATGCTGTATGGTTTGCTTCATGGTTGACACACAGTCATTGCCTTGCTGTTGCTAAACATTCTGCATGGAATACAATATGGTCACTATGTTTCCAGAGAAATTATCTTTTCCCTCCCTTTACCATTCCCTTAGAGTATTTCTTATTTAACTATTCTTTACAGGCTTTGAATTTAAAGGACCATTATCAGAGTTTGAGAAACAAGAATTATAGTAATTTGAACACATTTTGGCATGTTGATTGATTTATTATGATGTTTGCAGCACAGGGAGTGTTTAATTATGGCAGAAGGCGGTTTTCCTCTACATGGAGTTGTTCAATTATGAATTCTGTGGTGGCTCTAGAAATGGAAAGAATGACTGAACTTGAACAATAAAGCGAAAGACAGACACTGCTAATGCTACACTGGGGTGTGATTAAAGACAGAGCTCATGGGAAAGCAAAGTACACAAATACAATCATTATATCATCAATTAATTATTATTCAGAATGTTTTCCACCAAACTCTTAACGCTGATAAATGAAAACAAGTTGTGAAGCCATCCCTGCCAGTATGGCCATGCCCTTCTGAAGGGTTATGCAGCTTTATTACAACTGCTGAAGACAGAGATAACAGTGAAGTCTTAAGTTTGGTCTGCTTTGGTGATGTCTTGATAATAGGCTACAGCGGCAAACAGTTATTCAAGGAAATATTGGCAGTTGGGCAGAATTTCCAACAAACACCTTTAGTATTTTTATAACTAAAATGCTGCTGAACTTTAAAAAAGGTAAAGTTCCACTGAATATTTTTGTTATGATCCTACTCTGTATGTGAGAATTATAAATCCTCCTCTACTTGAGGAGGCTGAGTAATTTTCCTGTTCAGCTCTTCTCTGTATGTATTGAATTTTACATCTTGATGCTGCCACTGTCTCCCGCTTAGGCTCACAACAGAGCTGTCACTCTTAAACTGACAAAAGACCTTTTTTTTTGCACAGCATTAAATAATGTCATGAACTTTCATCCACCTGAGGTCAAAAGAACAGCAGGATTTTAAAAGGAAAACAAACCTTGTTCTCACATTGGTAATTGGAGCTTTCACAGGCATGGGTTGTGAATGCTAGGGGAATATAAATGACCCTGCCTTTTACCTTTGTGTCCTGCACACCTACAGAGCATGCAGTGTGCTGAAGTGCTTTGGAGCTCCTTGTTATCACATGCTGCTCTACATGTTACAGTCATACCTTGGGAATTCCTGACCTCTGGTCCCGATGCCCTTTGCCTCTTTCATAACTATTCTTTTTGGAAAGCAGAGAATTTGCTGGAGGACAGTGAGCATTGCCTGAGGAGCTGGGCATAGAATGCTGGCTCAGGCACCTCTCTGCTCAGCACCATCTCCAGCAGCAGCACTGGGAGGTGGGACAGCTCTCTTGGCAGCACGTTTTGCTAATCTGTTTTATAGGTTTGGAGAGCAGGTGGAGAGAGTAATTCAAAAGTCCAAACTATCCCTTGATCATCTTTGCTGATGTAGCAAAAGAAGCAGGAAGAAGAGATCTATATGAAAATTCTAAAAGTCCTTTCATTGGAACTGATTTTTTTTCTTAAATTTAACTGGCAAAAATTGCATTAGAAACAACACTAATCTTCCAGATGAAGCCAGCTAAGTATAGCCAGATGTTATAATAGTTAATGTCTGAAGAGAACCTTAATCATGGAGACAAAGCCTTAAAGACTCTTCATCCACAAGAGAAAGTCTGTACAAAGACCAGTCACAAATGGGAAAGAGAAGGCAGAAGGGGACAGGTTTCAATGTGATGATCCACGTCATCTAAGGCAGGGACTGCTGCCAAAGCGGACACCCCTGCTCAGTCCATCCCCATGCTGCAGCTGCCTGTTCTCTTGCCCTGCCCTGAACTGGCACTTGGCTGACCACCTAGTGTGTGAGCTAAGGGAGCTGAACTAGCAAAAATGGATTGATTTTTTGAATGGGTAGTGTGTTTTCTCTCGGTTTAGATTTTTACAATGGGCCTGGGATAGGATCAGGCAAACATCAGCACAAGGGCTAAGGCCAAGGCTGGGGAAGAGGAGGGTATTATTGCATTTTAACAGTTGCTTGGCATTGAAATGGCTTTGCTGTGTGTAAAACCATACCTGTAAACTCACTTACCTGGAAAATGTTTTGCTTTACAGTTCCAACATCACCAGTCACACAAGAAGAACATCCCTCCTCTAATGCAGTAGTTAAAACATCTGCAAGGTGTGGCAAGTAGTAAACGTTGTGGCTGTAACTACTGCTTTCTCCTGTCTTAGTTTATTTCTTTCTGAAGCAAATGACTTGAAGAACCTATAGCTACGAGAGACTTTACAAATGCATTTTATCCCCCTTTTCTTAAGGTTTGTGTTCTTTTTTAAATAATGGAATGAAAATAGTTTCAAAAGACACAGTTAGCTTTTAACAGGAGAATGGTATACAGAGCAATTGTGACAAACTGTAAACGAATGGATTTGATTTACATCATCCACTTTTTTTAAGAAATGGATAGTTTATTGCTTAATATGTATTTATAGCCATAGATTAATTTCTGCATTTCTTCAAGGAGTGAAGTACTGTGTGTTTTTCCCTTCCTCTTCTTAAAAACCATCCCCAGGGCTTGGTATTGGGGCCAGTCCTGTTTAATACCCTGATCAATGATGTGGATGAGAGGGTTGAGGGCACCCTCAGGAAGTTTGCAAACAACAGCAATTTGAGTGGAAGTGTGGATCTGGTTGAGGGCAGGGAGGCTCTGCAGAGGGATCTGGACAGGCTGGATCAATGGGCCAAGGCCAGTTGATGGTATGAGGTTCAACAAGGCCACGTGCTGGGTCCTGCACTTGGGTCACAACAACCCCAGGCAACGCCACAGGCTTGGGGATGAGTGGCTGGAAAACTGCCTGGCAGAAAAGGATCTGGCAGTGCTGGTCGACACCCAGCTGAACATGAGCCAGCAGTGTGCCCAGGTGGCCAAGAAAGCCAACGGCATCCTGGCCTGTGTCAGAAATAGCGTGGCCAGCAGGACCAGGGCAGTGACTGTCCACCTGTACTCAGCACTGGTGAGGCTGCACCTTGAATACTGGGTTCAGTTTTGGGCCCCTCAGCACAAGAAGGACACTTGAGGTGCTGGAGTGTGTTCAGAGAAGGGCGACTTATGAGGAGTTGCTGAGGGAGATGGGGTTGCTTAGCCTGGAGAAAAGGAGGCTTTGGGGAGGCCTTACTGCTCTCTGCAACTCCCTGAAAGGAGACTGCAGTGATGTGGGGGTAGGTCTCTACTCCCAGGTAACAAACTATAGGAGAAGAGGAAATGGCCTGAAGTAGTGCCAGAACAGGTTTAGATTGTATATTATGAAAAATTTATTCACAGAAAGTTTTGTTAAGAATTGGAACGGGCTGCACAGGGAATTGGTGGAGCCCCCATACCTGGAGGGATTTAAAAGATGCGTAGATGTGGTGCTTAGGGACATGGTTTAGTGATGAAGTTGGTAGTGCTGGGTTAACAGTTTTACTCAACGATCTTAAAGGTCTTTTCCAACCTAAAAAGATTCTGTGATTCTATGACCTTGGAAGAGCCAAAAGGACCACTTATAATCTTATGGTCTAATATTTTTATCTCTGGAATTTCCAGAGTGTCCACAGCAAAGATGGAAAGAGAAAAACCAAATGAAGTGTACTAAACTAACCCGTACTTTCTAGACAATGCATGGCCAGATGCAGCCTGGCACTGTGGTCATTTTAATTCTGTACTGATAATGAGTTTTACGGGTGCATTCACCTCCCTCACCTGCAAATCACTCCTGAGATTACCCTGCTCCATCCCAGTCCACATCCAGCTTGCTGTCAACTCTGCTGAGAAACCTCCTTGACAAATGAGTACACATTGTGCCAGCTGGTAACAGTCACCTGTATAAGCAAGTTTAACAAGAATTATGGGGTTTTCTGGCTTAGCTGTGCCCACTGCTGCAGATTCATCTTTACAAATGAAGGAGTAAAATACTACTTAACATTCTCTGTGTATCACGATGTAAAAGCACTGTGAGCCTGTCCATAGATCCTCTCATGAAAACGGAGTTGACTCTAGAGTTCTAAAATGCCTTTGAATGGAAGCCACCATCCTGAGGACCTACACAGCCTCAGACACAAGGAGCTTGCTGTCCATATCACCATAACCTTCAGAGTGATTTCTGAGATTGCAAGTCCAGCACAAAACCTCCCATAACCGAAAGGAAACAAAGGCCATGCCTGCAGGAAGATACAGCAACCACTCAATAAAATGTTTTTTTTTAAGATGAAAGATTTTATTTTTGTTGGAAGAACAATATTATTTCCAACATATATGTACTGGTAATACAGGTACCTTCCAGATGAAAAAATACCATCTGTGTACTGCAGGTGTTTTACTCTCTGCTATATTCACAGTGCAATGAGCAAGAGTAGCCCACGGACCTTAGGCAGCAGCGCCTCTTAGTGATCCAAGGAAATTCTGCACTTAGTTACTATAGGAATATAGTAACTATATTTATGCTTGCCTTTTCTTTCTCTTGGTTCAAAGTCACAAACACAACAGACAAGCATTTTAACTTCCAGTAACTTATATCTGAGAATTATTCTTAGTATTCAAGCCATAGTTCTTGTGACATTGATGTCTATGCATGGACTTGTACTGCAATCTCCCCTTCCCATAGGTTGACATTTATCATGGGTTTTGTTTGTTGGGTATTTTTTTTAGCTTAGATATATTTTTTTTTAACTTGGAGAAAAATCTGTTATCTGTTATTAAAAAATTTCTCATTTAAATGTACTCAGGATGCTATTTGATTATGCGATTCATTTGCTAGCCATTAGAATTTCAAAAGAGATTGCAGTTGGAATTCTTGTTTAGTCTGGAATTTTATATCAGCCTGAGTGCCATTCAGTGAAAGCCTTTTATTTATACGCAGCTATTGATATTACAGTATAAAATTTCAAGCAACTTTTGCAACTTGGTCAACAGAAAAAAAGGAACATTTATTATTTTTATACACACAACTATAAACCTGTTAGAACATCTAGATTATTTGGTTAGAAAAAACTGGTAGCCTACATAGCTGCATGTGCCCAGAAATAGTGTATTGTATGCCAAGTATATTTGAGAGAAAAAACCAACCAGAGTGATTCAACAGGTCAGAAGATGCAGTACTATAGTAATGAAGCAAGTGTATAATTCTGTAATGCGCCTGGCATTAATCCTTCAACGTGTCTAGAGACCTAAGTAGTTAATTCTGGCTTTCTTCTATGCTTTTCAGCCATTTACATTAGAAGCTTCAGTACGGGTTGGTTTGGTTTCCTCTGGTTCATTATCTTCCTTGTGAGACTCATTTTCTATCAGGCTTTGTCCTGGTTTGAGTGAGAACAGAACTAATTCTGTTCAGTGATTTACTTTCCAGCTCAGTTCTTGTAACTAACTGCACTGTCTGAAGGTAGCAGGCTGTTCTCACAGACAGTGTCTGCTCCCAGCAGTGGTAGCACCCCATGGTTAGAGTCACTACCAAGGGTTGGTGTGCAGACCAAGGCCACTGCTGGGTCTTGTGCACCACATTGGGGGGTGCAGAAAGTGAAAGGCGGCACCTGCAGGGAGGAGAGGACAGGACAGGTGACCCCAAACTGACCAGCCAGGGATTCCAGCCCATAGACAGCATATTTGGTATAAAGCTGAGGGATCTGAAGGGTCCTTGGGCTCTTCTCCCCTCTTGGCCTGCTTTGCCAGCTTGGCTCAGCTTGGCTCAGGTCTTCCTTCGGTTCCTTCCTGGGAGCACCCAAGGAGGCCTCTGTCTGTTCTGCCTCTGATCCCAGTCTGTGTGTTCCTGAACCCAGTACCAGAATCCAGCTCCTGAACACAGCTCCCGTCTGCTGCGGGGCCCAGTCTGGGACTGCCCCAGTGCCTGCTCCACAGCATCAGTGGTGACGGTGATGGAATTACCATCAGGGGGCTGGGTTCCATACTGGTTTTGTGTATATTTGTATATATTCCATTTTTATAATTATTAATTTCATCTTCATTAAAGCTGTTGCAGTTTCCTTTTCTAACCGCTGAGTCTCTCTCCCTTATTCCCTTTCTCTTCCCCTCTGGGGAGGGAGGGGGTTAACAGAGAGCATCTGTTAGAGGTCTAAGGGGCTGCCCTGCCCGTGCCCCGTGTCAGGCTCCTTTACACTCGTGTCCTGGGCGAAAGCGAGGGAGGAGCCCCTCCTGCCGCTGGGCTCTGCTTTGCTCGGCAGCGCCGGCCTGATGTCCAGCACGCAGAAACCGCTTCATCTCCTCCCTGCTTTCCAGTCTGAGGTACGGGGCTGTATCTGCCCCGGAGCTTTTGCAGCTGCTGGCGAATTGCAGCCTCGTTTGTCAGGAGGATTGGGGTCGTGAGGCAGATGAAGAAAAGCGAGGCCATGGAGCGCGGGGCGAGGGGCGCGCTCTGCAGCCGCGTTCCGGGGATGGCCTTTCCCGCCGGGCCGCTGTGGCAGCCGGGGAGGGCAGTGGCAGCTGAGGGCCTCCAGGGGGGGACCCTGCCCGCCTCACCCGAGTGCCTCCCTGCAGCTCCCTGATCCCACCCGGAGTTCCCTGGCTCGATGGCCAGTGCGTGGGGGGAGCTGCAAATACCGGGGCGAAGGAGCAGCTGCAGCGGGAGTTCGCCTGTGATCCGTGTCGAGAGACAGTCTGAGCTGGGGAGAAACCCCTAATCCAGCTGTGGAAAAGCTGTAGCCAGAGCTCACAGACCTCGGAACCCCGGTCATCTGGGGAACCCTTCGGCAGGGCCACTCATCCTTCATGGCATGAGAAAGCAATCCTGAGTTATCAGGCTGGCTCTGTAGACCCTGGTGAGTGCTGGCAATTCTTTACACAGCCCAAAGCAGCGTACAGGGATGTGAGGGAGCAGCTGTGTTCGCTCAGAGTTGGTACAGACCAGAAGCAAATCCCTGGCAAGGCTGTAAATGGATGTGTTTGGAATTCAGGGGGTTAAACTCACCACAGTTGAGATGAAAATGTTGTAACAGTGGTTTGGAGATGCCATTACCTTGAGGTGGGCACTGGTGAACAACTACATCTTTTCCAGGACGTTACTTGTACTGAACTGGCTTAGCAATGGCACAAATTACAGCAGCTTGAACACCACAGGTAGGAGAGCGTGTTGAGGAGGGCTGGCTGCCCATAGCAGGTGTGATGAAGGCCCTGACAGCACAGAACCATAGTTCTGCATAACACCTCAGCAACTATGGTGAGCAGAAAGCATGAGAAAAGTTGGTCCTGACCAAACCTCCTCAAGAATGACAACAAACATGACCAACAACTGTTCTAGATCAAAGAGCAGTACAAGAAACAAAGACCCTGAGGCTCCCTTAGAGATGAGTAAGAGGTGATCAAATCACATGTAATAGTAGCTGTAGTAGACAAAGAGTTAATTTGATCTATCTGGTAGTTGTTCACTATTGTCACTAGTAAGGTACGTGTGTCACTGTATTTGTCCTTTGGAGCTGGCATGGCTACTTGTCCTGACCAAGGGTCCCTTTCCCACCCTTGCCACCAGAATTGGCTGGTAAGTGAACCAAGAAGTTTTGGCTGAACAGCCTGCCCCGACTGCTGTGTGCCTGCAGTCCCCAGCTGGTGCAGCGCTCGTTAGTGTCGTTAAAGGAGCACTCATCAAAGTTTATCATCTAAAAACACTGAAGAAAATGAACATGAAGGAGAAAGTGCTAAGCCCTGCTATGAGTGTGCCAAAGGGCTATGCCCTGACGCTGTGCTCTTGTCCAGGGTGAGGGTGACCTCCTGCATTTTTGTCAGAGCTTTCTAAAGACACTAAAGTCCTAGATGAAAAATTCTAGGTCTTGTCTCTCTCTACTCAGTGTTGGTGATCCAACTGAAAATGAATCTGAAAGGAAGCTCCATCTGAAATGAAGCTTTTTTTGGGATGGTTTTTTTCTGCCCAGGCAGGATGGATGCTGAGAAGAGGCGGGGGGAGTGTGGCATGATTGCTAAGGGCCTACAGCATATGGCCTACAAGGATGGGTTAAAGGAGATGCACTCGTTTCACCTGCTGAGAGAGGGCTGAGGAGAGACCCGGCTGAGGAGAGTGAACAATGGATAAAAGGGTAAATTCAGTGGGAAAGAGACAGAATTAACATCCCATGAAAACCCAGGCATATCCACACAGCTATAAACTGCCTGTGAAACAAACCCACTGTGGTCACTGAGATGACGCAGTAAGTACACCACAACAACACATTAGGCACACAGCTCACATGATGGCCAGCTGTAATGCAGTGAAACAGGGAGGCCAGCACATCCCACAGCATACACACAGACCAACTTCTGGTTTGTTTTCTGTAGAAAAAGACATGTCTAACATATAGATGTATGTTAGATCAAGTACATCGATAGCCTATTGCTCAGTCATAAGGAGATTGTGACTTCATATGATTACAGTGATTCAATTAAAAATATTTTTCATTTATCCAATACAGCAACACATAAAGCAGCATATGACACTCCAGAAAGAAACAGACTTTTTAATTATCAAGCCAAAATAACATGAAAAACCTGCTACATTCACACACACACACACAAAGTAGAATGCAAAGTTTGGTAAATAATTCTAACTGTGAGAATAGAAAATGTAAACTATTCATTAAAAAATGTTATGTGTTTTAAGAAAGTCCTGCTTTGTGAAAATATTTTTCAACAGTTTTTATCGTGAAAAATATTTAATATGGATATTACCCCATAAATCACATCTATGCTCTTGTAGTAGAAACACCAAACCTTGATCAGAACAAGGCTCTTGTGATCTCTGCAAAGGTTGAATGCATCAGCTACATTCTTCATGACTTATTCTGGTTTATTACTTTCTCTCTTATCAGGTTTAAGGCAAAGTCAGATTATGTAAACTCCTTAACTAGTCCTCCATCTAACATTTGCCATTATCTTTATTTTTCCTTTTGATTGGCAACCACCATGTTTATGTCACCCAGGTTGCAGCTGGGTTTTGCTTGTCAGCAGCTTCCTGTACCAGAGAATAGTTACACTTCACTTTGCTCACATGGCAAGTGCAAGACAGATGGGGGATGAGGCCCAGCCAGCATGGGTTCAGGAAAGGCAGGTCCTGCTTGACCAACCTGATCTCATTCCATGACCAGGTGACCCATATAGCGGACAAGGGAAAGGCTGTGTTCATTGTCTATCTGGACTTTAGTAAATGACACCATCTCCCACAGCATTCTCCTTGAGGAGCTGCTGGCTCATGACACAGACAGGTGTACAGGCTGCCTGGCTGGGACTGGAGAGTTGTAGTAAATGGAGTTAAATCCAATTGGTATCTTTTCACCAGTGGTGTTCCCCAGGTCTTGGTTTTGGGCTTGGTCTTGTTCATCATCTTTATCCGTGATCTAGATGAGGGGCATGAATGCTTCCAGAAGGGACTGAGTGCTTCTTGAACGAGTTTGCATATGACACCAAATTGTGTGGGAGTATTGATCTTCTTGAGAGTAGGAAGGCTCTGCATCTGGACTAGTTGGATTGATGGGCCAAGGACAGTTGTATGAAGTTCAACAAGGCCAAGTGCCAGGTCCTGCGTTTCGGTCAGAATAACCCCAGTCAACACTACAGTCTTGGGGATGAGTGGCTGGAAAGCTGCCTGGCAGAAAAGGACCTGGGGGTGCTGGTTGACACCCAGCTGAACATGAGCCAGCAGTGTGCACAGGTGGCCAAGAAAGCCAACGGCATCCTGGCCTCTATCAGAAATAGCGTGGCCAGTAGGAGAAGGGCAGTGATCATGCCCCTGTACTCGGCACTGGTGAGGCCACACTTCAAGTACGATGTTCAGTTCTGGGCCCCTCCCCACAAGAAAGACACTGAGTTGCTGGAGCAAGTTCAGAGAAGGGCAACCAAACTATTGAAGGGTCTGGAGTACAAGTCCTATGATGATATGCAGAGGGAACTGGGATTGTTTAGTTTGGAGAAGAGGAGGCTGAGGGGAGACCTTATCGCTCTCTACAACTACCTGAAAGGAGGTTGCAGTGAGGTGGGTGCAACCTCTTCTCTCAAGTACAGGACTAGAGCAAATGGCCTGAAGCTGACCAGGGGAGGTTTAGATTGGATATTAGGAAGAATTTCCTTACTGAAAGAGTAGTCAGGCACTGGAATGGGCTGTGGAGTCACCATCCCTGGAGGTGTTAAAAAAATGGACACTTCAGGGCGTGCTCTAGTGGAATGGTGAGGTGGGGGGTTTTTTTGTGGTTATGTTTTCTGGTTCTTTTTTGTTTGTTTTTGTTTTGTTTGTTTGGTTTTGGTTTTGTGGGGTTTTTTTTTGTTGACAGTTGGACGCGGTGATCTTAGAGGTCTTTCCAACCATGACAATTCTGTGATTCTTTGTTTTCTGAGCATTTGATCCCTTACTCATGCTGACAGACGAGGCTGGCTTGAGTCACATTATTGTGAGAATTTTTCTTGAAGATTTGAGCATTACTACAAGGTCTGTCACAGTGTGAAACACAGTGTATCATGTTCCTGTCTAGAAATGGCTTCCCCAGAAAGCTGTGACCCTAATCCTGCATATACAAACACACACGAGGACTTTGATACTTGAAAAAACCCCAAACTACTGTAAATATCTCAAGCATAAAGCTACTTGCACAAGCATATCTTGGTAGGTTGCAGACACGTGCATTAAGGTGATCATAATACAACTAAATATATAATTTAATACAAGCTGGTTTTTTGTTTAATAAGGTGAAAAGAAATAGGTGAACAAAGTTCTTTTATTTATGAGCTCTTGAAAACTGTCCTCAGCATGTATGAATCATCTGAGAGTACCTGGCCCAAGTATTTTACAGTTTGGAAAGGAAGTACAGAAAAACAAGAGTGACGTGCATCAGAGCACTGAAGCTGATAAGAACAGAGGCAATCTTTTTCTCCCTTCTCCGAATATCAAAAAATAACCTGAGCTGAATGGAAAACCACAGATACTTTTCACCATCGTAGCCCAAGTTAGGTAATCACAGAATACATTAAATGGTCAAGAAAACAGTGAGTCACTGATCTATGAATCCTCCTCATGTTGGTAGACAGATACAAATGATCTAAAAGCATAAAACCAATAAACTCCAAGAATTTGCTAACTGTCAGGACTGCAGTTTCTACATGTGACAGGTAAGGACTGTAAATTGAAACGCCTGCCTTGTGACAGAAGTCTGTTTTACCAGGTGATGATGAATCAAGCTGAAGGTTGGCTGGTTTGGACAATTTTTCTGCCAGTAAAAAGTGGTAGGTATCAAGTGTTTGGACTTAATAGTTCTAAATAAATCACTGCACTTAAGCTTCCTGAAGCAAGCAAGTGTTGTAAAATGTTAATTATTTTTGAAACTTCGTTAGTCTGATTTTTTTAATTACTCCACAGAGGAAAATGAAAAACATTAATCCCAATATTGAATTTCTCTTCCTTGGACTAAATAAATAGAGTTTTCTACGAAGCAATAAGAAAACAGAGATCTGAAACCCATTCTGGTTTGTGTCCATGAATCTTCATCAACTGTTTCACCTTCTTCTGACCCAAGTACAGTCACTTACCCTTGATTACATTGTGCCAAGAAGGATACAAGCCAAGCATCACCGCTGAGTGAAACAGAAAGGGAAGAAAGTGAGGAAAGGGGATCTGTGTGTAGAAAAATATGATCCTGAGATTGTAATGGCTTGAAAGTGCAAGTCTGTGTCAGTGAAACCTCAGCCAGTGACTTGGAGCTCGTCCTGATGAACTTCACGCAGGGAAAACATGACTCCTCTGTAGCTTAGAGCAGTTGTTGCACTGCAGGGTGCTGATGTTTTCCTCATAAGAAGCACTGTCCTGAGCTTTGGTAAGCAGGGCATCCTGCTAGCACAGGCATGGATGGAGCTGAATTATGCTTGCTGCTTCCAGCTCCTTGCCATCACCACCTCACAGCTCTGCAGGCAGCACCTCATTGTCTCCAGGCCTCACTTGGGCCCCCATCAATGCAGTGCTACTTGATCTTCTAGTTCATGCAGGTTCTCACTGAAGCTGCACAGAGATACAGCTATCATCTGCCACAAGACTTTCACTTACTGCGAGATGCTCCAAGAGCAAAATCCAAGTGACGCTTCTGCTTTTGTGCACTTGTCCACTCTTTGTCTCTCACATGCACAAGCACACACCCTGAGCACCTCTTTCTGAAACCCCTTCCCCAGGCTGTCAAGATGTACCTTTACCAGGTATATCAGTGCTTCTCTGCACTGTTGATCTCCATCTCATCAACTTTATGATGAATATAGCAATTTGTTTTCTTGGCACACTTTCTGTGTAATACAGTAGATAAATTAAACCAATCAAAGAAGGCACCCACCCATCCCGAACAGATAATAAACGAATGTTAGGACTGATGTATTGAGTCAGGCCAGAGGTCCATCTAGTTCATTAGCCTTTCCTTGAGAGTGGCTGACATAAGCTGCTTGGTGAAGCAGTGGACGAGCAAAGATGACTCTTGCTCAGTTCACTGCCCATCCTTCAGTCATCTGCAACTAACTGACTTGCTGAGAGGTGACATCTTTGTGTTTCACAGCACCTGAAGTGTTTTTCTTCCAGGGAGCTAATTGCTTTCTGGACACATATAAAATTGTACTGTCTACAACTGTCTTTACTGGAAATGTTCCACAGCTTTTTGCTTTGGAAGCTTGCTGACTAGCGAGTTGATAAATGAGAGACTTATGGTGTGAAATTTAAGGAAGGTAAAGAGGGTACTGAGGGATTTAACAAGCAAATAACTATTAGAAAAGATGTAAACACTGATGATGCTGAAAAAATTTGTGCAGTAGTAAGACAAGACACAAAGGGAGGAAACTGAGGAGAATTCTGTTTTGACTGTGAGGGAAAATATTTTCAGCAGTGCAATGTATTCCAATCTGAAATCCTAGTAAGAGATTGGTTCTGTCTAAAAATGGACCAGCCCAGAACCCTTAGAAAATAGTGAGTAATGATACTTCTGCATTGGCATCAAATAGATACTAGGTGCTTTGTCTCTCCGCAGTGAGTTCCTTTACATTTTTCCATACGTGAGAAGCAAACTGTCTATCTCATGTTTGTGTCACTGCTCTTTGTGCTCTGACATCTGACCTAGTTTGGATTTTTCTCCATCATTTGCAGACTGGGGTTATAAATGTATCATAAAATGTTTTTATCTAATCATCATTACACATTAGAGGAAGAAGTTATAAATGCATTTATTTGCTCATCCATTTTATCTCCCAGTATCTAATAAAGATCCAGCTAGTTTGGGAAATAGTAGGAGTACAATTCTCTGGTCACTAACTGCAGAGGATTAGCTCAGTCTGCTCCAGATGCCTCTTGTCGTGGGCAATTGTCATTCCTTGTGCCCCCTGGTCCTTCCAGCCTCTGGACACACACACGGCAGTGGTATGGAAATGGAAGTAACTTTTGCAGAGCTTCCTGTGCTGTAAATTTTGCATCTCCTCCATGCTAAGAACACGCAGATAAACGCAAGAGAAAATAGTCAGGCTTTGCATCTGTGTGGATTTAGTGCTCATTAAAACACCAGCATTTCTGGAGCTTGGATGCCCAGACTGGAGATCTAAATAAGTTGGTAAAAATAAACAGGGCAGACAGAACTCAGTGCATTAGGTCTAATCCTGACGATAGCGTGACGTGGCCTCATTTAACACTGGGAACTGGCAGAGGTAGCAGATAAGGAGAGAGTGGCGACAGATGCCAGTTGGCATCGGATGAGGAAGCTTGGGTTTATAGCCCACACTGCAAGTTAATAATGGCTACAAAAGAGGACACACAGACCAAATTGTATACACTGGTGAAAAAGCTTCTTAAAAGTCAGCCCTGACAAATGAAAGCTGGGGTTTTGTCTGCTCCGATGCAATGACTGTGCTGAACAGAATACATGTGCCACGGCAGAGGTAATTGCCAAAAACTTTTTTCAAGGTTCCTTTAAACTTTCTGTCCTTCAGAAAAATCACATAAAATAGAGCTGAAGAAAAAAAAAAAAGAAAAGAATAATAAACTTTCTAAAGGACTGTGGTTTATGAGTGCGACTTTTCAATCCTTATAACAAAGAACAGTAACCGGAGAGAAAACTGAGTTGGAATCCATCAGCCACAGGCTGTCTTTTTAAAATTACTTAACCTCTATATGCATCACTTTGTATTTGCTTTGAGAAGTGGTGTGCTTTCAGATACCGACTGGGAGAAATTAGATGTCAATGTGCATCCTTGTTTATCTTTTTCCTGCTTTATCAGAGTAAGCGGGAAAAAATTCAAACTTTTCATTGCTTACCTTGCAAAGGATGAGGTTCCCTGAGAGGCAGAATGCTTCCCTGCTGCTGCTCTGTGCCTCTCACCCTCTGCAATGAGTTGTCCGGTGCGATGTGGGCAGAATTCTAGTGTGGATTTTACTGGGAAAGAAATGCTTGAAAGTGAGAGGCACGGTTAGCACGTGGAACTAACTGCAACAAGATACGGCTAAAAGGAATACATTAGTAGGATTGTCACAGATATAAAAGCATATATAGAAATGGTTTGGGGTGAGGTGTTGAGCAAATCGTTTCATCTTCTTATGATGGATCAAGATGAGGATAATTATACTTAACCTATTGAGTAAACTAATTAGAGATCTAAACATAGAAAGCACAGTACGTTCCTAATGTGATTATCCTCAGCTCAAGGAAGAGAGCATAGCAGAGATAATGGGAAAAGGAAACAAAGGGAATGTCAGTGCTGGCACTGGTGCTGGAGTGGCAGAAATACCTCCGTGGCATTTAAATGAGTACTGCAATACGGAGAGTGTCAGGAACCTTCACAGTTCTCCTCCTTCATCAGCACAGACTCCTATGTCAGTGGCTGTTCAAGTGTCAATCAACTAAACAGAAATGGCTTCTTCTTCATTTTGACCACTTGTTAACTCCAGGATAGGTCAAGCAGCTTAATTTTTATATCTTCTGTTCTTTAATGTCTTTAAATCTTCTGTTCTTCTTCATAGCACATGCTGCTGTGAAGACAGAGTTTGTCATTGACATCAGATATAACATGGGAGGGGGATATTTGATATATTTGATGTGTTTGATACCAGTGGTAAGTCCCAGGACTGTGTGGGGAGAAAGCTGAAGAAGTTCATGGTTTGGTTTTTGAATAGCCTTCAAAATACAATACTACATTGATACACAAAGAGTCTGTGTTAAATGAATATGTTGGTATGTAACTATTGCGTTCACTTGACACTGATCAGGTGTCCAACAGGGACAATCACTGATCAGATACTGAGGAATGAATATGGCCCAGTAACACCTCATAGTAGAACACAGATCAAAATGCAGGGATCAAAAGAAAGACAAACCCTTTTGCAAATTCAGGCTTAAACATGACACCTTCCACGTCACTCCTTGTTTCATTGCTCCTGACTGAAACAGATTTAATCAAAGTCTTTATCATCTCTCCATGCAGTCTGCAGCATACTAACCTCAAAAACTCTAAACAGGAGAATAGCTTCATATCCTTCCTGTTTTGGCTCTGACTGGCTTAAGCTTTTAATTCCTTTCTGACATACTACATTTAGGCGAGAAAGACTGAACATACGGTCTTGGAAGGCATTAGAACAGAGCTATGCTGCTAGCCCCTATCAGTAGAGGGCTTGTGATAAGTACCTGGCTTACACAGATAAAATCGTTTTTATTAACACGACGGAATTTCAGCTCTCCTCATAATTGTATTAAAGTAAGTGATTTGGGCATTTTGTATTATATAACTGGATCTAGAACTAGGTCTTTGGTCAATACAAATTTATCTGCTACAATTCATATCGTCACTTTGGTCTGGCAAAGTTCTGACATCAATAGAGGGTTTGGCTCAAGTAAACCAGTCTGCACCTCACCAGCTCCTAGCTGTTAATACCATTTCTTCACACTGCCTCTGCAGTTGTTGCCAGAAAAGGAGCCAAACCTCCATGAAAGGAGATTGTCTCCATTTCTGCTCACTCCTCAAAAGGACACCTTGAGGTCAGCTTCCTAATGATTCATGCTCTTTGTCAGAATACATGGAGAAGTGTCCTAACATTAAACCACTACTTGAACTGGGTTTTGGTTCCAGGTAAAAATCACCATGCAATGTGTTACGAGAAAAAAAATACAGTATTCTGAGCAGATTTTTCCAAGTGGTGATAAATACCCTCAGACTGCTAAGTGCAAGACTGACCTATTTTCTTTTCTGCTTTCTTAAAATTCCATTAGTTTCTTTTGCTTCAACAAGGTGGACGAGAGATTTGTTTTCAGAGGTTTCTTGGTAGCTGAAATGCCTCGCTTTTTATTTAAGACTTTATTAAAGGCATGTAATAATCCCCCAACAATGCACTGTCTGTCATGTTCAATTGCTTAATGAAGTTACTGTAGTGATCTCATTAGGACTGTAACAGTTTAAAATCTATTATCCATAGCCAGCTCAACATTAGCAATAAAACATTAGTATCTTATTTTGAAGTCTGGATGCTACCTTTCTGCTAGGAGGCAGAAAGAATAAAATGACCATGTAATTGAAAATGCTGGCTCCTTCTTACAGCCCAGAGTCCGTTTTCTCTCCGTGCCCATCTATATACTTCCTTGCTTAACTCTTTAACAGTAAACTGATTGAAAACAAACTATGAAATAGTAAACTGTTCAGCACTGAACTGCATAGTGTGGTGAGTAACAGAATGTTGGTGAATTACAAATAGCGAGTGCACCCATATCATTGCCCAACAGGGCACGATTTGAAATGGATGTGGATATCCAAGCAAATCCCCATGTGTGCTAAGAATTGTTCCAAGCTTGTTTATGGCCCTATGGATTTATTTGGGACTGTAGCTAAGTTTTAAATGAGCAAAGAATGACAAAAAAGGTTCGACTAACCCAGAGAGCAGCACTACCGTTCCACTTCTGTGTTGATGACTGACAAATTGAAAACAAATCCTACTTCCCTTTCCAGATCTGCTCCTCACCAGTCACTGAACTAGCTGAGGAAAAGTACGCACTTGGGAGCTGGTACATGGTTGAGGAGAACTGGTGAAGCCTGGAAAGAGCTGGGAGCGTGGGTTTGTTCAGCGACACAAGTCTGTCGTCAGCTCATTTAAACCTAGCTTTAAAATCCCTGTGCAGCAGAAAGACTGATGGAATGAAAATTAAAAACACAAAACTAACATTTATAGGAAAATATCTGTATCACTTGGTGGACAGAGTTCAAAGAAGCATCCTGCATTTTAACATTGACAAATAATTTAAGATGATGAAAGGTCATACTTATACAGAAGGGAACAGCAGCCTTGAAAATACTAACCTTGAAAGTGCCTGAAAAGCTGCAGTTACAGTGAGTAACAACAGTTGAACATCCTCCTCTGTAAAGACTCTGCAACACAAAGTGTTCAGACACCAAACGTATCAAGAGATGCGTGAACTGGCATTACATTTGCAAGGCCATGACTGGAATAATGGGCTAAATACTTCTTCACATCACACTCCAAGTGTCGCATTACGTGTCTATGAAATGAAAAGCTCAGATCAGTTGCACTGCTTGCAAATATTTGCTCTAATTATCCCTGTACCTCAGGTTCTCCATCAGTTAAAGACTAGTAAACACCTGTCTATATCAAGAGCTGCTTTCTTCATGTACTTGACATGAAAGAAATGTGGGAACACGAGTGCTGAATATTTGATTCAATAAGGTGTGTTACATTTTCCCCTCCAAATACACAGTAGGTTTCCTCTGTACTCTGTATGTTGATTTTGTCATTGAACTTACAGTCATTTTTACAGGATTGCTTTGTTTTTCAGGTATATTATCCATGGATGATCTGCAAGTTCCATTGTCAACCAAGTAAGCTGGTATCTGAAATGGTAAACACACAGCCATGTTAATCATCTACATCACATTGTTTTTATTAAGGATAACCAAATCAATTAATCCTTGCAGCACATGACAGCAAAGTACTTACAATACACGAAGGAACTACTATAAAATATTAATTTTAGTCTCTGAGCAACAGAAATGCATAAAGAATGCTGATGGAGAATTGCAGGGGTGCGATACAAAAGGGGAATTTCACATCTTATTAGCAAGACTATCAAGAGGCTTTTGATGCTGGATTTTACATTGTGGATTGGATTTTTGGGAACAAGTCAATGGTTCACAGAACATAATTAACTCAGTCAGGTAATGCATATTATAGCTTCTGTAATGGGTGATGGCTCTGCTCATACAACATAAAGTGTATGTCATGTAGGTGGCTTGTCTACACGGGACAGGGATTTGTGCTTGCTACTCCCTTCCAGCCACTGGATTTCACTGTCTTTGCCATTGCTGGTGCAATGAGATGTGACTCATATGAGTTCTGCTTCCTATCAGCTCTCTGCCAGCTCTCCTTCTCAGGTGAGCATATTGCACCCACTGCCATTATGTATTAATAGGTGATTTCAAAGGCTCTCATTAGTCAGAATGATTCTTTCTAGGAATCTAACCTCTTTTCCAAATCTCTGGCTCTAGTGGCCTCAAGCTGATAAAGTCCAGCAACGCTGGTCAAAGCTAATTTGAATATTCCTGTTTGAAATTGCTAAGGAATGCCCACAGAATTTGAAACATTAATGCAAACTCTGTAAAATGATAAAGAAGTATATTTGGTTTTGTGGAATGTGCAAACAAAAGACTACACCAAGGTATTAACATAACCTCTGTAACTCACCACAGCTAGTGGACTTCTCTGTGTCACTGGAAGATAAAGTCACATTTTGCCAATTAACTGGAAAAAGGGAATGCGAATGGCTGAATGATCAGTGTTAAATACCGTTTGCCTTCTGTATCTGTTATTATATTTCTGTCCCCTGGATATCTGTGATGATTCAAGCACAGGACATCTAAACATCTGTTTTATAATTGTGCCACAAATAAAAAGCTGTTGTTAATCTCTACTTCTGAAAGACTTTTCACACAAACAGAAACGCACAAACAAGCGGTTTCCATATTTAGAGCAGGCGAATGTGGAACTTTATTTACGCAGGTGAATAGTTGCATTGAATTTGGAAAGATTATTTATCCCTATTTAGTTAAACCCTCATTCTGCAAACACGTGGCACTCGAGGGTGAACTGAGATGCGTGCTGAGCACGCTGCAGCACAGCGTTGCAGGAGAGACAGCGAGGTTGCAACGCTAATCGCAATTTATGTAACATCTGTTGCCTCAGTACCTCCAAGCACTTTACAAATGGTAACTAACGAGAAGCCTGCCCGTGCTCTTTTTGAAGTCAATGGCAGCATTCCAGTTGTCCTCAAAGGGAGCCAGGCACAGGCTCTGAGCCTCATAATAAAGTAAAAGTAGGTTAAGGATCTCTGTGTTCGCTGAAGAAGGGAGGGATAGCAGAGCTGAGGAACAGAACCCAAAAGGCTTTTCTCTAACTGTAGGGCTGCCTTTCCCTGGAAGAAAAAGCGATATAATTTATTGGTGAGGCCACAAAAGGAACCATAAAGAAGGAGCTGCTCATAAAGGCTAAAACTATTGTTGCCTCAGAATGTGACCTTTCTCTCATTCTAAAAACAACAACTGGAGACAAAGCTGGGCTTCCTGGGATGTTCCTCCCCAGTGGCTGCAATGGCCCTATGAATAACTGCTCCTTGCAAAGGCTTTTTGCTTTTTCTCTGAGGCTTTCTTTATAGAGGCATGTGACATTCCTAGAAGTCTAGTTACTTTGCCTCTTCAGTTTTCTATGTCCATGACAGAGGTGTTTTCAAATCAAGTAAGTAATCTTATGAAGAACAGAAGTCAATATGTATTTGCACTTCCACTCTTAAGCACTTTCCTGGTAGCCATCCTCAGCACTGATTCCCATTGCAGGCAAGTGCTCTGGCATCTCGTCTTTATTTGGAGTCTCACAGGCAGCCAGCGGTGCCTCTACTGTACCACGTACCTCCAGACAGAGGGCCGCGTGGAGACACGAAGGTCACTCCTGTCAGAAGCCGTAGGCTTAACTGTCCCTTGTGCAAGGATAAATGCCATTTAGTTAAACAGCACCGTTTCAACAGCAACTGCAACACAGCTGTACAGAGGATACTGTCAGAGCTGATAAACGAAAGGGAAGGCATTCACAGCCTACCTCAATGCTGTTTTGAGTCAGAAAAGCCCCAGCAATGAATCTGAGAAGAAGGAACCAGGAATAGCCTGTAGTAGTTTTCCTCTGGTCTGTCTGTACTTTACAAGATTGAATGAATTTTCTGCGAGGCACATGACGAGGGAGCCCACAGCCAATTCCAGGCAGCTGTCCATCAAACAGTCACGTGACATAGGAAATGCACGTGAAGACACTGGAAGTTCCTGTGATGCCACGTGTCCCACACTGTCCCTGTGGCTCAGTGAGGACAGCTGCTGTAGCAGGTAGGGCCAATATAGCTTAGATTCTCTGGACTCGCCAGAAGACAAGTCCTCGCAGAAGCTCGTTCCTGCTCAGCAGTGCAGTGGCAGGAGGTGAAGCCTGGAAGTATTAAGTGCTGTGTGATGATTCATATGCACAGCACAAGGGGATTTAAATGGGCAATTTTTGTTGGCACAGACAGGACCATCCTCCTGTCCTACCAGTCACATCATTCCTTTTCTATTAATATACTTTGAATCACATCAGCTTTAGAGCTGTAAAAGTGTTACTTGTCCCTGCAATATGACACCCCCCCGCCCCTCCAATTTCTGGCCACATTTGCGGTCTGTTTCTCAGTCTGCATTCTGCTCACCATCTCTCTGCATTGACTTTTCCCCTCACACCAATGCGAGACTAGAACATCATGGGAAATTAAACACAGTGCATATAAATCATGTTTATTGTTGCCTCAGATCCAGAAAGATAACAAGAATCAATAAGAAAGGCACGATGACTCACGGTTTTATTAGTATACTCGCTTTTTCATGAGCTGAGTCTTCATAAGAAAATAGTTTAATTGGACCACTGAGATCTTGAAGAATTTTTATATTCCCAGACTTTTATCTTCTGAAACCTGTTTCTGATTTTCCATAGCTCTTACCATCATGAGGGAAAGAACTTTACCTCTCTCAGAGAACCTGGCAATTTTCTGAAAGCTAGAGAGTTTTGCAAAGGCAGAATTCATCCTGGCCTCTGTATCTGAAGCAGCGAGGTGTTGCTCAGGTCTCTGAACAACCTTTACTATGGAGGAAGCCGACTGCCAAAACAACAGTACTGGTGATTTGGGTGACTGAAGTGTTGCCCTTTTGTCTTCTGCCCTCACAAGCATAAACCTCCCATCGTTAATGGAACTATGATTTCTTGATGTCTTATTACAGGATCAAAGGATTAGGAGAACCTTATTTTGACCATTCCTCATGATTATTGGTCTTTTATCCCAATCTTCAATAATTTTATTTCTCTGAAAGTTTCATTGGCTTATTTAAATTCGTTGCCACTATATTTATGAGGAAATGTTCTTCAAATAAAGCTTAACCTATGCATATCAGAATACGAAGTCCCTAATAAAATCAGATGCAAGCGTGTTTCCTTGCTTACAGAATAGTTCTTACCCATGGTTTTCTTTTGGCAGCACATGGGAGGATTTGTTTCCTCGACTGCTTCATACTCTTCACCCACATCCTTTTGATTTGTTCAGACCGTACCTGGCTCTTATTCCCCTCCCAAAAGGGGAGTGTTTTCCTTTGCTCTCCCTGCTGTTGTACAACAGCAGGCACTTCTCTTCGGAGCATGCAGTGATGCAAATGCAAGGCCAATTTCTAGCCTTTCTGTAAGAGACCGCATTTCTCTCTCAGCTCTTCAGAAGAACATCCCACAGACATCCCACAGTGCCTTAGGTTAGGGCTACATTCTTTTCTCATGGGCTGTCACAAAGCAAAATCTCCCAGAATAGGAGAATATTTCACCAATATTCCCAATAGCCTAAGGAGCAGATATTTCCTTCCATGCTCATTTGGGCAAATGGGCCCATGTTTCCAGGAAACTTGTTACCAGGAATCTTTATATATCATTCCCACCTGAGTATTGGGTCTGTCTTCCAATACATCTGTAGAAGCAAATACATTTGTGTCCAGGGCACAAAATGAGAGCTCTTAATCCATAACTGATCATGTTAATAAAAGGTAATGACTTGAAAAGCTACTAAGTCAAGCAAGTTTTAAACAGAAAATGCACTTTTCCTTGTGTGAGAACAGTAGTCATTTCCTAGCACCTGTGTGCCCTGCCAGGACATAACATTACACAACTATTGTTTTTCACTGAAATCTGTTATTTTCTGAATTTAGAAAACAGTCATGCACTTTGAAATCATAACAGAGGTTCACACTAGTTCTGCTGAAGACTTTGGTTTTCATGACAACCAAGCTTACGAGCAATACCAAGAAGTAACATTTGAACATAGGATCACTCCGTAGCCATAGTGTTTAAACTCGAAGCTGGAGGCTTCCTTGTTCAATCCATGGTGTAACTGTCTTTTTACCTGACATGAGGGGGAAATGATTACACTGATCTAGAAAAATACCTGCTAGATACCTGTGGGTATTTTGTTAAGGTGGGAAAATGAGGTGCAGTGGTAATTTGCCAGCCATGAAGAGCTCAGCTTTCTGGGTCAAACATCAGCACAACTGCTCACGCTGGAGCACTTCCAGCGAACACCAGAACAGTGGCAAAACTGGCCAAAAAGACATATTTCTTTGAAAAGTCAGAATTCCTTTAGAACCTCAAAATGAAACCTCAGAGCTTCAATTGACAGTGCAAGGCTCTGCCGGTCACAGGAGAAAACATGTTGCCAGTAGGAGGTTTTGCAGCTGGGGCTTTCACCTGCCCAGTGGTGCTCCCCAAACCAGGGTTCAGCTCTCCCTCACAAAAGGTGATGATGACAAGGCTGCTGACACATCAGGGTTCAAAGGCAGAACCGCAAAGCGAGGATGAGGAATGTTCTCTAAGACATGGAATGGACATTTGAAGTTGGATGGCTCACAGTGCTTATTCTGCACAATGCAAATGTCATTGGAAATGCAGGAGGCCCCAGACCGGACACGAAAGGAGCACACTGCCAGCTTCTGGGAAGCCTGATGTCTGTGCTAAAACCACTCCAAGGTGCCAGTGAGTATTTGCCAACAGAAGCTGCAAAAATGTTCAATGTCTATCTCAGTGGAGCTTCTCAGTAGATGTTTGATCACAAAAGATGATGACATCCCAGCAGTATGTGAGTTTGAAACAAATTTGTCTCCATAACAACTTCTAACTCAACAGGAATGCTACAAGCTGCCAACTTCATATGAAGCTATTATGTTGGACCTCTTCCACAAACATTACCTTGTTTTCTAATAAGCTCAAGAAAAAAAGTTGTCCAGCTTCATCCTCAATATGTTCAAAGATGAGATTCAGCAGCTGGGCAGTTAGGAGAGAATGTGCCGGAAAACAGCAGTCAGTGAGAGAATACAAATGTAAGAACCTGGAGGCATAGACTTTTACTCTGTAACAAAGAGCTCTGGAGATTTTGACCAATACTTCACAAAACAGATTATTAAAGTGCCCTGTAGTGATGGGCTGAAAATAAAGCAGCCAAACTGTCTTGCTGTCCTGGGGAGAGATGCTGCATAGGACAGAGTGTTTTCCAGGGCTGTAACAAACCTACAAACAAACTATATTGTTTGCTATAACAAACCTCTTTTGCTTGAAATGGTTCATCTTTAACTGCACTCAGGAGGAAAACACTGATAAAATCACAACAGACTTGCAGGTCTTTATTTGCAGTATTTTTCAAGTACATACTCTTGAATATTTTGGCCAATTCTTTCTAGAAGCTTTTTTTTCTGCAATGAAGTTTAGTGACTGTAGGTAAAAGTAACTTGCTGCTAGATTAATTACTGACTTGCAGTGCTTTTTATTCAGAATAATTTGTCATAACTATATTGACAGCCTAAGAAGGGGCCACCTAGCTGCATGGCAAAAACTGTCTAACACACAACATGTACTAATACTTAATAAATACTTGAATAAAATCATTCTAGTATTGAAGTTATATTGGAAGATGTTAATAGTGGAAGATGTTAATAAACATCTGAATTGCATGAGGCATGCACTGGAATCTGTTAAGCTTAGGACTTAGCTGCTTAATGGGATGGAATCGGTCACTGGTGACAGGTCATGATTGAGGTCAGGTAGCACTTCAACCTCATGGCTTGTTTTTCAATCACATTTTATATTTGTTTCTGAGTTGTGCTCAGAATAATAAGCTGTTCTAAATGCGAGTGAAACATTTTCTTATTAAGAATAGCAGATCTCAGCTGTCGATTCCCACTGTCTGATGGTGGTTTGAAAATGGCTTAAAATGGATTGAATGGCTGAAATGACTCAAAATGTACAGCATTGATTTAATGTCAGCAAAGGAAGCATACAGCTTTGTTAATTTGTTCTCTATTCCTTTTGCTAAGAACCCATGAACATTGTCAATGGAAAAGAGAAAAGTCCTGTAATGCAGAGAAGGAGAAGTGAACACTGAGTTCTGGGCTGTCAATCCACTCCAGCACATTGAGTGGCTAATTCTAAATAACCCAGAAATGTATAAATGGAATGATTAAGGGAAACATCTTAAACACACACAGCAAAGTGATAGCAGATGCAATTCACTGTAGCAAAATCGTTGCACTTAGAGCAAATTACTTATGCTGATTACTCTAAGGCACTGGCAATACGTGAAGAAAACAACACACAGATGACTTACAATACTGGAAACAGCAGTCATACCAGGGCAGCTCCCAGTGCAGGACCAACAATGGGGATTAAAGTAGATTTTAAGTTAAAGAAGCACATGAAAGGAAGTGTGCTCTTCAAATTAAAGCACACAGTGGGTATCAAGGTACCCAAGTTGATTTTTACTGACATTAGAATAAACTACTGAGTTTCTGAAAAAAATTTCCAATGGGAATTATAAGAGCAAACAATGAAACAGTGCTTATGAATAATTTTGATTAGCTTATAAAAGGGAATATATGAGGTGGTTGTCAAATAAAGCCAGAGACTGTCTTTGCTGAGGCAATACTTGCTGCTCCAGCATTCCTCTTACACTTTCTTTTTCAGATTTCCCATCTCAAAGCAGACTGAACAGATGTTCAGACCAACCTGCTCAATGACACCTGCAATGTAACTGGTCCCTTTCTGGAATTTGACAACCATAAAAAAAGAAATGAACAAGGAAATAAGTATCATCAAGCTTTCTGCCTTGTGTATACAGTGTCCCACCCTAGAAAACCCTTCCAGGCTGTGCAGTCCTTGCCCCTTGTCCTACACAGCCACTCCCTGGTTCCTTTAACCGAGTTTTGGTTACATAGTGAGTCAATGGGCTTAGTAAGTCAGCATGAAATATTACATGTTTTCATTACACACATCTTACTAGATTTGTTTCATGCTGAGTGTCCAAATTCATGTTTACTTACATTTTCTTGGCTCTGCAAGACTGACTCCATCAATATTTGTAAGGTCCTACGCACTTGTAGGTGCAGGATAAGAACTGTACATGTGGAATTAGTAATAATCGCTGTTGCTTATGTTTAAATAAAAAACAGCATTTACATCTGAACTCCTGACCAATCTTGTACTCAATCTAGAGGTTTACTTCAGAACACGGAAAAGAGAAAAAATAATACTAAGGATAATGGTTTTATGGTAGTGTCAAATGTAGACCATATGATAAATTAAGAAATCTCAGGCTTAAAATCTGTGGGAAACAAGGGTGTGATCACATAGTGAAAACATGAGCTGGATGAATCAAGATGCCACAGGTACTTGGTCCCCCTCTGCCATGCGTTCTCTCTCAGCCATATCTTGGGAAGGTTCCTGGGTGGCTCCACAAACAGCCCATTCAGGACAGTATCTTGCTTCCTGGGACACCGCAAGAGTTATACAAATAAAGAAAATGTTATATTTAATTTTTTATGTTTAAAATCTTCCTTATGAGTAGAAAAGAAGCATTGCGTATATGTATAACTGAAGGCAAGAATTTACTGTTAGTGTAACACAGATCTTCCCAGTTTAATTCAGGAATCATCATTAGCCTAGATCTAAGTCTTCGAGAAAAAAAAAAAAAAACCAAAAAATAATAGTTAAGGTAGGATATTTATATATGGAAAAAGCTACAGAAATAACAATCTGCATTCTACTTAGGGTCATATATGTATGTTTCCTAACATGCATTTACACACTTTGTCTTTTTTAACTGGTCTGGATGTCCAGGTAAAATCCAAATTTACTATATGTGGTCCCATTTACTTATATTAGATATCATGTTTTTGTTCTTACTCCTAAAACCAGCTTTCATAGAATCATAGAATCATTATGGTTGGAAAGGACCTCCAGGGTTATCAAGTCCCACCTTTGTCCTAGCATTTCTCTAACCACTACACCATATCCTCAAGCGCCACATCTATATGTTTTTTAAACACCCCCAGGGATGGTGACCCCACCACCTCCCTGGGCAGCCTGTTCCAGTGCCTAACCACCCTCTCAGTGAAGAACTTCCTCCTAATATCTAATCTAAACCTCCCCTGATGCAACTTGAGTCCATTTCCCCTTGTCCTATCATTACTAATTTGAGAGAAGAGACCAACAGCTTTGTCCTGCTCTGGGTCTGCAGGTTCTTTTAACTGACCATTCTGGAGCTGCTTATGGCCATGGGGTCTCCAGTGCCAGCCCGGGCACCATTTGTTACTGCCCACCCTATTCTGGACGCCTCTACACTGCAGCCCATGTCTCCACTCCCCAATGTCCCTGCCACTATACCAGGCTTGTGTTGCTCTAAGGAACACCATGGAGTCAGAGTGGTAAACATCTGTTTCTACCCAGAACAACTGCTAGTTACTGCTGGCCATATAAAACCGTTGGGTCTCCCACACAAAGGTAAACACGTTAGGTACCAAAACCTGGTCAATGACAGAAACTGCTCTCAGGGCTAATCCAAGTAAAACAAAGCTTCAGGCAGGTCAAGAAAAGCTCAGGCAGAGCCCAAGTCCTTGCAGACCCGGGACAAAGCTGCGGGGCTGTTAAGTGGCGGTGGCAGTGCTGTGTTGCAGGCTGCACGCTCACAAAGCTGCCTGACAGCAGCTCCAGCAGCACTGCCGTGGCTGGGCCTCCTCAGGCACACACTGGTACCCGTGTGCCCGCCTGGGCTTGGCTGTGAGCTCCTGCTCATGCTTCTGTCCAAAGCACCCGAGAAGCAGCCCTCCTTGCTCCTGTATTTGCTGAGAGGCGTCAGGGCAGCCCGAGTCAGCGAGATCAGCTTTCATTCCCACACTCGCTTCACCTGCTGGCCCCACTTTGTCCTGCCCCTTTGCACCGTGGCCGTGGGAGAACTAGAAGCTGCTGGGATTTAAGCCAGTCCAGCCTTCACTCACCATCCTCAAATCTCTTGCTCCTTTGCCTGTTGGACAAACTCTCCCAGCCCACTGCTTTAGTGAGCTATTGTACAGCTCCGTGTTTGGCCTCCAGCTTCTCATTGCTGTGGGCTGCCCAGGCTGCCAGCCCAAGCCCTGACACACAGCCGGTGGGTAGGAAAAGTGCAGTCAAATCCTGCTCAGATCCCAGCACGAACACAAGAGGCCTCATGACTTCAGCTGATATATTAAGCACATTGCAGCAATGCCATTTTGAGGGAGGTTACACATAGCAATCTGAGGAGAGCATCAGACATATGACACTTCCCTCCTGAAAGGCAACTGCTCTGAACCATGCCTGGACATGCCCCGGCTTCATATCTTTGCGATGTAGAGCCCAGTAAAGTGCTTATCTTGCCTTCAGTGTAGAACTTCCTGCAATTCTATTTTTTCACAAGTCACTTTTTCAGAGGAGAAAAAAGGGGGGAGAGCAGAAGGCAGGCCATGAAGTGTTACCACAACACAAACCTGGCCAGGTGTCCCAACATGTCATCTGGAGCAACCTCCTTGGCAAATGGTTCCCCTAGGTGCTAGGAACACTACCAGGGGATCTGATGCACTGGGAGAAATCCTTCTGTGCTGTAAATGAGACTCTGGGACAGAACCACGGGCCTGCCATGGTCTGCAGGCCATTAGCGGTTTGGAGCCAGCCAGGGCAGCTGACCAGAGTTGGCTCAGAGATGTATCCCATACCATAAACCTCATGCTCACTATAAGAAGAGAGGTTTGCTAAGGATGGGGGGAGCTTGAGTGTTGGGGGTCTTTTGCTTGAGTTTCTTCTAATGCTGCTCCTGAGGACTGCCTTTCTGTTTGTTGGATTCACGGTATAACTTTATTTAGTTTACACTGCCATTGGTATCAGTTTGGCTGTTTCGTTACATCTGTTTTCATTTCAATCCATGGGTTTCCTCTCCTTTTCCTGATCTCCCTTCTTGGCTAGGGAGGGGTCATTGAGTGATAGAGCAACTGCTGTAGTTTAGTCCTAGATATGAGCTAACTGTAGACAATTATATAATAAAACACATCTCAGCAATTGACATACAAAGGTTTAAATATTATTAAATATGGAAATATGTACATAAATATTCAAATAGCAAAAAAAGGCTGGTTTTGTCATGGTTGCAGCAGCTGTGGACAAGTATGGTCAGAAAATAACTTGCAGAGGCAGTTGACAGCTCGTGCTGCATTATTTGGTTTGACTGCTGCCTCCAGCCAGGTGTAGTATAGTGATCTGCAAAGGAAACAATCTAACCCAGTATTTTTTCCCTGAGAGAAACTGCCTTCAATACTTGTTGGTTGATTTCTTCAGTGAGGCATCTTTGATGCATCTACTGTTTCGGAACCTGTGAGAACAGCAGAGCAGCTTCTCCAGCACAGTCTCAGTGACCCAACCCACGGGCATTTAACTGCACCAGTGCTGCAGGACTGTTAAGTCTGAGCCATCTCCTTAAACTTCTAAGTTCACTTATACCAATGATACCTGTTTTCACAGAGGATTGCTCCTAAGTGAAGATGGTTCGTGGTGTGTGGGAAATGCTGCAACCTGTGCTTTGCTAATAATAACAATCAACATCATCTGCACAGGCACGGTGCTTGTGCATTAGTCCAAGGAAAAGTTTTAGCAAAGCTGAGTTGTGATTCAGCTTTTCAATTGTGAGGCTGCTTTAGTGGGTGACATTTATTAACGTTAGAAGGCACCGGGGGTCTGTGCTGCTGCTCTGCCATAGGTGGAAGCTATGCCAGGCAGTGTGGCAGGCAAGGCTTTTTGGCAATGGTTCCTTTGAGCATTCCCTGTTGTAAATCTATATCATGGGAGAGCCTGGTGATAAACTGCCTACCACTCACCGCTTCTCCTTCTGCTGTGGCAGATAAGCAGTCCTTTTGGGTTGGCAGGTATCATTCAAGAAGCAGTTACTTCAGATCAGTTGTTTTTCAGAATCAGATATAAAGTAATAATCGACAGTATTTAAGGGAGGAAGCATTTTAGGCAATGGATTTGGTCAATTAACAGTGCAATTTGTGTTCAAGTTCCTGTAGTTAAGAATATTTCTCCTTTTATTTACATGTTATGTTTTGTAAGGCTATTAAAACACTTTGCATGGCCTGAAGTGAATTCTTAGTCTATGCTGGCCTTGGATATTTCCTCTCTTCCCAGTTCAGAGATCTCAAGATATTTACACCACCAGCCAGTTGCCCAGGCTCTGAGAAGGTCAAACAGGCACAACGCCGAGGATCTAATTATCTGTTTAGTCACATTAATGCTGAGAGGCACGTCACTTCCCACTGCAAGTCAGTAAGCTTGTATAGGTGATTTAAACAAAGCAACAAATACAAAACACCTTCTCACAATATGGTCTGTAACTGGGCAAGTTTAACCAGAAACCTCTGAGGACCGCTGACCTCAAAGGTAAAATAACATTAAATCTTCAAACTGTGATTCTGTACCGCAGAAGTAATTAGTTCTCATATTGAAAATCCATGTCTTGCTATCTGAAAAAGAATACTGAAGGGACTGGCTTTTCCCACTGCAGACACTAAAATGAGCATATGGTCACCATAGCGTGTAGCCAGGAGAAAATACACCTCTATACCCAAATTAAGAGGCAAAAAATAACAGAAGCTGTTGCAGGCATGTGGGAATCACAAACTCTGGCAAGGTTCTTGAAAGAGAAATCCTTTGGTGGAGGTAGACCAGCAACACATTGAGCAGTAGTTTGGTGTGAAGGTCTATAAACACTCATGCAGGACCAAGAGTATGCAGGAGAAATCACAACTCATGCCCCAGTCTGAGCATTTCATAAGTTGAAGTTTGGAATGTTTGCATATATTTCCAGAGTGAAAAAGTACATCTACTTTTTCCTAGCAATCTGACGGGAGTTCTCATATAGTTTCTTGTATGCTTTGTGATTTTAGTAAGGTTCTCTGTTTAAACTTGTCATATTGTTCCCCACAGTAATTAAATGCTCGCCTAACGAAGTCCACAACACCCCAGGCAGAAGAGCAGCCACAGACACTAGAAGCTTAAGCAAATATAGACCACACAGCCTGCAAGAAATGATGACAACGTGTTGCAAATCATTTTGCAACTTAACACTGTACATGGTTACAGGCAATTACTTATTAAAGTGCCTGAAAAGACCAGGGAAGTAAACATGTTCAATATGAATTTCAACATTAATTTCAACAGCCTCTCTTGGCCTCAGTCAACATTGTTTACATCACTGCTTTATGACTGGGAAACTCTGCTACCTTTGAGCAACTAAGAACAAAATGTTCTGCATGTCCCATATTGTGTGAGGTTGCTTTCAGATCATGTCAGAAGATGACAGGCTCACTTCCCCCTAGACTGCGACAGAGTTATACGTGTGGCTGTAGGTTTCGGCTGTCCAAGGAAGTGCTTGTTTCAGAATATGTTGCAGTGGAGCCTTCATCCCTATGGATGTTTATGAATGCTCCCCAACAACTTCCTAATCCTGCAGGACAAAGGAATACTACTTTTTGAGGTTAATCTGTCTCTTTCAAGTGGTGTGATCAAGTCGACATTTGTATCCTATAACTAGAATGTTCTAAAAACCAGCTAATATTTCAGGCATGTTCCTGATAACACGGTTTATCTACTGAGTCCAATAGTTGATTTGCCAACACCAGTCCAGGGTAGCCAACTCTACCATTTCTTGACTGAGACACTAGAGATGTAAGGCAGGTTCCTTGGGCAGAGGCTCTGGGATCATTGAGATTGTTCTGTCTGCTGGGAGAGGTTATTAACAATACAGGCAATGATAGTTATCCTGCTCTGAAATGTCTGCTATGTATTAGATCTTCCACATCTGTCCTGCTTGCTTCCTTCCTGCTTTATCTCCTTCTTAGTGCTGTAATGCCTCTGTACAATTTGTCTGCGCGTTGTTGCCCCAAAAGAAAATGACTTGCAGACATAAAAGGAGATCCACGCTCCTTTTTTTTTTTTTCTTTTCTTTCCATAACAGTAAGCATGAAAGTCTCAGTCTAGATGAGCAAAGTGCAGACTTTGGAGGACTAAAGTAGCCCTCAGCTTTGGACTAATAAAGAAACACAGGTCACTTTCCCAAAGGGAAAAGGATGTTTTATTGTGTCCTGTAGGAAACAGGCAATGCTCCTCCCAGGGTAATACAGCCAAAAATCCCAAGCAGCACATGCACATGGATATTATGACCTCCCATAAGATTAAGAAAACAGCATGGAATAAAAAACAAAACAAAACAAAACCTCCCCAAAAAAAGGAGAAAAAAGAGTGAGCTTTGCTTTTCCCAACCAGCAGGACAAACCCAGGGACATTCATGAGCAATGGGAGAGTGATGCAGTTAAGCAGCGCAGATCTTGCGATCCCTTCAAAACAAGCACATCTGTCAACAGGTGTTTTCATGTCAGGTATAAACCACATGTGTCTTATTCTACAGTGCTGCAACATTTAACATGAAATTTTGGCAGTTTTATGGGTGGAATTGTATGCATGAGATAATTACATATTGCAAAGATTGAACTGATTACTATTTTCTGTCTTACATGATGTAGCTTTTTCCCTGTTAAACTTACATACCTGTGTCAAGCCTCAATGATTTAACTGGTTTTCATAGCATCTCTCTCTTTTCACTGTAAAATTTTAGAGCTGGAACAATGTATTTTTATTTCTTTATGTAGAACCATCACGCTGTAGACCCTGCTAGTCCTCCTCCATAACATGGTTTAAAGGAAAAGGTCGTCAAGGAAGCAGATGGCTGAGAAATGCAGGTCCGGCCTTTTTCTTCTTTCCCAAACACGCAAGCACCCATCTGTTACTGGAGAGAAAAGGGAAAACCTTTGCAGTTGTTCTGGACAGACTAATTGCATGTTGGACAAAAGGAGATTACTGGTGCCCGTCAATGAAGGAAAAGGGAAGTTGCTGAATCTCTGCTACAGCCCACACAGCTGGCAATGGCAGATCCAAGAGAAACGTCTGAATTGTTGAAGAACAGCTGCAGAACCTCCCATCCAAGGGAGAACCCAAAGTGGAAGTGTGGTGTGTCTCCAGGTATGTGCCATGCCATACCCCACAAGGAGATGGGAGGGGAAATACAGGACACAGAAAGAAAAAAAGGGAAGAGAACTTAATCCAGAGTAAGTATAACCAGAGCTAGGAATAAACTGTTGGAAAAGGAGTGATTTATTATCCAAAACATGGAACCAGCCCAGATAATTCCAAAAGCGAGAATGTATACATGAGCTACTAAACAATTCAGTAAAAGGGTAGAGAGAAGCATCATTATGCCCTTCTCCTTTATCTGGTGATGCTGTTGAACATACACATAAAGCCACAACTTGCAATTTCCTGGACTTGGCAGCTTAATGGAGTTCTTCAAGCACACATGAAAAACAGAAGTCTGTGCATGGTTGAATCAGTTTCCCAGCAGGTTCCTTGAAAGAACAAGTTTCAACAGAAATTGAAAAGAATTTTAAATCATTATTTTCATTCAAGTGCCTCTCTACAATTGGAAATTCCAATCTGGAGGATGTCTATTAGCACAGAGTGCCAAAAGGAACTGCTGAAATCTGTTCTGTAAGCATTTGTCCATTTGTACATGTTTCATTCCTGATAGGCACAAAACCTGTATTCTTAGAATTATACAATCATAGAATGGTTTCGGTTGGGAGGGACCTTAAAGATCATGGAAGTGTTTAAGAGGTGGTTAGATGTTGTGCTTAGGGACATGGTTTGGTGGTTTTTGACAGGGCTAGGAGTAAGATTGGACTTGATGATCTTGAAGGTCTCCTCCAGCTGAAACTATTCTATGATTTTATGATTCTGTCTAGTTTTAAATCCCCCTACCATGGGCAGGGATGTCTCCCACTAAACCTTTCCAACCTGGACTGGAACACTTCCAGAAATGGGGCACCCACAGTCTCTCTGGGCAACTTGTTTCAGTGTCTCACCACCCTCATATTGAAGAATTTCTTCCTTATGTGTAATTTAAATCTACCCTCTTAGTTTCAAGCCATTACCACTTGTCCTATCCCTACAAGTCCTTGCAAAAAGGCCCTCTCCAGATTTCTCGTAGGCCCTCTTCAGGTACTAGAAGGCTGCTATAAGGTCTTCCCAGAGCTTTCATCTCCTGGCCAACAATGTACCCTGAGGCTTTATCTGGCTTCTTATGATCTTATGCTCCATTTGTAAATGATGGAATCTATCTCAAACCTTTCTGACTACCCTGATTTGATAGAATCACAGAATTTTATAAGTTGAGGCATGAAGGGACCTCATCAGTTTGTCTAGTTCAAGCCTCACCCTGATCTAAGATAGGTCAACTATAGCAGGTTGCTCAGGAATTCATCCAGCTGTCTTTCAGGTATCTCCAAGGCTGAAGACTCCACAACCCCTCTGGGAAACCTGTTTGAGTGTTTGACCACCCTCACTGTAAAGAAGTTATTTCTTATATTTAGGTGGAATTTCCTCTTTCAAATTGTGCCCATTGTCACTTGTCCTTTCTGGGCAGCAGTGAAAAGATGGTGGTTCTGTTGTCTTTTACTACTTCCCTTTTGGTATTTACACACATTGATAAGATCTTCCAAGCCTTCTTTCCTCCAGGCTAAACAATTCCAGCTCTCTTAGCCTCTCCTTGTATGACACTTTCTCCATTCTCTTAACTATGTCTGTGATGGAGGTATCAAAAACCTGCCTGGATGCAGTCCTGGGCAACCTACTCTTGGTGAACCTGCTTTAGCAGGGGCATTGGACTAGGCGACCTCCAGAGGTCCCTGCCAACCTCTACCATCCTGTGATTCTGTGACCCTTCCTTGAACTTCCTCCACTACGTGCATGTATCTCTTGTGAACTGGACATAGTACTTGAGGTGCAGTCTCACCAGTGCCTCACTAGAGAGGAAGAATCACTTCCCTTGACCAGCTGGCAATGCCCAGGATGCTGTTGCCTTCTTTCCTGTAAGTGCACGTTGCTGGCTCACAGTCAACTTTTTGTCCACTCACCGATTATGGTCACGGGCAGAAGACAGACCTGACTTGGGGAAACAGAATTAATTTATATAAAATCACTGCCAATTGAATCAGAGCAGGACAGCGAAAAATATAATCAGAACTTGAATAAGTACACCTTCCCCCCACCCTCCCTTCTTCCCAGGCTCAGCTCAGCTACCTCCTCCCCCACAGCAGTGCAGGGGGGCAGGGAATGGGGGTCATGGTCAGTCCCAGTCCATTCCATATTGTTTCTGCCCCTCTTTCCTCTTCATGGGGGAAACTCCTCGCAGTCCTCCCTGTGACAATGTGGCACCCCTCCCATGGAAGACAATCCTCCATGAACCCACCAGCATGGGGCTCTTCCAGGGACTGTTGATCCTCCCAGTGATGAACTGCTCCAGTGAAGGCTTCCCTGAGTCACAGCCTGCTTCAGGAACAGTTCCCTGCTCCAGCATGGGGTCTTCCATGGCCTGCAGGTGGGATTCTTCTCCACTGTTGGTCTCTGAGGGCTGGAAGGGCTCAGCCTGCCATCTCACCACAGATGAAGGGGAATGGCTGCTCCGGTGTGCATCCCTGGATCCTTCCTCACTGACCTTGCTGTCCACATAGTTGTCACTCTCCTGTCTCACTCCTCTCCAAAACAAAATAACTCCCTAAACAAAAGAACCTGCCCAGCAGGTTTTCACCTCTTAAACATGTTATTGAAGAGGCACCGATTGGCTCAGCCTTGGGCAGAGGCAGGTCCAACTCGGAGCTAGGGAAGCTTTTCAAATCTTCTTACAGGGTCCATGCCAGTAGACTGCTGCCACAGTACCAAACCCCACCAGACACAAACCCAACGCACTAGTACATGGGGTGAATCCTCACCTGCTGCAGGATTTAGCATTTCCCCTTCGCTGAAATTTATGAGGGTCATGAACAGGAGCTGGCCCATTTCTCCAGCATGTCAAGGTTCCTCTGAATGGCAGCACATCCATTTGGTGCATCAACCACTCCTCTCAGCTTTGCATTGTCTGCAAACTTGCTGAGGGTGCACTGTCCCCATAATCCAGGTCTTTTTGAAGAGGTTAAGCAGTACTGGCCCTGGTATCAATCCCTGTGGTACTGCACTAGTGACTGGCCTCCAATTGGACTTCATACCCAGCCCAACCCTGTCGGCCCAACAGTTCAGCCAGTATTCAGTCCACTTCACTGTTCATTTATCTAATCTGCACCTCACTGGTTTGTCTATGTGGACGTTATGAGAGACAATGTCAAAAGCCTTGCTAAAGTCAAGATACACACCACTATTCCCTCATCTGCAAAGCCAGTTGTTTCATCACAGAAGGCTACCAGATGAGTCTGGCATGATTTCCCCTGCTTACAGCCATGCTGACAACTCCTAATCATCTTGCTCTTGATATATTTGAAAATAGCTTCCATGAGGATTTGCTCTATTACCTTCCCAGGGACTGAGGTGAGGTCAACAGGCCTGTAGTTTCCAGAATTCTCCTTGCCCTTCTGGAAGACAGGTGGGATATTTGCATTCTTACAGTCCACAGGAACCTCCTCCAATTGCTGTGACCTTCCAGATATAACTGAGAGCAGCCCTGCATGCTGTGGTGGTGCCCGGGCCACTCAGGATAAGCCCCATTGTGCTGTTATCTCGGTTTTAAGTGCAGTGACTTGGGTGTCAGGCACCCTCTGAGCACACCTGAGCCATCTGCTGCCCAAATGGTACGTGAGGAAAAACTCCCATTGTGCTGGTACCTTGGTCGCGAGAGCAGTAGCTCAAAGGTGGGGTGGCCAGGCTCTCCCTGGCCACACCTGGGCCATCTGCTGCCTCAATTGTATGTTGTATGCCAGATGTCTCAGCACAAACTGTGGCCAGAATGGAGAATACTGACCAAAGCAAATCATCTCGAGATCCTAGAAAGAGCCATCCAAAAGCACGACCTTTTGATCTCTCGGGGAGTGAGTGGGCTGTGTGACTGACTCAGTAGCTCCCCCTGAGCTGGGATGCCTCTCGGGGTACATTTTGTGAGGATTGGACCATTGTCCATTGACAATTTTGCGAGGACTCAAATGCCTGGTTTTGAGAGGTTCACCAACCGTCTATAGATGAATGCCAGCACATAAAGGTGAGTAATTCACGAGAAGGGAGATTTTAACCAAAGGTTAACCTCTCGTGTGTGCACACACAATTTGGTTCAGAGTTATTTGCCTGTCTGTGTGTGGAATTTAATTCAGAATTATTTCTCTGCCCAGCTGTACGTGTGCTTTGATTTAACTTGCATCTGTTGTGTGTAACCCTGCTGTAAGTTTCAGGTGACCCTCTTCATTCTCAACTCTTCAGCGAAGTCACTATTTTGACTGTGACAAACTCGATTCAATCACTCTGTTCAACTGGCTGCTGATGAAGTGTTTTTAAGAATTATACAAATTAGTCTCATGATCTATCTCAAAACCATTAATAAATCCTAAACTGCAAACAAAGCCTGATTTGCAACACACGAAATCCTATGAATTTGTGCATGCTCTATTTGTTTAAATGTTTCCTAACTCTATCCTTCCTTACTGATGTTGTCTTCAGAGCTCTACACCTTCCACTGATCTCCACGGCCTGGGATCCCTGAAAGCAAATCTTACCAGTAAAAAGCAAGGCAAGTAATTTAGTTCTACAGTATAAATAATTCATTTCTATTTAACTGTAGTATTTCCTGTATCTGTATCAGAAGTAGCAAATGAGTACAGGCAGTAACTGAGGGTTGCCTCTTAAGCAACCTGCACCTGAACAATATCCGTCTACAGCTACTGTTCTTAGGGGTGAACTAAAAGATGAAAAACTGTAGCTGAGGGCATTTTCCCACAGAATCATATTGTGATATTGGCACCATAAATCTCGTCTAGGGAAAGAAAGAAGAATGATGAATCTCTCACAAAACTGGAACAATATTTTAACAATCGTAAAAATGCCAAATTCTTCCGTATGAAGAGAATATAAGGAAAGCTCCCCCCCCCCCCCCCCAAATAAACCCCATAGCTTTTATACCTAAAAAGTTGAGATAATGCAAGAATGAAAGCAATCATCTTCATGCCTTCGAGAGCTGAATTTTGAAGTTTCTGATCAAATTCCTGTCATTGTATTGTTAAGGAAATGGCCTTGTTCGCTGAACTCAAGCAATGCTGGAAGAGCTTCCTGTTTGAAACAGCAGGGAGTGCAGGCTGCGGCCCATGATGTCAACTTGACTGGAGCACTGCAGGGCTGCCTTCAGCTTTGAAGGTCCCCGGCAAGGTTATATGCTGCAGGATACTGGAGGTAGTGTTTCTTCACCACGCTATGACAACGCTCTAATAGAAACGGGTAGAGTTAGAAAGAGATGGAACAACTTTACAGCGCTGGGGAACCAGATCAGAGGCTCAGCATCCTCTCCCTGTCTAGCATCTTTCAAAAGGGTGCAAAAAATGTGAGAAAATCAATTACATAACCTACATATAAGTTTCTTTCACAGAACTGCTTAGCTAAATAACCAAAAGTCCAAGGCTTAAAGATGTACATCCCTTGTAATGTTAAACAATGCCTACTCTTGCTGGTATTTTTAAGAATATCTTTAAAATGGCTGTTGTTCTCTGGTAGTGATTTCCACAGAATAACTATGTGCCTTTACATTTGTTGTCTGTTCTACAGTCTTTCACAGAATTTCACTTTAATGTGGCCCTTTTAGAAGCTAAACCCTTCACTGTCCTCTCAGTTTTGTACTAATTGTACTTCACATGTAAACAAGACAAGGAGATACTGCCGGTGCTCATATGAAATCATTAGTATTCACAAATCTGTATTGTGAGTAAATATAACCATAATTTATCAATAAAAATCAAAACTAGAAGTAAGATGAAACAAAACGAGCAGCAACGTAGGACAGATTTGCTCCTTACAACAAAGATATGTGGACAAAGCATTACGGAATGGACTTTTCTGACCTCCAGAGTATAGCAAGTTGATGTTGTGCATGGTTTTATGCAGACATACATCCCAGTCTTCATAGCAGTGATGAAAGTGCTACCAACTTTGAGCGAGAAATCAAATACCGCCTGTTCACTCAGGCTGTTTAACCTTTTATGGCCCTAAATATTCCCCCTCAATTAAGGTACAGTTTAGAAACATATTAAATGTTACTATCACCATAAATATCCATTTCAAAACCCAATGGGGCTAAATAGCCAAACTCTGCTTTTAGGTACAGTTTATGGGGTCAAAAGAAGGAAGTGCTGCATAAAATACAGCAGGATAAATATATGAAATTTGATAATCATTTAACTGAACTGACAAGATAAAAATTGAATTTATATATATCTGTTAGTAGAGTCAATTTACTGAAGTACTTCTTCAGTTTCCTAGATGGGTTTTCTGAAAAAGAAACTGATGTCCTAGAGCATTTCAGGTTTGCATTGTGCAATTTTAGAGACTGCTGCTTGACTGAATAGTTAAACAAACTCACAGCTTTACTTATGCAAATAACACCACTTATATAAATGGAACGTATATCTGAGCTTGTGTATGACTTGAAGTAACTCTCAGAAACATGAATACTAATAAGCATCTTTGGCTGCTGTTGCCAGAATGTTACTCATTACAGCTTTGGGTGTGTTGTGGGGAGAACTACATTATTATGACTGTTACCACACAAATTTCTGCTTGGACAACACTCGCATGCTTGCAGAGGGACACTTGGCAGACTGGACACAAAGCTAAGATGCAACTAACAAAATTAAATCTCAGTAAAGTATTTTTACACTCTGTGGCTGATCAGTGTGGGGCTCTAGGACCATTTCCTCTCGGGTCTCAAGATTTCCCAGTTGAGCAGAGCTTGCCCTATCCCCCTGCTCTGAGAAGCAAAGGCGTACCCACTAGAACAGTCGGCAACAGCTCCCTGCTGGTTGTATGAGCAAGGGAAAGGCACTGCAGAAGCAGGTGGCTCCCGGAACAATTGCAGAAACATTTAGACTCTGACCCAGTGACAAGTTTAATTGCACTGGGCTGTTCCAGGCTGCGACTGACAGTTCTGACAGCCCAAGAACCTACTTTTCATTCATTACCTGACGCTCGCCCCACTGCTGACACACAGCACCAGTTTTGGCCGCTAAAGAGTCCAGCATGACTTACTGGCTGGCAGAAAGGGGGTACCTCAAGCTGTGCTGACTGACACTGTTGGAGTTGGAAGTAGCGAGGGAGGAATTTTAAAAGCAGAAGCCTCAAAACTATGTGTGGAGAAGGAGGTAATGGGAGTGATGAGAGGGGTGGGAATGAAGCAGTGTACGACCAACGCCATCCTTTCTAGTGTTGATAGGTGCAATTTCATAAAGAATTTAAAAAGAATGGCAGGCAATAAAGCTAATAAGATCTGTGGACAGTAAGACGTCTTAGAACAAAAACTTAACAAAATGTTCCAAAAATAGGAGATAATTTAAGCTCAAATGAATGAACAAGGACTAACTCCAGAAAACCCTCAAGGAAAAATTCCTACTTCTTACTGAATAGAAACACAATCGGGATTCAACATGATAATTCAGGAGAACAGGAGGAATCGCCCTGAACTAAGTACCAGTGACCATATGGCCTGAGAAAGCTATTTAGGGTGAGCCAGTCCTGGGGGACATAAGAAGAAGAGTCTATATTCCTCCCTTTTTCTCCCTTAAGTTATCTGTGAACCTGAAGCAACTGAAAGGAAAATTTACTTGGTAAGCTTAATTTTAAATTGCATTTTTGTTATTTACGTTGCACCCCCTCCTATACTTCAACCTTTGCTCTTAGAATAAACTCACTTTATTCTGTAAGCTTATATTGGCATTACAAAAAACTCTTCAGCAACTCTGGAATGAACAAGGCGTGTTATTATTTCAGAAACAATCCAAATAAAGAAGAATCTTAGTCCTATCTTGTTGCGCTCACCCAGGGCAAGTGTGAGGAACTTTGGGAAGTGAGCTCTCTAAGTGGCAATGATCATTTTGAAAACCTGTAACATCAGATATTGAGAAAAGACAGCTCTCCTCTTTCAGCCGAGGAGACATGATACAAAGACAGTCCAGAAACCCAAGAAACTTGTTAAAAGCAGTTATTTCCATGCCCCAATGTTACAGTTTGATAGGAAATTAAACTAAATGATGTATTCACTGGACATTTACTCATATGTGTTTAATATGAATGTGCTTTTTTTAATATTTAAGAAGGGTATACCTGTCAGTTCTTTACTACTGTATTATAGCAATAGGTTCCTCGCAAGATTATCACCAGCCTCTCCCATCTACTGTATTTCCCATAGTCTGTTAAATAGTGAATTAAGCTCAAAAACCTGTTTTTACACTCAAAACTTAGTTTTGAAGGTCACTGCTTTTATTACAGGTCTGAAAAAAGAGCTTCTATTTCCCAAAGTTTTCAGTCATTGGAGTGACAATAATCCAACTGCAGCGGCACTAGTTACTGCACTCCGGAATGCTCTGCACTGCCAGTTTGTACTGTTTCTCCACAAGGGATTTTAGAGTAGAATTCACTTTGAAAAGACAACTCATGCATTTGTCAGAATAACTTCTTGCTGAAGTCAGCGGGTTTGTCCCTGTCATGTAATCAGGAAGTTTCTTTGGCAAGGAAATATTCTTCTCTTCAGAATGAAGCCTCAAATATTTTAGGCTAAGCAAAGCCAGACAGGTAAGACTAAAGTAAGACTTTACTGTGGCAAAGTGACCGCCTCTCTGTTGCTGATGCTGAAACCCATTTTCCTTTTCATCTCTTTTGCTAAAACATGTATCAATAATTGTTTGTATTTTCTGACTGTGAATGGGTTTCCAGAACAACCTTATTCGACAGAGGAACAAGAACAGTACACAATGGTGCATTTAGTAACTGTCCCATTGTTCCTTCCTGTCCACTGCCACTGCTCCTTTTTTTTTTTTTCCTTTATTGTATGTTATATGGGAAGACTGGTACTGTAAACACCTGAATATCTTAAATTGTCATTCAACTAAACAAAGTCTACAGGAAACATCTAGCGTTTGTGACATCATTCTGTCAGATTAGCTAATGCCTTTGTCATTATTTTTATACCCAAGAACTACGAGCACTTATGGGACCCTACAAACTTAATCGCTGAACATCAGAAGTTCTTGCTATGCCAGGCTGCTCTTCAGGGATTATTTAAAGCAACACGTCCCCCTGCATTTTGAAGGACAGCCTTTGGTGGAAAGAATTTTCTTGTGGAAGTACCATTTGTTTACTTGCATGCAAATAGTTAAAAGAGTAGGGAAGTAATTTATTGAAAAGTGTCCCACTTCTCTGGAATTTTACAGATTTACTCCTCTGGGTACCTTAGCTTCTCTGTATCACTCATCAGCTTTCTCTGTCAGCACCATTTCACTTCCAGGACTAATTGCACTGTTACCGTGTCAATGTGCTGCAGAAGGCTACCTGCGCCAGCCAGTGCCTCATCTTCCCACACACAAGCCTGTATTCTCACACAGGCAGAAAGTTCTCTGGAAACATATGTAATGAAATCTTCTTTCAGAAAAAAAAAAAGCAAAAGCAGAAGACCTGGTTTTACTGCAGTGCCTGTGAAAGCCCTTACCATACGTTTTACAGCAAACATCAAAGGCAAGCTACTTTTTTCCTCTGGCATAAATGACTTATTTTCCTGATTGTTTCTTCTCAACCAACATTTATATGCTTCACTTTTAATTGTGAACATAGATTTAAAACTCTGTGGGGCAGGACCCCTTTTGTTCTTTCATGTAACCAATCTCCCTTGTCAGTACAAAGGACTATTATTTTGTGACTATTTTCAAGCTGCTTTTGTTCGCTGTTGTCTTCCCCTAAATAAGAGCTCGAGACCATCTTCCCAAAACATTGCATTTTTCCAGGGGAAACTTGTGCAAGATGCAATTATGTAACTTAATGCCATAGATGGAAACTATTTATAATGATGCTGTTATTTATGGTATAGAGAAATGTATCTTTTAAGTATGAACTCCTAAGATGCTAGGAGTCATGCAGGGAAGCATATTTTTCTATTTTATGAGCATCGCAAGAACACACACTTTGGAAAAACAAAAACAAAAAAACCACCAGAAAATTAAAGGCTGTATTTTAAAATCAACTGACATTCATGGTGTGATATCACGAGCCTGTTCTCAGGCATTTGTTCATCGAAAGTAAGGAGTTCATTCCGTAGGTCAATTATTTGCAGCAAGTATTTCATGACAGACTCAGTAACGCCACCTCCGTGGATTTATATAGACGCAGCAGAATAATTTCTTCTGACTAGACTATGATTCAGAATTTGCTATCAGCCTTTTCTAAAGCAGCTCTTCTGTGGCTTCATTCAAGAATGTTTAGGTTAAGATTTCCAAATATCTGTGCGTAGGTATATCTCTCCTTACTCAATCAGATAAAATGGGCTTAGTCTTTAAATACACATATATATGTATAGTGTAAAGCAGACTGTATGGAGCCTAGTGGCACTGCACTCCTATGAAGTTACTCACATGTAGATAGCATTTGCAGGTTTAGATTTAAGGGACTGACTCAGAATTAATTGGGAAAAGTTTGGGGTTTTTTCCCCCTTTCTGAAAGCAGCTCTCTTTGCTTTACTACAAAAATATCACACTATTGCTTCTGGAGCTGCAGATGCTACCACAATTGTAATTGCCTGTCACACAGTGAAGAAATCTAATTAAAACCACTTATTTGTACCTATTAACTAGTCTCTTTAAATGCAGACAAAAGAGCTTACCACAATCTAAAACAGAAATACCGAGTGTGGTCTGCAATTCAGACAGAAAAACAATGGATGTTTTCAGATAATTACACTTACCTCTATTTTCCCAGTACTACTAATTAGCATTAACCATGAACTGAAATGGCTATGTAAATCACTATACCTAACCACTACTTGAGACACAGTTCAGACTGTTAGTGTGAGATTGGACAAGGCATTTCATCTTTCATACTTAAAATAGTGAAATGTTTGTGTTGAGGGTAAATTACTGACCACAGCATGGTTTAGAGGTATAATACATAATAATTATAAATAATGTTTAATCAAGGGCAAGGAATAACCTGCAGTTTTCTCTCAAGAGACCCAAGATTCTTGACCATTTTTTTAGGTAAGAGCAGTCTATTTCTTTGGAACCTCATTCATTACATCATTTAAAACAATTACAGTTACTGTTTCCTAAGGAAAAAAAAAAAAAAAAACTCCACAGAAAGCTCTAAGATAAAAGAAACAGGCAGGGCACTAAAACCATAATGATTTAATAAATAGCCAACTGCACAGGCTCATCTGTTAGAGTCTGCTCCACTCCCTAATGTGAAGCCTTCACTCAAGACTTTGTTTCACACTGGATAGTGTTGGCTGGACAACTGGAAGAATTGTGCTGTGTACCATCTATCACTACTGGCATCATGTCACTTGCTTTCTATAATGAAACTGCACTGCTAGGCTGAATCTACAGAAAAAGTACTCAATACTTGTACCATTTCAGGTTTCTGCATTAATAAACTGAAAACTGTGGCTTATAGCCATGATAGACAGACTTCCTTAAGTCAATGGGTTGCTGTAGGAACTGGGTTTTTTACCTGGTTTTTGCACCTTCTTCAGGGCGCCAGGCCAGCCTCATGCCCTGCGTGTATCCATCACTCAACCACTGCTGCTCACACTACTGAGCGTCGAGATGCCTCTGTGGCCATCCTGGCAAAGGGGAGATGGTGAGGAACAGAACGGGGGCTAGTCTCTTCGTTACCTCAACATACATCTCTGTCCACATGGTTCTGTGCTACCCTTAGAGACAGGTTCCATAGCTGGCACCTGGGCTGACTGCCCAACTGGCAGGTTAGCAGTGTCAGCGCTGCCAGAGCCCTGCTTCCTCAGGGAGCTCCCCTGCCAGGCTGTCCCAGCTTCTTCCACCCTGGGGACCTCCTCTACCAGCCCGTCTCCGCTGCCCTCACCCCAAGAAGCTCCCGTGCCCGGCTGCCCTCACACCGAGAGCTCCCCTGCCCGGCTGCCCTCGCACCGAGAGCTCTCCTGCCCGGCTGCCCTCGCACCGAGAGCTCCCCAGCCCGGCTGTCCCCGCTGCCCCCACCCCGGGGCGCTCCCCCTCCGGGCTGTTCCCGCTGACCCACCCTGCGCAGGAAGGTGCCATTTCCCCTCAGGTGCCCCATCCTCTCCCATTCCACGCGCCGTCGGCGGGGCCGCGGACACCTCGGCGCAGTCAGAGCTCCGCACGCCAGGGCGAGGCGCGGCACTGCCGAACCGCTGCCCCGCTCAGCCCCGCCTGGTGCAGGGAGAGGGCGAGGCCGCGCAGGGCCCTGCGCGATACCTGCGCGCTCCGCGCAGCTTCTCCCTGCCCTCAGTACGGAGTGACCACCAAGGAGCCACCTCGTTGCCCTTCCCTCCTCTCCGCTCCCTTCACCTCCCAGGCTGCCCCTCACCGACCTCCACCCGCCCGCCCCCCGCACCGGGCCGCGGCCGCCGGCGGCAGCCGGAGGGGAGTCGCCTCGTCCCGCCCACCTCTTCAAGGGGCGGGGATTGGGCGAGCTCGCCTGTCATTCCGCGGCAGCGCCGCGCGCGGGTTGGCCGGTGGCGCTGTCAGTCAGCGGCGGGGCCGCGCCGGCCCCTTGTTGTCACGGCGCCGTGCGGGGCTGGGGCTCTTCGCGCCGCCGCCGCCGTTGTTGCTGCCACCGCGGGAGCCCGGGAGGGGAGCGGTTCCCCGGCCTCGTCGCTCGCTCTCCCGGCGCGGGAGGAGGCGCCCTCGCCATGGCCACCAGCACCACGGGCTCCACGCTACTGCAGCCCCTCAGCAACGCCGTGCGGTTGCCCGTCGACCAGGTGAGGATGGGGAGGCGCCTGTCCCGCCGCTGCCTCCCGCGGGCTCGCCAGGGAGGGGCGGCGCCGCCGCTGGGCGAGCGCCCCCGCTCCGCGCTGTCCCGTCCCGCCCCATCCCCCCGCGGCCCCTCCATCCTCCCCGCCTCCGCCGGGCTGGGGGCCGGGCGGAGGGTGGGCAGCGCCCGGCCGGGTGGCGGCCGCGGTTCCCTTCGCGCATCGGCGGGTGAGGGGAGCGGGG
>JANVCC010000018.1:15499945-15713067 GCA_025345505.1 Todiramphus chloris collaris
TGGTCCAGCGGCGCGAGCGCATCCCGAGCACGGCCCGGCCCGCCCCGCCCCCGCCCCGCCGGTGCGCGCCTGCCAGCGCCGTGGTCAGGCCGCGGGGGCTGCGGTCGCGGCCGGGCCAACTTGTTGGAATCCCCCTTTGGGCAGCCGCGGCTCCGCAGCTGGGAGAGGGGCCGCTACCAGCTCAGCGATACAAAGGTTGGGTCCTGAGGCGCAAATGCGAAGCCGTGTGCGGTGCCCAGATGCGCCCGGCAGTGGTTTTTAAACGCGGTGTCAAATAATAAGGCGCTCTGCACGCAACGCTGCTGTGTACTTTGTAGGCAGAGCCTTTCGGTGCTATCTTTTGTCCGAGCAATATAAAAATACCTGAAGGTTGTTAGTCCTGTCCTCTGCACAAAACGTCAGGAGGTTACAGAGTAAGGTTGGAAGCAGGTTTGCGAAGTTGAATGGCTGCCGTTGTCTCGGAATGTTAGTTTACGGGGAAAGTGGTCTAGACCTCCTAAATCTACAGAATATTTCTGCGTTTCTGAATACTTAAGTAAAGTAACCTCAAGTAACTCCTACAAATTTTGTAGCACCAGGAAATTCCACGTGAGGAATTCCTGTTAAAAACCCCCCACCTCCGTTAAGGTATGAATAAAGGAAGCACATCTACATATGCAGAGGGGGATTTTGATGGTTTGGTTTTACAAAATACATGGACTAAGTGAGGAAAGTAACTGGAAACAAAATCCGGAGGAAGGAGCATGTTCTAGTGAGAGAGTTTTGGAAGTGACTGAACTACATACTGTTCTTTTTTTCTTCCTCTGCTCCCCCAGCCTTTGATTTGAATGGAACCTTAGCTTAAGGATACACATGCAAAAGTAGAACACTGACAAAAGTAGGCAAGTTGAAATGGAGCTTGCTGGGATGGAATAGATACTGCGCACCACGGGCAGCGATACCTGCACCCAGGGTCAGCGGCACCACACGGCTGAGCATCTCATACGTGTGGGCTGTAAGCTGCTCGTGCCAAGGGCACTGGTTTTATTTCCGTAGAGCGTGGAGCTCCCGCAGGGTATTGCAAAACAAAGAAGAGATGACCATCTTTTTGCGGCGTGATGCTGCTGTCATACAATTACCTTTTCATAACAGTAGTCATAAAATTTAGTTGCTTCGTGGTGTAGTGTGGCTTCTGTCAACTTTAGTTTAAATGTTGTGGTTATGGCATTCTGATGCTAAGAAAGGTCCTTTTTTATCAATGCCTGGAAGACTTCCATGTACTGAATGTCTCGCAACATGTGCTCCTGTAAAGCCAAGATGTTTTTACAGGATACTGTTCGAGGTCTCTCGAAGCCTTTGGGGATAATCACAATGGAGGGTGGCTGTACACGTGGATTTCTTGTAATTAGCTAAAAATCATACATGCTTTGTTTTTGAGATCAGCAGACTGTGCAATGTAGGTCCAGTTGTGCATAAAGAGCACTGATGATGACTGGAGTATGAATTGAAGAGTTATACAAAATTATGCTTCACTGAGGAGAATGCAGCTGTAACTGATTAAAATTAAAAAAAAAAAAAGGTCAAAGTTAGATTTTTATAACCTCTCAGTTTAAGAGTCTGTCTTGATAGTAAGCTGGTAATACGGAAAGAATATGAAATGTGTTCGGTGTAATCAAATCAAAGGCAGTAAAGGAGAGAAGGAGGGCAGAGAAGAAAAAGGAAGTGCTGATAGTCTTTGGGGTGTGTGCTTAAAGATTCTGCGTGACATTTGGTGATACTATACACGTACTCTTAGGAAAATGTAGCAGTGCTTTGAAAACAGTAATACAAGAATAAAGGTTTCTCTGATTAGTAGGTTGTTTCTTCTCCTTGATCCAAATCTGTATTGTGACTACAGTCATACCAGTACAGCAGGGACTTGAAATGGATGCTCCAGAATAGTACCAGCACTCGGAACTGATGGAGATGAATGGGCTTTGTTTCTCTGCTTCTATGCTTCAGTTTTGACTGCAAGTAGATACTCGTGTTTATATGCAAAATGTTGTGACTGATCTAGGTTTAAGCCATTGCTGTCCAATTATTCTGATAGAAAGTTTTAGTGAAGGTAAAGGCATGTAACTCTGGGAGAACAAATCCAGGTAGCATGTGTCATTTTTACTCTACTGTTTGGATGTTCAAAGAAACGGAGGGAAGAACCTTGCCTGTTTGGCAGTGAATGGCCGTAGAAGTTTCAGTTAAAGGTGAAGCTGCTGTCTCTTAAGATTGAACTCATCAGTCAGATCCACATCTGTGTGGATTGAGTGTGAGCAATTCATTACTTTTTGACTTAATGCTTGGTAGCACTGGAGGCACAGACTTGTTTGAGAATGGTGTTGGTTATGTGCTGCTTGGAGATGGGTGTAAAAGATGGAGGATGACAGCTCTGCCAGAGCCGTTTGACCCATTTGTGAGAAGAATGATCTCCTCTATGTGCCCAACTGTCTGACACGGGAAAAACTTTGTTGCTTTAACAGATTGGTGTTCCTAGACCATTCTTCCTGCTACTAGAGTACTAGTTAGCTATAGGAATGGAGAAGAACTTGGTTTCCATTTTTGTGTATATGTTCCAAGAAGGTATTATGTGATAACTTGTCCCCATGTTAACCCTTCCCTTGGCTCCTACTTTCTCGCACCGAGTTAAATGAATTGGCTACTTGGAACAGCTAATGTGTTTTTGACAGGCTTCGTGTTCCAACTTTTCTATTATTATTTTCAGTCATTGGGTGCAAGGAAAGATGCTTGGTGTGAACAAGAACCTGTGATTACCTCTGTAGATTTGGGAAGGCACACCAGCACACCTTTCTTTTCTATTTTGCTACAGGGCGTGAAAAAAACCAAATCACTCCTTAGGGTGTGTGTGAAAATCCTCATAAGAACTGTATCTTTTAACTTCTTGGAAAGCCTAAGTTTGCTACTCAGCAAAGGATGCATCATGTTGACAGTTGGGTCACCTTGGGACCTTATAGCTAATGAATGTGAACGTACTGCAGTACTCCTCTGTCTTGTTAGGGGAGAGAGGGAATAAAATAGTTGTGTCCTTCCCAGCCTTGACAGCAAGAAAAGTATGGGAAAGATTATAATAAAACCTTGGCTGCTGGAAAATCACGAGTTGCATAATGCATTGAGGTTGCAACTTGAATTACTTTAGTATAGTGATGTCTCTCACCTGGCCTTTTGTTTTTCTTGCCTTTACTCATGTTCTATTTGTGTCTCTGCTGCTTTCTTCTTTCTCCGAGGTGGTCTGACTAATAGCACACTGGACCTCAGTGCGTTTCCAGTTCTGGCATTATCTTGCTGATTGTCTGTTGACAAATAATTTCTCTTGATTACGTGTCAGCTTAGCTGTCATGAAATTGGAGATATTTAATCTTGCTCTGAGATGAAGATGATTCTAGGAGAACAAAGCTTTCTTCTTGGCTCTAGGTCTCTGCAGGGTGAAGCGAGTTCAGAGAATAATCTTTGCTTTTACTGCTTCCACCAGAGGGAGCAAACTTTTTAGCTGAAAATCAGCAAAAATTGTATGGGTTATTACTGCCCTTAATTTGCCATAGAAACATAACTCTAGAAGAGGAGTAGCTGAACAGGGGAGATAGGAGATTGACTATGATAATATGTGAGTGTCAGCTTTTTGTCCAAGAGATTGATCTTGAGATCCTGAAATACGGTCTGAATAACTGGATCAACTAAGCTAACTGCAGTGATTATCTCCTAGATAAGGAAAGAAAGTGTCTGTCTCTGTCTGCTAACAGTATAGCTATGTGAAGCTGTGTGGACTGAATAAGATGTCATGCTTGTGATTATGCGCTTCACTTAAAATCTGAGATGTGAAGATAAGACAAATTATTTTGAACAAAAGTAAAAAAATTCCTCGTTACTTCCACACTTTTTTTTTGGATTTTCTTTGCAGTCTAATTGTAGCTTTTATTTGAATAACTTTGCTCGTTTGTGTAAGAATAAATATGATTTTCTATACGAGTGCCATCAACCTTCAAAGAATCTAAACTGACCATTTTTTAATAAGAACAGGCATAAAAATCCAAGTCCTCTGACCTGTGAACTGTATAAACCATATGAACTTCCTTAATTTAGTGATCACAGGCCAGTTTACTGCATCGATATCTTTGCATAATTTTCTGCATACGCTTCCTTGTGCAGAGGGTTACCTCAGTTGCTTTCAACATGCTCTTAATGCACTCATTTCCACAGAAAAACAATTATCAGTGACATATATTGAGCCTTGGTGTTTCACCGTGTTGCCTTCAAGGAGAGTGGAAAGGATTATTTTTTTTTCCTTCATATATCTGTATGGAACGCTCGTTTCTTACGTGCACAGCATTGGCAAGATGTGTCTGCAAATTTTTTGTACTTAATTTTGATGCTGTGGAGATGAGCCACAGCTGGAGTTCAGCTGAAAGGCCAGGCTTGGAGGTGACACAGGGAATCATTTTCCTGAGAAGCAGTATGTGCCTGAATTGCCTGAAGGGAACATCTGGATGTGTCTCCTAGTTAGATCTCTGTTGTTTCACAAAGTTTTGGGCATTAGCGATGCCTTAGCTTCCCTTGTTTTCTGCTGAGGCTGCCTAATGTAGCTTCTTGAGGACTGAAATGTTTTAGTCTGATTAAAAACCTTTTTGTCTAAACATGGAGTGGAAATCAGAAAGTTTGTCCTATATAGCTGTCCAGAATTTAGATGGCTTAATATATGTCTTAAGCATTATGAAACTATAAGAAAATTATAAAGTGTCCCAAGTTGTATCCTCTTTCACTGTTGATTCTTAGACTCTTGTGTGCAGCTGTGAAAAACAGAGCAGCAGGTTATTGATTTTTCTGATGCCACCCAGGAAAATGATGAGTAATGGAAGTGACTAAAAGTGGCATTTGTGGGTGTGTAAAATCCAAGCACTGAAGATAAGGGAATGGTAGGATAAGAAAATGGTGCCCCTGCTTTGCCCTGTGCTTCCCTCTTCTGCTGCTAGCAGCAGGCAGAAGAACGAAAGGTGGATGGCAAAGCGTGATCTCCCACGGCAATAGGTGGAGACTGCAGTGGGTGAAAGAAGCTGTGAAAAATGTCATCTTCTCCATTCTGTGTGTGCTCTTCCCAATGATTGGATGTTTTGAGTTGTTCGGATTCACTAGCAAAGTTTTTTCTCATTTCTTGACTTAATTTGAAGTAGTGGAAGGGAGGGAATATGTCATCAGAAGGGTCCTGATCTCTCCAGTGACCCCTTTCCCAGATTTTAATATTAGTGTGTGGGTGTTGACTTCACTCTCCATGTATTGTTCATTGACATTACTCTGCAATGAAAAATGCGTAGAGAAGGATGAAACTTCTGGGATATAAGAAATAAATAGCAAAAGAAAGTGACTCTCTTGAAGGAAGAAGTGGAAGCTATAATGAACTGAGTTGGAAAAGGAAAGAAAGCAGACACTGTTTACAGTGTTGGAAAAGATGAGTGATCTGTTAAGTGGTAGAAAGGTTTAGTGCAGGAAAGAAATACCTCTATTTAATTTAGATTTATGAATACCATTGTATGTAAAGTATAGAGCTACTTTTAATCCTTTAATTCTTCAGGAGACGGACGTTAATTTTCACTGTGATACACTTCTGCACAGTTTCACACCGGGTATGTTTTCTCTGGGTTCTTGTGAAGGAGTGGAAAAACTCAAATGTAATTGCAGCCCAAGCTTCCTACAGTAAACATCTAAAATAATCTTCGCTTGAACAGCCTATAGTCACTTGCTTTGTTTTGTCAAATTGTTTTTCCCATCCCTAGGCAATTCATTTAGGTGGTGTCAGTGTGAACACTTACTGACTTAAGTTTACCCCAGTACGAGCCATTTCTGAATTGGGAATGTGGTTGAGGAATTGCAGTCCTGGGACGTTGGAAAAGAAATGCTGGGGTAGCCAAAGAACAGGCTAATAAAGAAAAAATAGTAAGGCATAAGGAAGCTGACAAGAGTCACTTATTTACTGGGTATGTGATTACCACTGTGTTGCTTTCTGTTTGTTTTTGAAGTGTTACTGCAGTAAATCTACTGTACCAGGGCTGCATAGAGCTTTTGCCTCTGTGGACTTTTTCCTGGGAGCAGTGCTGACTTAAGAGTTCTGAAAACTGATAAAAATGAAATGGAAGTCATCTTTAAGATTGATAATGACTCTGACTTGAACTCCTGGTTACTTATTCCTGGTCTGACCTAATGGAGCACTGTGGTATATCCTTTTGGTCCTGGATTACACCATGTTTTCTTCATGGTTGTTACTTTGACTAACATGCATTTTTCCTGAGTAACAGTTGCCCCTTTGAATGAAGGAGTCCAGACTGGGGGGTGTGGGGGGGGTGTGTGTGTGTCTTTTCTCTTCTGCGAGGTGAGAAAAACTACACTGCAGGTGTAAACCTAGTTCTCTTAATGTCTGCATCTTTACAGGTTTTCTTTTGCAAAGAATGTTGATGCAGTTCCTCAGTATGGATATTTCATTTTCCTTTATTCCTTTGGAAAGTACTTCAGATTCAACATTAGTTATCATTAGTAAGTCTTTTAGTACTCATTCAGGTGAACCAAGCTGTTTGGCAATTTCAACTTGTCTGCAAACTTAGTTAAATGCTCATTATGCCTGCTTGTCTTAAGTGAATAATTTCAGCAGCTAAGCCATCTTTTGCAAAGTAAAGCATCCATAGATCTGCCTTTTATTCTGGAATAATAAACAAAGGTGAAGAAGCTATTTTGATTTGGCTGTAAGGTGTAATTTGCTGTAGCTGGGATTTTGGTGTTCTCTTTTACTTCTAGTTAAATTGGTGTTGTGGATGAATGTTTGACATGGTTTGCTTTATCAGATATTTAAGATTTAGTAATAAAATGAGAAATCAACTGTTGATTAAACAGCTGAAGGAGCAGGTGCTCTTACTCTGAAACATGGCTTGTGAGCACACAGATTTTATAAATACAGGTGATGCTACCTATATAGGTATGCATATGATAGATATATATATGATATAGATACCTGTATAGATATACAGGCAATGCTACCTGTATAGATCATTCTTAATCTTTCTGACCTGCCTTCTGGTTGAGTAATACTCTTGATTCTACTGATTTCTGTCGATCATTTGTGTGTGTTTTTCTGTGTGTGTGTGTATATATATACACAGATAAATAATAATTCAGTGAGGACTAACATGTCACTCAAGAAGTGGACTGACAGTCTAGACTGTAATAATGGGGTCTTATTCTGTGTATTGTAGCTGTTTACCCGGCTGCTGTTGTGGCTCTTGGACATTTCCTAGGTGGGTGCTTTCATTCAGGGAGGAGCAAAAACAGTTTAAGTTGACCAGCAGTTAATTCAAAGGAAATCATGGTGAAGTCCATTTTCTTTTTCCGTAGTGAACAATGAGAAGCTGACTGTTTTAAAGACTGGGAATACTTGGTTTACTTGCTAACTAAAATTACTACTGCCATTACTGGATTGCTGCAGGCTGTATTGACAAGAAACTGTTACTTCCTATTTTTGTTGCTTATTTTACGGTGGATTTCAGTTTCTCACATATCAACAGACTATATCAACAGTACCGAGGCAGATCTTAACAGAGAAAGTGTCTATTTCTGGTTGCATTTGAGAAGGGTGCCTCCATAGATGTTAGTTATTTTGCTTTATTTTTAAATGGGTAGGAAAGTGAGTAACTTACAACTTTACAATTTCATGCACTGTAGTGGTTCTCTGAGCATTAAAATAAAACCTCGTCTTTGAAGAACGCATTTGAATATCCTGCTGAAAGTGCTGTTACTCACGTGACAAGGAGTGACGATTTTGATGTTAATCACTGGTGCATGTGCACTGTTAGTGTGTGATAAAAAGCCACCCTTCTGACAATACAGTAGCTCAGTTGGTCTTTGATCAGAACTGTGTTTTGCCAGCATAATGGCGGGTTGCTGCGTTTTGATCTTGTAAACCGTTTTTCCCTGGCACTCTTGAGTTCCACAACCCTTAACTGGCCAAACCAGTTTTAGCTCAACAGCAACAAGTTGTTTGGGTCCTTACTGGTTTTGAGGAGAGAAGAAAACAAACCAAAACACACAAGCAGCAACCTCAAGCCAGCATTCTTGGTCCATTTTCACCTTTGAACCAAACTTGCTTTCAAGATTTTGGCTGTTCCTGTGAAAAAATAGCTGTTGGTATCTGTAATCATTGGATTCCTCAAGAGAGAGCTGATTCCATCTCTGATTCCATCAGAGAGAACAGCCTTCAGCTGACACTTTTCTATCCTTAATGAATTAGCGTGGGTTGTTTGCACTATAAAATGTGTACATTGATGTTTCATTTTACATCTTGAGTCATACAGTTGTTCTTAAAGTAATTCTGAGTAATGGTTTAGTAAGTCCTGTTTGAAAAAGCTTATTGGATTTGATGCTCATTTATTGCACAAACCAGATTACTGGTGTCTGCATCATGTTCATTAAGTTCTTCACTCTCTTCAGCATACTTAAAAATTACAAGATAGAAATTGAAAGTTAATACTGGAAATAAAAATACTATTATTAACATATGTCATGACTGTCTTTGGTGTTTTGGAGTGACGTCAGCTTGGAAAGGAAGCATTCAGAATCTGATGAGTTAGGGTCCTTTCAGCTGCCAGTAAATTCATATGAAGGTAAAGTATATTTGTGCAACCCTAAAAAGCTTTTGCTAGTGTTGTTAAAGTTGGCTAACACAAATCCGTAGGAGTATGCACCTCAAGGAAGTGTCTACTCTCAGAGGGGCTGTGCTTGGAAGCCTCATCTGAAAATGATTGTTCCTTTACTCTGAGTACTGTATAAACATGCAGTAACATACTACCTTAACATAAATATCTCCCATACTAATATTCCTCCCAAAATACTGCTGCTTATTCTCCATTTCTTCATATTTCACCCAGGAAATGAAGTTGAGACTTCAAGGCAGGAGTATTAATTAGTTCTGTTTTCATCATGTAAGACACTGGTTATTATTTGAATCAAAAATGCATTTGAAAACATTGCCACAAGGTTTATGATCTTTGAGTTGAAAGAGGTGTGCCTGTTTCTTCCTAACAATTAGAGAAGAAATGTTCTCTTAATTACTCTCAAGTATCCTTATAACTCTATAAGATACCTGTGTTGGTGTCTCTGGAATCATCTCTCTGACATTTCCCAAGAAACTGAAGAAGAAAATTACCAAGCACTTTGATTTTGATTCTTGTAATGATTTGATTTTTGTTTTGTTATTTTATTTAGAGCTTTTTGGGATTTTTTTTTTTTAATATCTGTGCAGCAATTTTCAGGAAAAAGTTGGAAAAGTGTTTAGTGGCTTCCAATAATTTTCTCACCAGTTCTTAGAGGGTTGCCAGTAGGCAATTACTGGATAATTGTACAAGTTGATCCTTGTCTTTTATACTGGATGAAGGTTAGAAATTGGGCAGAAGTTCCGTCTGTATTGCTATCTGGTTGCTTTGGAGAAGCATCAGTTCTTCTGTGTTATAAGTATCTTTTTGTGAACATCTGTAGATGTTTTTAATTCCTCAACTGACTGTTCTGGTGCAAAAGGGAAGTGTTTTTGACCTAACTGGAGCAAGAACAAGAAAATACTGATGTTTGAGAAACAAGGCACAGCAGAGCCTTCATTCATTGTGACATTTGGCAATTTTTGACAAGTATGTGTTAAAAAATACGATACTTGGAGGGGCTTGTGTTCAAAATATTACTGCGAAAATTGCCCTGTAGATGTGGATACAAAATAAATAAAATTGAAGCCTCATCTTGACAATCAGTGCTTCTTGTACAGAAAATGTCAGAAAACATATGTTATTGTGTCTGGGTCTCCTAGCTCTTGCAAGAGCTCTCTTCAAAGGGTTTTTGTAGTTCATATCCTAAAATGTTTCTTTTAAGTGTCTTTTTATAGTTACTAAAGTGAGAGAATAGGAATACTGCTCAATGCACCTTGCTTGCCAGCCCTGTCGGGCAGCAGGAAGCACGTGTGTTAACTTTGTTTCTGTGGTAGAGTAGGGGACCAAAATGGCTACAGATAGGGCATTATGTAATGCTGGCATCTTGCAGCTCAGAAAACTGAATTCTGTGTAAGAAACATACCACGGTGTGGCAAAATAGGGGAAAAACCCTAACTCTGTGGCTGCAAAATTATCATCTCCACAGGTTCTTGACAGTTACCTATGAAGCATCTTGCATCTTAAAACTGTTGGTTTAGGCTCTGGGCATGATCAGGTAGGCTGCAGTGTTTCTCTGTGTGTCCAAAACCTATCTCATCAGTGATAACATTAAAAAAGCAGTGTAGTTCTTATATATATATATTTTTTTTAATTAAAAAGAGAACAGCTTAAAACTCCCCACAAAACAGAACAAAAACCCAGACAAAACCAACCAACCAAAAAGCCCAGATGGGCTTTAATTCATCCAAAGTGTGTGCCTGAGACCACAGGCTTTCATTGCAATTTACAGGTTGGAATACTTTTTTTTTCTTCTGACCAGGGAAGATTTGTTAAAATGAGAAAATTAACAAAGGCAAGGCAACTTTCAGAGAGTATGTGTGGGGCATCAGCAGAAGAGAGAGTAAAATGCACTATTTCTTAATCTTATGTGGTACTGTGCTAGGCCACTGTTTCTCTTGTGAGGTAGTTTATAGTCTGATGTTCTTCTGAGTGCCTCTCGGTGCCTTACTAGAGTTATTAAGCACAACTTTATATTACCAGCTACTTCTCAGAGGATTGTAGACTGTGTGGGCCTGTATGATTAATTTGTACCATCCAGTTGGGAATTATCTGTGTTAGTAAAATTCCCTCGCTGCTTTGGCTGCTTTTCTGAATGAAGCAAATGCCTTCTGTGCTGTGAAGTAGCAGGATTCTGGAGGGCTCGGCTGCAACCATTGTCTTTTGATATTAAAATACAGCTGATAGGAAGAGAAAGCTTAGCCTAAAACCTGAATTAGGGGATAAAAATTGCACATATTAAATATTAGTTTCATAAGAGAACTCACATTTTCTTCTATATTTTTATCATGGACTTTAGTTTCTTTAATGGTTTATTAGAGATGCTGCTCTGCCTGTGTTGGAAGGTTGGAGATTTCTAACCATTCAAGTGTTTTCCCAAAATTTCCTTTTGAGCAAAATCCTTGTAGCTGTCAGAGACCTTTTTCTCCTTTTCTTTTATGTGAAGAAATGCTTCCCGAAAGTCTTTTTTTTCCCAAGAAATAACTTTGTTTTTACAAATGCATGGCATAAATTACATTTAAGGTTTTTGAAGACTAGAGTAAATGTCTTTAGAAGTTTTATTATAAACTTTGTATTGATTTTTCAATGGGTCATGCCAATGGGAAATTGGTAATGCAGGTAGCTTAACACAGTTATTATTATAATGGATATGTAATATATGGTTATAATGATACAGCAAATCTGCATTTTGTGTAGCTACTCCAAATATTGAAACTGTGGATCTGCGCTCATGTTTTACTGGTACATCTAGCACAAAGCCTGCCTCTAAACTGCGCTGGCTGTGTGACTGGTCTTGCATCAAAAGAGTGGATTTAATTTTTAAATTGCTAGAATACTTACCGCAGATTCTGTAATAGCTTAGTGTGTCTGAGTGGTATTAAACACACCCCTGCTTTAATCACTGCTGAATAACCCGTGCTGATAATTTGCATCAACATGGTAAGTTTTTGGGTGTGGTGGGGTTTTTTTTGTCTTGTTCTTATGTGCACATAATTTCCATTACATGTTTCTCTCTCTATGGGACTTTGAGGTGTTACTCTTGTAAGCTGATAGCACCTGTACCTGAGGAGGTACCAAAAAAAAAAAAAAATCTGTGCTAAATTACAAATATTCTGGGTGAAACTTGCAGTGTCATGCATCTCTACTTTTTTTTTTTTTTTTTTTCTCTAGGAAGTCTTAGCTTTAAATGGATTGGGTTGGTTTTTTGGCGATGTAGTTTTTTTTAATTCTATAAAACTGAATCTGCTCCTTGGAACAGGTTTTATGACGTTGGGGAGGAACTCTACAATTTGGTTTGAGGAATGAATCAAGCAGCTTTTGGGAATGTGTCATCTTCATTCTTTGTGGGTGTTTTGCTCACATGTAACCAATTCATGAGGTGTTTAAAAGTTTATCAGAGAGTTTGACATAAGTTTTCTAAAGGTACACAAGTATACCACTCCCGGATGGTGAAGCTGCTCTAGATAACATTTGCCAACAGTGTCATTGCCTAGTTTAGCATCTGGGTTTTGTGGAAGCTTTCAGGATGGGGATGTCCAGTTCTCTCCTTGTTCCTGCTCCCTTGCTGAATGAATATTCCGTTTGCCTTCTAGAAAACTGGGTAAGGTTTGTGCTCTGTTTCAAGGCAAGCTGTGTACCTGCAGTTCTTCATGTATCTCGGGATGATCTTGTGCCAAAATACAGTGGAGCTGTATGTCAGCTCCACGCTGGTCAATGTGGATCAAGATGGGAGGTGTCATTAGGAAAAAGCTGAATGTTAAACTTGGCTTTTTTGTACTTTTTTGAAGAAGTAGTGCAGTACAGGAGGAGTGTTTCTGTGGAATGAAGAGGTTGGCATTGAGCATCCAACATGGATGCTGAAATAACTTTGAGAAATACTGGTTTTGCTTAGGTCAGTTCATGGGCTAAACATCCACTTACCTTTGGAGCAGATCTAGTTCAGGTTAGCTTAAAAGAAACCAAGTTTGTGTATTCAGACACCACTGTAAAATGTACCTCCTCACTGAAGTGAGGACAGCTGGGAGGCTTGCTTCAGAAGCCCTCTCCTGAGCTAAAGTACTCTGTATGTGCCCTCGTTGTACTTCCAACTCAGAGAGTAAGACATGGGATGGAATCTGGCAGCCCACAGAGTCTGTTTCTACCCTCTGTAATGTTGGTAAAGGACTATTCTGCCTTCTGTGTGGCAATATTCTGATAGCTGAAGTGGTAGAAATGTGTGCTTTGAACAGAAAGCCACATTTCTAGTAGAAATGCTGTGTTTGTGATGTCTTTTTTAAATGCAAGAAATCAGATATTCTAAACGTTTACTGAGTGAACATACAGCCTATGATAGCAGAAGCTCTGAAGTCAGAGGAAGTGTCAGATGGAGGTTACCTGTGTGACTGTAACACATGGCAGCAGTGGTTACAAGCTTCCATATGAGCTCCTTCCCTTGATCGGAATACAAATCACCAGTAAACCCAAACTGTAATAACCTGGAGAAACAATACAATAAAAATATGCTGTAGTGATGATTTTCAGTTTTGCTTGGATTTTGGGATACTTTGGGCCTGATTTATAAGCAAGCTGGATATTCAAAATAGCAGCTGGATTTGTATTTTGAAAGCGCGACTCCAGGTAAAGTTCTGTTAAAAGTACTGTTAAAAGCCCTGAGTGTCTGAAAGTGGGCAATCAAAGTTGGTGAGCATTGATTTTTCCCTCTGGAATTTCATCATGGAGTGCTGGTCACCCGCCTTTAGAATAAGAATAGCAACAGTTACTGCAAAGCTTACATTTATTGTGTGGAGTTTTCCCATGTTATGGACAGATCTGCATAAACATGTCTATGGAGAATTGTAAGGTTTTAGTATTCAGTGCTGGATGCAGACGGTGAGCATTTAATGGGTCATAGGATGAGGGCAAAAGCTGGGCAATTGTCCATTTGCTGAACGAATCAGAAATCCTGCTGGGGATAATGGAATAAACAGCAGAAAGACTATTATCAGAAGTAGATACATGGAAAGGCTAAACAGAAGTTGCAGGACTCAAACCTTAACTGCTGCATAGGTTGAGTATTTAAGGCTTTGGGAGGATGGGATGTGATACAATCCTGCAAAACCATCCGTGCTTTGTAATCTGCATTTTGGTGCCCCGGGAGGCGAGTTTAAGACTTGAACTGGTAGGAGTTGAGAGGAATGCAGGGTGGTGTGTGAAAAGTTTGGTGATGTCTTTTATGGATCCAAGTATGCATATGTTTGTGCACTTTGGGGAAGAGTGGCTTAAAAATACCCACTGGTGGTTTTGGAGCTATTTATGGGGAAGACTTTTGGAACATGATTGTGATGCTCAAGTCATTTAGTTGTGTGTTCCAAACACCAGTATCATGAATTGGCATCGTTGGAAGTTTTGCTTGTGGGGTTGGTCTAAAGGCATTTTACCACTATTCTCAAAAGCTTCTTGTTGGGGAAGGTGGTTTTGGGTGTGTTTGGGTTTTGTTGTCGCTTGTTTTGGTTTTGTGGTTGTGCGTGAGGTTTTTTTTGTGGGTTGTTGGTGTTGTTTTGTTGGTTTTTTGTTGGTTTTTTTTTTTTAATATAGTGGGATACTGTTTTTTCAGGTAAGGATTGGTTATTTGAGAAAATAGCTAAAGCAAAGAGCATGTACACAGGAAAGAATTCAGCAGGTAGGGAGTGAATAGAGGGCACCTTTCTCAGATTCTCTCTGCATGTTTTGTGTGATGATTTTCCACGTTTCTAAGCCTGCAGGCTCATCCTGAATTGTGAAATTCAATGTTTGTTTTGCTTGTCTGCTTCCATAGAGATGATGATACAGGTTAGAGATGCCAAGCATTTCTACCCTTTGCCGTGGTAATAGGAGGAGCCAGGTGATGATTTTTCTTCTTGCTAGCTTGGTTTGAGGGGCAATTTGAAAAAAGGAGGACATCACGAGTCAATCATCCTTGATGCAACCCAACTAGTGATGTTTGGCCATTCAGTAAAACCAGCCATGGTAACTTGTCTACTTACGGACAGGTATTCATGCCCGTTTCTTCCCTGTGTCTCTTCACCTCAACATCACTGTATGTGTGTCGGTTTTCTCCTCTGTGTAAGGTGCTAGTTCCTGGGGTCAGAAACATGCTCTGTAGTAGAGATAGCATAAGTTTTATAATAAACATCCAAAACAAATGTTGATACCGAATTCATAGTTAATTATCTTGACTTTCTTTAATTTTTTTCTCGCCCTCTTTTTTTTTTTTTTTAAACATCATCAGTTTGTTTCCCTTTCAGTGGTTCATTAAACTTGACTGTTGTGTAGGAAACTTTTCCACTAAGTCCACAGATTCATCCTGAGTTATAAACCTCGCTCCATTTCATTTGCATCATTGCTTATAAAGGAGAGAAAACAGGTCAAGTTATGCCCTGAAAGAATATGTCCTTGTTTATTTAGAATTTTTCAAATACTGTTAAAAGCATAATGGAAATGTGGGAGCGAGAGAATGGATGGCAAAATGGACGTGATGGTTTGGTGTAGGGAGCTGCTGCTGTTAAAAAGAGCAGCCCTGAATTCTGAGCCACTTTCCCTGATAGCCCTTAATGTTTGTGTAGTGTGCTATTACAAAAGGTTTTAAAGTGGTTCAGAACAAGGAAATTATCCTTGGATTTGCAAATGGGGAATCTATGCAGTTGTGAGCAGCAGAAGTAGGGAGGTGATTGTCCCCCTGCACTCAGCACTGGTGAGGCCTCACCTCGAGTACTGTGTCCAGTTTTGGGCACATCAGTACAAGAGAGATATCGAGGGGCTGGAGCGGGTGCAGAGGAGGGCAACAAAGCTGGTCAAGGGACTGGAGAATAGATCATATGAGGATCGTTTGAAGGAGCTGGGCCTGTTTAGTTTGAGGAAGAGGAGGCTGAGGGGAGACCTCATCACTCTCTACAACTGCCTGAAAGGACATTGTAGAGAGGCTGGTGCTGGTCTCTTCTCTCAGGTAATTAGGGACAGAACCAGAGGGAACGGCCTCAAGCTGAAACAAGGTAGGTTTAGACTGGACACTAGGAAAAAATTCTTCACGGAAAGGATAGTGAAATATTGGAATGGGCTGCCCAGGGAGGTGGTTGAGTCCCCATTCCTGGATGTGTTTAAACATTGCTTGCATGTGGTGTTGGGGGACATGGTCTAGGGGTGAACTTGTAGAGTAGGGCTGATGGTTGGACACGATGATCCCAAGGGTCTTTTCCAACCGGAGTGTTTCTGCGATTCTGTTACAAAGATGAGAATTCTGTAGGTAGCTGGTGTTATTTAGCTTCTGCTTCAATTATAACCAGGTTTGCTTACTCTTACCTGTTCTTGCCTGAAGCTTGGCTGAAAAGCGATGAAGGAACGAACTACCTGAATCCTAGTACTAGAGGCGTGCGCTGGATTGCTGCAAACATCAATATTGGGCCTGCGCTCTGGGACGTAAAAATGGTCTTGTCACTGTACCCTGTGGTATTAAGATGAAATATATATTTCAGTTAAGTTACATCAACCAGGCCAAACCACTGTTGTGCTAAGGCCTAGTCAAGCATGCAGGATGTGCAAGGTTCTTGTGTTGAAGTCATTGTGACCTGAAGCAGTGGTACCCAAGCTGTTGCTTGTGATGACGTGGGATGCTGCTGTTATTAGACACAGAAAATGGTTAGGCAGTCTTCTATGGAAGGGAAAAAAATAATGGAGTGGGAAATGTTCTTTTCTAAATAAAGGAGCTCATTCAGCTTTTTGTAGCTTAAGTCAGTTTTCATTGCTGTGTTTGAGGAAATAATTTCTTTATCTTGCCCTTACTGTTAATTTTTTTTTCAGGCCACAGAACAATTTTTTACTCACCGATTTGGATTTTTTAATTCCACTTATGCTTTCAGTGCCCTAATATCTTTTAAGTATTTAATATACAAGAGTGTTTCTGTCTTGAATAAACAGCCTGAAGGGGAGGAGGAATTTTGGAAACAACCCTACTTGAATGTGCACAAAGAAAATCCCGTGTGCAACCAAGCTGTTTATCTGATTACATACCACCAAAGAACACTTCAGTGAGCCCTGCTTCTGTGAAGGCCACTGAAGTGATCTGCCAGTCATTTGTGTAGCGAATACGTGTTTCCAAGCCACGCTCCTTTGGAAAAACAAAAACCCAACCCCCATCCTTACGTTACTGGGAGAGTAGAAATGATTCCATGGTTGATAGAGTGGTTTGGTATATAGAAAAATGACAGGCAAATATGTAATTTATTTTTTTTCTCCTTGATTCATGCACAGATGTCCTCTACTGGTCTGATAGATCTTGTCTTAGTTGCTCAGGTGAGCACTGTTTTGTGCTTTAGGAGGAGAGTAGCTCTGGAGAGAAGCTCTCTAAGACTGACATGCTGTGGTAAGAGCCACAGCAGAGCCAAAGGTTCTGCAAATTGTTAATAGTATGTGGATATTTCTGTTAAATTCTCACACACTTGTGTATTAAAAGTGTTTTTCTTTTGTTTTTTTTTGTGCAGGTCAACTTTGTAGTGTGCCAACTGTTTGCCTTGCTTGCAGCGATCTGGTTTCGAACATACCTTCATTCAAGCAAAACTAGCCCGTTTATAAGACATGTTGTTGCAACACTCTTGGGCCTTTATCTTGCACTTTTTTGTTTTGGATGGTAAGTTGCACGTAAATTCAGTTTTCGGAGACATGTAGATTTGCCTTTCTTGTTTGCAGGGAAGCCAGGTTTTCTTAGGAAGAACCTTATTACCCAGTTCTGCGGGGTTTAGCTGCCGCAGCTGTACAGCAATCAGCTGAAATTTTCTGATGCACTGCACAAATTTTGAAAGATCTTGCATTTGCAGTCTGGGAACTTACCATACTGTCTGCCTGTGCTTTGGGGAGGATGGAGCCAGGTGCAGCTTGTTTAACTTGTACCAGTTTTTCTCTAAAAATTGCTTGAAAAGTATTCTCCTGAGGTACCTACAGCACAGGTGTGATGACTAAGATACTTTTTTCTTAAATGCCCACCGCATGAGAACTTGCTGGGTCTTTTTCTGAATATAAGCTGACTTTTTGTAGGAAGAATGGCAGGAACTGAAGTAGTGATGATGTCCTGGTGGTATAAAACACCTGGAAAGAAGCTGGCATTCATTTGAGAGTGTTTTATGCGCGGCTTTTTTTCTTTTATGTTTTGGAGGGAGGGTGTGGTGCAGTTTGTGGTTTGGTTTTCTGTGGTGTGGGGTTTTTTTTTGTGCTTTTTTTGTTTTGTTTTTTATTTTTTTTAACCACAATTTTTCTGTGACTGCTGTTTTCATGTTTTGATCTTTTCAAAGTGTAGCAAGCTGGAATGTTAGTAGGGCTAATAAAGGGCATGCGTTTAGTTTGGTGAGGGTGGGTTTTTATTATTGTTTTTATTTTTTTCCCTTTAAAATTAACTTAATGGTTTTCATCTTCCCAAGATGGTTTAAGATTAATTAAGTGACAGTTTTGTTGTATTGCATGGCAAACAAAGTCCTAGCTCAGCTTTAAGTGTACAGAAGACTTGGTTCTGCTGACTATGGTCGAGTATTGCTGAACTAGGGGGATTTAATCAGGCTGGTGTGCAGGGGGGAAAAAGGCCAGTGTGTGCCAGTGTGTGTTTGTGCACACACAGGGGGTAGAAATCAATCTTGGAGTTCCGAACCACAGATTAGGCCTTTACGTTGGCATGTTGCAGAGGCTTCTCAACGTTAACTGCTGTGTGTTACTTCTAAATCTAGGAAAAGAAAAATCAGTATGTTTTATTCTTTGGATTTTCATGTGCAGTTTCCTTGTGTATCCATATAGTTCCATAACTCCATTGGGTTGTTAAGCTTTTGGCCATGGCATTCTGCTTTGAGAGAATGATCTGATGGCAAAGACTTCTGGTCTTAGCACCGAGTAAGGGGGAGGATATGGGATGTCGTATCCCAGGTGCTATTGTATGCCGCTTTTGTGAGGGCTGTGTAAGCTGTAGAAGCACGTTCTGTAGTCACTAATTGTAGTTTGCAATTAGAAATTGTTAACAATATATTTGTATCTGCAATTTGGAAATGGCAGACTTTAGAAAGAAAGGACTTCCACTGCCAGCAGACATTAATAAAGATTTGTGGAAGCCTCTTATAGGCAGTATGTCTTGGAAAAGAAATCAGAGCAATTTTATGCCACAGTAGAAATCCAGATAATTCTAGTTTGCTTTGGATCTTACTTAAAGCAATTATTTTAGCAATGGATTTCTATTTCACTAAAAGGTTTTTTTCTTACAATCACAGAACTAAAAGCTTTTTAAAAATGCCAAAAAAGAATGAACATAATTTGAGATGTTAAAAGTACATATTCTTTAAAAGGCTGATAGTTCTGTTGCGCTTGTGCCAACTCTTTCTCCTATTGCTTAGGCATGTATTTCACAAGCATTTTTTTGAGGGTTTTGTTGTGTTTGGTTCCCCTCAGTCCCTTCCCAAGGAAGCAAGTATCCATCCAGGCCACAGTCCCATGGTGCACCTTCAGTCACCCTTTAACTGTATGTTGTGACGTTGGCAAGAGGGACACTGTTACTGTTTTCATATATTGTGTTTGTAGTAAATGTCATCTCATGCAAACCTGAATGTGGGAAGTAGTTTGGTATCTTTACCCTTTTAAGTACAGTTATTAGTCTTTATGTTGTCCTCTTCAATTTCAGGTGTGTTAGTGTTCCGTTACCTTTTTAGTGTTTGTGATGGTGATGGGGGACAGGAAGAGAAGGGATAATTCTCTTGGGATAATAGCAAATAGCATATAAGGCCTCCCTTTGTACGTTGCTAAAATGTACTACTTCATGTTACATTTCAGTGCATCCCTTTTGATTTAGAGATCAATCCTATTGCTACTGTTAACAACTCTGAAAGAAATATTTTCAGAGACTGTAACCTTGATACAGTGATCCATGTCAACCCACACATTTTCAGGCTTTGATATCTTATTACATCTCCTGCTCTGTTTAAGAAGCAAACATCTCGAACTTAAATTTTTGTCATTTCACTAATGCCTGTTTTTGGTACATGGTGTTCTTAATACATGGCTGATATGAAAAGAAATAGTGAACATATATATATATTTTTAATTGGCAATTGGTTATATTAAACGTGCATTTGAATTTTAGGTAGTTACATCTTAGATGAGACTAGCTAGTAGTAAAGCAAGGGTGTGTGTGCAGATTGGATGCTCCATTGAAAGTGAAGGTTTTCAAGGTCAGTTAATATCCAAGTGCATTGTTTTCTCTCAGTTCATCACGTGTAGACTTTGTAGGGTTTTAGCTGGACAGAACTGGGTTTCTTGTTGAAAGTCTTTGAAGGTATTTCCTTGTGACTAGATGAGAGTAAAATTAGGAAATTGTTGATGATAATCTGAAAGAAAACAGTACCACTATAACTAAATAGTAGGTGCACGTTATGCTGCTAATTCCAAAACTAAATCCAAGTGTCACTTGAGCACACTTAGCATGCTACTGAAGCACTTAGACTAAAGTATCGGAGTGAAAGAGCATCAACTTACTGAAGATCAGCTGTTTTTCCCCAGTCACTGGCAATGGTTTGCCACCAGTGGAAGTCTAACTCCTTTATACAACAAAAAAACCTCCAACCACCCCCCCCAGACAATGGTGGTGGCCTTATCTGAGATAACCATTGTTGCAAACAGGTAGGAAGATGAGTATGGAAATTAAAGCACAAAATATTCCTGTGATTTATACATGAAATAATGCCAAATTGAAGTATTAAGAGACATTCTTTGTATTTTAAGGATTATCAGCATTTACTATACTCTTGTGCGAGCTGGAGAATGCTAGCAAAGTCTGTATTTTTGTTTATTACTGCTGTCTGTGCTCTGCTACAAGGGGAAGCTCTCAACAGAAGGCAGGACTGCAGAAAAGCTAAAGAGAACAAAGGCTTTAGGGAAGTAGTGGAGTTAAAATGTGAACCTCTTATGTCATGTTAAATACATGCAATTTATTGTCATTAATGAAAATGCTATGAGTGTTAACTTTTTTTTTTCCCCTTAGGTATGCCTTACATTTTGTTATACAAAGTGGAATTTCCTACTATATCATGATCATAATAGGAGTGGAAAATATGCACAAGTAAGTCTTCAGTAAAAATTTTTTCCTTTTACAAAAATGCTGTTGTTTAGGGTTTTGTGTAACTGTGCACATAAAGTATACTTCTGGTTGTATCATAAATACGTCAGTATTTGAGTTCTGCTGACAATGGTTTTATTTCCAGGAGAGAAAATGGGCTTATTTTTGCCAGCTTTTTGGAATATCTAAAGCTTGTTACAATTGGTAATATCACTGTGAGGCTTCTTGTGTTCTCAACATACAGTTTTGGTTGGGTTTTTTTTTGTTATTACTTAATCATAAATAATTCTAGGTGTCTCACAAATGAGTTAACTCTACAAATGAAATTTCCTAATACCCAGTGCTAGTAGAAGGACGATCTCTGAAGGGAACAGAACTTGTGTGGTAATTTGTTACTAGTACACAGTGTTTGTCATTTCCTCTTCTTTTTCGTTTGTTTTGTAAGAATAACACCGTGTGAATGCTGTCTTAAGAATACTGTTGAAAATTGCATTCATATAATGGCACTTGTTTCTTTTTTTTTAATCATTCCTAGAAGTAGGAAAGACATTTAGTTTATTACTGTACACATATGGTTTACTATTCACTAGTCTAGAGATCAGAACCAAATTAGATTCCCACTGTGTTAATTCCTGTGAAAATGCCTAGTAAAATAGAAAATCCTTACTTGAATAGGTTCCTGAAGTATGTGAAGCTGTTGGGAAAGATGCTGGTAAAAGAACCAAAAAGGAAAATTGCTTTATGCGGAAAGCACAAAGCCAGGGGCAGTCTTAGTTCGTGATCTTGCCTGTTAGAACTTTGTACTTCTTTATGCTCTTTTGTTGAATATAATGTCATTGTCTTTTGAAATATCCCTTATGAGGCCCTTATTTTCAGGGGTTTCTACGAAGCCTGATGTGTTCAAACTACTGCAGATGTGAGAACTTCTGTTGATTTGATGGCTGATTTGTATTCTAATGGTTTATTTCATTAGGATTCGTCTTAATGCAACTTGTTCATATCAATTTATCTCTAGGCTTGTAACAAAGTTATAATTTATGTAACTTAATATTTTAAAAGAAATTGTTAATGTGGTTAAATACTGCAAAGGGAGATACCAGGCAGGAATATTTCAGTCTTTATCACAACAAGCTCTATAGATTTCTTGTAGAACGAAATCTAGCAGTGGTTTACTTCCCAAGTAGTGAGAGGCAGGTAGGCATGTGTGTATTTAACACTTCCCCATCTGGGCAAGGGCACTCCTAGTTCCTGATCCTCCCAGTTCATACCAGCAGTTTAACTACACGGCTTGATCTGCTGCAGTGTTTGTGCTGTACACAGCTGTGTACGTACGTTCTCTGTTACTCCTAGTTGCTGCATATTTGGGATGTTAAAACCTAGATTTGACTACTGGGCTTATGTTGCTCTATCACAGTATGAATTAACATACCATTGGATAAAACCAGGAAGCTCCTCTTTTGGGGGGGGGGTGGGGGGGGGGGAATGGAACAAATGAAATAATTTATCATCTCAAGTTTGTAGACAATGCTTGGATGCTGTATGGAAGCTCCAGAAGCCATTTCTCATTGGTGATACAAGCAGGACTGTACAAGGTTTACTCCTTCCATTGACACAGTATCCTGGAAGGGACGGTGCCTCTTGGTGGCTCTGTATGCCTGTGCCTTTTACTGAAGGAATGCTCCATATACTTTTAATTTTCTGCTATGAAAATGCCACTTCAGAGATTCCTGTTTGACAGTCTGAACAGACACTAATGGGAGTGACTCCCCTTCCTACCTAAATGTCTTCAGGCTACAAACCTGCCTTATGGAGCCCAGGGGAGATTCAGGTTAAGTGCTGTATGGTAGGATGCAGCTGGTACCATCTGGCCTCAGGACAGGAGAAGTGCCTGGGCTGTGTGTGTATACAGCTAATCGGAGTACTTACACATACATGCACAGCCCAAGTTTGGGGGTTTACTTTGTATGCCACAGAGGGACCCGTTGGCTGGCAGCTCTACTTACAGGGTACCTGCATTGTTCATAAGCTTCATAAACTTGGAGACTATAGGACATCAAATATATCTGCATGATGTAAATATCACTTCAAGTGACTTTTGTATTTGAAAAGCACTTGTGTATTGTACAAAATACTTTTCCCTACTGTCTATATGCATTCACTGAAGTTTCCCTTTCTTCCCTGCCCTGCTTGCTGTCTTGGAGATTTTATTAGTGTATGGAGGGGTAATAGTTTTCCCAATTGCCTTCTTCCTGCTTTCCTCACCCCCTAATATAATTCCTTGGTTTCTCCAGCCTTTCTAAATATTGTTTAAGCAAGTAAGAGACAACCGAAGTTTTTAGACTGCTTATCAGTTCAGCTGCTAGGTGCTGGGTATACCGGCTTTCCTTACCCTCTGAAGCAAGGAGAGGTTTTTGATAAACTACATTCTCCACAGCACACTTTCAAGTCTGATGCTCTTCTAAAGCTCTGTCACCTTCTTAATGTACTTCAACTGGATTCTAAAATTCTCTGCTCTACAAGGTTCCTAACTTTGTGATTTTCTTGAGGAAACTGAATATTGGGCAGTTACTGCTTGTAGAATGGCCTTGACAATACCTAGTATGTCAGAGATGAAAACCTTACCTGAACAACAGAAAAGGGAGAGGGGGAAAAAAGAAAAAGGTAGAACCCCGAGGTGGGAAGAACTGACTGTATTAAAAAGGAAAGAAACCTTACTGTTTATATTTTAACAATTTTATTCTAAAAGTTAATTAGCAGAAAATGAGTTACCTGAGACTCGGATTTAACTAAAATGTATCAATTCTTTCTATACTTACATCATATTTAAGAGGTGGCACTTTAAATGAAAGATGGAGTGATAATAGATGATGCAAAAACTCTTATAGATCAAGCAAAACCTCTTAACTTTTCATTTGTGCCTAAGCTATTTTATTATTTATTTGGTGGTTTTGTGGCTCAGTTAGTTGTGAAACTGAAAAACATTTTAAAATAAGTTTTCAATTCCAGTGAATTTGCATTTGGTATCTGAGGTGGTACTAATATGTATTTATTTTTTTCTTAGAAGTTCTTCTATTTCTTCTATGGTTGTGAAGTTGCTATTTGTCTTCAAACACAAAACCCCAAATGCCACAAAGTTTTTCGTTAAAGCATTTGGCTGCCTTTAAGGGCTCTGTAAGCAGTACTTGAACAGGTGTTTGATAAAGTTTTTAGAGGTTTCTAGGTAAGTCCTTCTCTTTTGGCTTGATTGTTCACTTTGTGGTTGGTAAGTAATGTTCCGCAGCCTGTGGGGAAAGGAAGGTTACTTAATAGGGCTCACAGATGCTTCACTGAAGTCAGTAGTTTTCTCAGTAACTTCACTGACAAAAATATAGAAGTCCCAGCTATGTCACTGTAGAAAATAAATCTGTTTGTTTAAAATAATTCCTGTTAAACTGTTCACTTAAATTTCTTAAATATGCTAATGTAAAACCAAGCGATAGATGTGCTATTCATGTCTGGTATCTTCTGTGTTATGCTTAAAGGACAGACTTCTGGAGCAAGAAAATATAAGAGTTGAACTGCTAAGATTTAAGGGGGCTATTTCTGGCTGTAGAAAAAGTTTAAAAAAAATATTACTTTTTTACTTTTCACAATTTAAATATGCCAGAAAATTAATGAAGGACCCAGGGGCCGGAGATAACTAATAGCAGTAAATGCATAATCAGCTGACACGTGTTTGCCATGAGGGCCGCAAAGAAGAAGGGATGGGAGCATCGCTCCCTGTGAGGAAAGGCTGAGAAATCTGGGGCTGTACAGCCTGAAGAAGGGAAGACCCAGTAGCAATTTTATCAATGGATATAAATACCTGGAGGGAGGGAGCCAGGCTCTCAGTGGTGCCCAGTGACAGAACCAGAGGCAGTGGGCACAAACAGAAACAGAGAAGGTGCTGTCTGAACAGCAGGAAACACTTTTTTACTCAGCTGATAGAGCCTCCCTCCTCAGAGAAATTCAGATTCTGTCTGGACATGGTCCTTGGCAGCTGACTCTGGGTGGCCCAGCTTGAGTGAGGGGGTTGGACCATGTGACCAACCTAGTGCATCGTTGGTTATTTTATCCTACAACCTCTAGAGAGAAGGCCCTCCAAACCTCAGCTGTTCCGCGGTTCTATTTTATTTTGGTGCACACAATTCTTTGTGCTGTACCTGTGCTCATATGTGTCAGCTGTTTGAACATGGCATTGTAAAGACATATTTGATTTTGAGTAAACAAACTGATTGTAACTGTTCTGGCCCGTGTGGAGGTGATTACTGGTCCTCCCTTTCCTTGTGATTTGGGAATCACAGAATGGTTTGGGTTGGAAGGTTGCTCAAAGCCCTATTCAAACTGGCCTTGTACACTTTGAGGGATGAGGCATCCATGCCTTCTCTGGCCAGTATGTTTCAGTATCTCACCACCCTCACAGTAAAGAATTTCTTTGTAATACCGAACCTAAATCTACTCTCTGTCCATTTGAGACTGTTACCCCTTGTCCTGCCACTGCAATCCTTGATACAGAGTCCCTCCCCATATTTTCTGTAGTCCTTCTAAGTACTGAAAGGCTGCAATAAGATCTCCCTGGAGCCTTCTATTCTCCAGGATGAACAACTCCAACTTTCTCAGTCTGTCACCATAAGAGAGATGTTCTAACCCTCTGATCACCTTTGTGATCCTCTGGACTCTCTCCAACAGGTCCATATCTTTCTTACGTGCACTGGGGGCCGTGACCTGAACACAGTACTCTAGGTAGAGTCCTATTGAGAGTGGAGTAGAGGGGGAGAATCACCTGCCTTGACCTGCTGGCCACGCTTCTCTTGATGCAGCCCAGGATGTGGTTGGCTTCTGGAATGTTAGCCCTCATTAAGTTCTCTTCCTAGCCAGAGCCAGGACAGCAATGTCCTGCTCCTCCTTTCCTTTGCTTCTTGCTGCGGCTTTGACAAACAGTGGGAGATTTGGCAAAGGAGGGATGGAGAAGACTTGATGGTTGATCTTAGAAACTGAGAGACAAGTAAGTCTTGTTCATCTGAGTGAACTAGTTCTGTCAGCATGTTAATTGAGGCACTTAATTTGTCAAGTGTTTAATAATGCTGAATGTCATGACTTGTTCATAGAAATATTTGACTGCTGGTTGGTTAGCCTACAACTTAGATTGCTGTGAAAATTATCTGTTTTCTTAAAAGTTACAGCTTCAGTGAAATACAAAATGGATCAAGTAAACTACTGCCACTCATCCTGCGAGTTATTGGCAAGGATTTCATAAACATCTTTATCTTCAGAAGTGAGAGCATTCATAAGCTCAAATGATTTATGAAAATGAGACTTAAGCTGGTTTTTGAACTTTCTTTTCCAGAGGCCTTTGTTCAAGGTCAATGTAAGTTTGTTGGTTTAGGTTTTTTTATATTGGTGTCTGCCTTTGATTTGATCACAAGTGTCTTAGTCTATGAAGAACATCTATGATGTGGGTAAAGATTTTTTTTTTATTTTTAAATTTTTTTAATCTGAAAAAGAGGATCTGAAGTAACATCTAAAATTAGTCATCATCAAATCAGCAGACTGAAATAATAGTATCTAACAATTATTAAGGGTTTGACTAAGCAGCGCTATCAACTTCAAATAATAATTTTTAGCAAATCTAGGATTGGAATCCTGCCAGTATAATTATAGTTCTTCAAAGGCATGAGAGCATCCCGACAACTGTAAACTATCTAGTATAACTTTGCAGGCACAAATCTATTCAGTTTACATAAATAAATTACAAAAATGAGTGTTATGTAGGTAGCTGCCAAAGGACAGTTGGTCTAGTGGAGAAAATACCTGGATTCAGAATTTGAGGTATTAGCATACTGCAAATTACTATGTTCTGCATATACAAACCAATTTTCTGGATTTCTGCTTCCACAGTTAATGCAAATAAGATGAATTTATTTAAAATTAAGAAACCAGTTGAGACCTGAAAAATGTTATGTTCTTATCATTCAATCAAGAATAAATGCAAGGTGGAGAAAGATGAGATTTACTGCTTCTGTAGCCTTAAATAACACAAAGGCTGAAAAAACAAGTACTGTTCTGTCACTGCAAGCAATTTTTATTGTCTTATCAGATCTACGTTAAATGCAAAAAAACCCCAACTGTTAATATTTTATGATTATAAAGCTTGTATTTGATTAAAATGCAATCAAGGTATTTTTTCTGTACATGAGAATCAAATATGTATTAAATCATGTAAGTTCTACAGTATGCATAGAAATCCTATCCTTCTGTTAGAAATAACCATAGAATCATAGAGTGGTTTGGGTTGGAAGGGACCTGTAAAGATCATCTGGTCCAACCCCTGCAGTGAGCAGGGACATCTTCAACTACAGGTTGTTCCTTAGAGCCCAGTCTCACCTGACCCTGAGTGTTTTCAGGAATGGGGCTTCTACCACCTCTCTGGGCAGCCTGTGCCAGTGTTTCCCACACTCATTATAAAAACTGTCTTCCTTATCTAGTCTCAATTTACACTATTTTAGTTTAAAACCATTACTCTTTATCCTATCACTACAGTCCCTGATAAAGAGCCCCTTTCCACCTTTCTTATAGACTCCCTTTAAGTCCTGAAAGGCCACAACAAGGTCTCCCTGGAGCTTTCTCTTCTCCAGGCTGAACAGCCCCAACCCTCTCAGCCTTTCCTCATAGGAGAGCTTTTCCAGCCCTCCAATCATATATGTATATATCTATTTTTATTTTAAATTTTTTTTGTGGCCCTCCAAGGGTAATGAATGGCTGTATATAGAAGCATAGTTCAACAGTTATTAGCTAAAAAGAATCGGGTTTCCACTTTGAAGTGGTATGTCCTTTTCCTAAAGAAACACGTTTGCACTTGATGATTTCCCCCTCGGAAAGGACAGGTGGGCGTCATATGTATCTGTCCCAGCATGAGCAGTATTAGCACTACAATAGCTGACACAAGTCTTCAATGCATTACAAAAATCATTAGCTCTGGGGTGTTTTGATTTCCAAACAGAATTTCATCCCATTCAAGCAGCCAACGTTAAGGAATGATTTGGAAATACTGATGCTGAATCTCACATCAAGAGCCATAGCAATGATTTGTGGAACTGAAACCAAGTCTTTATAAGAATTTTATTGGGTTCTTATCAAGGAACTACAAGACAGTACTTATATTGGAGATAATGCAGAAAACTTCTATTTTAGCAGACAAAGCATTACAACAAGTTAATGGTACTGAAAGCAAGATTGCTATTTTTCTTTGTGTGGAAACTGGTCTCTGCAATCAGAAATACAGCTCTATGGAGAAGAATGCTTCACCACTGTCCTTCAGTTGCTTAGTACTTTTTTTTTAATAGCAAAACCTATGCTCTGGCTGCTAGATTGTCTTCCTAGTTAAATAAAATCTTGAGGGGTTTGCTTGTGTAATAGCAAAGACTTTCCTTGTTTGCTTGCAGAGGTGAATGATGATTTTTATTGTTTTCTTTTTCTTCAAGAATGTAGCTTATCTTGGACACATACATTAAAAAAGTAAAACTAGAGTTAAAATTAGAACTATTGCACATAACAGAAGCTTGTGATTTGAAATCGGCTTCGTGTTGTCTTTAAAATTTCTGTTGGCTGATAATTGCAGCTTTAACTGCAGAGTTTCTTCTTTATCTGGTTAAATCAGAGGCTCTGCTTGAGACTCGACTCTTGACTGTACAGGTGAGAGCTCTGCACAACTCCAGCTCTTGTATCCTGCTGCCGCTGCCTCGGCAATGTGCGGGGACAGGGCTTGGATGGAGCATATCCTATAGCTCTTCTAAATTTAATCGCTTCATCCCACTTCTACAGCAAATTGCTCATCAAAACCACTTCCAGTCTAAAACTGACCTACCAAATTGAAAAAAACCAAACCAAAAAATCAGGCTATATCCCTGTTTGCTTTTGTGGAGCTCAGAAGTTGATTAGTAGTGCTAGAGGTTTTGAGGTTTGTTGTTTATTTGTTTATTGCTTGCTTGCTTCTGATTTATTGACTTGTTTGTCTTCATAATTTGTTGTATGTTTGATTTTTCTAATGCTTACCCAGAGGTCATATTTTGTATTCTGAAGGCTGTGAATGGAAGTAACTGACGAGCAGCAGGCAGTGATTCTGTATGTGCTGAAGATTTGACAATTACAAAAATAGCCTTGTAAATGGATGGCTGTCTTCAATGACTGGAGAAGTGAGCACTTGTTGAAGTAAACAGCTGTGAAGGAATTTCCTAGTAATTGCTATGAATTTCTTTTGAAAGTAATTGTTTTAAATAGCTAGTACGAGTTCATCCACTTTGATAACTTCCTGTAACTCCTCCTGGCTGTGCTTGGATAGAACTCAATGAATCACTTAAAACAATAAAGGTATAAGTCAAAAAATAGCTTGATATATTATCTTTTCTAAAATTAGAATGTTCAAATGGAAAGGCCTTTATCGATCATATTTTTTGTAATTACAGAAATGGAGTGAAAAGAGAACTAGAATTTTCTTCTCTTTAGTGCCTGTCACTTTTGACTTAGTTTTAAATAAAGATTAAGTACATTTATGTAGTCTTTGGTGTGTGTGTGTCCCATATGTTGGGAGAAAGAAAGGAGGACAAGAATCATGTAGTGTCTGTTGCTTTGTGAAGGTTGGCACTTAAGTAGAGAGGCTGATAAAGATGATAACAATGTAAAAGAAGGTATTTTTGAAGTGGTGTAGCTACTTCAGCTGCTTTGGTACAAAAGGGCCATATGCTGTCTTAACGCAACTAGAAAAAACTCTCATTGTATTTCCTGTATTTCCAGGGAGGAGATTCTAAATGTGGTTTTTAAATTCCATCCCATATTTTTAATTATTTTTTTCATTTTATTTAACTTGGCTGCTGATATTCAAAGAACAGAGTTCTTAGCAGAACAGGTATTTTAACAATGTGGTTGGCATATAAAACTTCTATCATCACACTTGAGAAAATTTGTGTGGAAAAAAAAAAAAAATTGGTCTTACATTTTTGTTGAAGTAGCTGTACTTTACTGAGTATTGATGCTTGCCTGAAAGAGGGTTCTCTTACTTCCCTAAACTTGAAATTGATAGGTGGTTTTTTTGCACTGTGTACTTAATTTCTGTAAGGATATGCAGGACAACTATATATATTCTTTTCTTTTTTTTTTAAGGCAGCAGTAGTGTAAAATGAGTGGGTGTGTTGGAGATCTGCTGGGACGGAGTAGCTATTGCTTTCTGGCTTGCATAGATATCTCTCTTTTTCCTTTTTCTTTTTTAATCTTTGTGCTCAAAGTGAAGCTGAGCACAATCAATCAAGCAAAAGAAAATTCATAGTTAAAGTCATGTTTTTTGGGCTCTGTATTTGTTTGGTAATCTCTGAAAGCTGTAGCATCTATATAGATATTTCTTCAAGGCACATTACTCTGCCTGTCATGCTGCCAAGCAACTTGACTGCTAGCAAATGAGCTCTGAGTCATGGTATCATTGCTGCATGGTTTATTACCTCAACAAACTATTCATGTCAAATAAATCAGGCTCCCTACAAAATGAAGTGGCAGAATAAATTGTACCTAGAAGAGTTCAGTGAAAGCTGTGTTCTTCTTCAGCTCCTGGCAAAGACTGCTGCTAATAAGAGCTGATTAAGAATTCTGGTTGCATGGCATTGTCTGAATTGAACTGGTGGTGTTTGTGATACAGAGATTAGATGCAAGGATTCTGTGTATTATAGCCAACTTTCTTCTCTCAAGTGCATACTTCTACATATTTCTTTTATTCTTTGGCGAAATATCTTTGAGACAAGTGTTGGAGACAAGTTTCACTTGAGTAATTATTACAAGTTCAACAAACAATAATTTCATTGTCCTTAATGGAACTGTTTGCTGTAAATTATGCAAGGCAGTTTTGCCTGAGAACTGCAAGTGGTGATGTACAAAGTGTCTAGGTTGGAGCTGAGAGGTGTTTGAAGAAGTAAAAGACCATTTTTGTTACAGATGTACAGCAACACACAAAAAATAAAATCTGTATTTTGTTTCCTTTACGGGGAGGTGGATGTAAATAACAAGCATTGGTATTCTAGTGTCTCGATTAAACATGTGAACAAATTTCAAATAGCTTTTAAAGCTGATTGGCTTTGCGGGTCAAATGGCTTTACTGGAAGTCAAGGATGAGATCTCGGAATCATAGAATACCTGAGGAGGGAAGCATTTCCTGAGTCCAACATTCCCTGTTCAACGCAGGATCAGCTAGAGCAGCTTGCTCTGTGAAACCCAAGTCTTCCTTAATATGAACATGATCCTGGGTAGCTCCAGTTGTCAGAAACACGCTTGCCATTTCCTTTTGGTGTCTTGCTTCAATGTCTATTATAGCTTAAAATTTATTTGAAATGACTTCATGCAGCTTAGTTTTCTGGACTTGCTACAAAAACATTTTTATTCTTTGGTTTCCCAACACCCAAAAATTGCAAAGTATTGTCACATTTGAAGGAAGTTGCACAGATTTAGCATTGCTGACTTAATTCTGTGAGGCTTGTTTGAATTTAAAGTGGAACAAAAGAACTGCAATTGAGACAATTATTTTGGTAGAAGGAGACTATGTCAGGCACCAAGCAGCAGTAGCAGTGTCTCTTCCTATCCTTTTGTATGAGAGAGAGTATCAATAATGAAAAGGGAGGGTAGGGGGAAAACAGAACAAAGACTATGCCAAGCTGAAGTATGCAACTCTTGTGTCTCTTAAGTCAGTGTGAACAGGTGGAATCCAGAGGAATTATTTGGTACTTCCAATTTACATTCAATTCATTCTTCCATTGCGTTGAAGACAAATGTGTTTCCAGTATTCAAACAACAAATCCATTCTTTTCTTCTATGCCATGAGAAGATGCCCAGGGGATTTACCTGTGCTCTCCTCAGTATGGACGTATTGTCTGGAAGTTTGAGGGCTATGTGCAAGAAGTCCTGTGTCCTTGTCTATCAATTGGCATATTTTTTAGCTGGGAAGCTTACAGGTTTATGACAGTAAATGTCAATCTTTGCTGCTTAAAAGTTGTGCTTGATTATGTTGAAAGAGGAGGGGGTAAATAAGAAAAGGTACTGTAAATTACTTTGATCCCAATCTTAAATCTGACTGAAGTGATAATGGAGATTTTGGTGGTTTATTTTGTGGGAAGTTTGGACTGTTTGGTACTGAAACAGGTCTGCTGTGTGTCTGTGTATATGAAGATGCAAGTACATCAAACAGTGTAGCATGGTGTTGATCTTCAAAACTGGGGATGAAATAAAAAATACTTAATATATCCAAGTGTAAAGCAGCTTGCACAGTCATTACTAATCACAGGCATAAGAGGAACTGTGAAGTCAGTAGGCTTGTGAAAGGAGGCTCTGGGTATTTCAATGTATGATTACTTAGAGTGAATAATCTGTTTTATTAATAGATAATGTCACATGGAAATGTGCAATGCATATAAGTAATGCATAATTTTAAACAATGGTCATGTAATTGCCTTTCTTTTTCTTGGTATTCTGCCCTTTCTAGGAATGTCTGTCAAGTTTTAAATCCCAGATCCTGGAAATTCCATAGTAAGTGTCAGGCTTTTTGGTTCATTGGGTGTTCCTCTTCTCCCTCCCTTCATGGCATCCATTTGTGATACCACTTTTAATGTATGCTGTGGCACCGTCCATATATCTAATCACTGTCTTCTGGTTTGATGTAGAGCAGTAATTTTTTGTGATTGGTATTACTGCTTCTGTGGAAATATTGCTGTCTTCAAAGCAGCTCACAATCTATTGGATGCTTCAAGGACATCTTGCTGAGATGTGAATGAGGTGGGATGTGTATAGAGACAAGTAGTAAGGTTCTGCCATTTCCCTAGGTAAGGTATGCAAAAGACAGCTGAAATTTGGTAAATGTATTTTAATAAATCAAAAGAAATATACTTTTTATAAAAATTATGTTTTTTACCCTTTGCAAGATGGTGATAGGTCTCAGTGATCCGTAGTATTCGCTTTTTGTCTCCAAGTCCAGGCTTCTCTGGCTTTCTTTCACTGTGACCCTGGTGCTCTGGAAGGCTGACCAGTAAATGCTGTAGGCACATTCTTCTGCAGGCAGAGGACAGTCATGTGAAACTGTGGTCTTGAGGGTATTGTTTTTTCACTTGTCTTGACTGCAGTGGTTTCCCTGGAAGGTTTGCTTCAGAAATTCATGTAAGCAGTGTGATTTCATAAGAATTGTCCCCACGGTAGCTTCTTACCGCCTTGTACGGTAACAAAATGAGACTTGGTCTGTGCAAAGGTGGTGTGGTGTGCTATGTTACTGGGCCTGAGGCAGCTTTCCAGAAGAACAGGAGTCTTTTTTTACTGAGCTGCAGTCAGAAGCCAGTGGCAGCTCCATTGTTCCTAGCTGCTGGAGAACACAGTAACAGATTTTGCTGTGTTTTATAAATGTCTGAAGCAAAACATCTGTATCCAGACAGGTTGTCTTCAAAACTGAAATAGCTAAGGTTTTCTAAACCTTTCAAAAGAGTGTGAAAGCAAACCTCGGTTCATAGGTGGCTTCTGAAAAGTGGGATGAAATAAAGCTTTATTCTGATGTTGGTTTGATGTGTTTGTTGGCTTTGGAAGCTGCTTAGTTTCTCTGGCATTTTTCCGCACTTCTTTTATGAGCAATTAGTGTATGTGACACAATCTGTACAAACAGCGGAAGAGTCTAAATAAAGGAGCCCAAGACACCTGGAAGATGACTGAGTTGAGTTTGTTGTGCCAGCTCCGCTTTGCCAGTCGTGTAACTACTCTGCATTTTGTCAAAGGTCCTGTCAGAGGTATTCCCTTTATAATGTAGAAGGGCAGGTACCTCGAGACTATGAAGTGATTTCTGCTTCTCAATGCTATTCTCTTATGAATGAGGACTGAGATACAAAGAACAATATCCATCTAAAACACACACAGAAATTAGAACTTCTGAAGGGCTGAAAGGAATGTCCTGTAAGGCCCATGGCTAAGGGCCTTGGGTTTATGAAGTTTGGAGGAAAGGAGGCTGAGGGGTGAACTCATTGCTCTCTACAGCTTCCTGAGCAGGGGAAATGGAGAGCGAGGTGCTGAGCTCTTCTCCTTGGCATCCAGTGACAGGACATGTGGGAATATTTGAAAACTGCACCAGGGGAGGTTTAAACTGGATGCTGGGAAGCATTTATTTACTGAGAGTGTGGTCAAACACTGCAGCAGTCTTCCTAGGGAGGTGGTTGATGCCCCAAGCCTGCCCGTGTTTGGGACATTTGAACAGTGCCCTTAGGAACACACTTTAACTTTTGGTCATCCCTGCTGTGATCAGGCACTTGGACTAGTGATCATTATAGGTCCCTTCCAACTGAAATACTCTGTTCTAGAAGAGAATGCTAGATCCAGTCTCTGTCTAGTTCTTCTGGTAGAAGAGATCCTTTTGCTGGAAGTAGTAAATGCCATATATTCTAGCAGTTAATAATAATGCCCTGCGTAATAAGACAAGTGATGCTTTCTAAAACTGGTAAAATGAGCAATGGTAGAAGTAATGCCAGTGTTGGCTCCATTCCTCACAGACAGCACCTTGTGTTTATGAGCAGAATTAATGAGGAGGTAAAATCACTGTTATTCTTCTGACTTGTTCGTTAAAGGTGTTAACTAAATGTAGGAACATAGCTTATCCAAAATATTTATTGGAAAGTTAGTCTTCAGATCAGCACTGGGAGCCAGTTGTTCAGAGTATCTTACCAGAATGTCAATGACCTGCTGTGTACTGGTGTTTGTTGTGAAATGAAACCATTATCTGATTATCTACAGTGTGTTTCTTCAGTGTGGCATAATCACATATTTGATTTCCATTCCTCTTTTTCCTCATAGTAAGAGTGAAAATGTGAGAAATTGGCAGATAGTTCCTGTGTCTTCATTGGTCTTCTATCCTCCACCATCTGCAAACACACAGGAAGGTTGTGACACACTGTGTTGTTCTGGATATGCTGCCTACATTTCCACGTCACAGGATGTTAACAGTGATGACATATGTTTGAAGTGGCATTTGATCAAGTCACTGAGCAGATACCTGACCACCCTGTACAGGTCACTTTCCTTTGCTCTCCTTGGCAGGGAGAATTCCTGCTGTGTTCCTGTCGCTGTGTGTAGGAATGCTGTTGTTATCAGTAGTGATTAACAGGTAGCTCCTGGACACTTGTGGATCATTTGGCAGTGGAGTGAAGATGGAATGGGAAAGAGGAGACCAAACAAACTGAACAGAATAATTTAGTTCTTGAATTATGGACTTTGTGTATTTATTGTTGTCCTGACCTGCTGGTCTCTTATCTTTGAGTAACAGGATTTTGTCATTGAGTAACTGCAGCAGACAATCCATGAACTATCAGTGTGGTCAGTTAAGGATTCCTTCTCCAAGGGAATCTTTTGCAAATGGAATTATTGATTAATTTTGCCAGAGAAGTTCAGAGTACCTCATCTCTTAGAGGGAGCCTGAAGGAATCCAGAATGGGACTCCTGCCAGATGGATGCTGGATGCTTTAGATGCCACGAGCTCTGAGGAGGCAGAGGGAGAAAATGGATGGTACCCTCAACATAAGCCAGACAGTTTTGATTAAAGGCTTAACAGTGGACCTTCCTCTGCAGCAAGGGATTACTTTATTCTGACAGCGCTTTTAGTTTCTAATGGCAAAAGTTTAGACTTGGGGTTCCAGGATTGATTCATCCAGGAGCAAGTCCTAGTGTTCTGATGCTTACCTGACATAATCTGTTTTATTGATTGAAATAGGCTGAAAAGTCGTTGCAGAATCAGAGACTGGTTAATGTTGCAAGGAACTACTGAGTGTCATGCCTGTGCTCTCAAGCAGGGCTCCCTAGACCCACTCGTGCAGGACTATGTCCAGATGGCTTTTGAGTATCTCTGAGGGAGAACCCACCATGTTCCTGGGAAACCTGCACCAGTGCTTAATCACCCTCAGAGTAAAGACGTGTCTCCTGCTGTTCAGACGGCACCTTCTGTGTTTCCGTTTGTCCCCACGGCCTCTGGTCCTGCCACTGAGCACACTGAAAGGAGGCTGCCTCTGTTGTCTTTTCACCTTCCCTCCAGGTATTTGCATACGTTGGTAAGATCTCCTGCCGAATGGGCCCAGCTGTCTCAGCCCGTCCTCCCAAGAGGGATGCTGCAGTCCCTTATCCTAGTGGCCATTTGTTGGACTCACTCCAGTATGCCCATGTCTCCCTTTTACTGGTGTGGTGGGTTGACCCCGGCACGGCACCAGGTGCCCACCAAGCCCTTCTATCACTCCCCCCGACCCCCTTCAGCACAGCACACAGGGAGAGAATGAGACACAAAGCACAGGGGTGTGGGTTATGATAGATAAGATGTTATTTTCTACTTCCCATCCTCAGACGATGTCAGGCCGAGTCCAGGAAGCAGGGCTCCAGGAACACGTAGCAACTGCTTGGAGGACAAAGCTGAATGCCCCCCCATCCTCCTCCTGCCCTCTCCCTTTATAGTTGAGCTGATGTCATATGGTATGGAATATCCCACTGGTCAGCTCAGGTTGGCTGTATCCTCTCTCCCATCCTGCCCCCCATCCTCTGGTGCCGTGTGAGCACTGGCAGCAATAACACGGGTGTGTTATCAACACCCTCCAGCTCCCAGTGCTGCAGCGTGAGGGCTGGATGGGGAAAAGCAGCTCAGCCAGACCCACTACAACTGAAAAACCCAGCACTGCACCCAGCACTCCAAGTGTGGCCTCACCAGTGCTGAGTAGAGGGGACGGGTCCCCTCCCTCAGCCTGCGGGCAACGCTTTGCCTGATGCAGCCTGGGGTACCTTTAGCCTGCTTTGTGGTGAGGGCACACTGCTGGCTCACATCTGAAATGAGCTGTTGTCTACGTAGGAGAAACTTTTATTTTGGAAAACTAACACCTGAGTGTTTTCCCTTAAGAAAACCTATTAAAATACTTAAGTCTACTAGCTTTAACACCATGCCAACTTGCTTTTGTACAAATCTTTACAGCCATGATATTTGTTTATTTTCTGTATCTGAGACCATACTAGTTTATTGTGTGTTTGATTTTGCTTTTTGACTTAAATCTAAAGCAATGCCTTAAGACACTTGCAGATTTCCAAAGATCATGTTCTCATTTTTAGTAAGTAATTTATTATTAAGTGTTCTCCCACAGTTCAATCACTTTCTGGTCCCCTTTCTTAAAAATGAAGGGGTGTGATAGGCTTTCTGTGGTGTTTGTTGTTGGTTTTTTTTGTTTGTGTGGTTTTGTGGTGTGCTGTTTTGGTTTTGTATTTTTTTCTTCTATTCCCCTTGCCCCCTCCCCCCCCCAGTTTCTAAGTGAAAGGAAGCTAATGCTATGCCTGTGGGTTTGGATTTGGTCAACTGATTCAATCGGTGTGGGCATAAATTTGGCTTTCTTCAAAATAATTCCCTTTGCTTGTTGTGAAAATTAGATGTGAAGTGGAGGAGAGAGTACTGGCCATTCGAAGGCTGTAACACTTGTAAAAACTTCACCCACCTCCTGCAGACTTGCCTTGGCCTGTGGGCTGAGCATAGATGTCCTCTGGGACACACGTGTTCCCCTTCACTATCTGGACCTTCTGCTTCCGTTCTTAGAATCACAGAATGTCTTTGGCTGGAAGAGACCTTCAAGATCATCTAGTCCAACCTTCAACCCAACACTGCAAGCTCACCACTAAACCATGTCCCTAAGCACCAGGTCCACACACCATTTAAATGCCTCCAGGGATGGCAGCTCCACCACTGCCCTGGGCAGACCATTCCAATGTTTGATAACCCTTCTGGTGGAGAAATGTTTCCTAATATCCACCCTAAACCTCCCCTGGCACAGCTTGCATCCATTCCCTCTGGTCCTGTTACATATCACCAGGGAACCTCCTAATTGTTGCATTCCTGTGAACCTCTGCAGCTCTTTACTGGTTTCCTTCTGGCTGCTGCCTTTCTGTAGAACACTGCGTGGTGCCTTGACCTGTTGTCCGTTCAACTCCCCATGCCTTTCCATGCTCTCCAGTTCCTGTGCGGTTCGTTCATTATTCCTGAATTTGAACTGGTGGTGTTTAGCTGTGATGTATTAGTGCCCTCCAGTTTTCCTGTATCCATGTCTGATACGAGCATTTCTGCAGCTCAGCCTCTGACCTAATATTGAACAGAGGAAGGCTCTTTTGGTTTCAGGTGGGAAAATTGTTGTTGCCTGTCTTCTGCAGGTTTTTGGGGTAATAAGTGTTGGATGGTAGTTACAGAGCCAGCTACTTAAAAATGACTTTAATGTTCCTGTTCTTCTTTTCGAAGGGATTAACTATGTTCCCAAATAATGATCTCATCAGAGCATGTACCAGCATCTCATTTCCTTTAGGGTTCTTTTAAAAGATCATTTTGAGATGATAATCCTTGCTAGAATGTCTTAATTATTAAAAAAAAAAAACCCCAACAAACAGGCAAACACTACCACCCACCCCTCAAAAAAACCCCACGCCAACAAACAAACACAAACAAACAAAAAAACCCACAAAAAACAAACCCCAAGCAAACAAAAAAGTAAAAATCAGTGGGTGTTTGCTGTCACTTTTACAGTCTGAGTCTGACATAGTTCAGCATACCAAAGGTTAAGAGGGAAGTATGTGAGAAGTGAATTGGGAAAAGGGCCTTTGGCTTCATTAGTTGATGTATAGACTTTGGTAGCTGTTACTTTTTTTCCTACAAATACAGTTTGCAGGGAGTGGGGTTTTTGTTTGTTTAATTGTTATTTTTGTTGTTTGGGGTTTTTTTAAACAATAATCTGCATCATGCTTTCCAGCTAAACCTTGGCAAAGGGGTGACTTAACTTCTAAAAAGAGACTAGCAGCTTTACTGTTTAAATGTCATAGGCTATTTTGGAGATTATTTGGCTGCGGTAATGAAAGAGATTATATCATTCATGAAACTTCAGATCTCCATGATACTTGAACTATATAAATACAATGAAATATGATTTCCAGCAGTTGCATAAATAGACCTCCAAGTCAAAACATTTCTAGATAGTAAAAGAGCATTTTTGGACTTCCTTGATGACCCAGAAATGATTTTAGACAACTGACTTTCCCAGTCTCAGGTATTCCACTGGGACACAAAACTCTTTAAAATACAGAGTACAGAATTCTACTGACCAACCAGTTGTGTGGAGGTCACTATTTAAATGAAGCGAGTATAAACCTTTCTTTTAGATGAGCATAGGCTTTTAGAAAGAGATTGATTCTTGATGATTTGCTACTTAAAATGTTAATTGGACATTGAAGGCTTCTGAGCTGAGGAGTATTACAAGTACTTTCAATTTACTGTTCTGTTTTGGTTTGTTGTTTTCTTTGCTTTTAAAGGGGGAGGACCCAACAAAATCTTCTGGTTTTAAGTGCATTGCTTTGGTTTTGGCAAATGAGGTAGACTGTGATAGAGACCAGCAGGACTAAACATGAGTAGACCCCAAACAGTGCTCTGTTTCTTCCTACACTTTCTTCGCGCAGTTGCTGAAAAGGAGAAAATAGGAAGATTTATGTCAATAGCTTAACACTCCTGGTAGTGCCTTTTTGAAGGAAGAAGCCTTCATTTTTCTTCTTGCTTCTCTGCCTGCTTCTTTCCTACTGTGCTGATCAGATGTCTTCTGAGAATTGATGTGTGGGTTGGTTCTGCAGAGTCCAAGATCACTGCTCAGAGATGAGGAGCAAAGCTTTCAGTGGAACGTGACTTTCAGGTTTTTAATCCACAACTTCTTTCCATCTGTTCCTGAGGTAAGCATGCCTGTCTGGGGGGGTTTATGAAGCTTGCCCACAGAGGGCTGCTGTCTGTGTTGCTTTGGCCATAAACTTTATATCCTCGTTTAGGATGGTGCTAAATTGAATGCCATAGCTCTATTACTAGAGTTGTCTTGCTCAATATTTTCTCTCCTCTTTATAGAAATGAAGGAATTGAGTATTCTAAGCATAGAATTTAGATTTCTGAATTTCTTCAGAGATTTTGTCCTCTTTTTTTTGCAGTCCCTGCTTTCCCAAAGGTGTTAAGAAGTATTCCATCCAGGTTTTCCAGGAGAAAAGCATGTAGTGTACAGGAGATACATGTAGAAGAAAAAAGTATGTGTGAGAACTTCTGCTCAGTTCAATTTTCTGCAGTGCCTGCATTTTATTTTTGCATTTCATTCTGTGTTCTGTGGCTTATTGAAAAGAAATTTGGTACACAAAGTATTTGAACAATGTGCAAATTAGAAGCTAGAAAAAAGATTGTGGGTCACCTCCTTATTAGCAAACAAATGTTTCTGAAATTACTGGTGCCAAAGCCTCCTTCTCACTCGAAAATATTTGTTGGCATTGATCAGGAGATAAGAGAGGTGTAGACTGCCCACCCCCACAGCATAGCTGAACGCCTTAATCAAACAATGTTTAGCATATGGAATATGTGTTCAAAAATAGGTACCTGACTATATAATGCAAAATGCGAGTCTTTGCAGCAAATGTAACCTTGGTTTGACAGAGTTGGAAACATTTCAAAGAAATCTGAGTAGTACTAAAATGTTATGACACAAAAACAACTCCCGTGGGTGTATCTTCATTCCTGTTCTTGAGTTTGTCTTGCCAGATCATCAGCGTCTTGACTGGCTCCCACAGCTGTTTTTCCCCTCTATGGCATCTGAGCTCTTAACAGATTCTAGATTATAAATAATTCAAATACAGATGTCTTTTCGTCTACATACTGGACAATTTTTTTTAGGCAGATTCCTTTTCTCTCATTTCTAAAAATGTTTATTTGGGAAACAGTAACTCAATAATAGAGCTTTGGAAAAGGAGGCTGGAAGAGATTTGAGAGTTTATCTAGAGCTCTATAATCAAAGGCAGTTTGAGATCTTTTAAAAATAATAATTTATTAAAAAAAAAAATCCAGAAATAGTTTCCAGTCTTGCTAGGCAATACGTATAGGTGCTTAACTATGCTTGTGGTTAGATTTTCCTAGAAATTAGCCTGAGTTTAGCCTAAATCTTCCGTAGTTTGGGTCCATCTGTTTAGGGAAGTGTATTCACTCGCCATTTGCAGCAGTCTTATTTATGTCTCCTTTCAGTCCAGTGAAGCCTGAACACATCTATTTATATCTCTCCTCAGGTTGGTTTTTTTTCAAGGCCTCTTTTCATTTTTGTGTAGATGCTTTTGGACTCATTTCAGATGTTCTATGTCATTTGGTGATGTTCTTTTCAGAACAGGTTGAGATATTTGTAATGCGAAGCAGAGTAAAGAGCTTTTTCTGCCTGGCTTGCAGTGCTGTGACTTTCCACAGATTCTTTTCTGCTCTAATGCTACCTAATACTTGGTTTCCATTACAGAGAAGTATGGTTGATTATTTACAGCCAAAATTGTGCTTTGCACATAATGTAATTCAACTCCATTTGATGCTTTTAAGCATTTCTTAATTTTTATCTTGGATTTATTTTTTCCCCCCAAGATAACTTGGTTTTCTGATCAACCAAGTGTTTGCAGTTTTTAATGTCCACCTGCAGATTTAATTAGTGCACTTGCTGTCACCGAAATACTTAATAAATGTTTTGTGTTGTTTCGGAATGTTTATGTTTGTAGCCCTCTATCTAATACATCATAGTGATTTGATGGTGTTTCATTGATACCTTTTTTGTCCTGGTACTGTTTGGGTAGTGGCAGGTAGACCCCAGCAACCTGCAGGTGAGGATTAAGCCAGAGAAGCTGGCTGTATCCACGGCTGTGCCTCCCAGGGGCTCTGCTCCTCGGATGGGCACGGTGCAGCTCGCAGGGCAGCCACGGCTGTTAGCTGCGGTCAGCTAAGCAAGCCATTGCAGATAGGCTGCTTTGATAGTACTTGTTGTGGAACAAGCCTCCCAGTCAGCTGTCTTGCACTAATCGGTGTTTAGAAATTTATACTGGATAAAAAAGGAAAAAACCCCACAAAACCCTTTATAATCTTTGATATCTGAGATTGCCTTTCTACTTTTCAAAATCAGTTCCTAAAAAGCCTTAGACCTTTTTTCCAGTTTTGAGGAGATCTTACACATGCTACATTCTTCTCAGTGGGTAATTATTAAATATGGCTAATTAAGCTGCATTTAATGTCTAAAAGAAATCTGATTTATCTTTACATTTCACTTGTATTTCGATTTGTCAACTCTTACCTCTCCGTGTTGTCTCTAAACTTTATTTTTTGTGTTCTGAAATTGGCAATAATGCCTTTAGGATTTACAGGCTACTTGATTTGCATGGTTTTGAATGTATTGTAACTGTTAGAAGGAAAGTTGGATCAAAAGCAGCGTCATATGAGTTGCTCTTAAGCACTGAGTGTTTGTTAGTGGGAAAAGGCTGCTGTTTTATGTCTCATTTACTAACAGGAAGCTAGTAGAAGAAGACTTTTTCTAGGTAGGAATTTAGCAACCCTGCAACTCAGAATTACAAGTATCAATGTTCTGAAGAAGATTCACAGAATGGTTGAGGTTGAAAGGGAGTTCTGGAGGACATCTGGTCCAACTCCCCTGCTCAAGGAGGACCACCTTGAACATGTTGCCCAGATCCATGTACAGATGGCTTTTGAGTATCTCGGAGGGAGACTCCACAACCTCTCTGGGTAACCTGTGCCAGTGCACAGTGCTGTATCCCAGGACTGGATACAGCACTCCAGCTGTGGCCTCATTAGGGCAGAGCAGAGGAGATGGACAGACTCCCTTGACCCCCTGGCAATGCTTTAATTCAGTGAGCAATTGCAGGTAACAGTGTTGTCTTCAAAGGAAGGCTTTGAGGAAACTTCGTAACTAATAAAAGATAATAAATGGACCAAAATAAGATAGGCTTAGTTCAACATTTGAAAAAGCAAACAATGTTTACTTGAGGCTGTTTAACTGTGCATACAACATAGTTGTCTTGAAATTAGGAATGGGATCTGTATATCCTGGAGAACCTCCGAGAGAAGCTTCGTAAAGTAACCTGTGTGAAGTGAAGAATAATGGGGAAGACAGTGTTCTTACATGGATGGGGGATGTGGTGATTTCACATGAAGTATTGCACAATTACAGAGAATTCAGAGAAGTTTATGAAACAAATCAAGAGGTGTGGAAAACATGGGTGAGAAATTGAGGACATTTGAGTTAGTTATCTTGAAAGAGAAGTTAATTAGAATGGCTGTAAGATCAGAACCTGCCTGAAGCTGTTTGTCTGCATAGGAGAAACTGCACTTCTGTTGTAGGATGGGGTGGAGGAGATGGGGAAGGGATCTGGGATGGAAACCTGGATTTGATGTTCCTATTGCTGCTGAGAAAATACAAGATCCAGGAGTTAGGATTGTCCAATAGGGATTACCCATTTCTAAAAATAAGTATTTTTGTTCCTGGCAATCTGTTGCCTTAAGTACCTACTTTTAATTATGTATCTAATTGTGTTATGAATAGAGATGTATATGAAAAGGATAGGGAAGCCATCTTCTCTCATGAGAATGGAAAACCAAATGGTTTTTAAAATTCCACTTGCAAAAGGTTCAACGGTTTGTTTGCTTCTGTCTCAGTTCATAGTGGAAATCTAGATTTTAATTTTCTAGGACTTTCCTGGGATCAAGACTGTAGGAAAATTCTAAGAAGGACTTATCCCAGTAATATCCTTCCTAGAGAGGAAGGATGCTGGAAGGCTTATACAAGGTGGACATTTAAATCTAAAATGGTTTCTAAACATAAGGAATTAAGATAAAACTTTAATGAGGTAAACTTTCAAAGGAGACTTTAAAGTCCATATTACGCAGCTTCTCATACAGCACAGACACAGTATTTCCCACAGTTATACCAATAGTTTGTTTAGTTAATTGTATTTACAAATCAAGATTGGATGCTTTTGCAGAGGATTCTAAGCATCTGAAAATGCCTTTGATTGAAAGTTGATTCCTGTAGCCACTTTTCTTGACCCTTGTCTGAATGGTTTTGAGCGTTACTCCTGGTGTTATTTCTCGTTACGCCTGCCTGGTTTTTGCCATTTTCATAGGCCTTCCAATGAACCCTCCCCATTCTTCTACTATGAAAGGAACGTTTGTCTTCTAACCAGGTATTTTCTAGTCTGAGGTACTGTGCCAAGTGGTTCTCACAACTGCTTCTGGTTTATCTGCTCCCAGTGATGATGACACTGAGTTAGGTGAGCCATTCTTTTGATCATTTATGTAAAGCAAAGATTGTCAAAGAAGTGCTGAAATAAATTGCAGTGAACAAAATACATTGTGACTAGTGTCTTCCTCGTAGGACAAGGACAGGTGGATCTCTTGTAGGGAGGGGGGAAATGGCTTCTTCTTGTGAGAGCTTGTTTAGGGACTAAGGGATGGACAAGTTGCTCAGAAGTGGCAAAAATGAGAGTTGCAGAGGGAGCTGCTGATGTCCGTGGCTCGTCTGGAGGCTGTGAGGCTTCAGTGAGGGGCCAGGACAGGGCAGCCAGGCCTTGGAATGGATGGGGAGAGTTTCCGAGGCACTGGGGTAACTGAGCAGAATCCACCACTTCAGAAAATAGTGCAGTTGGCTGGGACTACGAGCCTGTCTGCCAAGGACACAATGAACAGAGGGAGGGATGTGCTTTGTGTTCTGTTTGCCCTACTTGCTCTCAGATTTTTCTGCTTGAAATGTAAGCTTCCAGTTCTTCTAGTAATGCATGAGTGTGTGGCAGTTCTGTTCTGTTGCGTGTTGTGTCGCACCCCTCCCAATTAAAAAGCCTTTATGACACTTCTGGAAAGCTTTCTGTAAAGGGGGTTGTGTGTGTGTGGACCCAGGCATGTAATTTTAAAACTGTGGCTAACTGGGTGCTTTGTGTAACTCCTGTCCTCCTTTAAGTGCTCTGGGCCATGCACATGTGGAGATTTAATGATATTTTCCCATAGCAGATCGTAGCGGAGTGTACGGCTGTTAAAGGAAACCCATCTTTTTGACTCCTCCCCTCTCAGATGCTCTCCTGCCATTTCCCCAGTTATTTCTTCCAAAGTACCTTACAAATGTATGTCATCTTTAATAAAAATGTGCATTTTTCTACCATCTCTGCCACCTATATTAAAAGTTGAGGTGACACGTTCGTTCTCATAGCTACAGTCTTCTGCAACTTAAAAATCTGTATTTGTGAGTAAATAGTTTTGTATCTAGAGCAGTAAGAGAAATCTAAGATTTAACAACTTACAGTGCAATAGTCTTCTATTTAAATTCACATTTAAAGACTCTGCAAGTCTGTGTAGAAGGTACATATTTCTACTATTACATTAAAAGCACAGAGCTTTACAATCCCTGTATTTTACTACAATTCTATAAATGCAGTGATATTTTATAACTTAGTATAGGGTGCCATATAGATACAGACAAAACTGTATGCAAAAGTATCATTGTTGCATTTATCCTGCGTGGCAACATCTCAGCTGTGCTCCAGTATTGATCACTGCACCATAACTTCTTTCAGCCAGGTCTGCTTCACCTTGTGTCCCGGAGTACTCTTCTTGTGCAACTCTCCTTTCTTACAAGTGCTTGGAAGGATTTTGGTTATTTGAGGGAAGAAATCTTGTTTTGGGACAAAAAGCTGTTGGACACTACTATTTTATGCTTGGAATGCAGCTAGGTTTTTATTTGATAGCGAAATTGAGTAGGAAAAAGTTGCTCGTTTTCTTTATATGTTAATTTTATAAGATAAAATGTGGCAAACTTAAACTGAATAAATTAATAGTATGAGAGGTTTCAGGTGGAAGAGACCTCAAGAGGTCTTTGATCTAGCCTCCTGCTCAAAACAGAGTCAGCAGTGGGGTCAGATGAGATTACTTAGGACTTCATCCTGTTAGGTCTGGATAACCATCATCAGCATCCTATGCTGTTCTCCTTCGAGCTGATAATCAGCTGCTAGTAATCTATAAAAGTTCAAAGTGGACCTTGAGATCAAAACCCTACCCTACACTTCATCATCCACATTGAATTAGAATTGACTGCAGTTAATGTATGTTTTGTGAAGTGGTAATAAAATACCTTAGCCTAACAAACAAGTGCAAGACTGGGGCTACTTAAGAGCAGTTTTTGGAGCCTGGGGTTTCACTCGTACCTACAAATCTGGTCTCAGCTTTTTGCAGTGGTCCAGTGTGGTTTGGGCTGTGAAGAATAACTACTCCTTTAGATTAAAATTTTTGTCCCTTTATTCTTGCAGTCATGTATTTCATAAGAGACACCTATGTTCATCCTTTTTTTTTCTAGGTCATAGCCTTTATTGCTTCACTGTTGAAATAATTTGAGAAATAAATAGAGTCATTGCAGAGGTCTAGCACATCTGTATCTAGTGACAAGAATGAGTTTAGTCTAGAGGTCTGCTAATGTGTTCATGATCTCCTAAAAGTGCCTTCTCTGGCAAACCTACAAATATCTTAAGGGAATACTGATGATCTTTTGGCTATGTTACTGACTTTAATTCACTAGTAGCTGAGGGTTATCCTGTGTACTGCTTTCAGTTAACAGAAATATCTGATCTGCATGGTAGAGCCTTCATGAAGGCATGGCAGATCCTTCATATAGACTGAAAATACTTGAATAAGCTAACAACTGCAAAGGTTAAGCCTATTGTCTTTAGCTGTTAAATAATTAATTCACTATGAATTATGACAAGGCTGAAGCTCTCCCTTGCAGGGACTGTCAACTCTTCTCTTCCTCGTGTCTCTTTCTAGTATGAATGTGTGTGCTCATGTAAGACTATGTGAAATAGTGCTACAGCAAACAGGATTTGTCCCTAACACCCAGGAGAAGTTTGAAAGCTTTTCATCTTGATTTTTTTCTTTTTCAAATTAACATCACTTAAATTTTCTCTTTTAAGTAACAAAAAGTCATAAACAGAATATGTTTTCAGAGTAATGCTGTCTTTATAGAATGCTTTCTCAACCATTCAACCAACTAAAGCTGGGAGGAGAGTGATTACTATCAGAGCAAGAGCATTTTAAATGGTTGCAGAAATAGGACTCTGGGTGTTGAATAGTAATTTACATTTAACCCTGTCTGGAGATACAGCTGGTGGTCTTAAGATCAAGAAATAAGAATTTTGAAAACATAACTGATAATCAAATAACCAAGGCAAAAACCGGGAGTATAAACACAATGTGCTTGGTTTCACATGAAGAGAGTACAGCTGAGCTGAACCCCTCAAGGGGTAGTTTTCTCATGCTGGAAAAGACACACCTCAGAGTGACTGTGAGTGTGGATAAGTCTGTGCCACAGCAGGTGTACTCCTGGAGAGACTGTGTGTACCCCTGGAGACACACAGTGGCTCCCATCGGAGCGGGTGCACCCCTAAGGGACTGCAGGCTATGGACAAGACCAAGCCAGAGCAGGGACAAAGGGAGGAGTTCATTGCAATGTTAAATCCAATGGTCTGCTCCAAAGGGACCCCGGGCCTGGAGATTGTAATAGCAATACCTTTAAATTGTTGTAACCCGTCATCTGAGTTGAATGGTATAGGAATTACTGTATCAGGAACCACTTGATCAAGTGGATGACAGGCCTTCCTTATAAGAAGCAGTGCAAGTGCAGTAGTGATGCAATGTGAGCTGAATTTGATGCCCAATGACTTCACACAGCACACCACCTCTCCTGTCCTGGGTGATCACCATAACAGATGGAGGCCACAGTCACAGACTAGTAAAGGGTTTGGAGCATGTCTCTTATGAGGAAAGGCTGAAGGATCTGGGGCTGTTTAGCCTTGAGAAAAAGAAGGCTGAGGGGAGACCTTGCCCTCTCCACTACCTGCAGGGAGGTTGTAGCGAGGCAGGAGTTGGTCTGTTCTCCCTGGTGACAAGCGACAGAACAAGAGGCAATGGCCTGAAGTTGAAGCAGGGGAGGTTCAGGCTGGAGATTAGGAAGCATTTCTTTCCAGAAAGGGTTGTCAGGCATTGGAATGGGCTGCCCAGGGAGGTGGTGGAGTCACCATCCCTGGAGGTGTTTAAGAGGCAGGTAGGTGTTGTGCTTAGGGACATGGTTTACTGGTTTTTGATAGTGCTAGGGATAAGGTTGGACAGGATGATCTTGAAGGTCTCTTCTAGCCAATACTATTCTATGATTCTATTCTATTACTAAATTAAATAATTTTGTGGACAATTATGGATATTTTTACAGACATTTCCCAGGGGTGGTCCATAGACTAAGGGAATAATATCTGTATATTGTATCAAAGGATAAGAAGGGTGATGGTGGTTAATAAGGAAGTATTGGATAGTGTGGGACCTGAGCATGATGTCAATGGTATGGAATAAGGGCTGGAGAATGTGCTGGTTTTGGCTGGGGTAGAGTTAATTTTCTCAATGGTTCAATTTTGTGCTGCAAACAGTGTTCATAATCCAGGCATGTTTTAACTGTTTCTGAGCAATGCTTACACCAAGTCAAGGTGTCTTCTGCTTCTCACCCCACCCCACCAGCAAGCAGTCTGAGGGTGCAAAAGAAATTGGGCAGAGATGCAGCTGGGATAGCTGGCCCCAACTGGCCAAAGGGATATCCCATACCGTACGACATCATGCTCAACATATAAAGATGGGGGGAGAAGGAAGATAGGGAGTACTGAGTACCCATTATAGGTGAAGGAGCCCTGCTTTGCTGGAGCTGGCTGAACACCTGCCTGCCAATCAGGTGTGGTGAATGAATTTCTAGTTTACCTTTGGCTTGTGTGCACAGCTTTTGCTTTACTTTTCTACTTTACTTTTGCTTTTGTTAAACTGTCTTTATCTCAACTCACAAAAGTTTTCTCACTTTTACTCTTCTAACTCTCTCCCTTATCCCCCCAGGGGGGAGTGAGTGAGTTGCTGGCTGGGATAAAGCACAACAGGTCTGTGACTGAAACCTGTGGGTTTCTATCCGCTTGAAAGATGCCATCCACTTCCCCTCGCATTCTGGAGTCGCTAATATGTGTCATAAACCACAAACATGTTAGACGAGTGTTTTGAGGCATGTAGAACAGGGCATGCACATTTAGCTGAAGCTTTTCTTCATACTTGGTTTATAATGAGAACAGAGAAGGAAGCTTGACTGCAGTGATACTGCCAGGCATCACAGTAACAAATAATCTGTGTGCTTGTGTTACAGATTAGCTTGTGTTCACTCTTCCAATATATGACATTTTTTGAAAGTCTTGACATTCCTGGCGAGTGCAGCGTAGGAGCTTTTGGATGCATGCTACATTTCTGGCTGAGTGGCAATCGTGCTATTTTTAGGCCTGAAGGATTGCAGTGTGGAGTTTAACATACTTAGAATGGAATTAAAATTTCTCTTCTAGCTGAAAATTAGTGGTTTTAATTAACTTGAATACAATTTATACGTATGTCGAATGCTTTCTAACAATGCTTGTTTTAGAGAAGAAATGTTGTAAGTGTTCCTACAGTAGTAGCCATAAAGCAGTTCAGGGAATTGTAATCTTTAATGCACTTATTCATAGAATGCTCTTGTCAGCTAGGTAAGTGTTTCTGTTCATGTTTTACATATGGGGCAGGCAGAGGGATTGGAGTAACTCCAATATCAAGAGATATCTCTTGAGAATTTTCTTGTGCCTTTTGCTTTACCTGTAAATACAGAAATTTAAGTAAAGAAAGCTTTGACAAAGGAAGCTTTGAGCTGGCAAAATGATTACAGATACCTTCCTTGTATGTAACTTGCAGCCTCCAGGCTGTCCTGCTAGCAGCAAAAGATTTTGTTCATTGATAAGTCAGTGTTACAAAAGATTTGGGAGTGAGAAGTTCACTTGGTTGGACACCCTGTTTGTGACAAGAAAACAAACTGGTCTTAGCTTGTGTAAAGAATGGCTCATTGTTTGGTCATAGCCACACTTGCACAAAACAGAATAAATTAGTAGTATGAGGAAATTTCCAAATACTCAGTGAATATGAAAAGCGTTTGAATGCTGGCAGAAATGAATTGATGAAGAGTGGTTTCCTTGAGAGAATTTTAAGTGACTTTTCTCAATTCTATACATTCATTGAATGGAAAGCTGAGATCTATTGTGAGTTTTAGGAAATACAAGACGGAATAATTTGGGAAAGTAATGAAACACCTTTGTGAGGAGTGATAGGCAAATGGCATTAATATGGGTGTACATATAGGTGAATAGCTCACGGTTTTGATTCCTATCTCAAAGGACAGTCGATAAACAACCTGATATTCTTTATCCTCCTTAGCATTGACATGAAAATTGCATTTATACAGAAATGTATCCTCTTCTACTAGCGTGTGTTGTGACTAAACCTACCCAAACGTTTCTTCTAGTTGACTTTTACAGTATGTTGTTAGGGTCATATGATTTTTGGAAATCATTGATATGGCTGCAATAAAACTAATTTTTTTTAAAAGATATTTTTGTTTTTAGGTAATTGTGAGATAATTTGATTGCCCCGTGCATTTGGAGAGAAAATGTTGAAGGACAATAGAAGATCACGGACACAAGTGGTTTTGTATGTGTTTCACTGAAGAGCAGGGAGATTATTTAGCAGTTCAGTGGCTCAGTGTAGGCTGAAAGTGCAGCTAAGTTCAAATGTGTATGGAGTTAGGATCAAGACAGTATTCAAGTAAATCAAAACTAAAAAAAGGTATAGTTTATATAATTATAAATATATGTAATGCATAAATATGTGCCCTGAGAATACAGTTACTTCCTAACTTAGAGATCATAAATGTAGTTTTGAATAATTACTGTTTGCTGAGGGTTAACATATGACACTTCAGTAGTGACTGTGCCATGACTTTGACTGCCGTTGAGTAGTTAATGTTCTTTTTTTGGTTTCCCCTCGTTAACTGAAAGAAGGAAAAATGTTCCAAAAATCCATGCAAGGCTTTTCTCCTGATGGGTTCCTCATGTATTTGTATGCAGCAATCAACAGGTACTGATTTTTCCCAGCCATTGGTCTGAAGGGTTTCCTTCGGAGTGTGCTTCTGAGTAGGACAGCTGAGCGCCACAAATAACCATTATGCGTAGAGCTCACTTCTGTTGAGGATTGGTTTCCTGCCGTGCCAGTTCCATTGCATATCACTTTCTGTGGAGTGTCTCAAATTCACCTCTGGTAATAGTCCATTGTTGCTGTTATGTGGGAGAAGGGAAACCTGCATGAAAATAGAAGTTGCCATCCTGTGTTCAGGAGTAACCTGTGTCAGGCTTCGCCGTGGAGCAAAGCAAGTGGAGCTACCAGCAGGTTGTCTGCAGGCTGAGAGCAGGAGACAGCCGACTTCAGGGCAAATACTGTGACAGTGGTGAGGCTGATGTATCATGTGATGTTACATTCCTGGCCAGGCATTGATGAAAGGATGGAGAAAATATGAAACTGTTATGTGATTGTGGGGCTTTGTCTTGGCTTGAGAGGGGTAGAGTGGAAGAGGGAATTGGACAGAAATTAAACAAGTCATCTGAAGGGATAGGTCATTCCAGGTTAAAGAAGCATTAAGCACTGGGGCAAAGCAGGCATTTCATTTAAGCTATATTTTCAATAAATCACATTTTTCAGAAGAGCTGTTATTCCAAATGTTAGCCCGCCTGAGATGCGTATCTGATTGCCAGACAGCATAAAGAGCTTGGGAAGAAACAGAGCTGCTGCTCTGGTGCAGGTCAGACCTGCTGTGGGGCTTGCAGCCCACTCAGCAGCCGGTTAAAATCAGCGAGCTGTTTGATTCCTTCCTGATAGCAAGGCAGGAAATGGAGTGGGAAACGGAGTACCGTCATCCCCTCGGATAAGCGCCTCTGTCGAAGAGGACCTTTTGCTTTGAGCAGTGGTTTAAAGGCAGCACGCAGCTCTGTTAGGTGTGAACACCAACGCCTGGCTTTCCTTTGGCATCAGGATCATCGAAATATTCCCTTCCTGTAACTCAGTTTGATTCCTGTGGCCTCTCACTTGGCACGCTTGGCTTTGCAGGGATCAGGGCTGTTGATTAATCTGCTAGCTGCCCCTGCGCTGATCCTGGCCGCGCAGCCACCTTCGCGGCAAATCCCGCCCTGCGTTTCCCAGCTGCCATCCTCGACACACGCAGAAAATGCCCCCTGGGCGTCTGAGCACAAGCTCCAGCTGGCATCGCCCCGTCACCGGAGCGCGCTCCCTCCGTCTCTCCCAGCAGCGTTACAGTCTCCGTTTCTCCGTCTCAGGTGGTGTGTCTCCAGGCAGGGATGTGGGCTTGCAGCAGAGCTCGGGACAGCTGGGAATCTGCTCTGCTCTGCGGGAAGGAACAGCTGTGGCACGTGGGGATGTGCGCGGGGTGAGAGGGGGAGTGTGCAGCGAGAGCGGGCTGGTGAGTGGTGAATGAGAGTAACGGGTCACTCTTATCTTTAGCCGAGACAATCCCTGCCGAGTACCGTGTCTACAGCAGTAACAGGTTTAATGATTGACCTCACCATGGCTTTGCCAGCAGAGAACTTGTCCTGTTCTGCTGACTGTGACTTCTTGTATGAAGCTTTATGGTCCATTGAAGCAAAATGGTTTAGTCTTGCAAAATATCCCTGCATGTGTTTAAAAGCCATATGGATGTGGTGCTTGGGAATATGGCTTAGTGGTGGACTTGGTTAGAGTAGGGTTAATGGTTGGACTCGATCATCTTAAAGGTCTTCTCCAACCTAGATGATTCTATGGTTCTGTATTTAGCAGTTTCAGTTTACAGTTGCTAAACCATTTGACTAGTAGGGCTGTACATCAAAATAGTACTTTCAATAGTCCTGTCATTGTCAGTGTTCTGTAATAATAGCTTTATGTCCTTAAAAACCTTCTACAGAAGTTGTGTTGCTGCCTTAAAGGTGACCATTTTCTGGTTATGTGTTCTATGAGTCTCTGCTGGTTTGCAAAAGTAAAGACACTGGGCATGGTTCTGATGTTTGAAGGAAGGTTATGTATATGATACTTCTGTATCACATGGGAGAAAGAAGGATAAAATAACTTGGCATGCTGTGATGCTGAAACATCATGTATCTAGACAAATATTATACAGAAAAATGAATGAACAGATGAAAATTCTCAGCACCAGCATAGATGTGTTTGTGGGACTTAGCAGCTGTTTTATTTCTGAGTTATGAGTATTCTGTCAGATGTGTCAAGAATCTCTTTCCTTCATTTGGGCTTTGTAAGGTGGATTCCAGCACTCTGGAGTTCAGCCTTTACATATTCTGTGTTGTGAAGCTGTTAGGCTTTTCTCTTTGTGTACGTTTTTAAGTGTCATGTACTGCTGTCAACTTTTTAAAATATAAAGGTCAAATCTGATGTACTTACCTGTATTGTTTACTGTTACACTTCCAAATGATTACAGAAATAGGGGTTGATATGACATGCTACGACTTTTCAAGTGAGAGAGAACTTAGGTGATCTCTCGTGTCTCATTTCAGTTTAAAGGTAAGATTTTGGGCAGGGTCAACTTCAGCCCTCAGCTTTGTCTGATAAAATCAGTATTTCTATTCCCATCCTTCCTGTTTTCTTGGGAGACTTACTTGAAGAATGAAGCACACACCATGTTTCTTCCATCCCAGGGAAGAAATGAAGGCAGCTTTCTCCCCTTCCCTCCCCCTTTTTTTGTAGATGATGTTTCTCCCTTGTAGGAGAGCCTGAAGCTGATCATCTTGTCCTTGAGATGTTCCAGATTTGGAGGGAGCAGGGCAAGAGGTCAGAAAGCAAAAGGATATAAGCTTAGGGAGCACGTGGAAAATACCAAGCGTTTAGTATGCTTTTTTGACATGAGTATCTGTGTTGCATTTGTCATACATCAACGGTGCATTTGGAATATGGCCTGTAGCTATAAATGGAGTGATCATTTCATTTAGCTTGGTTCAAGATTTACTTTACCAAGCCATTATGTTGCCATTATGTAGCAAAACATCACAATACATTAGGCAAGTGATAATGTCTACAGCAAATCTGTAGTAAACAAAACTAGCAAAGCCATCATAAACGGTCCTGGTTGTGGTTGAGCTAAGAAAACTTCATGTCTCTTGGCTTTGTGTCTGATTGTATGCAAGAAACCAATGGGCCTGGGTAGCTTTTTCTCTACTGGCTGAGCAAAACCCAACATATAGACACTAACCAGCCCAGAGGGGTGGGCCTGACATCTGGCCAGATGTGCAGGGGACAGGCCAAGCGAGTGGCATTGGAGGAAAGGTGCAGCCTTGGTGCCACGCGTTTTGTAGGACTGTTGTTGCACCTGAATGTTGGAGCACTAGTCTACTTGTTAAATTTGCTTTAAAATGGCTCTCATACCTCAAAATCTTCAACTTGGGATTGGTGAGGGATGAGATGTCCAGAGTGCTCGTTATGAAAGCAAGCTGATATGAAAGCTTTTTTCCTCTGAAAATGTGCTCATAGGCAGTCTGGGTTTGTCTCTGTGGGTTTTACTTTTTATGCATTTTGGATCTTTGCTTGAAGTAATCAGAAGGGACAGACTAATGCACGGATCAGAGGGCTTCAACTGGCTCAAAAGGATTAGACAGTGGTTTCTTGAAATGCAGACAGGACTGGAACTCTTGACTCTGTCACTGACCGTGCCATTAAACTGATCCGTGTTTGAAGTAACACTGGTGATGTTTGTCGATAGTGCATCCATAGTTTGAATGGGAATTGTGTAAATAAGAATGTTTTCCTGGTATAACAGCAGGTCGGGGCAGGGTAGCTTGCCTTGTGACTCTTAGACACTCAAAACTAAGCTAATTCTAATCAATATTTTTATTGGCTGTTGCTTGACGATTACAGAGTTAGATAGATGTTTAGCTTTGGCACTTTGGACCTTTTTGCTTGACATGTATTTCCCCCCTGAAGTTCTGCAAACAAATATTTTATGTTCTAAGTGCACAGAGTGGAATTTCTCATTGTGAACAGTGAAAACTAATTACATTCATTAGAATTAAACAGTTAATATAGCTGCATATAGCTCTGACCCTACTGACAAGAATTTGGGTTTTTAGGTTTCTTAGGTTGGCACAAACAGTAGGAAAACCAAAGAAACCCAGGTAACAGCTTTCAGCACAGGCCATGGGGAAACTCAGAGGGCATTCTGTCAGCTTTTCTAAAATTCAAAGCATTATAATGTTACATGGTGCACAGGTCTGCTTTTTGAACTAAATAATTACACATTAAAAAAAAAACCAAACCAACCAACCAAAAGACCATTATTCCCTAACGTAGTGGGAGGACTGGTTCTTGACCGGACAACAAACTCTTATTTCAAAACTAAATCCATAGTACACACCAACTAGCTGTTGATAAAGTGATTAGTTGATTTAACTTTCTTCCAGCAAAATAGCATTCTGGGCTGTTGCTCTTCCACTGCATGGACAAGCCTCGAGTGACCGAAGCTGTTGTGCCTTTGTCAAGGTCACAGTTCTATTTTTGCTGCTTTTGTGCAAATTGAGGTAGGTACGGTAGGTACTTGACCAGATATTTTGTAACTACGATACTCAGTCTCCCAAAAGTGTAAAATCAAACAAAAATGCAACTCCCGCCCCTGACTGTGCAAATACAATCAGTTAATTAATGCATGTTATGGTTAGTATGGGCCAGTGTGCAGCCCAGCTTGCCCATCAGCAGCTGCAAAGCTCTGGAGTTAACCAGTGGATGCTCTTGCTCTTCCTTAGCCAGCAGCTCAGAATGTCTCAGGGACACAGTCAAAAGCTGGGGGTTTTGCTGTTGAACCACAGAATATAAAGCTAGAGAAGCTTTACTTAAGCAGGTTCTGCCGTCTCATTCTGTGCTCACAAATTCGTACACAGTTGTGCTGAAAATGTAGAAATCGGAGCTTTCTCGAGTGTATTTGGAGCAAGAGAGGGTGGTAAAGTTGAGGGTGTGCTTTGGAGCAAGAGGTTGATAGAGGAGTGGTGTGCTGGGGATTATTAAACATCTGGATGTCCTGTTTGAGTCCAGGTCTTTAAGGTGCCGATGGTTTGAGTGTGGGAGAGCGTTGGGAAGTAGTTCCTGTTCTTTCCTGGGCACCTGCTGCTTTGGGGAGGGCACAGTCCTGGATTCTGGGCTAGATGGAGACTCTGCCTGACCTGGTACTGCCACTCGTGTGGGGCCCTTATGAGCTTCTCTGTTAGAGGTGACGTGGTGTGCAGGACAGTAGTTCCCTCACGAGGCGTGAGGTTCTAAGGCAGCACTGGATAGAAAGGCTTTGCCTGTGGGCTGTTCAAACAAAAGCAGAGCACTGTGCACTGCAGTAGGTGAGCAGCACTGGTGTGGATGTTGTGCTGGCTCTGCTAAACCTGTGAGGATGGTAAAACAGAGGAGCCGTACAGACGTGGCATTGATGAGGTTTCTGTGTTATCAGAAACGTGCTGCAGAAGGCTAGCGAGCTGCCCCACTTTAGCAGGAGGAAGTGTAATACAAACCTTGTATCGAATGCCATCAAGATGTTTGGAAACCAGAAGATCATGTAATGTGAAAGTACTGAAGCCTGTATATCTGTGTGTGTGTATATGTATGTACATATGTAGATCTGTATACATATAGATAAAAGGAATCTTTTTGGCTTTATATATAAAGCAGGTAAAAATCCCCTAACATTTATATTGATTAATGTTCCTTGACAAAAAATGCCTGGACAGCAGTAATGATCTAGGGCAACAATTTTTTTGCGAATAAGAGATTAATTTGCAGTTCTTTTTTCTTTTTATAGAATTAAACAGAAGTTCTGTTGATGAGCATGTCGTGTAGACTTGGAGAGCCTGCTTGCTTAGTATTTTCTTTGTGTCCTAATATATATGTATAGTATACTATATTTTATGTATAATGTGTTTGAATATACCTTTTAAAAAATCTTTCATTAGTTGATATTTCTTTTTACAGGAATGATAGAATTTAATAGGTAGAACATGTTAAATACTATTCTTAGTGCTCTGGGAAGTTTAAAATCATAAGGAATTAAAACATAAGATGGAAGATTTGTGCAAAAAAAATCTCTCTTGTATAATAGGTTATCTAGTATTGCTTGCTTAAAATATTGGTTTAAAGCTTGTAATCAGAAGTTAGCCATATCAGACAATCTGCTCTGCTTTCTGCTGCTTCATTACTGTGTTGTCTCACTTTGTTGCATCTGTTGATAGCTAAAGTAAGTTCATTTTGACAAAGATCCTGTGAATTAATCTCAAACACATTCTAAATCAATGTCCTTGTGTCTTTTTTTATTATTATTATATATAGTACAGTATTCATTACAGGTCAGTTTGTCTTAAAGTTATATATAGCAATATTGTGACTTGCTTCTGGTTGTTCGTGTCCACTGTGAGATACTTCTGTTATTCTGCTCACCAAGTACCAGGTATAGACTAACATTGACTTTTAAGACCAATTGCTTTTCTGCTGGAGGAGAAAATATTACCTTGGGTAAAACTGTGCATTCACATACAGCCTGTAATTAATTTTATTGTAGTTGGGTAAAACTTCACATGGTTGAGCTGAACAAAAGCTTAGTTTTCTCATCTAAGGGATGTTTTTAGTGAATGACTTTTTGCAGAGGGTAGGAAGCATGCCGTAACAGTACTTTAGAAAGTTTACAAAGAGTTTTCAGAGTTGTTTTGAATTCTTTTCAGTTAATCTGGATTCGTATGAGAATTGTCATCAACAAGTTGCACCATAAACCACCAGGAGAAACAAAAGGAATAATGCAAGCTGTCAAAAAACCTTTTAGATCTCCTTCAGAGAGAATGCGTTGCTGTACTTTCCCTGGTTAAATGGCATCAAGAAGGGATGTGATATGGCCTGGTTAATGTGCAGAGATGCACTTAGAAGGTGAAAAACATCATACGTGTTGCAAGTTTCTGTGTTTTCCTCATCAGTTAAAAATTTGAAGTCTTCTAAGACGTGTAACTTGGAGCTGGTGGCTGGCATAGTTGGAAGACAGTTAAAATTCATAGTTGTTTGGTGAATGCAACATAGCAGCAAGTTTTATTGCTCTGTGGGAAGACAGCTCTTGGTTCAGGTTGTAAAATGGAATGTGGAATCTCAGCAAGAAGTTTAGCGGGTATTTTTTCTTTCTTCCACTTCTGCACTGTAACTTCAGTGTGGATATTAACTGAATGTTGCAAGAAATCCCACCATGTCAGTCATGATTGCTCACATCTATTTCAAAGGGTATCTGAAAGTACCTGGGTGGCTGACATTTTGGTCATCAGATACCAAAATGAGAGAAATGCTGCATAGACATGAAGGCAAGAAAGAATGCACTCATTTTGTTGCTGTTCTTTCTAACTGGACTTTTTACAGGAAAGCTAGGGTTGGGATTGGAGGAGGGTATTGGGAAGGATATCAGATGCTAGATCTGACAGATGTTTCTGGCTTTCTTCAAGACAACATGCCACTTGGGCTCCTGCACAAGTATCGTAGCAAATGATGCTTTCTCTTTTAAAGATGTTGGGAAAGCTCTGTCTCTCCCCCTGTCACCTTTACTGCAAGTGCTTGTTGCTGGCTTATATTCAACCAGTTGTCCACCAGGACCCCCAGGTCTATTTCTGCTAAGTTGCCTTCCAGCTGAGTGGCTACCAGCACCATACTGGTGTCTGGGGTTGTTCTTCCCTGGGTGTTGGACTTTGCACTTCCTGTTGTTGTTGGTCATGAAGTTCCTGTCAGTCCATTTCTCCAACCTGTCAAGGTCCCTCTGAATGGTAGCAAGACCTTTGGGTGCATTGGCCACTCCTCCCAGTTTGGTGTCAGCAGCAAGCTTGATTAGGCTGTACTGTGCTTCATCATTAATAAAGATGTTAAAGATGATCAGTCCTGGTATCGACCCCTGGGCTACCCAGATAGTTAGTGGCCTCCAACTCAACTTTGTTCTACTGATCACCATCTTCTGGGCTTGGTCATTCAGCCTGTTTTCAATCCACTTGACTGTCTGCTCATCCAGCACATACGTCATCAGCTTGTCTTTGATGATGTCAAGTGTCAAAAGCTTTTCTGAAGTCCAGGTAGACAATATTCACTGCTCTTGTTCATCTCCCAGGCCAGTCATTTCATTGTAGAAGGTTAACTCGTAGAAGTTGGAAGTCATTTAAGCCACAGAAACACGCAAGCGAAGGAGCAACCTTTAAACTGCCTTACTCAGTTATGGAACTAGACCGTGTGTAACATTACCTATAACATTCTACAAATGTGCAGGCTGCTTGTGTGAGTGTGTCACTGAAATGTACTGGTGATGTCCTTTCTCTCGACTTTAACAAAAAGTAAATTTGCCGAAGAACTGACCTTGCATCTCCTCATTTTGGTATTTAGATCCACATAATCTCTTTATTTCTCAATTTCCTCATACATGTAGAACTGAGGTAACAGAGTATCATTAAAATTCATCTTAAAGAGGAACACAATCCTTATGCAACACTTGAATGCATGGGGAGTAACTGAGGAAGTGCTCGTGAGTAAGTCCCAGACTTCTTGAGTGCAGCATGTGTAAGGTATGCAATAAATGAAATCCCTGGGTGCATCATGAACTTGAATTCAAAGCCTTTAAAAGATACTAAGAATAATGACTTGTTTCTTCAATGAGACAGGAATTTGCAGTTGCATGTTCACGTAACGCTGCAGGACTGTATCATAATGACTATACAGAAAAGAGCCTAAGGTTTCCTCACTTCTCAGTGCTTCTCTTCTTTTAGGATATTTATTAGTTTTTCTTCAGTTGTACATATCAGCATAGCTTTTCTGTCCGCAAAAGAAAGTATTTCTTGTTTAAAAACATAGTAAATGTTTTATTACATACTTTGTATGAGGTAGAAGCTGGTGTCTGTCTTCTTCCATCTGCGGGCATGTACGTAGTACACTAATGTATTGTTTATTTCTTGTCCTAACAAAGTCTGTATTGCTTCTATGGATAGCATTTTAAGTTATGAAAGCTGTAGTTAGGGTTAAGCTTGTAATTCTGTTTATTTTAGACTTATTGATAAGTGCTGGGTCCTCTACTTGGGTCACAACAACCCTATGCAATGGAACAGGCTTGGGCAAGAGTGGCTGGAAAACTGCCTAGTGGAAAAGGACCTGGGGGTTCTGGTCAACAGGTGGTTGAACACGAGCCAGCAGTGTGTCCACGTGGCCAAGAAGGCCAACGGCATCCTGGCCTGTGGCAGAAATAGTGTGGCCAGCAGGACCAGGGCAGTGACTGTCCCCCTGTACTTGGCACCAGTGAGGCTGCACCTCGAATGCTGTATTCACTTTTGGGTCTTTCACTACATGAAGGCTGTTGAGGTGCCAAAGTGTGTCCAAAGAAGGTCAGGAAATCTGGTGAAGGGTCTGGAGAACAAGTCTTGTGAGCAGTGGCTGAGTGATCTGGGGTTGTTTAGCCTGAGGAAAAGGAGGCTGAGGGGAGGCCTTATCACTCTCTACAACTCCCTGAAAGGAGGTTGTAGTGAGGTGGGGCCAGTATCTTCTCCCATGTAAAAAGCAGTAGGACAGGAGGAAATGGCCTCAAGTAGTGCTAGGGGAGGTTTAGATTTGATGTTAGGAAAAAATTACTCAGCAAAAGCATTGCTGTGTACTGGAACAGGCTGCCCAGGGAACTGGTTTGGTCACCATCCTTGGAGGTGTTTAAAAGACTCGATGTGGTGCTTGGAGACATGGTTTAGTGATGGACTTGGCAGTGCTGGGTTAATGGCTGGACTCAATGACACTTAAAGGTCTTTCCCAACCTAAACGATTCTATGATTCTGTTGCAATATACTGTGAATAGACTGCTGTAAATAAACAGTTATTTTGCAAGTGGGAATAAAATGAGGTAAAGAAAACTGCAGGATTTGAATTTTTCTTGGCTTTTTCGTATGATGTCTATGGCTGTGTTTGTAGATATCTCTATACAGAACAAGTTATTTACAATGTTGACTTATAACAAATAACTCACAGTGTGGAACAGGCTGCCCAGAGAGGTGGTGGAGTCTCCATCTCTGGAGACATTCAAAACCTGCCTGGACGTGTTCCTGTGCAGCCTGCTCTAGGTGAGCCTGCCTTGGCACGAGGGTTGGAGTAGATGATCTCCAAAGGTCCCTTCCAACTGCAACCATCCTGTGGAGTAGTTTAGTATGTAAAACAAGAGGCTGGTAAAGCTGAAAATCATACAGAATTTTTTAGTGAATGGAAGAGCTGGGACTGATTTCAGTGTAGACAAACTAAACTCACATACTCCTCACTAGTGTGAAACCTGGGGGCTTGGGGTTTTTATTTACAGGGGAGGAGGGGAGTTCTTCTTAAGATATCTCAGGAAAATTTTAATTCCAAATTTTAAAAGAAGCTCCATGTTACATCATGTACCTGGTATCTGTGCTCCACTCCATACAAGTTAACTGTGTTAAATTATTTTTCTTGATGAAATGATTTGGTATCATTATGAGCCAATTATTGTGAATTTTTTTGGATGATTATAAACACTTCTGTACCAGTTAGCCACCCTATGTAATCTTGGGTTTGGATTATTAATTTTAACAAAAACAGAAAGTAAAAAATCGCTAAAACCTTTTTAAAAAATAACAAGTGTGGTTTCATGTAACTACAGATAGATAATTTGTAACTTGAATGTTTTAAAAACTTTCATGATTTACATTTAGCATAATTCTTAATTAAAGGTTAAACTGCAACTGTTCTGTGTGGCAGCTTCCAGACTGAAGAATAATTTCAAAAATTTTAGCATTTATTGTTAACACTTTTCTTTTTTTCCCAAAAACGTGTATTTGGAAAAGAAAGAAAAAGCATGTCCTGAGGCTTCCTCCCTACTTCACCGAAATCCAGCCCTACTCGTGATTTTTGCATTTGCTGTATTAATATTTTCATCCTAACTGGATTTTTCCTGTATAATACAGTCTGCTCTAGGGATTGCACGTTGGTCTTGTGAACATGAAACAAGTGCTTGGTTTCATTATTGTGAATGTTTCCTAAGCTACGTGAAAATGTTCAAGACGGAAGTTCATACGTAAAGTCCTAAAAGATTAGTTCAACTCCTGCTGCTATTCACCCTCCTCTTTGACTGCAAGGAATGTCTAGCAAGTTTTGTGAGCTGTGTTGGCATATCGGTTCTCACTGGTGTACCGCAGTAGATCTTTAGAAGGAGTGGGGGTTGGAGATCCCAACCCTGACCTGAAAAACTGACATGTGAAATTGAATTTATAGTACTTAGATAAGGTGCTTATTATCTGTGTTTTTCTTGTATTTGCTGAGGTTCAGCTTTAACAGGACACAAAAAGACATCGTTTTCCTTTTTCACTCAGATATGTTTTAATATGTGTATTTGAAAGCAAATTCCCTTTTCCCTTTGAAAACAGCAGCAGTGGGATTTGTGGTGCTGAATTTCGAATGTATAGAAATACACGCAATGGAAATTACGTTTGATGTATAATTTGCCAAATTACTATACTCATATAGACAAAGATTAACTTTGAACTAAAGACCCAAGCATAACAGATTCATTTTGGTTTTTATAGGACTTGCAGTTTTTACGGTGGTACTTGAAATGATAAATCCTCTGCTTTATTTATGTGAATACATGTCTTGACTAATGGTAGTAGAATTTGTAAGGTAGTACTGAATGCTTTTTCTTAAAAACAAGAAAAAATGTACTTGCGTAGAATAAATACTACCAAAAAACCTCAGAATGAAGATGTAATTATTCCAATTATGTAATGCACACTAGAAGTACCTGCTAACTAAACTCTACTGAAAAGGTAGTTTATTCAATGGAAAAATGCTTATGAATTTTAGTTGAAAAGCTTTTTAAATTTTTTTTTTTCTACTTGCCTTCCAGGTATTGCTTTGTTTTTGCTTTGGGATACCTCACTGTGTGCCAAATTACTAGAGTCTATATCTTTGACTATGGACAGTATTCTGCTGATTTTTCTGGGTAAGGAGAAAAATAATCTTGTCATCTTGTCCTCTTAAGTGCTAGTGTATCTGTTACTGGGTTTTTTTCCCAAGTGAAGTGTGTAAACCTTTTAAACTCTGGAAGAAAGCTGAGCATATTCATGCATATTGACACACATATGTACTGGTGCTTTAATCATTGAAACTGAGAATTTTGGGAACAGTTGTGTCTGTCAGAACCACAAAAATCTGCTTCCTGTTCCTGTCTGAAGGGCATAAGGGACTTGGTGGCTGTGGATTTTATTTTTCTTTTCTCATAAAATCTCTGTTACCACCCATGACAACAGGAAACTTGAGTTCTCTCTGAGGTACTTGTATTCCTGGCATAGTCTGATACCCATTTGTGATGCAAATCTGAATGTTTTATGGAATTTTGCTTTCAGCTTCTCTCTGTTTTTATTTAATGTTAGGTGTTGTAGAAGGAGAAAGCTAAGGAGAGAGGCACCTATATGGTGTAGCTGTCTCACAGCCCTTGGAAATAGGAAGTTTTGTCTAAATGTATTCTCATTTATATAAAATAAACCTATATTTGAGTTGAGCTGTATAAGAGCAAAATAGAACTAAAAAGGCAAAGTAAAAATAAACTGTATTGGTGATTCTTCCTTGTACTGCAGACACAGGGAAGTGAAGCACAACAGTTCCTGTAAATAAGTTTGCTACTGTGATGGTGCTTTTGTGGAGTTAAAGGAGATCATGTATTTTGAGAAAAAGAAGAGATGGGGAGTATTTGTTAGTCTGCTAAAAAAAGGCATTAAATACATTTCAGGAGTACTGTGGATGGCAGTGGTCTTTGTAGTTTAGTATTACCTGTGTTGTGTAGTAGAGTTGTGCTTGTTGGCCTTGTTGCTTCTCAGCCTTCTTTGGTAACAGGCATGTAGTCTAGAAACTTCACTTACAGGGTGAAGCCCAAACAATTAATGGTTAAGTTCATCTTTTCAGTCATTTTTGATTGGGTCTTACCTTCTAAAACATCCTTCTGCATTTGTGCCTACATTCAAACGTCTGCCAGATAGCCATGTTTCAGCGGCAGTGAGTGGAGATCTGATCAGTGTAGACAGCAGAGCCTGGAGGGCATTTCAGCTGACCCACTACTAAGTATTTACCTTAATGTGAACTGGGTCACTTGCCAGATGCCCCTGACTCTATTGACAAGATTTCCACTGGACGTAGTAAGAGCTTGCAACATAGACGTATGCATAAAGACACTTTAAAACTAGGTTTGCTAATGTTGAATTAAATTTCATCATTGCAAGTGGAACTGTAAGCCAAGCGCTGTCCCTTCCAGTTCAGTGTAGGGACAAAGTACAACCCTGGCAGTTGTCAAAGCTTTAGGCTGACTCTGGGAGCAATGTACTTGCACTTGTTGCTTCTCTCAGAACTGTTAGTACAGCTTGAGCACAGCATTGCTCAGATGTGACTGTACTGCTTTCAGCGAGCAGCTGTCTTTGTGGCTCTGTTGGTTTGGTGTTAGCGCAGAGATTTCTGCTAGGTCTAAACACATCCAAAGATTTATGAGATCTGTGCTGGAGAGAACTGTTCTGAAGCCTAGAGCCAACTCTGATTGTATGTTTGAGCTGCCTAATTTAAAGCATCCTTTCATGCATCAGTTTCAGAGCTTGGTGCATATCACATTAAATCTCTGACATATACTCCATCTGCTCCCTTGAGACCAGAGACAGAGATTTCTTCCAAAACAGGAAGAGAGAGAAAATCTCTTCATTCAATTTTCTGTCATTTTTCTTGAGTTCCTGGGGGGGAAGAGTAAGTTCAAGAAAATAACAAAAGTTGCTTAACCAGATGTTGAATCCCAGTACCAGCAAGTTCTTTGAAAGATGTTGGCATGGATTCATGTAGTGGTGAGGCCCAAAAGAACTTTGAATGTCAGTTTACATAGGCATTTCTCCTAGCACACCATACCTGTCTGAGGTGTTCCAGCCCAGAGAACCTGCAAAAGGTTTGAAGGAAGGTATTGATGCACTGACAGCAGAGAAAGCTGAGGAGACCTCATGCTGGAGGTGCAGTTGCCTGTGCAGAGCTGTGTGGTCTTGGCTTCAGTACTAACAGATCCCAGCTGCCAACAGGCCTTCCACCGCCTCCTTTGCCTTTCTGCCAGCACCTAAAAGGGATCATTAAAATCCTGGTTCACAGCCTCGCTGTTCCAGGAAGGACTTTTCCTCTTTTAGTCTCTAGATTGTTGCTTCTCAGCCAAATCTTTGAAGATACTGGAATAGCCCCTTGAGAGGGAAAACCGTACTGAGGTCTGCTGTGATAACAATGACAGATGTATCAGAATTAATGGAAGGTCTGACCAAGCTCCTCCTGGGCTGCATCCTTGCACCAGGCAGGAGCCATGCTGTTACATGTCTGCTTGCAGAAGGGAAACCCATTATGTTCAGTATCAGATGGGAATTTCTGCCAGCACTAGGCAGGTCTGCAGTTTAAATGCTAGGAAGAGATATGAGGGTTTTCCCAAACTGTCTGTCCTTGTTTTGTTCCTTGACGATCTTGCCTGTCGCTAGCCTTGCTATCAGAATTTTGGGGCACTGTTAATACAGTAGAAAAAACTTTTTTTTTCCTTGATTGCATTTCGAGGACTGGAAATGTTGTGTGCTTCTGAAATAACCATTAAAAAAAAATTAATTTGATAGACTGAGCCATCTGGCAAAATACTGGCATAGCTCTGTTAGTGAAGGACGACTTGATGGCTCTTGGATTTGTTTTTCAGTGCCAACTTAAATCTGCTATAAAAAGACCAAGTGCCATCAAAAGACTTGAACAAAACTACGTGCCCATCCTACAGCATGATTATTTTGTTGTGGTGGGGTTTTTTTGTCTCCAGCTCATACTCTACTAGGTAAATACAGTCCCTGATAGATTTTTGAGATCTGACTTCAAAGTTAATTTTCTAAATTCTATTAGCCTACTTTTTGTTCTTCCCCACCCCCTTCCTCCCCCCAGTTAGGAGGTTAACAGTGCTGGGATTTACATCAGTCAAAAAAAATATTAAAAATCTTAGTATAACTTTTCAGTATGAAGCTGCCTTGCTTGGCCAGGAAAGAATATCTCTTGGACAGTTTAAGATCCATTGAAGTGTACCAAATTCAAAACAAACTAAACTCTGCTGGAGCCAGCATAATTATGCTGGGCTTTTGTTTTGTCAGATATGTTTACTTGAAGCAAATAATAATTCTAGATGGAAAAAAATTTAAGCCCAGGACCAGGTGTTATTAGAAACAGTGGAAGTGATCTGCATATCTAAATAATTTATAGTACTGTTCAACTTTGTGTATTTTTATTGGCCTTTGCTTACCACTGCTGTAGTTTACAATGCATGTCATTGCTCCTACTGCCCTTTCTTCTTTACACTTCCCACTGTAAAAGAAATAAATATGTTAGTAGAAAATAAATGTGAAATACTTTGTTTGTGTTTGTGGAACCTAATGCAGCAATAAAAGGCATGGGTTGTCAAATACTATATCTAAGCATTAAATTCTTTTCACTACACTGGAAAGTCTGTAATGGTTTGTGCTCCAAAACCTAATAACTTTGTCGTTGCATTGAAAATCTTCCAGTCGAGAGTAAATAACCTGGACTATTACTATAAACTTTCTGTGATATTTACATGTGAAAGAAAAGCCTGAACTTTTTTATAAATTATTTTCCTCCTTTTTTTGTAACAGTCCAATGATGATAATCACACAGAAGATCACTAGTTTGGCATTTGAGATTCATGATGGTAAGATTTCTTTAAACTGTGTTTAATTTTCCATACAAAATAAACTTAAGGGAAGTTCAGTGTGAGTCAGTGAGTTACTTTAGTCCCATTTGTGGTTTAGGACAAAATACATTTTTGTGTTTCAAATGATTGTTTTGGTGTTTACTAATGGAAGCACCAAGAAACGTTGCTCAGACACTACAAAAGCTCTGAAAATGCTCGTGTTGTGCAGAAGATGCTCCTTATCAGAAGACCAATGACACTTCTGCAGCCAGTGGCCAAAGACTGCTGACATATTTTGGGGCTGGGGGTATTGATCCTGAGAGTTAGCTGAATAATATCCAAATTCAGAGATGACTGTTGCTGACGGGCTGATTGAAAAAGCACATGTAATTGAAGCTCTTGAGCACCTCTTGTTTTAAAATGCTAACTGTTAATCAGCACCCTAATTTGTGCCTTGTATACTGATTATTATAAAACCTTTGTATATGTTTCATTTTGTTTATTATCATAATTACATTCACTGTTAACATATCAGTGTGAGCAGGGAGATTATCTAATTATGTTTCTGTCTTTTCTCCTGTCAGATTTATCCATCAGGTAAGTGGGCCCTAGCTATGACAAAAATAAATCCTACTGTTGGTCTCTCATGGGTAGGGTATCTAGATTTTTAGTTACCTCAAATTTTAAAATGAAAATTACCCCTTTGAATTTAGAAAATATCATCTAAAAGCTAGCCAATTAGCTTGAATCACTTAGAGCTGCAGCTGTCAGTTGAAGATTTGGGAGTCTAGCCCCAGACACCTGGATCAAACCTCTTGTTTTTCTGAGATTTATTTAGTAACATTATGTATGGAGTTTAATGTATTTTTGTCTCATGTGTGTCCTAGCTTTAGTGCTGTTGGTGTTTCATTTTTTTCCCATTCTTAATTTACACTGTCTAGTGAAGCCTGTAGGTAAAAACATTCATGAATGTAAAAAGTGGGGAAAACCCCTTTACGAATTTTTGTATGAATGAAAAGAAATAATGCTGGACTTACCTTATTTGTCAAAGAAGCTGATGTCTAATTTCCAGAGAAAATACATTCAGAAGTATTACTCTTGCAAGCTATAATCACTTAGAGTACACAAGTTAGAGGAAACAGCTTATTGTAAAGAAGTAGTAATTGTAGTATCAAAGAGAAATGCTTCCTCATGCTTTTATTTTGCTAGGGGAAAGAGCTGTTCTTGATTGCTGAGATCATGCACAAATAGTGGAGTTGTGGTATGAGACAAGCATGTGACTGTTCCTGGCAATCTTGAAATAAATGCTGCAGTTAGTCAGCCTTATTCTTAACTGTCATCACAAACTAAACTATATTTTTTCCTATTTAAATTAATTCAGACAATTTGTATTTTCCTCATAAGACCAGCTTATTGTCTGTCTAAATTTCTTGTAGGTATAATTAAAGTCTGAGTATCAGTCTTGAAGTTTTATTCCTTGTTGATCTCATATCAGAGAGCTTCTAGAGTTGTTGTCAGCTTGTGGGTCTTAGCTGATAATATACTGGAAAAATTTCTCCTTGGTCATATTTGCAGCTTAGCAGAATTCTTGACTTGAGTTGGATGATCACCACTGGTGGGAGCATGGGAACATTACTTTCAAAAGTTTATGTGACCAATGTAAATTGAGGAGCAACTCCTAGTTTGGTGTCAGGAGATGCTAAGAAAAGATGTGTGGGGAAACAGATTGTATTAAAGGTGTCCATCATGAGAAATTAATGAAACAAGCCTGCTGTCAATGGGCTTTTGATGACGGTACAAAAGTCCATACTTCCACTGGAAAATAGTTTTGAGATATACTGATGAGGAGGAGATAATGTTGAAAGTCGTTACACTAAGTACTTTGAGCCTCTAGTCACATCACCCTGACTATATTAATCACCACCCTAGTTTTTTACCAGTATGTCCAGGGATAGGTGATGAAAATAAACAGCTGAAAGAAAGGTGTTGGTATGTTAGAAGATCTTGGTAAGCTTCAAGACTCTAGTTGTTGTTAGGTTGGGTTTGTGGCGAAGGCAAATCTTCTGGACTTAATCTTTTCCTGGCAGTCTGTTCTCACGTTCAGCTGGTTTCATTGTTAAGATTTGGACATCCTGGAAAGAACTGGGTGTAATCATGAAGGCCACTCACTTCTGCTGCATATTAAAGTCTGTCTGTCTAAGTGGATATGCTTGATTCGGACTTGGACACTACTATGGAATCCCATAAATCAATAACAGCTACCCCTGTAATTGTTACAACCCTGTGCACTTAGTGGACTTTTTTTTTTAGCAGAAAAATTCTGTGCAAGTTGTATAGTATTAATTTAACTTGTATAGTATCAATTTAAGCTTACTATATAGTACTGTCTTCTCAAATTTGCGTGGATCATAAATGTACATGCAAGTAAGTTTGGAGTAAGCCTTTGGTGTACTCTGAGTAAGCCTTTGGTGTACTCTGAGTAAGCCTTTGGTGTACTCTGATTCAGATTTTGAGCTTAAACCCTTGGTAGTTCTTGCCTTCTTACAGCTTCTTGTTACTCAGATGAGCACTGCCAAACATGAGTACGCAGTATGTTAAGATTTGCTTTGTATTTCTTGCCTATTATCTTTGGCTTCACATGTGTATATTCTAGAGGCAGAAACGTTTCTATTTGATTTGGAGACTGCTTGTGTCCTTATTTGTTCTCTATGGGAAGATTTAGATTTTATTTATGCAGCACTTTAGGATAATGACAAAGTTAAGGGAGAAAAGGAATTTTTTGTACTTCAGGTTCTATGTCCTGGAGTACCTTTTTTTTCAATCATACTTAAACCCAGGATGTTTTGGAGAAGGAAAGGTGCATTGCAGTTGTTCTAGAAGCAAGGGGCTTGTCTGCAGGTGCAGTTTAGAAGGGCTATAACATGGAAGATTGCACTTGCATGAGAAATTTCTAGCTAAGAGATGGTGGCAAGTAAAGAAGTTTTTGCAATTATAAGGTGCTAAAAGCTAAGCAGCCAAAAGGAGGAGAGATACTGTCACTGCGTAACTGCGTCTTGCAATGAGTTCATAAGGCATTCCCCCTTTTTTGCTTATAACCCACTCAGCCCTACAGACAGACCCTGACTAATTTTACTGCAGTTCTATATGAGATCAGGATCTTTCCAGGAAAGACCCATATTCAAATCTAACCTCACTAATCTATATGCACTTGGTAGCTTGTTTTTAATTCTAGTGCTTAATCTTATACAAAGAATCTCTTCAAATGTTTAATCTTATACAAAGAATCTCTTCAAATGTTTATATTCATAACCCACTGAAGTTCTAGAGCTCACTATTTATTATTAAATCTCCAGGAGATTCAGAGAGCAAAACTAGGCAACACTAGACATGATATTTGATATTTAAAAGGGAAAAAAAATCCCATAGCTTCTTCCAACCTTGTTCTTTTTTACTTTCTCTAATTTAAACTAAATAATACATAAAACTATAAAGAAAAAAAGACAAACAAATTGTAATACCCATCTACTGAGTATGAAGTCTAGTTGAAATCTTCCAACTTATTTCTTCATATTACTCTGTTGCCCTTGTCCATCAAACTGTGTGGCTAGATATAGGTAAGAAACAGGAACCATAACGCTCGTCTGTTCTGTCAGCTGCTTCTTGATTCCCAGGGGCTTATCTCAAGTGCTTTCTGACCACAAAAAAAATGAACTCTTTGTTCCTGTGTCTGCCCTTCTCCCCCATCCTTTAAGCTTTGTATTTCAGCTCTGTAGTTGCTAATTTTTGAAAGTGCTTTTCATGGAATGCTCCTTGCTGTTTTTTGTTTGGTTTTGGGGTGGTGTTTTTTGTTGTTGTTTTTGGGTTTGGTTTTTTTCCCTAATTACTATTTCCTCCCATGCATCTGGTGCTCTCTATTTGTAATAGCAATAGAGTAGGCATAGATGTTGATCTGGTAAAGTGCTGCATTCATTGTGAGAACTAAAGTGAGACAGAGTACAGTGAATGTGCAACTCAAGGGATTTTGCGGTTGAGTTGTTTTTTGCTTTTTTTTTCCTTTTATTTTGAATGATACATTGGTGAAATATAGCTAAAGGCTGGTCTTACCATCAGTGTTTTAGGTCTCATTTAAGTTGCTTCAACAGCAGGCTATTAAGAACAATGGCTAGATTATTTTATGCTGCTTTTCCTCATATTGCTATTGCACTATTACAAAGGTATAAGGTTTCCAAGTAGGCTATTAGAGCCTATATCCCTCTGCCAAGTAACGCAAGTACAGTCTCTGTTCAGTATGGCCCCGGAGAGGAAGGGTATTTCAAAGGATAGATGAAACACATGGAAAATGGGAAGGTGATGAGGAAAAAGACATAGAGGTGATGTTGGAGGAATTTATGCCACGATCTTAATTGCTACCTGCCTGATCAGGTTGTGGTACTACACCATAACCTTGAGAGGCTTTTCAGACAATGCTTTTTTTAATTACGTTTTTAAAATTTCTTTTTAAATTAGAAAGTAAATTTCTTGTTTGCTTGCATCTAATTAGCAGTCCTATCCAAACTGCAGTACCTGCTATTATGTTAGTACTAATGGTTTTGTTAGCTGTAGTACTGTCAGAAGTATTGAAGAATGTTTCTTCATTTAGTTGATACGAAAATGTCTTTATTTTCACTTACCTAGATACTTTGCCTTTTCCCAAAGGCAAGTAATTCCCATATTCAGCAGAAAGACCCTATATCTTGCAGACAACTTTAGTTTTGGTCTTCTCTGTGATATTTCAAATTGATTTTAAATAAATACCTACAAAACTTGAATGAAATTACTATGGGACCCTATGGCAAAAGGAAACATACTGTGTTTTGGCCAGCTCTGGAAATTAAGAGTTTTGGGGTTTTTTGTTGTAGCGAGAGGGAGTCAGTTAAGAATGTTATGTTTATGAAAATAAAGGTCTTGTCAACTAACATTGTGCTTTTATGATTTCAAGTAGGAATTTTTATTATTATGTCTTTTAAAAATTTTATTTCATAGAATCACAGAATGCTTTGGGTTGGAAGGGACAATTAAAGGCCATCTAGTCCAACTGTCCTGCAGTGAGCTGGGTATCTTTAACTAGATCAGGTTGCTCAGAGCCCCATCCAACGTGACCTTGAATGTTTCCAGGGATGGGGCATCTACCACCTTTTTGGGCAACCTGTGCCAGTGTGCCACCATCCTCACTGTAAGAAAAAATCTCCTCCTTTTATCTAGTCTAGATCTACCTTATTTCAGTTTAAAACCATTACCCCTTGTCCTGTTGGGACAGTCCTGCTAAAAAGACTGTCCCCATCCTATAGGCCCCTTTTAAGTACTGAAAGGCTGCAATAAGGTGTCCCTGGAGCCTTCTCTTCTCCAGGCTGAAGAAGCCCAGCTCTCTCAGCCTGGCCTCACAGCAGTTCCAGCCCTCTGGTCATTTTCTGTGGCCCTCCTCTGACCTGCTCCAACAGGCCCATGTCTGTCTTGTGCTGACATTTGGATGGTTGCTGTTGGAAAAAGTATAAGCAAGAGAAAACTGAACACGTCCTCAGACAGAGAAATGTGTGCTTATGTGTGTAGGCCTAAATACCCTTAAGGATTTTTGATAGGTCATCATGACCCAGTTCCACTTTATAAATGCTGGTATTGCAGTAAAAAAATTGCAGCTGTTCAATCAAGAATGTTGCTTTTGAATGTGTTAGTTGTGTCAGTGAAACTGTGATGATGGTGTGCTGTGGGGTTTTTTGTGTGCTTGGTTTGGGGGTTGGTTGGTTTGTTGTTTTTGTTGTTTGTTTTTGATAACTTGATGCTTTCATGTTCTCTTTGCTCTTTCCAATAGTCTCTTGATCTTTTTTCTCTTTAAAAGTGCTCCCTCTTGTGTCAGTAACAGCATGGTTGTTATTGTTTCAGCATCGGTTACCCAAATAGCTTTGATTACAGTACCTGTTATTAGTGCTTAAAGGAATTATACTGTATTTCTCTCCTCCTACGTCTTCAAGTGTTCAGGGCCTGTTTGCTTTCACAGCTCTCTGGATATGAAGACTTTGGGTTTTTCTCACTCTTCGTCGTCCTTTGCAATTTTACTCATCTTTGTCTGTTTGCTGCTGCCAGTGTGATAAAAACAACTAAAATTGTTATCATCTGTCTTCTTTAGGCCTTAAGATCTTTTAATAAGGGCATGAATTTGGGCTCAGCTGGTGATACATTTGAGAACCTCAAGCTAAAATTTACTGTCATTATAACAGAACCTGAGATACGATCTCCATGTTTAAGAATTATTAATGTAATAAGTAAGCAAGCACGTCTGTGCATAAATGCATTATCAATGAGTTACTGACTAGCCAGATTTCGTGCAAATACAAAGGTTGATGTATTCAAGCAGATTAATGGCAAAGCTGGGGTGGTGCTAGGAAATGATTGTAAACATTGCATTATCATAGTGGGAGTGTGGTGGTAGTCAGAATACACCTTAATAAAGCCTACAGGCAGGATGTTGGTGTGTACCTAAAAGTGTTGATTTTGTTACCATTAGGTGTGATCTCTTGAGAAAGAATGAAAAGGTGCAACTTCTTCGTGACATAGATCACTGGGGATAAATTTTGCTACTCATGATTTACAAAATTCTTTTCCCAAGGAAGGAACATAGGAGTATTTCCCACTTTACAGATGCGAAAATTGAGTTATAGTTTCTGTGGGACCAAACGATTTCACCTCTCTAACAGATGTTCAATAAACCCCATTTTCTCTAATCCCTGCTGTGTGATTTGGTAGCAACTAAAAGTTGCAAACATTGCAGTAGTCTCCTGCCGTAGCACAGGAGAAAACAATTCTCATTATCCCCAGAGAAAGGTTATAGAACTTCATGAGCTCCCTAGCAGCAGTGTGCTGCTGAAGTGGGATTTCTTGAAAGGAAGTTGTAGAGAGGTGGGGGTTGGTCTGTTCAACCAAGTAACAAGTGATAGAATGAGAGGAAATGGCCTCAAGTTGTGTCAAGGGAAGTTTAGATTGGATATTAAGAAGACTTTCTTTACTGAATGGGTTATCAGGCACTAGAACAGCTTGCCCAGGGCAGCAGTTGAGTCCCCATCCCTGGAGGAATTTGAGTCATGTGGATGTAGTGCTGAGGGATAGGGTTTAGTTGAGGTCTTCTCAGTGTTAGGGTAATGATGAGACTCAATGATCCTAAAGGTCTTTTCCAGTCTAGGAAATTCACTGATTCTTCATCTCCTGTGTGTAGTAGGTACGGAATAGTTAAGATTTGAGGCCTCTGTTCCCATGGGGAGATAAACTGCTTGGGAAATATTGGGGGGAAAAAAAAAAAAAAAAAAATATATATATATATATGAATTCATCACCTATTAGATAAGCATCAGTGTAAGAGCACCTTTTCCATATGTATTTTTTGTGAATTAAAAAATATTAACAGTGGCTTTCTGAAAACTTTCAAGAACATGACAGAGGCAGAGATCAATGGATTCCTTGTTCTTGCATGCTGTGCAAAGATGATAAATGGGCCTTCAGGGCACTGAGAAGATAAAAAAAAAACTACACAAAAAAACCCCAACAACAACAAAAAAGACACACCAAAAAAACCCAAAACAAACACACACAAAAACCCCAAACAAACAGAAAAACCCAAACCAAAAAAATCAACAGGTAAAGACACTGAACTGACCTCAAAGAAGCTGCTGGCTGGAGGGAAATTTTAGTGAGATAGGTTATTGCTTTAAAGAGTCCAGCACAGAGCCACAAAGATGATTAAGGGAGTGGAACATCTCCCTTCTAAGGAAAGGCTGATGGGGCTGGGTCTCTTTAGCTTGGAGGAGACTGAGGGGTGACCACATTAATGTTTATAAATATGTAAAGGACAAGTGTCAGAAGGATGGAGCCAGGCTCTTCTCGATGGTGTCCAGTGATAGGACAAGGGGCAGCGGGTGCAAGCTGGAACATAAGAGGTTCCATGTAAACATAAGGAGACACTTCTTCAGTGAGGGTGACAGAGCTCTGGAACAGGCTGCCCAGGGGGCTTGTGGAGTCTCCTTCTCTGGAGACATTCAAAACCCACCTGGATGTGTTCCTGTGTGACCTGATCTTCGTGATCCTGCTCTGGCAGGAGGGCTGGACTAGATGATCTTTTGAGGTCCCTTCCAACCCCTAACATTCTGTGATTCTGTGAAATGAAAAATTAATGGAGACTTACTTGTATGTGCTGTTTGAGACAGCAGGAGTACTGCTCACCAGGTTATTTAGGCCTTAAGTGACTTCTCATATACGTATATAACTTGAACCGGTTTTAAATATGCCAATTCTTTCTTCCTCACCCCTCCAAAAAGTATAGGTCATATTTTGGTAGTTAAATTCTTATTTCAGTTTTGAGGGCTTTTTCCCTTTTTCATATTGCAGAAATGCTGTGAAATCTGCCATTTGACTAATTCCTTTTATATCGTGGCTAGTCTGGCTTCATGCCAGTTTGTTAGGGCACATGTGGCGAGTGCTTCCCCTTTCTGACGTACAGGTAAGATACTCATGTGGAATACAGTGGTGGAGGAGGCTCCTGCTCTGTACGGGCTACTTCCCTACGTTAGTCACACCTACCTATGGGAATCTTTGTGTTAAATTTCTCTTTAAGTTTGTGTTACATTGAAGGACTCACTATGTGAGAACTGTAATCTTAAGGCCTTAAAGGTTAAAAGGACCTTTTAAAACACCTCTCCCATGTTTTTTATTCAGTACATTTATTAGCATAGAACTCTTCAGTGTAGCACCAAGGAGATGTGAAAATGTATTGATGGGGAAGGGAAAGTGTGAAAGAGAAAGCATGAAGTTAGGGGTGGTACTTTGTCCTTCAGTTTCTTATCTTGAGTAGGTGTGAGTGAGGGTGACTTTCCCTTGTGAAGGATCAGGACCAAGGAAGGTACTTTTCCAGGTCACGTTGGAAGACAGGAGATGGCAAGTTGCTAACTTTTCTGTATTCTCAGCTTTGTTGAAGACTAAAAGTGCAGTTTTAAAGTCATAAGTGTGTATAGGTCACAGTTCCTCACGTCACACAAAGACAACAGATTTATCTTCTCTTTTGATAACAAATATTTCCACAAGTCATAGAATTAAATGAGGTTTGACTTCCCCCCTCATCTTTATTTGTCTTAAGCCTGAACAAATTTGATATCTAAAAAAAAATAATAGTTGGCTCCAGTTAAAACTTTCTTCATGCATAGGTCAGATATATGGGCTCCCCTTTGTGGATTTACTGGCATCAAGGGGTGGGGTTGAAGGCAACCTTTCTGTGAATGGAGGAGGGTCTTCTACAGAATCATCTATTTTCATAAAGCACAGTGGCATTTAATCTGTGTTACCTCTACTCTTTCATCAAACTTGATTAGAAATCCACTGCTAGGGAGGAAGAGAATTGAAGTGGGCTTCCATAAACTTCATTTCCTTTAGGAAGTTATGCTTATAGACATGTATCTTTAAAGTGCTTGTGATGGCAGAGAAAATTTGCAAATGTGACTAGCAGGGAGTGGATGCCTGTGCTGATGTCTGAACCAGGGAGGAGGCTGCAGAAGGAGCTGAAGCGGTCACTTGGACAAGTGGTGCTGGCTGGCATAAACCAGTGCTGTCTGAATGAAGGAGCTCTGCTTCTGTTCCCCTGAATTAGAGTTATTTTTAATAACTGAAAGTGTTGAGGGTCATGTTTTTGGGGTTTTTTTTCTGTTCTGGGAGTACAAACTTTGAAGCCTGTTTTTCAAGTGTAGGCCATCAGCATTTTCAACAGTGCAAGAAGGTAAATTCACTCTTGCTGCTCAACTTCGACTTGGCCTGCCTCTTCTGCTGGCAGGGTTAGGGCTCCTCACCAGTGCTTGTGAAAAAGACTCGAGCACCCTTTCCTGCTGTGCCTGCTTCTCTGGACCTTGTTTCCCCTCTTAACTTGCAGTGTGAAGGTGCTTTTGAGGTCTGCCTGAAGTTGTGAATTGCTTCAATCTATCTTGGACTGTGTTCATACTGTACATCAAAAGTGCATTGACGAATGTAAGGTCCCGGGGTTACTGCAGTGTTGAAAGAGGTTTGGGGTTTGTCCAATTTCCAGGACTAGGAATAAAAGGTTTTTAAACCTGCAGAATTTGAAATCTATGTAGGGGAATTGTGTTTAACACGTTACAAGACTTCTTAATGCTTTCCTGAAATCCATGTGATTTCAGGTTCAGGTGCTCTTGGTTATAACTAAGGAGACTTTGTCATTTTGTCAACAGTAAGAACTGTTTGAAGCGACTCCAGGGAAAATGTAATGACGATACCTCTGAAATTACTTGAGGACTTAAGAAATTGCAATGCAGCATGAGGCTTGCTCTGCTGGGCAAAGGATCTGCTAATTAATGTGTGAGGCTTAGCTTTTCTTTATTTTTCCATTTTCCTGTCCTCTTCCCTAGGAATGTTTCGGAAAAATGAAGATTTGACTCCATCACAGAGGTGCTTGGCAGTAAGGTAGGCGTTCAGACATCTCTGACAGTCTAGTTTTTGGGGGTGGGGAGAAGCTGGCATTGTGTGTGCTGTATTAATGCTTCATGGAGTTACCACAATTCACATCCAAGATAGAGAATTTACAAACTTGTGTAAAACAGATCCATGCTTTTTATATTTGTAGCTTAGTTCATGCATCTCTTCTCCAGGAAGATATCACAAGTACATACATTCTAAGTTGTATGCAGTTTATGCAGATTAATGCCATATCAGCCAGGAAGCTAGTAAGCCTTTAGTACACGTATAAAGTAGCTGGTGAATGAACATGCTTGTTTAAATACTTAACTTACCTTTTCTCCTTTCTTCATTCAGGAGACTTGAAAATAGTATGTTGTCCTGGCCAAAGCAGTCTTGACTTGAAGCATTTTCCTTACCTGAAATTATTACCAGTTAATACAGACCTTTGTTTACTGATTGAGTTATGAGGGGAAAAAAAACCAAAAAAACCCATAAATGGTTGAACAAGCGCTTAGGGAAACACCCTTTTTTCTCCTTCCCCAGGCTCAGCTTCAGTCAAACACATATTCTGAGCAAGGACAGAGCCACCAGAGTTGAGTTTTCTCTGAAAATGCTCAGTACTGATTGGAAAGAAATACTATGTGTAGAATGTTTTAAGCTGTCATTCCAAAAGACACACAAGCTGCTTTTCGAGATGTAGTTTTTACTGCAGTTAGAGTGAGCAGTAACATGGAGTATGACTTTCCTACTGTGGAGATTCTGTAGAACTACACGTTCCATCTCACGAGTTGCTTGTCTTTGAATTACAGACGCATGCCAAGTCTACTGGAGTATTTAAGTTACAACTGTAATTTCATGGGTATCCTGGCAGGCCCATTATGCTCTTACAAAGACTATATTACTTTCATTGAAGGCAGATCATACCAACTGCAACAGTCTGAAGCAAATGGGAAGGAAGATACAAAATACGAGCAAACGGATCCTTCTCCAAATGTAAGATGTACGACTCTTGCAGTGCTGATGCTCATGTAATCATTGCACGAAAGCTTGGTTTGCACTGTTCACTTACAGGAATAACTTCTGAGCTGTATCTGGTCATCAACACTATAGTTCCCTGTTCAAAAAGTTAAATACTTTTTTGGTTTTTTAAGGTAGGTTTTCTCTGTGGTTTCCTGCCTGGATCTTGTGGATAAAAGCAGATTAAATTGAAGCTTCCTAACAAGCTTATATGGTAAAAAGTCATCTTCAAATTAAAACAGTCCATGCATGTTTCCTTCAAAGCATACACTGTGCATTAAAAAAAAAGGTCCTGTTAAGGACAAAGTGCACATTTTGTCATTTGAAAGCTGATGAGACTTAAAATCTCCAGCAAGGTTTCAAGAATGTTCTCAAACTCTAATGGTTTTTAGTGTCTTCTTGCAGCAAGTAGGAGACATTCATACGTAACGATTTGAAAAACACTCACAGAAATGGTTTCATTTTCCTTGCTTTTATGCAGAGAGGGATTGACAACTGATTTTGATATAAAGATATAGTAAAAGAGGTACTAGCCATAACACTATGTCTTATAATCTATACAACATATACATCTTTTTTCTTTTTGTTCTGTTAGTGGAAAACAGATCAAATGCATACGGAAACAAGTCCAGTTCATCATACCTTACAAGAGGTATTGTATGACCTGAATTAAAATCCAAAGCTCACAAGGCTTGTGACTTTTAAAAGTTAATCCAGTTACTGTAATGCTCAAGGTACTGAATATTATCTTTTCACTCTTTTCACATTCTCTTAAATAGGAGTATATCAGACTTGAAAATTTGTGCTTGCCTATGATAATTATTACCACACATAAAAACTGGAATTACCACGGAGTTGACTGGTACACTGAAGATAAAATGGCTTTTCCTAATTCCAGCACCAGTTTTCTGCTCATCTTGTGGACTAGCAACTGTTGCTGGAGCAGATGAAGCTATTCCCATATGTAGCTGCTTGTCTCCTCCTACCATCTAGAGGTTACTATCCCCACATCTGGGCTAACAGGGAGTGCTTCCCATTCAGTGGCATCACCCCCAACCTCTTCCATACTTTGAAAATGGATGAGGACTCTTTGTGCATTTCATTCTACCCATCTTGTATGGTTGTAATACCTGGCACCACGGGAATGTACACTAATGGCTGGAGGATGACAACACTTTTAACTGCTCCACAAGTTGTCAAAGCACCTAAGCTCATAGAAATGTGCTGTGGAGCAAGTAGTTAGGAAGGGAGAAAGACACAGGAAAATTCCGTGCATAGATTGGTACCTCCTAGTCTGTAGTCTGCACTGGTGTGTTGTACTGGCAAAGTTGCAGACACTTCTTTTGGTTTTAAACATTGTTTTGGCTCAGTAAAGGTATCACATCCTATGTACTACAGTCCTATTTCTGCAGGAAAATATTATGTAGTAAAATTTTAAAGACAATGGAACGAACCAAATCTGGCAGCATCAGTTCTTCTGGGCATGCATTTACTGATTGCCTGGTAGGACTTCCAAGCTTTTTACCACATAATTTTGCTAGTAATCTGAACAAAGTCAATAGAAATAAATGTAAATCTACGATGGATTCTTCTTTCAGGTAAGTGGTTTTCCTTAAAATGAATTGCTTTTAAGATGCTTGAAAATTTGTGATTTATGTTGCGTTAGCTTTTGACGTAAGCATAAAGAAAAGCTGTCTATGCTGTTGATGCTTCATCTCCCAACTGGCGTTAGAGAAATCTGGCTGCAGTTTGTAACACCAGCGAGTATTGTGAGCTTTTGGAGAAATATAGATGGCATCATTTTACTGCATTTGCTGCATCAGTTAAAACATACATTTTCTTCTTCTAGAAGGTTTAAATACCATTAACTTTGTATGAATACTTCAAATTTGTTCCTTGATTCTCATCTTATTATTTAAAGAAGACTAAATTGTTAGGTAACTCAAAAAAGGAAATCTAATGGGGATCAGCAAATGTTAACGTAGTAAGTGGGGGGGAAAAAACAATCTTTTAGCTGAGCTACAGTAAGTTTCATTTCTTGTTAAATATAATTACATAACCAAAGTAGTTCATGCCAGCCTCCTCCTCTATATTGTGGCGACAGCATGACGTAAACGCCGTTTAATATTTTTTTGCTGTGTTAACTGCATGTTAAGTGAATCAAGCCAACATATTAAAATTTACTACTTACATCCCTCCTATTGTGCCTTTTTGCAAGCTATCAATTGTTGGTGCTCAAAGTGGTGTCAAGTCTCAGAAATAAATATCTGTCTTTGTAAGTTTATTTTTATTATGGCTACATTTAACATACAAGGTCCTATCAGCAGATACCTGCTTTCTTGCTTAGTTTGCAGACTCTTCATACATGTTATAAAGTTCTTGCTTAATTGCCTATAATTTTTACCTGAGGTGCTAAACTCCTCAAGCTAATATGCTTTAATATAGTTCAGTATTATATCGAGCTTCTTATTGGTTCTTTATCAACCAAGAACAAGTTCATTCAAATAAAAGTCTTTCTTCTTTTTGATATATATTTTTATATATATTATACCTGTTTATACAGTAATATATTTATAAAATTCCGGAGCTCAGTGATGTTTTTACCTTTATTGCTTCAAGTAGAAAGCTGTTCCTGAACTTCTTTCTCTGATTAGATATCTAGCTTTCAACCTAATTATATTCCTATCTCATTTATGCATGTTTGTTTTGTCCTGGCACTGGCTTTTAGCTTAGGTACCTTTTTCCCTTCCCAGCGTTGACCATATTTAATATTTTTATACAGGTATGCCCAGGTTTGGTTCATCAAAACTAAATGAGCCAGACCTTCCTACATTTTTGTTCTAAAATAAATTGCATATTCTACTTCACATGAGGTCAAAGTCATCCTCTAGCTTGTGTTCATTTAATTCCTCAATGCCAGTTACTTTGAAACGTTGAAAACTTTAAAGAGCGAAATTAAACTCCAACTTCAAAATCAGTTACTTCATCCCTGTTAAAAACTCACCAACCCTCCTGTGAATGTGCAATCTGGTGATTACCCATTTGTGCCTTGGCAGAGAAGCTTATATCAATAACCTAGTTAATTCAGCAATAGGAAGTGAATTAAAGTTTTGCCAAATGCCTTTCTATAGGGAATTGAACAGTAGATTATTTTGGTGTCAGGGCAGGACTTTTATTTCTGTGTAAATGTACTGAAAACTTGAGACAAGCCTCAGGCTGTAGTTCAATACTACTTTAGTAGATAGTTTAGGCCAATTGAACTATAAACTCTTGCTCAGTACGGTAGATCCTGGCTGTGCGTTCAGGGCCCTTTGCTTCTCTTGGCAGTGCTAACAGGCATTGCACTGCCTTGTGGTCTGATTCGGATCATTTGAGCCAGGCTAAATCTAACTTGTCATTAAAAAAACACCCAAAACACCTCCCACAGCCCCATGCCAAAAAAACCTACCCTAAAACACAAGTTGTTTGTTTGGTTTGGTTTTGTTTTTTTTTTTCCCCCCCCCCCCCCCCCAATTTGTTTCTTTCATCTGACTCGCTAGAAGATAAAAGAGCAAAACTTTGCAGGCAATGTGAGGAGACAGGGCAGGACTGCTTCTTGTGCTTGGATTCTCCCTCAAACTCTACCGAAACCAGTCCTCAAACTGCAGCTCCAAGTCTTTGTAGAGGCTGGGCATCATCTTCATCACTGTCTGCGAAGGACACTAATATCCCTGACACTGATCCCTGTAAGCAGTATCGGTGTGCTTGATTGCCGTTTTGGGAGTTGTAAATATTTAGTCAAGTAGTATAATTAAAAAAAAAAAAAAAAAAAATAGTCATGCTGTTTCTGGATGCAGTTATGCTTGTCCCCACAGCTAAATGCTGCTGCCAAAACAAATGGAGAAATGCATTATTTAAGTCATAAATTAAACGAGTATGTTTTCTATCCTCCCACGGTGTTTTTTCCCCTACAACTGCAGATTGAAAACTACTGATTTTTTTTAATTTTTTTTTTTTAAGTACAGTTTCTGGCAGAGCCCTGTAGGAATTTGTTAGTTTTTCTTAAGATACATTTTGTTGAAACTGATGCTTTTCCTTGACAGAAGGGCTTTCACATCCATGGTTTAGATAAAAACCTTCAAAGAAGCACTAAGCATATTTTGGGTTGAATAGGCAGATTAATGATTTCTATTTTCTATAAGGAAAGCTGGTAAATAATGGCAGTGGCAAAAAGGAGGCATTTAGAGAGCGATGCCGTTGTTTGTAAGTTTCCAAAACATATTTTGAAAGTTTGTAGAGATCTTCAGATGGAAAATGCATATTTTATATGCTTATGGTTATGTTTTAAGTTTCACGTTGAAGTTACCAGCCTACAAATACCGTTTCTCATGTTAAATTGAACGTGACTTTTTATTATGGTTTAGACCTTGAAGTTAAGTCCTTGTGATCGTCTTAAGAACTTTGGGATGGTGCCTTTTGGTATTTACAGAGATCTAACTTTTCCATGTATCACATATTGCATACCAAAATTCAAAGGTTCATTAGTGTTTATAACTGACTTTATTAACATTTGTTTCTATGTAAATTCCTGAAGAAGTTAAGTTAACTTACCTTCCCCTTTGCTCTGGTAGAGAGATGGATTAATAGGTGCTAGAAAACAAAGAAACACTTCTAGAAAGTTAATGCCCTTTACTTTGAACTTTTGAAATGGAGTAAAATATTAAAAAGGAGGTTATTAGAAAACAAGTAGAGACAAATAATTAGACACCAGCTGTAGCTGTTAATAGCTAGTTGGCTCCTGAATTATCCAACTGGTTTGTTTAATTAGCTGAGTTTCCTGATCCTCTCATACCTTCTGAGATGAGCCACGTGACATATATGAACTATCCAAAGTTACTCACCATTTTACAGCTTTTCCAAGTCTAACTTTTTATCAGATACTCTACCACCTCTTACATCTGAGTGACTGGGTGTATCTCTGATACTGTGCGTCTTGCAGAAATCACTGTTTTCATTTGGGCACTTAATGCTTCATTCTGTATCTTAGAACAGAATTACTCTTGATTTTGGAGCTAGATACATGAAGCTGCACCCTAATTGAAGCAGGACATTATCTTTAAAAGCTTGGGCAGGTATACTGGAAGCAGAGTGGGCAGAAAAAGGATTCTGTTTATCTTGTTCTGTTATTTCAAAGAAAAATAGTTAGACTGGTTTCTTGCCAAGATTAGTGTCCGTAGGATTGGAATATAAATTAAAACTGTAATGTTTAAGTTTAAATATCAAGATTACTTACAATGAAAACTTGAAAATTCCATCTAAATGGGCTGTGGCTCAAGCTTCTTTTGTAGGTGCTTGGCTGGTGTGTTACTTTAGGAACTTTCACAGAACACAGTATCTGCCCTTGGGATATTGATCAGACGTGACTTAAAGCCCTCAACGTCATGTATCATTACTCTGTGTGCTTTATAATAGAACCTTAGAAATGTTCCTGAATTTACGTACTCTTTACCATGGTGTTCGGAGCAAAACTGAATTTTGAGAAAATCTGAATCCAGGTCCTACCTGAACAATGTGTTTTCACATGTCTGTGAGTGTATTATTTGAGCCCTAGAACTTGATCACTCTGCTTGGGAAAGCAGGTCTATACAGCATGGAGGTCTTTTGGCTGAAAATTCATAAGTTCTTTTAGTATTTTATTTGGTTTAGTATTTAGATATTGTGATAATCTAACAGAGATGATTGCTATATTGAGTTGGGCAGCAATTGAACACCTGCCTTATGCCAAAGGTTACCAAAAATGAGCTGAAGCTTTGCCATTGCTGTTGTAATCCCTGCAATAATGTTCTCATCTTGTCCTAGATTATTTGCTTTGTGTTACGATGTCTTAACAATTTACCTGCTTCAGAAATTTAACAAGAAAAAAAGAAAAATGGAGTTGCAAAAGGTGCTTCCGCTGTTGAAAGGGTTTTTAGAGACTCGTTGTGGTCAGATTGGGTTTGCTGGGTTTGACAGAAGTGGTGTTCACAATTTAAGATAACAGTATTCCTTGAGCCTCTATAAAATGCTACCAAATATTTCCAGTTGGTAGCACCTATTACTGAAAAATTGACGTATAAATATATATATATATACACACACACATACACATATATACCTGTTCAGGGAAGGAAGATTATAATTTGCCTTTGTTTCAAGAAGATTAGCAAGAAATGAAGTTTACAAAGTCTCCCATCTTAACTTTTTCAGATAGCAGTGGCACAGAAACTCTTAATCTGTGGACTGTCCTTACTCTTCCACATGACTATTACAAAAACTTTGCCTGTGGAATACAACATTGATGATAACTTCAGAGCTACAGCATCATGGCCTGTAAGGTTTTTCTACCTATATGTGTCTCTTATGGCTGCCAGACCCAAGTATTATTTTGCATGGACTTTAGGTAAGTATATTAAAAAAAACCCAGCATATGTATTGAGTTCCATTTGATACGCTGCACACTAAGCATGTATTGAAAAGTGGCAGTGCCCTCTTGAGGCCTTAAGGAAACATTATTACTGTTAAGTATTACAAGGTATTGTCAAAGACTACTGAACAGTGTCTGTGTTTTTGAGAGACAAATCTTAAATCCCCAAATCTAAGCACAGTGTTGTGACTGTTACAAATGAGATTGTGATCTTCTGAACAATCTGAGTGAAATGTAAGGTTTTTTTGGAGAGCAAGTGTTTTAATGAGCAACGACTTCCATGAGTTTAGAAAACTGTTGTAAATCTAATCTCATAGTTGGTTTAACTTTTTATTCGATACCTTGACTTTGTCATATCTGAGCCTCATTCTGTGGTTAGTTATCAGTAATTTGCTTGATGGTCTTCAAGCATGAAGGAAAAAAGAATATATTGAAATTCAAATATTTCATAGCATTGTTAATAGTAGATGGTATTTGCAGTAGTATTTTCAGAATCTGTTGGGTGGCACCTCAGTTTTAGTCTCTGTCTACTAAAAGCTCTAATGACCAACGAGCTAACACCCATAGTCACTGATTTAAGACACTGAATAGTATAGTTTAAAGAACGTTCTGCTTTTCACTTCATATTCTTTAAAAAAAACCAAGACAACGACAAAATGCTGTATTTATGTAAGCTGACATCTTGGAAGTGGCTCACAAAACATATTTCATCAGCTTTCTCCTCCTGTCCAGCTTTACATATTTGTGTCATAATTCTTTTGAGAGAGAATCTGTGGGAACCAGTGCAATAAAGAAAGCTGTAGTGTTGCAGAGCAGCATGACTCATTTACAGCTGCTGGTTTCATTCCTGGTCAGTGAATGAAGTGCTTTCAGCTTGTCTGGATACAGTGATTCTGGGGCTTGTTGTGGAATGAAATCATTTCGAATATTGTGCTCTTATGGCCCACTATCATCGTCTGTGAAGAGCAGGGGTCATCTGAGAAATGAATAATCTTTGTTGGTTTGTGTTTTGGTTTTTTTTTACCACCTGTAATACTTCAGATGGATTTATTCTTATGCAATTGCTAGCAGTGTAGGGCTAGCATTCTTTTGGGTAAAATACTGAAAAAAATGAACTATATCACTTCTGTACTTGTAGTTTGCCTAAATACTTTTTTTTAACCTTCTGCTTTACCTCATCTAAACCTCTGATAGTATGAATAGAATGTGAGGGGCCCTTAATGGTTTTACTGGATGTTATGCTTTTGAGTTGTACACTAGTATTCTTTGCACTTTAAAAAAAAGTGTTGATAAAATTAGCTACTTAAAATGAAAACTAAAATGTTAGTTAATAGAATGAGTACTTTGTGTACTTCATACTGTAGCTAGCAAGAGATTGTGGAGTTCATGTCTCAGTTGTTTCTAACTGAGCATAAAATTGTCTAATTGTTGAACTTGATGTCAGTGATACCAGATGTACAGCAGCAAACTTTGTTGCTTTCAAATATTTTTTATTTGTTTTGATAAAGAAATAAAAATATTATAAATCACCCTATGTTACCTCAGATGTCCCAAAGCCTTCTTTCAGATTGGTAGATGACTGGAGAAACTGAACTACAGGAAAGGAACTGCTCAAGTGTTTGAGTCAATTGTTTCTTTTACTTTCCAAATACACTGGGTTAATACCTTGAAAAAGTTACTGAGAAGAAAGGAAAATGCAAAAGATACTAATTTCTCTTACATGTCACTATTGTGTGAAGTAAATTCTTTTTAATATGGTAATAGAAACTGAGTGATTTCTCGCCTCGATGGTTGCCATTTAAAAGGTGACAGTCTAATTGCAGTGCTTTAGGTGAGTTCTGAGCTAACAGAGAGGGCTTATGGCCTGAAACTAGAGGGCTAGGTCTCCATTGCTTCTGCAGAGCCTTCTGCCTACCTCGCTTGCGACTCCTGCGCTGTGAGAGGAGCTGGCGTTCTCCCCATGGTCATTTAATTACCCACGTAAGTGGATCCGTAGTTGGGTTCATGCCTCATGGATGCGTCCATGTTTGGGTGCGTGCATCCAGTGACCTGGCTCAACAGAGGCAATACTTGGAAAAAACCTCCTTTCCTCCTAAGCGACTGTTCTAATTTGAGAAGTACAACTGAGGAGATTTTAAGGTCTGAGCTCACCCAGGGGAGGCAAAGGTGGTCCAAAGTGACAGGTGGGGTTCAGACTGAGAACCCTTGGGTTTTCCTGCATAGTCCAGATGACTGTAGCAGCTTTTTCTCCTAGGGAAAAACATTGAGTTGAACTATTCGACCTTTGACATTTAGAAGTGTTACTAACAGTGGCCCTGTGCCATTAGTGGAAATCTGACAAACTCTGCATCAATTAGTGAATTACTGTTTTCTTCCACTAGATTTGCACGGCTCTGTGGTGCTGTGGCACGAGAGAGAGGGGACATCAGTACTGTGAAGTAGATAGTGCTGCCTTTCATTCTTCTGCTTTTGTACAAGGTTTTGAATTGAAAACTGTTGTGTTGCTTGGATTATTTTCTGTTTGTTCAAGTGTCTGATACGGTGCTCTTCAGTATTTTAAAAAGATAAATATGTATCCCTTAAAATGTGATAAATATTTTGAATAAACAACATGTTTGTAATTTGTAATACAGGCAGTTTACATTTAATCTGTTTGGTTTTGTTTCTTTGCAGCAGATGCAATTAATAATGCAGCAGGGTTTGGTTTCAGAGGCTATGATAAAAATGGAGTTACACGTTGGGATCTAATATCAAATCTGAGAATCCAGCAAATAGAGGTTTGTTTCTGGCTCTTTCAAATAAAATACGTGCCCGTGTAGGTAGTTGCTTGTATTTTCAGTAACTTCTCCTACACATTTTGTTCCTCAGGATAGTGAACCTGTTAAGTCAGAAATTATGTGTTCACACCCTTAGGAAAGGGTGGAAAATAGAGACCATTTTGAATATGTTCTACTTGTCAGTTGACTTCCAAAATATTTAGTGGTTATAAGTAAATATCTTATTCATCTCATCACAAAGTCAGGTTTGGTTGGTCTTTTTTAATAATTTCTATGTCAGAGTTTTGAAATATTTTGTAACTCTTCACCACAGCAGAATTAATTAGTTTGTTTTTACTTTACAGTTTTCCACAAGTTTCAAGATGTTTCTTGATAACTGGAATATCCAAACAGCTCTTTGGCTTAAAAGGTATTTATTTCTTAAAGGAAAGCTTTTCTCCACTGAAGTTTTTTAGATTACTATATCTTTGAAGATAATTTAATATTTAAAGCTAAACTCCATTTTTTTTAACAACCCCATCAGTTGTTTAGCAACTGCAAGGGACATACTTCTTGTAATACTTGAATTAAAGCCTCTGAACTTAAGAATTCTTTATTGTCAGGTTATCATAGAAACTGTTTTTCTTCACTGGTCATAGGGAACATAAAGCTATTGATCTGTGGAGGTGTCTCAGTTTGTTGTTTGTTTTTTTTTCCTCTCTTAGCATTCAAAGCAGTGCATGTCGCTGAGAGCAGCAGGGAAAATGTGCATCTTAGCCTTTGGAAGCTCTGCATTATTTTTAGCCACACAGTGATACAGGAACTTCCATATATTCTGCAAGAGAACTTTCTGTGCTCTTTCCATACGGAGCACATGGCAAATATCAAACCCTGCAATGTGCTACCAACAAAAACTGCAAATGAGTATCCCTCAGGTGCACTTTTTTCCTTGTCTGGGAAACAGTTGTAGGGCCCAATGAACTACATAATTCTGCTCTTACTATTTGTGCTAACTAGAAAGTAAAAAAAGTGTTCTTGAGGGATGGTGTTTTCCTCCTTCCAGTCTCTGTTTAGTTCATCTTTTATCAATACATGCAAGTTTAACTGAGGAGCCTTATCTTGGGATCATTCAGAGGACTTTATCTCTTATTCCAGGATGGCTGGCAGCAGGACTTTTCCTCCATCCAATTTCTTCATTGTGTATTCTCTTTATTCCATTTTCTTTTTCCTGAATATTTTTCTGACACAGTTAAAGACAAAAATTGAATTTTATGTGATTGTTCTAGTTGGATCAATAGCCAATAGAATCTATTGCTAGGACAGTCAGCGAGGCAGAATTGCGCGCTTGAAGGTATAGAAAAGTATCATCTCTAATAAAGAAAATAAGCTATTTAGCTATTTTAAAATACATTTTAATTTAGTTAGAGAACAGAAGATTATCACTATTAAACGTGAATAGGAAAAGTGAAGTTTCAACAAACTTTCAAATCTCCTAAATGATCTTAAAGGTCTCTTCCAACCAAACAGTTCTATGATTCTAAATGGAATGATTCTAAACAAAAATTCCTCTTAGTGGAGAAGAGTAACATTTCTGTTAAGAATTGAAAGAAAAAAAATGCAAATCAATTGCTCAGGGTGACATTACAAGAAGATGTGAAGAAAAATTGTAGAAGAATCTGTGAGGTTAGTCTAAATCTATATTGATTCTGCCATATTGAAAGGGAGAGGGGTAGGTGTTTTCTTAGTTTTGTTGCAAGTAAAAAATTGCTTTAATCCTTATATATGAGGACCATAAATAGCAGTACAGAGTATATATTACTGGTCATTTGGTTAATTGCAGTGCTACAGCAGTTTGAATAGAGGACAAGCTCATGTCCTCTATTCAAGCATCCACTTTTAATACCTCACTTGTTTACCATTCATAGAAGTACCTAAAATCTTAGCCACTTATCTCTCATGAAATACCAGACATCAGCATTTGTTCTGTTCTTTTCTGATACTCTCTGAAGAGAAACCAAACCATCAGAATTTGCAGGTCTCTGCGTGTAAAAAACAGACTCCTTGTAAAAATAAAATTAAGGGACCTACAGAGCATAAAGAAATTTATTAAACATTTATTGTAGATCACAAAATGTAGTTCTCCCTCTGCTTGTTCATTCTTTTTTCCAGAGAAAATATCTTATTCCATTTGTCTTTGGTCATGTTCACAAAACCTCTGTGGTTCTTGTTGCTTTCTTCTGGCATCTCTCCAAACTTCCTGTATCCTTAGAGTGGATGTAGTACTGTGGCTGAGACCTCCAAGGTCTTTCCCGGGCTTGTTACAGACAGAGCTGAATGACTTCAGTGAATTAATTACCTTTATTTTCTCTTTCTAATACATCAGTGTTGCATCTGTCTTTTTTTTTTATCTCCTTTTTTCCAGCAGTCTGCTATTGATTTATGCTCAGCTGATAGTGTTTCGTACTCTTGATTCATATTCATACTCAGCTACAATTTTTTAGTAATGTTATAGGACTGGGTACTATTTTGTTTCTTCCACTTTTCTTATTAGATGTTCTATACTTTGGACTTGTTGATTTCAGAACATCATCCAAGTCCATCAAGATCATTTTGGATTCTTGTGCTTTATCTGCTAAGAAAACAATTCCAATCCTGTCCGCCTCGCCTCCCATGCCAAAGAAAGGTGGAAAACCATACTTCTCAGTCTACCATATGAGCTAGTAAAGAAAGTATAGAGCCAGACCAAAGGCAATACCTTGCTGAACAGTGGATGCATCTTCCTGCTGCTAGAGCAAATTATGGATAAGATAGTCAGAACCACACATATTTGAATAGATTTTCTCAGCCTGTTCTGATGGCTATATTTCCTTGGTTGGCTTTTAGGAATGTCAAGGGAAGGATTTCAGCACAATTTATAGTTGACAAATCCATGGAGGAGTTTAAGCTTACCTTTTTATTCTTTGAAATTGAAGCCCAATGATTTTTTTTTTTTTTCCTGGTGTATATATTTATTACCTGATTTGCATTGATCTAGCTAAATTTTGGCTAGCTGATTTTGTTAGCTCCTGAATGTTTTGCAAGGAAAAATTTGCTTAAAGTAGCTTAAACCAAATAAAGATTGAAGCCATTTAGCAATTTATTAATGAGATATAATTAACCACAAGTCAGTGAAATACACATTCAGAATTAATATTGGTACTAGAACAGTTAACATTTTGTATGTGTTTAGTGGTCTGGTGTAATAAATACTTCTAAATGTTTTTCCTGTATCTAATCCCAAAGATTTAAGGGCATGTGTTGATAGGACAAGGGGCAACTATAGCAGAATAGATTTAGATTAGACTTTAGGAAGAAGTTCTTTCCTATAAGGGTGGTGAGACACTGGAACAGGTTGCCCGGAGAAGTTGTGGACGCCTCATCCCTGGAACTGTTTAAGATCAGGCTGGATGAGGCTTTGAGCAGCCTGCTCTAGTGGGAGGTGTCCCTGCCCATGGCAGGGAACTAGATGATCTTTAAGGACTCTTTCAACTCAAGCCATTATGTGATGATTCTGTGATTTTTAAAAAGCAGAGATGGACACATGCAGTTATATGCAAACTGTGCCTCCACCCCCAAGGACCTGCAGGGGTACAAAACCAGACCTCCTCCTGGAAGTGTGAGCCCTCTGCTTGCAGGCACTGCCTGTGGTCGATGTGGGTGCTCCAGCTCTGTGTGAACCCCCTGATGCACCTGCCACTTAGAAAAACAAGCCACGAGTTCATGTGGCTGACCGGGATGAGCAATTGCTCCCTGTGTATCGCATGCTGGTCTGACAGTCCCCTGGCTGGATGTGGGTTACTCGGTGTCTGCCAGGGAGGATGCCCTGTCATGGCTGAGACAGAGGTTTTGAAGCTGCTGAGGCAACATCCAGCAGTGTCAAACTAGGGTTTGATGACTGGCATTTTGCTCCAAAATGTCTCCGTGACTTGTTACAAATTTTTGTAATGCTTTTGTACTTTCTAGGCTGCCAGATTCTCTGCCTCAGAAGTCTCTTTAAAATTCCCAGGTGGTTGTTTAGTCTGGCCAGTGTTGCTTTCCTCTAAGATGGTCTCTTTTGGGCAGATGTCCTCGGGTAATGTTGCGTATTAAGCATGCACGCACCTGCACCCTACTTAGCCCCATGTTCCCATCTTAATGCCCATTCTTAGCAAAGCCCTTTAGCAAGGGGAGGGGGTTGTGCTGGTGCCCCTCACTGAAGGACTTGTAAGGTAAAACTTGCCACATCTATTTGACCGGAATAAACTAAATTAGCAAAATACACTTGTGATCTTTCCTTGTTCATGTCCTGTCTTTTCACCTTCTGCTCTTTAACACTGACCACATCATTTGGTGTCAGCAATCTTCTGTATTTGTGGAAGTTGTAGTAAAGTAGTTACTTCAGTAGTGCCTGTTTCAGCCCTCTGTATCATTAGCTTGTTTTCTCTGAATAATGGACGTGCATTCTCTCTCTGTTACTTTGCTATGTGTTCATAAAACGTTTTCATGTATTGGTGTCTATGGCCTTTTTTAGTTAAAACTCATTTTTGTATGTTAACCTTAGGTTTGTGTTCATGCTTGTGCTGTTTATTTTTGCTTCGCGTTAGTGTGTATCTGTTTCCATATTTCCTATTGCTTTTTTGGTTTTCAGATCATTAAAGAACTCTTGATGAAGCCATATCAGGACCTTACCATGTTTCCTATCATTCTTCCACATCATGATGGTTTGTCATTCTGTCATTTAATGTTGTCTTCTAGAAACTACATTCCTTGGATTCCTTTTTCCCTTCTTCCTTCTACAATTCCTTGCTGTAGGACCTTGCCTAAAAATTCAGAGTCTCAATTTCTAAACAGCAGAATTCATCAGTGTCCTTATTTGAAATTCTTGCATCCCCAGAGTCATTAATTATGATTCTGTCATGCTCACCTAATTGCCTTACACAGACAGTTTGAACTGTAGTCCATTACTCAAAATTGAAGGTAGTTGTTGCTTTCCCCTTCTATAAGCTGCTTTCTTTTTACAAAAAATATGTATGTGACTCATCGCAAGAGTTTGCAGGATGGTCTGTGCCTTCCAGTGTAGCTTTTCAAACACATTCTTGGATGGCTCAAGATGCCTTATTAACACCAACACCTGTCTTTAAATGCTTGTGTATTACTTTATTATAAATAAGTACCATATGTGATGGCACTGAGCCTAGGTTAGCACCGAGGGGAGCTGTGAATAGCTGTAAGTATTCTCTGTAAGTCATAATATACCGACGAGATTATTAAGTAATAATAAACTGCAATTGCATTGCAAATGATGTGTTGGAGATGAAACTGCTAAAAGTGTAAATGATAACTAGGGAAATTGTTGGCGATTTGTCTCATGTCATTTATCTTGCATTGTCTTTGACTTGCTAGAGTGTGCTACGAGCGAGCCACCTTCACCCCAACAATCCAAACCTTCATCCTTTCTGCCATCTGGCATGGGGTTTATCCAGGATATTATTTAACTTTTTTAACAGGAGTATTAATGACACTAGCAGCACGAGCTGTAAGTACCAACCAAGTATCTTCTTAAATAATAGTAAGTTTTGTTAAAGAAAATGTTCTGCAGTCCAAAGATGTGCTTTGCAGTTGATACGTGGTCTGCCTGATAGTGGTGTTTACTGTTTTAGTTATGAGAGCCGTAGGATTCATGAGTTATAAGGAGGGACCGATCGATGGGAACAAGACTGTAACAGCCTACAACATCTTTGTAGCGTATCTTTTGTGGAGCTCTTCCTCTAGATTACTGGGTCATGTATTACTGTGCGGTGCTGAACAGGATGAAGTTAGGATTTTGAAATGAGATGTTCAGAAACTTTCTGATAATGAAACAATGATAAGTGGCTTAAAATTCAGGGGTCAATGCTATATATTTATAGACTCTGCCCTCTCCCTAATTTCTGTCCAGTACTGTTGTCAAGGTGATAACTAAATAACGCTTCCTTTCAACCAGCAGATAAAAATATCAAGTGCAGTTACTATTCAAAATTGGCCAGCCATCAGTGCAGTCACAGTAACAAGCTTTTGCAGCTGTTATTTGGAACCATATGGAACCAGCAAATCTGCCAAGAAAACTCTCACAGTTGTGCTTGAGAAAGCTGTGTAAGAACAGAGGCAGGTTTATCAGTTACTCAATGGGAAAGAAGAACAAACAAATTAGATGTCAACTCAGAGCAGCATAACAGACTGCTGCCCTGTTGGAAGAACCAGGAGAACAAGAAATGAAGCAGACGGCCCTTTGTTGCTGTAATAGCCAGGGGAAGATGGTACTTCAGATTTAGTTTGTTACTCAAAGTAGTAAAACAGATGCTCCCCCTCTTTCTTCACAAAGATGTGGGTATAGTCCTTGTTTGACAGAATTGACTTCTTTCTTTACAATAGCTATAGCTCCCTTCTCCTTGCCAGATTCTATCACAGTAAACTTTTGACACTTATCAGCATGGGGCTGGTGCAAATGCCAAGGTTCAGGGGGACAGTTCACAGGTAGAAGTTACTGTGTTCTCTCAATAAGGTGAGTCCAGTAAATTGGAGTGCTCACTGCACTTTGTCCTGGGCTTTGCTAGTAAGCTGCCTTGTAGTCACATTTCCCATGTATCAATCAATAGGCTATTAAATAAGTATTTTGAGTTTCTGTTTTAACAGGTACTTAATATTAACTGATAAGATACATTAGAGGTACTTTGGTGTGTTTATTATTTAAATCTAGTAGACTTTAACTGAAAAGTTTGGCAGATCTGTTCCACACTTTTTCTCCTGTCATTCCTAAGCATGTATTCAACTCTGTTTTCTCCCTTTAATCATCACACTTTTCATAATCAGGTGATTACTAGAGGCAATCGTAGATGTATCTTAAAAATTGTCTTTTAAGTCCTAAAATAGTAGATTTTTCTACAAGAAAATCTGTGAAACTTCATCCAAGTTTTATAGAACTCAGGAACAAATCATTGCATTTACAGAATGGCTTAATAGCATAGAATGTCTGCCTCATTCACACAAGCAGTCCAAAGCTCTCTTATATTTACATTTACTTAAATTCTCCTTGAATTCTTAGATACATTAATTCCTGTGCTGGATGAAGTGCATTGTCCTAAAAGGCAGGGAATTTGAACTGACTCCTAATGAAGTCGATGGGCATTTTGAATAGTTCAAAAGTATTTTGACCAAACTGCAGCATGTAAATTCATCCTATGAATTTTATGGAAGTCCAACGAACCGTATGGTAAGATAGGTCTCAAAGTTTATTCCTAAGCTAATTTATTATTATCTGCTTTTTCAGATAAGAAACAATATCAGGCACTATTTTGTTGAATCTCCTGCTGTTAAACTGTGTTATGATGTTATAACATGGATGGCAACTCAAGTAGCAATAAGTTACACAGTTGTGCCATTTGTACTGCTCTCTGTAAAACCCTCATTCACCTTTTACAGGTAAGCACATTCTCCCTCTTTCCTTTTCCTTGGAATAGAAGTATTTTCTGTGTTGTAGTTTCAGATTTCTGAAACTATTTTAGTGATAATTGTAAGATTGATTTATTAGCTGAGCAAACTGTATTTCTAGTGCTTGAACTTAGTTTGTGTTTTGTGGGAGAAACCATGAAGTGCTTTTTTATTTTTTTTCTTATTATAATAGACATGTTTTCCCTGGGGCAGGGTAGGGGGTGGGGACAAAACCAACAAAAAAACAAAACCTCTGAGATTACTATATGCACTTGAACTATATTATAGCAAGGCTAGATAATGACCTCCCAAAAGTAACTCGGGGGGGAAAAAAAGGTTAAAAGTAGGCTTCACTTACATCTGTTACATCACTAAGTACTGTGAGGGAAGACTTCATTTCTGATTTCCACTTTATTACTTGTTTTAAAGGAAATATTAATGTATTCCTGTCTTGCATATAAAGTACTGTATGTAAGTATGCTTTGATAGTTTATTCTGTAAGCATCCTGTACAACTGAATTATTTTGTTTGGTTTTTTTAGCTCCTGCTATTTCTGTCTTCATATTGCCAGCATCCTGGTGTTGTTGGTATTTCCTTTGAAAAGAACTCAAAAAGGAAGTAAAAAGCATGAAAACGTCCAGCCTGTGTGGTCAAAAAAACTAGAAGAAGAAAATCTTTTGCAAAAGAACAGTTATTCCACAACAAATAATAGTTTCAGTCAGAAACAAGAAATAACCTGCAGATATCAAGCATTAAAACAGTGATTGAGGAAATACTATGATGAATATATTTTGTATGTTTTCAGAAACCCATTTTTAGCACCTTTTAAAGGGGTTTGTATTTGTTTGCAAAGATGTTTAGTAAGAAAAGAATGCATTACCTAGGAAAATCACATACAATAGCAAGACTGGAAACAAAACAGATTAACCCCTCCCATGCCATGTCCCTGTGGGTCACGCCTTATATGAAGATATTACCATTATTTCAATGGGCACTCAGGACTTGCAACGTATGTCCATAGGGTCATATGTGTGCCCTTTGCTGAATGTACGTTGTGTATCCCAAGGCACTGATGGGGTGGAATCAAATTGTGTCAATCTAGGATTAACAAATGGAAATTAATTTTTCCAAATGAATGACTTGCCTTAAACCCTCTATTTACTGAAATATTGTTTCTAAGTGGGTATTTTCAAGTTGATTTTGTGTGGAAAGCATATTTCAAATATATAATACTATATGCTATAAAGATTAAAATAGGAAATGAAAAGTCATTAGAAAGTTTTGAATCTTTAAAAGGGAATTGCAATAAGCATCTCAGTATTTGGAGGGTTTTCTTAAAGTATCTCAAACTATTACAGTACTTTACAGAACTGTAAACATTACTGATGCCAAATTATAGTTAGATTTCTTTGCTAAGGGTAGAATTACATATAGCCCTCTGAATGGATTAAAAACAATAAAACACCTGAAGGTTCACCTTTTCTAGGACTTCACAGCTCTATTCTAGGTTTCTTTTACTTTAAAGTACCTAAAACAAATAACACACTGCCAAGGGGGCTTTGCAACTAGAGAAAGGAAGGCAGCTATAGAACACAGAAAATGATGTGCACCAGGATTTCAATGTGTGGTTTTAACCTTAAATACCAGAAATACTTGTTCAAGAACAGAACGGGTTTTAAAAAAAAAAAAAAAAAAAAAAAAGATTTTTAATACTTAACACTGTTTTGAATTTTCAGGCATACAGTACTAAGTTGATGATGCTTTCAGTATAAAATAGCAAAATTACCTTGAGCTCTTGTTCACAGGTAGTCAAATGAAATAACTGTCCTAACCAGTTTCTGTATGCTTGATAATTGATGGCCCTTATCCAAAGAAGTACATGAAGTTGAGGAAAAGCTTTTTCTTTAAATGAGAATTTTCCCATCATATTTGTGGGTAGCATAAAGAAATTCTTCAGAGTATCTGACTCACTGAATTCTGTAAGGGTGTCAAGGGAACAATCCAGTGGTTATATCTATTCCAGACCATTTATTGTGATGATGGTCCCTGCTAGAGTACTACTGTTAAAGGGCTACATTGTAATTGCTTATATTCTGTATTTTCATATAATTTTTTTAAGTAAACACGAAATGCTTATCCACGTGGGGTTTTTTTAAGCTTTAAAACTGACACAAAATACTAGCAGAGAAAAATAATGCAGCTTATTGACTAATAACCTACAGATGAATGAGAAAAATTTTGTCATACTTTGAACCTTATTTTTTTTTCATCAAAATAGCTGGCACTAGTGGGGTGAATATTCTTAGTACCAGAAGTGCAGTGATGGTCCTCAGCTTTGGGGATACTACCATGCAAACCCAGTCACAGTACTTCTGGCTTACTCTCTAAAGAACCAGATCCTAAGTCAGGTCAGAGTTATTTCCTTGCTGTGATAGTTCTATGTCTGGCCATTGGCTCCTTGCCTAAAACTCCAGGAGGATAACATACCTTTTCCATATACATAGGTTAGCACTAATTAACCTGCACAGTTAGAAAAGGGGAACTAAATACGAAAAGAGTGAATGAGTCTGTTTAGGTGAGCAGGGATGTTCATTGCTTCAGTGACAGCTGTGTTATCTTCAAGATAAAATAATCTGACTTCTAAATCCTCACTTTGATTACCCATGTAACACCTCCCCTTACATGGGGTCGTGGTTGTCATATGCCTCTTTGAAATGGCATTATGTTGTTTTTTTTTCCTGTTGCTTACAGTTAAGGGCACACTAGTTTCTTTATGTTTGATTATCCTTATTCAATACAAAATCAGGAAAGACATTTTTCCACTTTCTCTTCCTGAAGGGAAGGGACATTTACTTAAAATAAATTAAAATTACACACTTCTGGGTGGGTGAGTAGAATTAGGGTTGGTTCTTTCAGCATTTTTTGCTGAAATTCATCTTGTTGGTGCAGTCTACATATCTATCCAAACAAGCACTTTTGGATGCCAGTAAAACATCTGATGTGCCATTTTTTCCCATTACCGTTCTGGTACGCGTTTTCTTGTTTTGGAATGCTTGCCCACATGTGCAATGGAGGCTTCCTAATTCTTCATTATGAAATATGGAAATAATTGTATGTACTCCTAGAAATTAAGCAGGTTTAGGACAGTGAAGACTGGTACTTTAGTGTGAGGGAATTCACGAGTACAGTTTTGTTCAGAACTTTTGTGTGTGGGGAAGTTTAAAATAGTTAAGAAAATGTGCCCAATTAAAGCACGTACATAAGTGGCAAGACATGGGTTTCAAAATTGGATGTGACCGTTGTCTGTGTGCAATACAGTTACTTTTTTTGTTTCATGATTTGAACCCCTTAAATAATTACAACACAAGAAAATTATGACAATTAATTAGTTCTGCACAAGATTTATTCTTAAGTGTAGTGTCCTAGAATTTACTCTTTAAATGTCATTGTTGAATATAAAAGCACTTTGAAACAAAATCTGGTCTTCATGCAAATGAATTCTCTTGGGGACTAGGGAAAGAATTTGTTGGGGGGTTTTTTGTTCAATGGCAGCACTCTGATCTTAGTCAAATTGGGGTTTTGTTGTTGCTTTCCCCCTGCTTTACTAGTTTTCTGCCTTGCTATCAGACTGGACTTTTTTCTCCATTCAGTCAACGTTAAGAGCAGTCAGCCCCAATACTTTAGGTAATTTGTAGGTTTTACACACATCATTTTATAATAGTGAATTTGAAAGGATGGCAGAGATTTACTATTGCTCTTGCTAAAAAATACAGTAAAAAGTAAATTTCCTAGAAATGGTTTGGGCATGAAGGAAACACAGTTTTTAAGTATTCTTTCACTTATTAACTAATATATATCCAAAAGTTAAAAGTGTTTTCTGTGTTGCAAATCAGCACACTATGAAAAGTAAATACAACATATCATCCATAATTTTACGGTGCTTTGCAGATATTTGCCTCTTGTGAACAATTCATTTGGGCATTTAATGAGTTCAATGTTAGTTAGTAAATGTAGTCACCCTGATAGTAACTATTTGCTTGCTTAACCTTTTTTAACCTTTACGATTCTGTATTAATGAAAGAGATATGTATTATATATTTAAATAATACCCTCAGTGGTGCCTACTGCTGTTGTAATCGGGAAGGCTTTCTTAGCTTTACAGTTACAGATATGCCCTTCTTTTTCAGGAAACTTACTCTTCCGTGGCCATTCCTTAAGTTGACACATAGACAGGATTTCAGTAAAAGGTGACATGTAAAAATATTGGTATGCATTTCAATATGCTCTTGATAACAAAGCATACTTTAGTGAGACTTTGCGAAGAGATCTTTACATATTCCCTGCTCTACACTGACTTGTGGTATTAGGTTTACCAGTGTAGTATATGATTTACACTTCACTTGTTCCATTTCCCCTATGAGAATGAGTAATATGAATACAAATGCTATGCTTGCATGACAGGATGTGCAGGAGATAGTTGTGCCTCTTTTCATGGAATTGATTTGCTTAGTGGTAAAGTATCCTCTGGTGCAGAGGAGACCTTTGAGATCCTCATCCCCTGTCAACTTCGTATCAAAAGTAATTTTAACAAAGCCTGGATTTTTCTCTCAGAAGCTTTGCAAACAAATTGTTGACTTTTTTTTTAATATATGATCAACTATGTCCTTGCATTTACCTGCAAATGTTTCACTGTTACTTACATGTAAACTTTCACATGCTCAACTTTATAAGTTGGCTTTGAATGATAAAGAAACTTAAAAGCACAAGTTACAATAGTTTAGGCTTTCATTTCCCGTATCCTGAAGTCTTTCACTTGTAATTCTCATTGAATTATGAAATTAGGTTTGAGAATTTTTTGTTTTCAATGAAAATTTAAAAATACTGCCATTTATGTTGAAAGGTAATCAGTGTTAGAGAGATGGAAATTTAAGGATTTTAAAACAATGTAGACTCTATGTATAAAAATTATGCCTTGGTTCTGTGCTTATTCATCATAGCGCTTCACTACATAATTAGCTTTTATGTATTTAGGTCCAGTAATATTCTGAACAGAACTTGGGAGTATTTTTTAATTTCTCGTAAAAAAAATCAGTTGGCTGTAAGTTCTTCAACAGATATTTAAATGCTATGCTGAGTACCTAAGGAGATACTGTAGTGAATTGAGCCTACTCTCATTAGATTGCCAGATCTGTCTGGATCTAAGCTAGCTTGCACTGTCAGTATTGATCTTCTTCAGAGTCATGTGGAAAAGCTGGCTGTGAAGAAGTCTCTGGTAATAACATGTCCCATCAGTGGCCGGGAGGGTTTCCCACAGAGTCCCTGGGCAGGAGAGCCTGGCAGAAGATCTACTTGCTCATGACTGAGGTTGCAGTTGCTCTATGCCACATCTTCCTGGATTTTTCATGTGTTTGCTGTCTTAACCTAGACATTTTGCAAACACTGTGAGCTTCAGGCATCCACAAATTCACCCTGCAAGGTTACAACTGCAAATATTGCAACAGTTGCTTACTGTGGGCAAAACTAAATTGGGGGGAGGGGGAAATCTTAAGAACTTGAGCTTTTTGTAAGCTTTCTACAAAATCTAACTATCAGCTGTATCAATTTTCATCCCACTATATGTTTAAAACACAAATTTGCTCACTTTAGGTATACAAATGTGTAAAAGCATATTTTTGCCACTTTATCATCTTCCTCGCATTAGCTTTGAGTCCAGTGACTTAGGCCTGGTTTGGACTTTAGGCAATTTTACATTTTAAAAATCCGTGTGCGTATCCATATAAACATTGTGTAAACTTCATGTATTGACCAGCTCTGGTTACATATAGTGTGCATAAATATACTTAAAATAGGCCATATCAATATTTGAGGCTAGCGTTGAGCCCTCCAGTTGTATGCTGGATTGGCTGGAGGCTGCTGGGCTCTGTTCTCAGAGTACCAAGCTTTCTGCTTCCTGAAGTGAAAATACGATCTGCTGGTTACACTTTAAGTGGAAAGTAAAGGGCTTCTTTCAGTCTGTTGCAAAAACTAGCCCTTACAAGATCCTCTGCTGCAGGCTGTGAATACACATTTGACTTCAGATAGAGGACTGAAATCTGAAACTTTTAGAGGAAACTTTTTTTATTAACAGTGACTCAGTCCAGCACCTTATTCCAAACGAGCCTCTTGGCAAAAGAGACCTCTGCACAATCTTTTTCCTTTCTTTCATTCTTTGAGGGAGAAATAGCCCGAGATGGAGTTTTCCGTTGCCACTACAATATGTCGTCAGAGCAGAGAGCTGTGGGCCGTGTTCTAGGAGGATCAGGCTTCTGAACTGTGGCCATGTCATCTACAACAAAAACCAGAGAAACAGGGTGCCAGTAATCAGAATAGGGCAACACTACATCTTAAAGGTGCAACAGTCTTTTGTCACAATAATTTAAGGAGTATTTGCCTATGCATATTTTGCCTTTCGGTGTGTTTATCAGTTCCCTTTACATCTTTTCTTTGTACCTTCTTTTGTCGAGTGGTGGTGACTATTTCTATGAAGAATCTTCTGATGTGTCTTACTGTGACAAAGGTGTCAAAATGATACAATAGAAATTAGGTAGTTATTCTTAAATCCCAGACCTCAGATGTGTTCTAGATCAGTTAGAAGAGAACATTCAAAGTATTGAATGAAAAATAGCGTAAGATGGGTAAATATAGCATTACTCAAAGATGTTGTAATAATTTACTCGATTTAAGAATTTAAAATATGGAACTCTGTTCTTACTTGCCTTGGTTACACATTCAAGGGAATAGTTTTACCTCAATGAAGAAGTAATTATGCCTCCAACTACCCGTATGTTAAGGTGAGAAAAGATCCCTAAAAGTGGATAGCTACAGTATTCCTAAATTTGCCTTTCCTGGTTCGGATTATAATGCATTGTCAGTGAATTTCATTTTTATTATTCCAAAATATATATTTTTTAAAAAGTGTTATTTTTCAACAGATCCATAAACTAAGTGTTGGTGTATGGTAAAATTAAAATACCACTGTTAGTTACACTGTGATTGTGATATTTTAATAATTACTTATTTCTAATTTCTCAGCAGTGCTGCAGAAGCAGCATGCTGTTCTGTTTTAAAGGTGTTTTTAACTTGACTATAAATGTTTTTTTTCTAATTTGTGTCTTTGAATCTGATTAAACTGTAGTTAAAAAAAAAGTGATCTTGCTTTTCTTTGGTGTCTGTCTTTAAAGAGTGCTAAAGAAAAAAACCCTTAGTTTAATGAAATTTCTCCTTTTAGATCACTAAGCATCACAGTGCATGCATTTACACTGTTACTGGGAGTGTTCTTTCTCAGAATTACTGTGGGGTTTTATTTCTTTTCCTACAGCTTGTATACAAATATATTTATATAATTATTTTCCAGTACAGCTGGTAAATAGAATTTCAACTCTAGCTTCTTGTTACTTGGGAAAGGTACTTTGGAAACTTCAAACCCTCCGTCTCAAAGCATATTGCTACCCTTTGTGCACTGTTTCTGAATATGACAACTCGGGTATTTTTAGCCTGAAAAGTGGAAACCTCATATCTAACAAATCAAAATCAATGTTTTGAATGAGATGCATGTTTATTTGATCCCAAAGTAGCAGGACTAAACATGTACCATAGATGTGCGCTTTTTTTTTTCCCTCTTTGAAACTTGATTACTAGGACTCTGCTATGGTAGTTTCTGTTGACTAGTGACAGTATGTTATAAAAGGCTGAGACTCCTTGACCTACAGGGTCTTTACCATGTGCTCTTAGGTTGCTGTAGAAGGGAAGGGATATTGTGTGTCGCTGCTAACAAGAGCTGTTCACATCACTCCCTGTCCCGTACTGAATTGTTTTCTCTCTCCCCTTGACCTGGTATTAATTCTGCTTCAGTACAAACCTCCTAAAGCCAAGGGAACTTTCTGAAGACATCTTTACAAAGATCTGGTTTTGCAAGCAGTCCCACCCTAGAGGAATACTGTAATGTGTGTGTTGGTTTCTTGAAAGGCCCCTACTATAGTAATGATGTTTTTAAGCCTTGTGTGTTCAGAATTCTCTTTTAGCAAGCTGCATCGGGGGAGATAAAAATCCTTGCCGTTTCAACACAAAGGGCTACAGATGCAATTTTAGAAGCTCTGATGGTTTGTGATTTCAACCAGCATTTAGAAACGAGAATGGAAATAACCTCAGGTACGCATTCACAATGGAGTCAGTCAGGAGTAGGAAATGTATTTTCAAGAATTAAACATTTATTACTGCATTTAGTGGAAAACCTCATTTGAACAGATTAAGATAAAACAGCTTTCTGCTGTGTTCATTTTCAGGACGGTGACAGGGTGAGTCTGATTATTCTTATGATGGAAACTTTTTATTCATTACCTTAAAAAAGCGAAGTTAAGAGTCCTGATTAAGAACATCCCAGAGCCAGCAGATATTTTCCTGTGCCTGTAATTAACTTAATTCTAGCTGAGTAACTTCCTGATAACATGCAGGATGTTTCAGTGTAGAATATAGAAGTAGTCCTAGGGGAAGATGTCTACAACCTACATACTAGCTTAGAGTTGGAGACCTGTGCCCTCAGCAGGGCTTGCCAGTACATCTTACAGTCCTTCCTAGGGTGGTTGTATCTCTTTCTGTCTGGGTTACTCATTGTCTTTCCAAACTAAATACATTATGACAGGAGAAGGACTGACCACACTTCTAGTTATTTTGTTATCGTAAGAAAAAATACTTAAATACAAATCAAGCACAACATAAAAAAAGAAACCAACCACTCATTGCTTGAAGCAATGTTTTCCCAGTGATTTCCTGATAAGATATCCAAACTACCAGATGGAATAATTAATAACTTATTTTGTGGGGGAGAATTCCATGCCAGCTTTCCTTTTGTTTGAAGTACGGTGGTCTTGGTGTCAAATCCTCCTGGTTTGCTCTCCATCGCTGACTTTACTGTTTGGGTTGTTCCACACTGCTGCCCATTGTTCTCTACCCTGTAACAGCCTCTTCCCCTATTAATGCTCTTGTCAGATGGCAAAAATATGGATGTTACATGACTTTGATCAATTTAAGCTGAGGAAATTGGAGGAAGGAAAGAAAACAGTTTTAAGTATTATAGTAATTATGACAAGGATAATAAGCTTAGTAATAATTAAACCACAGCAATTATTTGTAATTTATATTTGTACTGGGTAGATGTTGAAATCTGAAACAGTGGGGCAATTTTGTGACTGATCCAAGCTTGGTTACTGTCACAGGTAAACTTTTCAGTTGTTTAAAATATCAAATATACATCTATGATGAGGGAGACTAAACAAAACCATGGAGAATTACTTGAAAAATGCATTAATGTTTTCTTGGTTGGTTTCATTTTTTTATTGTTTGGTTGTTGTTTGGTTTGGGTTGTTGGCTTTTTTTGTGAGTTTTGCTGAGGTTTGCTCATTATTTTGAGTATTGAATTTCAACTGATCCTGGAAACAATCTCCAGGCACCTGACTGACAATGAAGTGATTGGAAATAGTCCGTGTGAAGTCACCAAGTGACCAACTCAAACTTTTACAATGAAACAACTGTTTTGGTAGACAAGGGGAGAGCAGTGACTATTGTCTGCCAGGACTTCACTGAGGCTTTTGGCACTGTCACCTATGAGATGCCCATAAAGAACCTGCTGATGTATGGGCTGTAGGAGCAGACACTGAGATGCACTGAAAACAGGCTCAATGGCCAAGACCAGAGGGTGGTGATCCAGTTGAGCTGGAGGCCAGAACTAGGAGTGTACCTCACAGGTTTGTACTGGAGCCGATCCTCATTAACAGGATGATTGGGTGGAGTGTACCCTTGGCAAGCTTGCTCGCGACACTAAACTGGGAGGAGTGGTTGATATTCCAGAGAGTCATGAGGGACCACAGTGGGCTGGAGAAACAGACTGACAGGAACTTCATGAAGTTCAGCAAGGAGAAGTGCAAAGTCCTGCAGCTGGGCAGGGGTAGCCCCACACTAATGCAGCTTTGCAGAGAAGGATGTGGGGGTCCTGGTGGTCACCAAGTGGAACATGAGCCAGCAATGTGCCTTTGCTGCTAAGAAGGGACCAACAGAGGTCCTTTCCGACCTCACCTGTTTTGCCATTCTGTGAATTCCTGCAGGAGGTGGAAAAGCTGAAAAAGGAAACTAAAGTTGCTTGCAAAAAAGTTATTTTGTTGAATTATACGCTCTACTGCAGCAGCTTCCAAACATCAACATTTATTACCTTTTTTAAAACCTTCATAAAAACCAAGTATTTCTATACTTTACAGACTCTGAAAAATTTCTACTCAAGAGTTAAGTGCCACTTGAACTACATTAACAATATGACAAATGTTTCAGGGACAGCTGTGAAGAGCTTGTGTATATAATTTACTACAAAACAAAATAATTTGGTGAGAAGTGAGCTGCTTTGTGTAAAATTCTAGCTCTGTTAGATTCCAGTTTTGACCCTTGGGTGGGCGTATGTTTTGTTTGTGTGAATTAATCACTGGTGGGAAAGCATTCCTAATGGAAGCGCAGAGTACAAACAAAAGAGCAGAAGGAAGCGTGTCAGGAGTTGGATCGATCTGTTGCAAAAGGAGAAGAAAATGAAGAACCATAGAGAAAGCTGTGCCTTTCAGGCTCGCTATTCCTAGTCTGCACCATTCCTTCGTGCACAGGAGGGAAGGAGCTACTGCCCCTGTCTGAGAAATTTGTAGCTGTGAGGTGAGAACGTTCTGATACTGGAATAGGGATTTGAGTGATAAGATCAGAAAGTGAGAGCTTGATATACATTTTAGTATAAACTCTGAAGGGGGGGGAAGTAATATTTTGAAAATGCCATTGTCAGACTAGTTTCTCTTCTGTACATAAGATTATATGGATGCTTGAAACATCAGGACCACTTGTCCTTGAGTAGCGACCCTTATGTGTAAACATTCAGGTAGCACAGAGTGAGCACTTTTCAGCCCAGCGGTAACTGCAGAGATTAATTCATCCTCTACCTGTTCACATTGCACTTCTATTCTGTAAGTAAATATGTGCTTCCTGTCCATGATTTCTCTGAGCCTTTCAGCTGAATGAATCAGTGTTTCAGTGCAAGATCTGAGTGGATTTAGCTTTTGACTTTCATAGCTTGCTCTTCTGCCTTGTATTAACTTTTGTGTATGTAAGGAAATTTATCTGGCTGTGAAGAATTTCTTAAGGTAATAGGAGAACTCATGCTTTAAAAAAAGTGTGCAAAAGCACTTGCAGCACACTCTTTGGTTTTAGATATTTGGGATATAGAGCAAGCACTGACAGCTGTTCCTTTAAGAAGCTACTAGTGATGTCTCTAGATGTGGAAGACCTCAGTATTGTAAAGATTTTAAACCAGTGTTTTGACCCTTGGGAATTAACCTTAGAAATAATCGGGAGTTTGGAGGTTCTGCTCTTGACCCTTGTTGGTTTGTTGCCACCCGTGGGTTTAAGCGAGGTTCTGTGATGTCCTGGGAAGCTGTTCTTGCTGTAGTCATTAAAGATCGTATCTCATCCAGCTGTCCGGATGAATTAAGATGCATCTGCTATGAATGTGAACTCTACTGAAGACGACAGTGACCTTGTACAGTACCTGAATGCATTTTATCATCAGAGAAAGAAGAATGGTAGCAGCAGGCCCGAGGTGGGGCTTTCAGAACACCCGCGAAGCTGCCGGGGTGGCGGCGGCGGCGGGGCTGTGCGGGGAGAAGCTGCGGGGGCTGTGCGGGGAGCAGCTGCTGGGGGCAGCGGGGCTGTGCGGGGAGCAGCTGCTGCTCCTCCCTCTCGAGGTTTGTGCGTACTGAGGTGAGATTCTTTCCTTCCCCCCTCCCTGTTTCTTAAGGGCAATCCTCGCCTTCAGGCTGCAAACCGCGCTGTCGATGCCTTCCGTGTCGGTCGGCCCTCTTCCCAGGCCCTCTCCCCTGCCCTCGCCCGGGGCCACCCAGCCCCAGGGGCGCGGGGCTGGGCCCAGCTCAGCTCCCCCCGGCAGCCAGCGCCTCCTCCCGCCGTCACCGCTCCCGCCAGGGCTCCGGGGCAGGGTTTTAGGTTACCCGTTATTAGCCGCTGCTAGCGGGCCTGCCCTTCAGCCGCTGAACGCGGGGCCTTGCCGGGAGGGCCGCTGGGACAGCGCCTCCCTGGGGGGCGGGCGGGGCCGGCCCAGCCGCGTGACCAGCCGCCGTGGGGAGGAGGCACAGCGAGGCAAGATGGCCGCCGCTGCCGGGGGCAGGTGAGCAGCGCTCGGCGCCGCTGCCTCTCTGTCAGCGTCGGGCTGAGCACGGGGAGCCGCCCGCAGGGGCCGAGTCCCGCCGCCTGGGGGGTGAGTGGCGAGAGGAAGGCGGGGAGCGGGGACGGCGCGGGCCGGGCGCCGAAGGACGGGAGAAGGGCACTGCTGCCAAACAAAGGGCGCTGCGGGGCCCCTCCTCGCCGCCGCGCCCGGCGTCCCCTCGCAGCGGCGGGACCCCCAGGGGACTCGCTGCGGGAGCGGGGTGACCGGTCGGAGGGGACCGTGGGCCTGGCCCTCTTCCCTCCCGGAGCGCCCCGGGGCCGGCGGCGGCGCCCACCCCACCGCACCCCACTCCAGCCCGGCCGGTCCCTGGGGCCGCGGCAGCTCTGCGTGTGCCGGCCGGACAGGGCCCTGCTCTGCGGGTGCGGGCACATCTTACCCGGGGTAAACCTGCCCCTGGGCTGCCGCGGGCACGGCCGGGTGTCGCCCTCAGCTCCGCCCCCGGCGGTGGGGGAGCCTCTTGTACCGCGCTTCTCTCCTTTTGTTATCTCGGAAAGGTAGAGATACGAGGTACAGCTCGTCGGCAAAGACTGACGTTTAATATCCGAGGTAAAGAATCGCTGCGTGGTAGGGGTTGTAAGGGACCTCTGGAAGTCAGCTGGTTCAAGCCCCCTGCTCAAGCAGGACCACCCCGAGCTGGTTCTCCAGGACCATGTTCAGACGAGTTTTGTTTTGTTTTGAGAGGCTCCGCTGCCTCTCAGGTCACTCTCAGAGTAAGAAAGCACCTTCGGTGTTTCAGTTTGTGCCCATTGCCTCAGGTCCTGTCACCGGCACCGCTGGAGAGGTGGAACTCGAATAGGGAAATCCCTTAAGGACAGAGCTTTGTTACTTCCTATATATGCTTGAAAATTCATTGGGGGGGGGAGTGCTTTCCCCCCTGTAACTTGACAGAGGGTTGTCACTGGAGTAATACAGTTATTATACAGTTTTTACTGTAAAGGCACTTGAATGATGGTAGTATTTATCAGACAAAAGAGAAATAAAAAAGAAATGGTAAGATTAGAAAGAGATTTTTTATCAGGTCAGAATACATAAAAAAACACACGGATTTGTTGAATAGTCATTTACTCTTTGTTCTGCAAAGGTGGTAACTTGGTTATCGAGAATTCCAACTGTACTTGAAACCCTGTGCAACCACAGCTTCTGAAATGCCATATTAATTTTTATCTTATTTTTATCAAAAAAGTCTTAATCACAACTGACTTTTTCCATAAGTCAGGATGGTGCAAAAACTAGATTTTGTCATAGGCCTTGTGTCTGTGACTAACATACCCTTGGTCTCATGATACAGAAAAATGTATTTGCTTTGTGGGACAGTATAGGGTGATATTGTAGACCTTCTTGCTGAACTGGCATGTGTTTTGTACAAGCGTTTTACAGAATTGCTTGGTATAATTAATTTTTTAAAATTTAGTAAGTATTTCTGTTTGCTTTATCTTATATGAAGTATTTGAAACCTGAAGTAGTATTTTGTAGGACTGGTTTGTATTTGCCAATATATATGCTTGGCAATACTTTGTTGGTCATTGACCATACCTAAATTCAGTCTCAAAGGTAGGCTGGTTTCTCTGGTAAGGTTTAAATCCCATTATTAGATACTCAACAACACCTTTCTTTTAACTGATTTTTTTTGTTTGTTTTTTAAACCAGGGTAGAACATAGCAACTATCAGATAAATCTGATGACAATGCTGACTTTAAGCATGTTTGCATTTTTCCAGTATTTTGGATGTAATTTCTAGTCTTGATTGTCTTAATAAAAATATGAAATACAGTTTTCTGTATTTCTTACAGTGTACTGTAATAGTGGTTACAACCATAGGCACCTCCTTTTACGCAGACTGTTTTAGTTCTCTTTGTTATGGGGTTCAAATTAAGAATGCCCGTGTTTCTATTTTTAGTTCTCTTTTAAAACTAATATGTATTTTAATATTTTTTTTTAGTTATGCTATTTGTTCTTTGATATAAAATAACAGAAAATAAGGTAATCTATTAAAATGCTTCTTATCTGGATAATAGGAGTGTGGCTAACAAATAGAATAAATGTTCCCAGATAAGTAAGGAAAAGCTGAAAAGCATCACAAAGTCATTAGTCATATTGGAACTTCAGGCAGTGGAGAAGAGATGAGGGTGTAGATGATTTATGAAAACTTAGATTTGTTATTTCCTTCTGCCTCTGAATACCAGAAATTAATATTTTAGAGACTTCAGCTAGTTTGAAATTCGTTCTTTAAACAGAATCCTGTTTGGCTCAGTCCCTACAGAAAGAATAGTTTAAAACAGTTACTCCTTCACGTGATGCCTGACCTCTGATTTCTTAATGTTTACAAAGTACGTCTGTTTAGCCAGTAATTGCAATGAAGTGTTATAAAGGATGGATAATGCCTGTATTAGCAAGCGTTTCTGTAGCAGCAGTAAAGGTGAAGTTCCAACTTGTTTTTCGTGTTTATGCCATCATAAAGTATAAAAATGTATGAGAATATGAACCCGACTTACGTTAGTGTTTTGTAATCAATTTTATGTGTACAGTTCTTCTGTATTCCACATTTCTTTCCTTTCTGATGAAGAAGTGTGGCATTTCAGGTTCTTAAGGACACAAGACTGCGTGTTTCTGTATTGCATTTGTACGTGCCTGGATTTCAGCAGCACCCTAATTGTTTCCTCTTGGCAGTTAGCTGGAAAATGTGCCACAGCATTGCATGTTGGGAAGGTAGCTTTTGTATCTTAGAATAGAAGGAAACTTGTTAAAAAGGTGACAGTTTTTTTCATCATATGATGAAAAATATGAACTTTGTCTAAGTTGCAATGATCTTTACCTATTGAAAACAAGAAGATGAAGTTTTCTTAATAATGCTAGCGTTCGTTGGCTAATTTTGATATACGTTCATAAATTATTACAACTCACACTATAAAAAATGGGCAAAATGGTAATGTTTTTTATGTCATTAGAAACTGTACAGGATTCTGAGAGTACATTAAATATCTGCAGATTTGAGTTATCTGGACCTCTGCAGTCAACACTGATGCAATCGAGAGAAACTAAATTTCTGTAAATCAGCAAATTTTTGTGGTCTTTCCAAAACAGCGATAACATCTGCTTCAGCTAGGGTGTGAGCCTTACAAAAACAGGTCAATCCTTGTGCAAACATTGCCTTCACCAGAGCATTTGTGCTCTTAATATATATTTTCATAGTTCTTGGTGCGTCGTTAGTCTTATAAAATGTGAGGGATTGCTGCTCGAAGGCATTGTGAGGGTTCCAAGCTTGGAAGTTTGGATTGTGAATGAAGAGCTGGTTTGTGGGCTGGGAATTAGCTTGCTTTGGTGGGAGGAAAACCAAGAACATTAATCACTATTGAAATGGGGATCAACTTCCAGGGGATCAACTCAGAATACCTCTGTCAAAGATCAAATACTGTGAATTGAGCAATTAAGGACCATTATAAGTATGGGATGCTCTTGAAAGGTACTCCTTTTGCACAAGATTATGAAATTTGGCAGGGATTAAATTCTTGTCCTTTATTTTGGTAAAGGATGAGCTATTGATTGGTTTGTTGTTTGGGGTTTTTTTTTTTGTTCTAGGGTTGTTTCTTTTGAATACTGTATGAATATTTATTTCAAGGGCTTTTTCCATTGAAGGGCCAGAACAGAGTTATTTATCTAGACAGATACTGTACCTCAGTATTGGTTCAAAGTGTTTGTGATCATTTAAAAGAAATAACACCTCAGTGTCCGGCAGCCACATTGATTTCAGGTACAGTGCCTGATGTTCATAACATAATAACATAAATCTTACTTAATAAAAAGGCTCCTTGTGGATGTGCTCAGTTTATACAGAATTGCAGTCATGAGTGACAGTATAATGAATTACCTTCAGCCTAATTTCAGCCGTGTTCTTGGGCGGGGAAAAAAAGTCAAGTACAACTTCAAAAAATCTTCACATTTTTACATACATTGTTGGTGGGGTGGTGTTTTTTTGGGGGGGGTGGGGTGGGGTGGGTTTTTTGTTTTTTTTTCCTTTGTTTTACTAAGCTTATTTAAGGATGAGAAGAATGCTAATGTGTGGATTAACCTGGTGTGTTCAGGTTGCATTTTAAATGGGAATTCCTGATTCGCTAAAGAATGCGTTCATAAAGTCCTCCAGTGATCTTGATCTTTTGGGTGCTTTAAGAAGCTTGCCTGAGAAGCGGCAAATAAAAGCATTGAGGATACAAAATTCATAATCAAGAATATTTTTGTTGGGTTTGATTTTACAAAAATGACTGTTAGAATTCTAAGAAGGGGATATTATGTGACAGTGAGCTGTAGGTAACAAATAATATACTTGGAGATAGTTCACCCCTACAAAACATTTCATTTTTAAAAGGAATATTCCCATGGGGTTTGTAAACGCAGCTCTGGAGGTGTTCTTTAGCATCAGGTATTTTGCCATTAGTCAGGGGTTTAAGTTGCCTCTGAGGATTCAGATCTGCATTACAGCAGAAGCTGTGCTGTCTCTGTAACTGGGAGTTCAGGTAATGATTTCTGAAGCAGGATCCTTATCTCCAGTGCTGCAGGGCTGCCTTTGCCTTTCCGAGTGCGGCAGCGGGGAGCTTCAAGGGAAGAACCCTACTTTGAGGAGGCAGCAATGCTGGATACCTTTTTCCCCTCTTCACGCCAGCTGAGAATTCATTGGCAAAATTTTGATGCCAACTGCAGAGTATAATTCACTTGGTGAGACGTTGTAGTCATGTTTTGCTGATGATTTTTACCGTAGTTTTCAATTTAGTCTGTGGTATGGAAAGTGGCACGGGGATTTCAGGTGTGGCTCCAGGAGAGAAGCAGGGATGCCGCACAGGGCATTGTTTCACAGATTTCTGTTGAAATACATAAAAAACGATGGAAGGAATTCAGGTGTCCTCTTGTGCACACCTACCATGGCTTTAGGTGCCCAGCAGTACCCGAGAGCTGTGTGTAGGGCTGTAAGAGAGCGGCACAGGCCTCCAGGGAGGCTCCGCAAGGGAGGCCCAGCTGGATGCTGGGCAAGACACTGACTTCTCTGGTATTTTTGTGTCTGAAATGGCAGTAGGAGCCTGTGTTTGGGCACTCAGTTGCTATAATCACTGTTCCTTTTCAGCCTTTCATCTTTGGTGTGGTTTAGGGTTTGGGTTTTTTTTAAGTTTTCAACCTCTCAATTAGCTCTTCCTCCTGCTGAGAAAAATAAAGACAATTATATGCTACCACTGTTGTACTGCTCAACCCCTTCTGCATGTTGGTGCTTCAGCTGTATGGCAAATGTGGCAGACCTTTTGTGTTCTTGGTTTATTTATGGTTTTCCCGTGGGAGAGACTGGCTGTTTGTGCAGTGCCTAGTAAAACTGTTGCTGGGCTTTGCATGTCAAATCAAGATTCTTATTTTTTAATAGTTTTTTATCGATTTTAGGTTTTAAATAACGTCTCAATGATACAATTTGTTTTGTGCATTTTTCCATGGTACATGGACATTAGGTGTACGGGGAGTTCAGATGCCTAAATTATCTTTGGAATTTGTTCTATAAACTGCAACCTGGAGTTTAAGCCCAAAATTAACCGTAGGAATCACGGTCCTTCCCTTTTCCTCTTTTCTCCCTCTAGTGTTCTGCTTGCATACCTAAAATGTACGTAGTTTGTAGCTTATTTTGTCACTAAACCTTTGTGTGTGCCTAAAGTTCTTCTACGTGTACTCAGAACTGCTGTCATCTTAACTGAACTGGACACGTTGGCTTCTTTGCCAGCATTTTTATGACCAAGGCATTTCTATATGTGGGTCCTGTGATGACTGGGGTGCTATAGGTGAGCTCAGCTTGTCTAACAACCTGACTAAAGTGCCTTTGTCTGGGTGTACTTGCTAAAGGAGAAAGGTTGGTGTGATACTGCTGCAGTCTATGTAAGTAATTTAAATTAAAGCTAGATAGTTTGATTGCAATTTCTAAATCTAAACTAATTTCTCCATGCTAAGTGTGGTGAAGTTCCTGCCGGCTTCCTCTTGTCTCTTTTTGGTTAATGTTCCACTTCAGTTGGGAGCGCAGAAGAATTCACTGGTTGCTTTTATTTGCTTGGGAAAGCCACTGGTCTGCTTGGTAGAGGGTAGCCTAACCTGTCAGCTTTAGCTAACACTGAACTGCCAGTTTTCCCCTGCTATTACACTGCCATCATGCAAGAAGAAGCCAGAGAGCAATCATGTCATCTGCTGGTGAGGAGGAAAGTGGTGTAGGGTGGGTGGAGTCTTGTGCTCAGCCCCATGACTTCTTCTGCATCCAGTGAAACAGAAGCTATGTTAAGTTTGCCTAGCAAGTTACCAAGGTGCCATTGGGTGCAGGCATGTCTGGGTAAAGTTGGTGATAACTGGTCTAATAAACGCTGTTCCTCATACTTCTGTATGGCTGAAATTTAGATATTATCTCTGTCTTTCATAAAGCTGAATAATCTCAATGCTCTGCTTACGTACATAAAGGGTAGAGTTTATATTCTGAGTAAGTAGCACGTGTAAGGTGTGTAACATACAGGTATTCCTATAATGTTATATATGCAGGAAAAAAATACGCAAATGAAAGACTACTCTGCATTCCATTTGAAATACTTGGGCAGTACCTAAACTTAGAATAATTTATGTAATTTTTTAAGAACTAGAAAAATTAAATGTTTAAACTGACTTTTGAAAGGTAATGCTTATCAATGTACCTCTCTCCACGGCATTTTGTGGAGGAGAGTGGTGGGTATCTGTACCCCATCAATAACTGTACAATATGTGCTTCCTAATGTGAAGTTAACTCTCATACCCTTTCCTTAACGCTTTACTTTTTTTTCTTTCCTGAACTACAGATAAGCTTTGTTATAGAAGCATTTTAAATACTGTGAGAAGATGGCAAGTCTGATGAGTCAGAGTCTGTTAACCTACGTAGAAGAAGGCAATGTTCCCGCTCTGAAGGCACTTCTTGAGAAATGCAGGGATGTAGATGAAAGAAATGAGGTAAGATGATTCTTTTTTTTTTTTTTTTTAAAGGTTAATTTTATATTTCAGCTTTTTAGTTACAGAATGAGTAATTAGTAAGGTTACACTGATTCTTGAAAATAAAACTGAAATCTGTATATTAAAGTGATTGCTTGCCTTTGCACAGACTGAACATACAGTATTCGTTCTCTGTCAGCACCTCTGCTTCTTTCATTGTGTTTGTTTTCTGAGTGAAAATGCCGCTCCATCCTTACTTTATGGATGGAGATTATACCCGTATTTCTGCAGCTGGAAATTGTGTCTTAGTTCACAGATCCAGCTGTATGTGCATTCTTGCCCTTTCCATTTTGGGATGAAACCTGGGATGATAACAGTTCTTCTCCTGCATCCTGGTTCTAGGCAAGAGAAACTTTGTTATATGATCCAAACAGGAACATATATTGCAATTTACTCCGAGCAGATGCTCATCTGGAATAAAAGATATGAATCTAAAAAGTCAGTCTAGATGTAATTAGGAGGATTAAATGACTTTAACAGGATTACACAGGAGATAAACAGAAGAGAGTTTAAATGTGGATTATTCAAAATCCCAGGATAGTGTGATAATTGTTAGCTTCTGCTTTGTCATCTGATTGAGTCTGACGTGGGCACATCAGCAGCAGCAGTTTCAGTGAATGTGATGTGGTTTCATTATACTGCACTGAAGATCCCTGAGAGGTTCTGGGGAGGTTTGATTCATGCAGCTGTGTCGCTAGTGACTGTTTGCATTGTTTTGCACGATGTTTAAATTCATGTTATCTGGGTGCACTGTTAAGTCTTCTGTTTATTTTGCAGATAAGTTTATGTTATTTGACTGATTTATTTCATCTTTTGCATTAGATTTTCTCATTTGTGTCTGGACTTTTCTTTCACCTGCATGTACAGCTTCTATCAGTTTTTATGTAGCTCTGATTTCCTAAATAGTGTTGTGGGACTGGAAGCCCATTGACTTATGCAGCCTAATCAGAGAATCAGATTTATAGAAGAATTCAGGACAGAAGAGACCTCTAGAGGTTATAGGATTCAATCTCCTCCTAATTGTAGGACTAACTTTGTTGTTACATCAGGTTGCTGAGGGACTTCAGCAAAAAAAAGTCCTCAAATGGATGGGGAACATGAAGCCTCTCTGGGCAGTGCTCCAGTGCTTAAACACTCTGTTTGAAAACATTTTCCTTACATTTTATGGGAATATTCTTTGCTGCACCTTGTGACTGTTGCTTCTTGTTGTCTTCTTGTGTCCCTGAGAAGAGTCTGCCTTTGTCTTCTAAGATTCCTCTTCCACCTAGGGTAGTGTAAGACTGCTGTTGACGCCCCCTTACCCATCTGTTTTCAGACCGAACAAATCCAGGTCTCAGTTTGTGCTTGCATGTCTTGTGCACCAGTCTCATAACCATCTGAGTGACCCATTGCTGGACTCTGAAGTTTGTCAGTATCTCTGTTGTTGGGAGCTTGTCTGTTGGGTGTCCAAACTGGGGCATTGCGTTCTGGGTTCAGCATTTCCGGTGTTGAATAAAGGGCTAGCTGTGCTTCTGGTGATGGAGCCCAGTATTTGATTTGCCTTTGTCCCGCAGGGCCCACTGCTGCCTCATGGCCCCCTTGTCCATCGGGCCCCCGTGCCCGTTTCGGCAGCATGGCCCCCCAGGCAGGCTGCCCTTAGCCTGTGCTCTGGCATGGGGTGGGTCTGTTCCGGTCTCTGCCGTTGTTACTGCAGGCTGGTTGTCAGCCTGTTAAATTTCCTCTGAACAACATCCCCACCCTCTGGTCTGCCAGCTCTGCTCCCTGGCTCGGGGCAGCCTGTAAACTTGGCGAGAGCTTTCTGTTCCATGGTTCTGGGGGCTGCAGTGCCATCCCCAAATGAAACCCTCCCAACTGGGCACCAGTTACAGTGGCTGGTTGGCCATTAACTATTGAGTCTGACAGTCCAGGCATTCTTTTCGCTCTCCTCGCAGCGTATGGAAGACTGGCTTTCCAATTCTTAGCTTTTTGGTTTTTTTAAAGTAAATTTTGGGAAATGTATGTTCTGTTGCATTATTATTTTAAACCTGCCCAAGATGGAAAGAGTATTTTTGGAAAGCAGCTGAGTGGCATATATTACTCAGAACGTGAAAACAATGTACAGAATTCTTCTAATGTACTAAATTCTTCTTCTTCTCTTCTTGATGGGGCTAAGTGCACTCCTGGGTTTCAGCAACTGCCTTTTTTGCAGAGACCATTTCCCTGATACCTGTTTGTTTCAGTCTTCTGATGCATTGCATTGGAGAATGTGGTTTCTGGAGAGCTGTGTGGTTTGCATCAGTTGGAAACAGGGAGGGGGAGGGAGGGGGCTGTTCATGCCTCTCTGTGATAGGAGCTTTGTTTAAATGCTAGCTCTTCATTGGAATTCAGTGGCATTCAGTGCAGTTCTGTTGCCTGTTTTGTACTTGTCAGGATGTCTTTTCTTCTTGGGTGAAAACAAAGTACCAAAATGGGAAAGCCAGCAGAATAGGTCTATAAAGATTGTTGGCAAGCCAAGGTTTGCTAGTGCCAGGACCTCCTGGGCTGCCGTGACTTGTCCGATGTTAGGATCACCCGCATTGTTACCAACCTTCTATATCTTGATTGCAATCATTTGCCAGAAAATCAGGAATGTTCTGATCAGTTTGTGTATGGATGGTTTTGCTGGATTATCACCAGTAGTTTCAGTTAAGTGGAGCAAGTCTTAGTCTCTCTGCCTGTCCCCTGTGCGTCTTTTCTTCTGTGCGCATTCTCCTCTTGCACCAGATACACTGATTACTGAGCAGCTAATGATAGATGCTTGCTGTGTGTGATATGCTTCCATCCTAACAGCCTCCAGTTTCCTTTGATGTGCCTTTCTCTCTGCTCTTCTGTTTTTGATGCTAACTGCCTTCTGCATCTTCAGTTCTGAATTTTCTGCTCTCACACAGACTGCGAGAGCGCGCTGATCTGTGAGGGAACGCCACTGAAGGGTTCCCTAAAAACATACGGGTGTGCCCCTTTAGAATTTGGATATTCCAGACTTAGCAGTGATGTACAGATACACAGTACTTGATGTGCTCGTGAGAAATGGGAGTGTTTGGTTGTGGAGTGTCCAGACTCTTGGGCAACTTTTGAGATTTAATCTGGATGTCACAGGTGGAGTATTTCTCTTCAGCTTTTGTCTTGGTGAAAGCTTCATGATTTGCTAAAACATTGAACCTGTATTTGAGAATCTTCTAGCAAAAAGGGAAGGATGCTGCTCCTACAGAACAGTTTTACATTGTCTAAGAATAGCAGAGCCAGTCTGCAACTGTATGCCACTTATCACAGCAGGGGATCATTTTTCCATCCCCAACCTCCTCTTTCCCAGGGATACTTCTGTTTGGTTTGCGTTAACCTTTTGCGTTACCTGCCTGCAGAATACACAGTGTAAACAACAGTAACTGTTCAGAAGGAGGTTATAAGAATGCCCATGCTAGTAGGGATTTTTGTGTGCGTTGCTAAAGCGCTGCTGGGAAGGGACCTCTGGAGATTATCTAGCCCTGTATCCTGAGTTGGGTTGGTTGGAGCCAGCTGGAGTTGGCTGTGTCTGGCCGAGGGCAGTCCCAGCCTCTCGTCACAGAGACAGAGCTGTGCAGCTCCCCCACACCAAAACCACTGACACTCAGCACGGTGAGGTTCCTGACTGCCCATTTCTCCAGCCTGTCTAGGTGCCTCTCAAGCATCTGTCACATCAGCCACTCCTCCCACATTTGGATCAGCTGCGAAAACACCAAGGGTTCACTGGTACCATTGCCCAGGTTCTTAATGAACGAGTTAAACAAGACCTCAGTATTGGCCCCTGTGGTACTGCACGGGTGGCTGGCCTCCTAATGGACGTTGTGCTGCTGACCACAAACCTCTGAGCCCAGCAGCTCAGCCACTTTCAGTCTACTTAGTCTGGACTTCATTAGGTTGTGTGGATGTTATGGGAGAGTATGATTTCGCCCTGTAAAGAATTGCACCGTTAGATATTATGTTATATTTATTCTGTCATGAGTAGTATTGTTTAGTTATCCATAATGTCATGGGGAAGATTCTGTGAAGGATAGCTGGGGAATAGCTGATGGACCAGAAAGCTTTCTTTGAAAGAATCAGTGCATTTCTTGTTGTTGTTCTGTGCATAAATAGCAGAAAGAACTCATCAAATATCTTATTAGTTTTACTGTTAACAGTTTTAGTAATGAAGATTAGTTATATTACTGTATTCTGATTCTGCATTGATTTTTATTCTTTTCAGGGAAGTTGCTGGTATGTAACTCCTAGCATGTAGCTTTTGCATTAGTTAGAGACTAGATAATTTGAGGTTTTATAAGGTACAGGCAAAAGACAGAAGAGAGGTCAGGAAAAATGATCTTTGTTTATTAAGCTTGTTGAAATGATCAAATTTACTGTCAAATTTAGTAATTTTTAGTTTTCATCATGCAGAGCAGTTTTATCTCAAGTTTGCTGACACAGAAAGAGGCTGATTGAAGGTTGACATATTGTAGATGACTTCTTAAATATCCTTGAAGGCAAATAAACCAGCTTTTCTGTCTTTCATCTTCCCTCAGATGAGGCTGTCTGTTAAGAACCTGTGTTGCACAGGGCAGGAATGGTGTCTGCATTTGGTATATTGCCAGATGAAAGTGTGGTATATAACTTCATTATTTCTTGTCCAAGGCTGCAGCAATAAGTCTTACTATTACTCTGAATCAGTGTGCATGTTTTAATGACTGTTGTGGTTCCTAAGCTAGATTAGTTTATTCATTTCTAAACAATGTGGCTGGTTTACTTCAAATGTAAAGATGTAACTGGCTGTATTGGAGATGTCTTCAGTGGGCATTTTTGGTTTGTTTTTTTTTAAATATTTTTTTGGTGGCCATTTCTAATATCTGAAATGGTTTTTGTTTGTTTATCTTTTAATCTCTTATGGGACTAGGTTTAATAACATGTTTCTTTATTTTTATTGCAAGTTTACTGTGTGTTTGGAAAACCAGTCCTTCTCACTGGCAATTAAAAACTGGAAACAACCTAAGGTTCCTCTGTGGTTTTTGGCCTTTTATTATTGGTGTATGTGTGTCATTTGCTTTAATTCCCAGAGCCTCACTTTTCCTATCATTTTGATTTCAGAATGGCCAAACTCCACTCATGTTGGCTGCTGAGCAAGGCAATTTAGAAATTGTCCAAGAGCTTCTCAAGAAGGGAGCTAATTGCAACTTGGAAGATGCAGTAAGTATAAGTGCTTTATGTGATGGTACTGACTGTGGAGGAATTTAGGGCAGTGTTGAGGGGAGGAGGGTGGAAAGGTGGAAAATGATTACACAGAACAGATGTTTCATCTGAAATTGGTTGGTTCTGTATCCCTCTGATTCAATACCCCTTAAAGAATAAGAATGTTTAGGATGTTTTAAATGTCTGAGAGTCTCTTCTGAATGCTGCTGCTGTTTCTTCTGGGAAATTAGTACTGGGAAGCTATAATATAGGGTTGGCCATAGCTGACATAAAAAGATGGTGGAATAGAGAAATCCAGCCTCAGAGATGAGGTCCTAGTGATTTTGCTTATCTCAGTGATGTTGTGGTAGGTCAGGATTTATGTTTTTGTTTTTATGCTTTGTTTTGATCTTTCTCAATAAATACTGAGGGAGAATTGAGGTTAAATGATTGTTTCAGGTGAAAGCTAGAACAGCAGTGGAGAGGGGCTTTCAAGGTTTTGAATTGTTTTCCTGCCTTTGCAGAAGGGGTAGACTCGGTGAAAGACAGTAAACAGGGCAGAGGTGGTGTTAAAAAGTTCTGAACAGTCTGTGTATTCCAGTGAAGAGTGATAAGCAGGAAAAGGACGTTGCTTATGTTTTGTGACTAGTTTAATTGTAGCAGTGTAGACATCCAGGAAAGGTCTGGTATGAAATCTGCCATTTTTATATAAAAAAAAGTCTCTGGTTTTGGAGACATTTTCTTATATCTGCTGTAAATGTTACAGTTCCTATATTTCTAGGAAGAAGTTACTGTGTAAACTGCTGCTGTATTTATATGTGTATAGCACATAGAACAGTCGTCCACACCTGGACATGGTTTGAGCAGTGGATGGAAGATAAGTGGAAAGCAAGGGGAAATGTATCTCCTGAAGAGATCATAAGTCTGAGAAGCTCTGGTCCAAATTCTTCTGCGTATTAGCTCCTTGGGTGCTGTCACCCACTGTAGGTGCAGACAGACCACCACCATTCGCTGGGGTCTTGGTTGTCATCTCATCCCCACCCAGCAGTACTCAGTGTCCTAACCTCATTCTCTAATCCTTTGTAGCTGTTGCTTCCTCCATAAAAATTTTGATTTAACCTGCAGTGAACTGAGGAGTGGAGAGTGATGGATATTGGGTAGGAGAGGAAGTAACTGGAGGGGAGATTTGGAGCAGTTGTTGTTTTGTATCTTCATGTGTATGACCAGCAGGTAGTCTATGAGTTTATTACTTTTTTCTTTTTTTTTTTAATTTTGAAGGACAGCTTTTTTAGGGGGTTGTGGATTTCCTATTGTGGATTAAACACTTGAAAAACAAGGTAATTGGATTGAAATATTGAATATCGCTTAAAAATGGTTTTTTCCTTCTTCTAGGATAACTGGACAGCTCTTATTTCAGCAGCTAAAGAAGGACATGCAGCTATTGTAGCAGAGCTGCTCAATTACAATGTCAGTTTGGAGCATCGGGATTTGGTATGTGTTGTCCTAGTGTAAGAAGTTAAATAGATTTTAGTAAGAACAATATTTGGAAGTTGGAGATTTTCAAGTTCTGTAAAACAAATCAAAAGATACTTTATTCTTACATGATCACTTGATGCTGTTAAAATGGAAAATAGTATGTATTGCAGTATTGTTTTTATAGCTGTAAAATGGATGCTTTAGTGTTAATGAAGGCAGTGTGTTTACTAGGGCTGCTTTTTTCCAACTTCATTTGCTTTGGAAAAAAGCAGTTTGATTTTTGGGTATGTTTTGCGTGAGTGGGGTTTTTTGGGGAGGGAGGGGGTTGGTTTGCTAGCATGTATTTTTGGCAATGGTGGCTTTTTTTTGTAAAGTACTCTTGTAAAATAAATGGTATCTTTTTCCAGGAAAATACCTGTCTATATTTACTACTTCTCTGGACCACCATGATTACTCATATAGTACTTGTTGTTCTCAATATCCTGGAATTTGTTTTCACTCATCTTGCCAAATTTTTTTGTGTAGGGGAGTGAGCACTATAGTGCAGTCCATCTGTAGAATTCCAGAAGTTGCTTGCATGATTAGAAGGTTAGGTGCCTCTGAAACACTATAGACTTGTCTCCCTTGACTGAAGAAGGAATTAGGTACCTGCCAAGGACTAATTTTGTTCTGCTTAAGTTAGAGTACAGAAAAACACTAGGGGAGGGTTCAGATGCTGCTTTCAACTGGAGTTCAACTGTCTGAAGGCTGAGGCATACTGCCATGTCCTACTCATCTCTCATAAGTGTAATTTTAACTACATCCACGTGGCCAGTGGTTGGTTGCTAGGCCTGTGTCAGTCTGAGAGGGATCTTCTATCTTCCCAGAAGTGTATTATAAAGAAATAAATACTGTGCTTACAGTTATCAGAGGCATACTGTTAATTTAAAGTTAACTTTGGTTACCTGATCTGTTAAATGCATTAGGTAGCAAAACCTTCTTGTCTCCTAGTTTACAAACTTAAATGAACACACCACTGCAGTTTGAAATTAATTGCTTTTATTGCTTTCTTAAGAGTACACGTGATTTGCTGCTTTTTCATGAAGAAGTAAATCATTTGTGTAGTTACTTTTATGAAGGCTAGCTCTGTTACACAAAGCAAAACTAAACCCTCCATGGTAATTGATTTGGATCGTAGACTGTTTTATGGTACTGCTTTCTTTTTGGTTTGTTTATCCAGTGATCAGCTTTGTATGCAGTTGAAGTCTGACCTGAGTATTTACAGCAACTTCAGGAACATATAGGACACAGCATTCTTCCAGGTTTTGCACACAACAGGAAATTAGTAGTTTCATACGTGAGCTTGTTCTTTTTCCTACATAAGTAATATTAAAAGGTTGTGTAGTTAACCCTTACAGTGTTTTGGACTTGCAACACAGCCATAGGACAAATAGGAAATTTTAAAAATCAGTAATTGTATTTATAAAGAATATTTCCCAGTTTTTACATGTCATTGAATTGTGCTTGCCAGGGAGGATGGACTGCCCTAATGTGGGCATCGTATAAAGGCCGTACCGAAGTAGCTAAACTGCTGCTTGAGAAAGGAGCAAATCCAAACATCACAGGAATGGTAAGTCTTAGTCTTAACCTCCCCCTCCTCCCAAATGTTTAAAGTCCTGAGTTGTACCTTCAATATCTTGATTAAACCTTTAGCCTTTTTTGAAATATAACAGTAATCTCTATTTATAAAGGGACTGCTTTAATAATCTGTATGACAGACACTTTTAAAAATTGATTATAGGGGTTTTTTATTAAAGCAAATAAAAGTGTAGCTTTTAATAAGAATTAAATTAGCAGGAATAATAATAGGAAAAAAAATAAGCAGTGTGTCTAACGCTACTTGTGTAACAATTGTCCTGTTTCTGCGTCTGTAGGAGAAATGAGTAGCTAACAGGTTCAATTGGGAAACAATAGTTTGGTAACTATTAAGAAACAAATGGGCTAGATTTTATTAATATGTACCATACAATATGAGAGAGAATTAAAATTCTGAGATTTTAATTTTTTTAAAATTTAATTTTGGCATCCTGGCCTGTGTTAGAAATAGTGTGAGCAGCAGCAGTAGGGAGGTGATTGTCCCCCTGTACTCAGCACTGGTGAGGCCTCACCTCGAGTACTGTGTCCAGTTTGGGGCACCTCAGGACAAGAGAGATATTGAGGTGCTGGAGCGGGTGCAGAGGAGGCCAACAGAGCTGGTCAAGGGACTGGAGAATAGACTGTATGAGGATCATTTAAGGGAGCTGGGTCTGTTTAGTTTGAGGAAGAGGAGGCTGAGGGGAGACGTCAAGACCTCATCACTCTTTACATCTCCCTGAAAGGACATTGTAGAGAGGCTGGTGCTGGTCTCTTCTCTCAGGTAATTAGTGACAGAACCAGAGGGAATGGCCTCAAGCTGAAACAAGGTAGGTTCAGACTAGATACTAGGAAAAAATTCTTCACAGAAAGAGTGGTGAGATATTGGAATGGGCTGCCCAGGGAGGTGGTTGAGTCCCCATCCCTGGATGTGTTTAAGCATCGCTTGGATGTGGTGTTGGGCAATATGGTCTAGGGGTGAACTTGTAGAGTAGGGCTGATGGTTGGACACGATGATCCCAAGGGTCTTTTCCAACCTGAGTGATTCTGTGATTTTGAGATTTATTACATTTTATAAGCATTTTCCATGAGAGTGTAGGAATGTTGAAATTTAACCGAACAACTTATTTCTACGATCAGCTCTCTGGTGTTTGAGGCAGCAGTGAAGAGTTGAGGAAGAACACTAGTGACCTACCTTCCTGCATACGCAGCTTCTGCATGCGTGACAGGACTGATCCGCGGTCCTGGTGCCTTAGGGATATTGCATAGGTGTTGCTTCTCTCTGACATGACAAATGTTTCTATTAAGATCAGGATGTGAATTTTTAAACCTTGTTTAAGGAACTATAAACCCAAATTGATTCATATCAGTAGACGCCTTCCTAGATGTCATCTAGACAACACACTAGGCAACAGTTTTTCATACGTACTTAGATACATATTCCTCCTTCTGTGGGTTTATTGACTCTTGGAACACTGTGATCAATATTGTTAATGAAAAACAATTAAGACTATGATGTTGTTTCATATGGGTTTTGTGTTTTTTGTCTTGTTTTTTTTTTCTATTCTAAGCAATACAGTGTTTATCCAATTATTTGGGCAGCAGGACGGGGCCATTCAGATATAGTACACCTCTTACTGCAGCATGGGGCTAAAGTGAACTGCTCTGACAAAGTAAGTTGTATAATGTATAATTTCTTTAACTCTTGATTCATTTCTTGAAGAAGTAAGATTTATTAGAAAAATAAAAATCTCAGATTTTGCTTAGAAAAATAACAGCTGTTAGATATTTGCCCAGGAGATTAGAATTAGGGTACTGGAGTAAGTCATTGTACTTGCAAGAGATGTTTTTCATAGTACACTGAAGATGGCTGTGTACATTTCTTTCAGTGGAGCATATTACTGTTTGCTAAGCTATTGGAAACCTTGCTATCCTAGCTTGCATAGCAAAATAATTCTTAGTGCTGTCATCTACAAAGAAAAAGTCAAAATGGCTTTTCAAATGCTTGTGTTAGTTCACTGGACCAAATGACATCCTTGTGAAAATGAAAGCAGTGGGGTATAGGATAAATACTGGATTGTGGGGGATACTAAGTACAGAGAGCAATATGATCAAATGTCATAAATGTTTTTGCAGTATGGAACCACCCCGCTGGTTTGGGCAGCAAGGAAAGGCCATTTGGAGTGTGTGAAATACTTGCTGCAGATGGGAGCTGATGTAGATCAAGAAGGAGCTGTAAGTAACTTTCTTTTCCAGTGATAAGGCGTGGGTGCATACACCTGAGTGTCCTGTTTTATTTTATTATACAAATACCAAGAAATACATGAAACAAGTACGAAATGTTGATGTTGGAGTATATTACTTTCCAGCTGTTTTCAGATTGCGTGTGAGGATTATTTCAATTTCCTTGTGCCTTTTAATAAAATTATTATTTCTAACTAGGGAGCCATGTTGGCACACTGTTATGTAAAGCATAAAATGTTAATGAACATAAATGAATTTAGATTGTTGTTCTCTGAAGGTTAACACTGTCAAAATTTATTCTGTACACAAACATGATACGTCAAACAACTTATTCCTCAGTGCTATTTGAAAAGTAAATCAAGCACAAAGCATCTTTTGAAAATAAAAAAGGCTCTTGTGTCTTTTTAGAAGTTGGAAACATTTTAGAAGTTTTCAGCTGCCTATTGTTTTTGAATAAAACATATTTTGATTTTTTTGTTGCGTAAGACACTTAAAATGCTTATAGAAAAAATCAGTAAAAGTTAAGTGGAAAATTAGGATAACTTCTGGTTTTCATATGATTATTTTTGAAGTTCTTCAAAAAACCTCTTTGTGAGTGATACTGGCAGACCTGGGTGCCCTGATAATACTACATTCCCATATGACAAGAATATTATTTCACTGTGTGAGACATTCAGGAGTTAGAATAAACCAATTCTGAGCTTTACTGTTTGCATTTGAAGTGTTCTCTATTATAGTAGGTTTGGTTTTTTCCTTTTTTTTTTTCTAAAGTATAGCAAGTGCACTTTGAAATACAGAACTGAAGTAACATTTAGATGGTTAAGAAAGCAATGTCAGTGAGTGTTCTTTTGTTAGTTAAACTGATATAATGTTGATTTCTGTATCTGCTGTACAATAAAATCTGTTGGTTTTGTTTCAAGAATTCTATGACCGCACTTATTGTAGCAGTGAAGGGTGGCTATACTGACTCAGTAAAAGAAATACTGAAAAGGAACCCAAATGTGAACTTAACAGATAAAGATGGAAATACAGCTTTGATGATTGCATCAAAGGAGGGCCATACTGAAATTGTGCAGGATCTTCTTGATGCTGGAACTTATGTGAACATTCCTGATAGAGTGAGTAAATTTTCATGATCGTTGTAGTTTGATGTATATGTGATACTAATATATATTTAAATACCAGTGTGTGCAAATACATGTTTTTTCTGGCTTTCAATTTTTTCTGCCACCTAGGGGTATTTTTGTGTATTGCTATTTTACAAGTATGTTAAGTGGCAAATGTTGCTGTGTGAAGGTAAAGGACAAACTATAGTAACTACTCTTTTTCTTTGGGATTCTTGAATTGTGAGATTCCGTTGAGCATGGAGATGATGTATGGTTATGTATTTGTCACTATCTACACCATAAAACTAACTTGCACGTTGGAGATGGGGTTTTTGTGTGTTAGTATGTGTGGTAGTGCTGTTAAAATTATATCCTAATGGGTAGTATAAAAAAAATAAGAGAGGAAAACCTCCTAATAGTTGACTCATAATTTTAAAAGCACTTTTGGATAGATTTTCCTGTATTTCAAGTGTCAGGTTACTGCACTTCTTGGATGGTTACCTACTAAGCTGCAGCATTGCATGGGGCAACGAATTTGATCTTGGGCACACATCAAAGCAAAACCTTAAATGTTTAAGAGAATACACTGCAGTTTCCCCCCACACCTCTTCTCTCACAAAATTCTACAACTGTCTGCATTCCTGTGCTTTTAGGAAGGATAAATTATAGCTTTCGGTGCTGCTCACTGTATTCCAAAAACACATCAAACAATGAGTAGTCTTAGTTTCAGAAGCTAGAGTAGATTTTGATAAGGTACATTTTTTGGTTTGCAGGCAGTTATGTAATGACTGTGATTGACAGGGGATCTACTGCTACTGAGCTTTCAAACTGAATTCCACAGCTGTGATTTAGCTAGACTTTTATTTATTTTTCCTGCCTCATCATGAAAGAAGTATTAGATAATTTTAGGATTTAATTTTCTGAAATTGTGACCTACCCTTAAGTGTATTAAAATCAGAAGCCTTAAGCAGAAAAACTTTGTGTTGTGTCGATACAGTTCATTTACCACAGCAAATTATTTTCTTTTCTTTTGCTCAGTCCGAGATAAATGCAGCCTTTTGATTGTTTTCTTTATAACAGCATGGTGCATGTAAACAGGATAGCAGTCAGATCTGCACACACACACAAAAAGAGATAGTTTTTTTTTTAAATTCTTGAAGATCTTTTGTCATCTGTGAAACATCTAAAGGAGACAGCCAGCATTCTTCTCTGATTGTAAAGAGGTTATTACTGTGAGTGGTTGCTCTTCCTGTGAACATAGAGAAGAGGTGGATTTTTTTCATATCCATTGTTAACTTGTGCTGTTATTTTTTTAGGATAGTAGTTTAAGCTGGAACTATTTTTGGGGTGTTTGTTTTGCCATAAAAATATAATACTTCAGCTTTTTGCAAAAAATATTAAAAATGGAGTCCAGAAGTTTTTCCTCTATAAACCTGTTTTTTCTCAGACCTAGAACTATTTTCTGTGCATTTTTTTTTAATGTAAATAGGCATAATACGTATTTTGAGGCTATAGTTTATTCTATATTTATTTATTATGCTATTTAGCATTTCTTTTTGCTAAATAGATTAATTAATCTTCCATATTCTTTCACTATTTTTCTAGAGTGGAGATACAGTGCTGATTGGGGCTGTTAGAGGAGGTCACGTTGAAATTGTGAGGGCCCTGCTCCATAAATATGCTGATATAGATATCAGAGGTCAGGTAAGTACAACAATGTAAATGTTAGAGTAGTTCTTAAATGGGATGTGAATTTGAATACCAAAGAACTGTACCATGTTTCCGAAGACAGAGCTTTAAAAAACTGCTGGGTCTTCTCTGTGGGAAACTCAGATTCCCATTAAACATCAAAAATACATCCTGTTGCTGTGCAGGTTTTAAGATCCAAGACACATGTAATTTTAATGGCTTGTTAAGTGGCTTCTTTTTTTCCAGGTAATTTGTATAATGATTAAAAAGCAAAAGATGTAAATGGAACTTATTTCATCTGCGCTACTAAGCAGATATAACAAAATATTTAAACTGCTTAATATTATATTAATACTTAGTATTTTGAATGTAATAATGTAATATCAATACATTAAAATATACTGCAGCTTAGATTATATCTGTTGTCAGTGTAGTTCTGTCACTGTGCCTGGTTGGTCCTTGTCTCCCACCTACCCTTTCTTTTTTTGTCCTCAAGATACTTTTTTTATTCTTCTCCTGAAAGCTTTCTTATTCAGCACAGTACATTTTTTTATTGTTACTTTCAACTTGCTTTCTTTTGCTCGAAGCTATTCAAATCACAGCACTCACGGGCACGTATGTTCTGCGAAGTTTGAACACAAAACTAATAGTCACTGGGAGCTACAAAGGCTCGATGCCTGCTGTTGATGCAGAGCCTCTTTGAGAAGCCAAGAAACTTTTAAGTCTGGAGAAAGAGTTGTGTTTAGATCTGTTCCTTTAACCTGCCTTTAAAAACCTGGAATTGTGCGTCACAGCTTCTTGCTGACATGGGTCTGAAAAACTGGAGCTTTTTGATGTCTTGATATGACCAAGGCAATACAGAAACAGCCAGAGGACCCAGCGTCCTCGGGGGCAGGGAAGCTTATAACTTCTGGCAGTGTGATGGTGTCTATGTAGCCATTTGTGGTGGTTAATCCAGAGAATACATTTGTGGCCTTGTTGACACAGCAGGAGTGAGTATCATCAGAGGAAGGTTCTGGCTGTGTGTTTCAGGTCTTCAGATTAGGACAAGCAGTATCAAAATTGGTGATGCATGCTGGTGTTTAACAACTCCCCTGCTCTTTGGCACTGCAGCACCTCTCTGCCAGCCAGACCTGTTCTGGAGAGATGTGTTGTCTGCCCAAATCTGTGAAGTTCCAGAAGAATTGCTGAGTCTTGTCCAGCCTTCCAGCAACTCTGTCCCTTGCTGCTCATTCATTCATATTGGCTCAAGTCAGGGGGGAACACTGAGCAGATAAAACATGAGTACAGGGCTCTGGGAGTGAGTGTTGGGGCAGTGGGGGAACTCGGATGGTGTTCCCAGCCCTTCTGGGATGTGGAAGGGCCCAGCTGGCAGCATCTGGCAGACCAGTGCCTGGCTGTGCAGCTGATGTTCCCTCAGGCTGGCGTCCTGTTGGACGCTACCTAACTGAAGGACAGAGGACATGAAACCCAAGTGATGAGAGAGGAGAGAAATCTTAGTGACCAGACTTGGTAGACTGTTGAGAAGAGCTTTAAACTCAGCTTGCTGTGAAGGCCATGAGTGGGAGAGGAAAAGCTGCAAATGAAAGAAGCAAGCAGGGGAGAAGGCTGCTGGGGGACTTTGACACTCCTGCTTAGAAGCAGGTGTGTGTTCAGAGGCTTAAATGTCTTGACACAAGTGCACATCAGAGTTGTGGTGCAGTCACTAGGCTATAAAAGGATTGCAAGCCTGACAGCTTCTTGGGATGGCGTACATTGCTGAGGGGCAGGAAACACAAGCAGGTTTGCACCCACCAGCCATTCCCCTGGTTCAGTGATAGCAGTGTATGGCTGATCAGCATTTGGGTGCCTTCTTGTTGACTTGCATGTCCATCTGCTTTGCCAGCTCTCCAGACCTCTTTTCAGGCCAGGCAACCAGTGCAACAGTTTTATTAGTCTATGCTGTAAAATTGAGAACAAAAAGGATTTTGGTTTTTTTAAAGGCCTGGAAGTGGTTTAGCACTGCAGTGTTCTAATAGGAGAGAAATATTTTATTATTTAAAAAACAACAAAAAAAAAGCCACAGAGAAGCATGGCTTACATGATAGGGGTAAAAAGACAAAACTCTGGGAAAAAGTTGTTTTATTTCATTAGAAAACTTGTGTGTTTGAATTATAGATGAAGTTGTACATAGTTTTAGAAACTGTTTCAAGACAGGTTGAATCTGTTTGGATTGTTAAAGCTTTTAATATTTTTTGCTTAGGTTTTTAAAGTAGATTTGTGTCTCCTAGCCATATCTCCATTCTCCCTCATTCTACTGGTGTCCCAGTTAGGTCTGTTGGTGTTTCCCTTTGCCCTGAGCTGTGCTGAAATTTGCTGTATTATATTCTGTTTTCAATACAGTGGGTGTACTTTACATACACTTTTTGAAATTAATCCAGATAAATGAAAATAATTTTAACATTTAATTCTCTTTTTTTCAGGATAATAAAACTGCTTTATACTGGGCAGTTGAGAAAGGAAATGCTACAATGGTAAGGGATATCTTGCAATGCAACCCTGATACTGAAACATGTACAAAGGTAATGAATAAAATTTTAATTGAATTGCTTTGTTTAACATCTGTTTTTTTTTTTTTTTTTTTCCCCTATGTTAGATTAAGATCATGATATCAAACTTGGGTTGGCTTTGAGTGCCAGTACCTTGTGCACTGTCCCCTTTGTTGATAAACATTATCTACTGCTAAAACTCAATATCAGGGAAAGTGTGAATGCTTTACCTCAGCATCATTGGTATCACCAGCAATAAGGAGTTGAGAGCAGGTGCTCCTGGAAACTGAGGAAAGCAGTTTCTGCTATTCCTAAGCATGAAAGGGCAGACCACCATTCATTGCATGCACAGGAATAGAGAAAGATAGAGGAAATGGCATGTACAGCAGTGAATTGCCTCTTGCATTGAGTCTCTTCAAGTATCTTGTGTTACCTCTGAGTCTTGTCTTTCGGTGTTTGACACGGTTCCTAACAGAAATGTATACTGTCCCGTGCTTTATTCAATCTAGAATGCAGGGGCTGTGATACTTTCTCAGTAACTTGCTGAAGTATTGTTACTTCCACAGTAACATACTTGAAACAGTTTTTGAAAAGATTTGTTATGCTCTCACTAATTTTTTTCTTGGGTTTGAGTATACAGAGATCTTATTAGGCCTACTCTTCCCTTCCAGGATGGAGAAACGCCGCTTATAAAGGCAACCAAGATGAGAAATATTGAAATAGTAGAGCTTCTTCTAGATAAAGGAGCTAAGGTCTCTGCTGTAGACAAGGTAAATTATATTTGTTTGTTTACTGTAGTATATTTAATCAGTTTTGTAACAAAATTTTATAGTGAACTGTCAGTTATACAGAAAGAGATCTTTCCATATCCTTAATAATTATATAGACCATAATACTTAAGTGCTGATTCTCCCATATGCTTAATAATTAAACAGATCAGAATACTTCAGAATAAATTAATTCCTGTCATTACTATATAGATTTTTTGTTTGTATTAGGGTGCTTTTAGTAATAGGAAATGTAAAAATTCCCAGTCAGGAATAAAAGCTTCACAAATAAGAATAGTAATTCTTATACACTTGGAAAAGAGCTTAGAGGAGAATGGTTGGTGTTCGTTACTGATGTTTGGTTTTGAATAAGACGTTGAATGAGGTAATGCCAAGGACAAATACACCAGTTTATTGCTGTCCTCTTATTCATTGCCTACTTTGGCTGTAAATCTTTTAAATATAGAAACACTTATTTGATACTGGGTTTTTTAACCTCTTAGTATTATATTTATGGCAAATTAGTAATAATGTTGAGTTGATGTAGTAAGGAAACTTTAACCAGAAACCATTTTGGAGAAGCCTGAGCAGCCTTGAAATACTTTTAACAAGCAGGATCTCTTGTTCCAGACAAGTCTCTGAATTTCCTAGTAGTCACTTGTTTTTAAACAGATGCTACAGTTTTTCATCAGCTTTAAGATAGTATGATAAATGTTTAAGTAAGAAGAGAATGCCTTAGATTTACCATTATAAGAACTGCCTTTTCACATGTGTTTTTCTGAAACTTGAGTAATGTTGTTTTTTTTTTTTTTGAGAGGAAAAAAGTGCTTGCTGTAAGGCATTAATGCTGCTGAGAATACCTTAAGATCTATTTCAAGCAAATAACACATCTAAAATGATGTGGAACACATGATGTGTTCATAGTCTTAGGAATTCATGACAGATATTACTAGTTCTTCACTTAATTACAGAAAGGAGATACTCCACTTCATATTGCCATTCGGGGAAGAAGCCGCAAACTTGCTGAATTACTGTTAAGAAATCCAAAAGATGGTAGATTGCTTTACAGACCCAACAAAACAGGAGAAACACCTTACAATATAGACTGTAGCCACCAGAAGAGTATTTTAACACAGATATTTGGAGCCAGTAAGTATAAGTATTTAACTTTACAGTTTTTTAATCACTTGTATGTTGAGAATCCAGTTTATTCAGTTCTGTACTGAAAGTTGTACCTGTTTAGGTGTCTTAATGTTGTAACTACTGGGAGAGCTTTAAAAAAATCATTTGGCAAAAAAAATTCATCGTTCTAGAAGCCTAACAAAGGTCAAATGTACCTTTTATTTTTGACTTTTGACATTGGATGCTGTGCGACTTCTGTTGATCATTTTAATTTTACTTAGATCCTGCTTTTGTAGGAATTCTTTTCTTTGACTTGCTGTGATTTGGGATTTTGTTTGAGTTTCCTCTGTGGTAAGCTCTAATGGTTTTGGCAGTTATATAACATTTATATGGATGAATGAAAATGTACCAATAATAACAGCTATTATATGGGAAGAGTACATATATACAAATATAAGTGGACCTATCATGATTTTATGTATGAAAACTGTCATACTGAAGAGATTTCTAAAGGTTCTGTCTTCATATTCCAGGACACTTGTCTCCCACGGAGTCCGATGGTGACATGCTGGGTTACGATCTCTACAGCAGCGCTTTGGCTGATATTCTGAGTGAACCAACTATGCAGCCACCTATCTGTGTAGGCTTATATGCACAGTGGGGAAGTGGAAAATCTTTCCTACTCAAGAAACTGGAAGGTAGAACTTGATTTAGCCTTTGAACCTGCAGGTTCAAATCCATCTATGAAAAGCATCACGTGGGAGTCATTAGTTTTTGCAACAGCCGTTGGTTCATGTCATGTTGTATCCAGTCTGTGTAATGAAAACGCTTACATTTTAGTGTGGTCAGTTCATCTGCAGCTTGTTTTATTCATTTATACAATGTCAAGACAGTCTTTAAGCGTTGCTGTCTGTTGTCCTGTGGGTTTCCTGCAGCAGTCAGTCTGCCCTTGAGGTACTGCTGACTGTTTGGCTGCTGAGATGTGCTTTGCTGGGGGTGCTGGTGTGTCTGATTCAGACCTCTTTTGCTGCAGTATTTATTTACTGTGCCTCCTCTGTGTCTTCCCCCCCCACCTCGTTTTTAAAAGCTTCTATATTCGTCCAAACGGGTTCTCTGTGTTCACTTTGTTACTCATGCCCCATGTCATAAACAAGAAGCACTGTGCATTTTTTACTATGGTGTTTATTGTTGATGAGCTTTTATGTTTTTAAAAGAACTTTTTCAGTATTTTTGCCTGTTCATTATTCATCTTTTTGTTCTGGATTGTGTATTTAATGGGTTTTTTTCGTTAGATTCTAAATAAGTTTCTTCAGGAATTCCTGTTTTAGTAAATATGAACAAACAGAAATACTGAAGCCTTTACTTTGTCCATTTAAATCTGACTATTTGAAGAGCATGGTCCAGATTTCAGTGATGAAGGTTTGGGGGATTGTTTGGGGATTGTTTTGGTTTTCTTGACATATATGTTTCTTGCTGTCATAGAATATGTGCTAAAATTTTGAAGGTTAGGAAATGGCATGGCTTTTAATATGCCTTTAGAAGTAGAAGATCTGCAGCGAACAGTGCAAGTACTGTGTAGTTAAGTGATTTTTGTTCACTGCATGGGTGGAAACTTAGGGTTTTGCACCAATGTTTGAAGAATTCAAGCATCATTGTATGTTTTGGATCAATAATAGGGAAAAATTACACAGTTCAGTCAAGAAGTCTTTCTTTTCAAAGGTGGTCATTACAGTGCTTTTGTTTTCCATACCAGAATAATTTAACGTGTTACCTGGTCTTTGTCTTTTTATTTTAGATGAAATGAAGACTTTTGCAGGACAGCAGATTGAACCTCTGTTTCAGTTCTCCTGGCTTGTTGTGTTCCTCACCCTTTTGCTGTGTGGAGGTTTGGGTTTATTGCTCGCTTTCACAGTGGATGCGAAGCTTGGAATAGCCGTGTCACTCAGCTTATTAGCAGTTCTCTACATTTTCTTTAGTAAGTGTTACCTTACATTAAGGTAGTGAAGGTTTTTATCTCTGTTTGAAATTCAGTATTACTTTGTAGAAAATTTGTGATTCAGAAAAAATACTAAATGTTCTTGTAGAAAATAGGACCCCTTCACACCCTTTCCTTGTGTTTTGCATGTAATTTGTGAGAGTGCGTTCCTGAAAACACAGAAGAATTTTGTAATTACCTTTATTATGTTATTCTTACCATTCTCTATTTTAGCTGTAACAAAAGTTCATTCAGTTCCTTTTATGCAACTCCATGCCTTACCTCTTCAAACTTCATGGTTCTTTCAGCTGTGATCATTTACTAAAATGTAACCATAACATCTTTTTTAATTTTTAACATTTTAGCTGTAATTTACTTTGGTGGTCGAAGAGAAGGCGAGAGGTGGAACTGGGCCTGGGTGTTAAGTGCAAGGTTGGCAAGACATATTGGATATTTAGAGTTGCTTCTGAAACTCATGTTTGTGAACCCACCAGAGTTACCAGAGCAAACCACTAAAGCTTTACCTGTCAGGTTAGTTATTTCATTTATTTACTCTTGAATGAATAATTCAGGTTCAGTCTGATACTATTTGAACTGTTCATGTTGTCCATGTTTGTCCTCCTATGAGAAGGTGTTGAGATTCCTGTTTGAAAATGGTAGCCTTAGAAGACAATGTAATTAATTTTTTGAAGTGAGAAAAAATTAGTAGAATTTGCAAGAAAAACTCTGTGCCAAAGTCAGTAAATGTTACTCCTTTTTAATATTAGGGATTTTGAATATTATAAAATTGCCAACAGGCAAAATAAGAATTTTGTTTTCTGACATAGCTTACTGTGTATTGTGTTTAATGCTCACTTTCACTGATGACTTCTATTAAGGTCTTTTTTCCTTTGCCCCTTTTTTTCCTCTAAGTAGAGCATCCTGTAAGGAGACTGTTCAAAATTTATGCCATGTGTTATTTATTTATTTACTCCTATAGTTCAGAGACTTCCATTTTAGCCTCATGGTGCTTTTACATGGTGTTACTCTTCTGTCTTTTTTTTTTTTTTTTTAATCCTACATAAATGCTTGAAAATAGCTCAGAATGTAATTTTAAAAATACTTACAAATATGGTGCCAAAACATAATATTGGCATGTTTTTCTTTGTTGTCTGAGGTGCCATTAGTGACGTGATCATTTTTATCTTTTCAAGAAATCAAGTTTTAGAATAGGAAATGGGGCAAAGAAGAGGTTGATAACAGGTGAAGAAATAAAGAAATAAATACTTAAATTACATGTGGAGTTTAAAAGTAATGAAATATTTACATATTTTACATTGTCTGCCACTTGAAAGAACTTGCAGCTGTGGAGATGCAAGAATATTTTTGTTTTGGTTGCCAGAAAATATTTCAGCCATTTTAAAGTGTAAAAATTACATGTTTTCTCTTTCAGATTTTTGTTTACGGACTACAATAGACTGTCCAGTGTAGGTGGAGAGACTTCATTGGCTGAGATGATTGCTACCCTCTCTGATGCATGTGAAAGGGAATTTGGTTTCTTAGCAACAAGGCTATTTCGAGTTTTCAAGACAGAAGATACACAAGGTTTTTATTACCTGAATGACATTTCCAATTACTCCATTTCAATGCACCCTTATCAGGCATTCTGGTTTTTGCATTATAAGCTCTTCTTAGAAACTGTTTTAGCCATGCAGAAATTCTTACAGAAGGGGAAACTCTTTGTATTGTATTAAAGAGAAAAAAATGCCCTTTTTTCTTTGCTCATCTTGATTGTTATTATCAGCATAATCTCTAGTTTTCAGAAGTGTCAATGGAAACATACACTTTAGCCTTTGAGTTGCAGCATGGTATTTTTCCATAGCAATTACATTATTGTGTGCGAGTCAGAAAAATGGAGAAGTATACTTCCGTGTATTGCTAAAAGAAGTTTCTGTTCAGTTCATTAGATTTCAGTTCAGAGCTTTTATGAGTGACCATGACATTTTCTTAGAAATGTATATGTATAATATATAGAACGTGTTGGTCCAAAGCCATAAATCGCTGTGATCAAGGCTGGTAAAATGGGATGAAATATTCCTACTTGATCCAAATGGAACAAACTTTTTTCTTCTGTCTCATCTCTAGATTTATGAAAAAAAATCTGCAGAACAGAGTATGATATTGTGAGGAAAGGGAGTTCTTGAGGGTAACTTCCAATTCATAGAGGCCTTACTTCTACTTTGAGTTCAGTTACTGTCAGTTACTTTTCATTTCATTTTGACCTCGACCACAAATTAAGGAATCTTTTAGATGCTATCTCCCCTCACAAAGTGAAATGTTTAGATTCTCCTACCTTGCAGAGAGTGGAAGAGAATGTGCTATATGCAACTTACTCTTTGTTGTTTTTTCTCAAATTCACTGAATGTTCTTTATGGAAGTGTTATGTGGAATTTTTCACCCTTATTTCCATCTTGGACATTCTCCAGTTCTTCTCCTTGACCTCAACCTCAGTGAAGCAGCTTTCACCATGCCATAATTTCTCCTGAAATGAACTTGAGAATGGCAGTGTAGTGCTGGCTTCTTGAGATTATCTGCAGTAATCATCCTTTCCCTTTCAATTGTAGTCTTACATTTCTGTTGTATTCCTTGACTCTGTTACCGTCCTGTGCTCTTCCTAATTATCTAATTCTTTTTTTATTTTTCTTTTTTAGTTTTGCCTATTTGATGATCTTGCACCTCTTCTTCTTGTCTCCAGATGTTTGTAGGTCTAGGGTCAGAGATTTCTTGTCTCTAGATATTAACAGAAATTCCATTAGGTTTCTTTGTAGTCTCCTGTATCTTTTAATTTTTGTTACATCTGTAAACTCACAGACAAGCCTTTTCAATTGCAATTTCATTGTTGACGATTCCTGAGTCTCTAATCCACTTTTATCTCGTTTCTAGCTAGAGGAAGCTTACATCCCTAATTCAGGATGTCTAGAACCTCACTATAATTATAACTGAGCAGTTCTTCCTCTCTTTTTGCCCCTCACTCTTGTCAGTGTGCATTTCTGTTGCTTTGTCCTGCATCACAATCCTCTCTGTCACACATGGCAGTAATGAATCTTCTAGATATGTACAGTTCCTAAAGGCAGAGGCTGATACTTGGGAAGAAGTAATTTCTTTGATTACTACTTTAGCTGCACTAACCTCCAACTGCAATGTTTCTTTGCCTCTTCTTGATCAACCTAACTGAAGTCAGGAAGTCTTCTGAGGCTCCTGTGATCTGTCCAGACCTTGCATACTGCAAGCCTCCCTTGTTTGTGTATGTTTTACCATGCAAGAAAGGATAGCCTCAGGTTGTGGTTCACAACTGTGGTTTAGTTCTCTAATGGCACCATTGCTATTCGATTATGTCAGTATCTGTTTTCCTAGGATTTACTTGTGTAAATGCACTTCACTGAGAGATACCACGAAAGGGAAGATACCACTGGTGTGAAATCCATTTAGTAAAGATCAATTCCATCCAGTGTGAATTTCCTGAAACAATGGAAATAAACAGTGGAGTAAACTGGAGATTAAAGGAATGCCTCCGCTTCATTATTTCCAAGAATTTTTGCAAATTTAGATTTATTTAATTTTTTTTCACACTTTAATGACTGAATGGTAACACTGTAGTAACCTTTTTTTTTCAAGTTAGTGTGTTATGAGAAGCAGGCAAGTTAATGGATTTTTGTACTCAACTGCAAGTAACTTTTGACATTCACTTTACCAGCAAATATTTGTTTCCTAGGTAAAAAGAAATGGAAGAAAACTTGCTGTCTCCCATCCTTCGTGATTTTCCTGTTCATATTGTCTTGCGTTGTTTCTGCGGTTGCGCTGCTGGCGATTTTTAACGTAGAGCCAGCCAACATGACAGTAAATGTTATTCTGATATCAGTCACCTGTGTTGTTGGCTTGGCCTTTATCTTGAATTGTCGCACATGGTGGCAAGTGATGGATTCAGTTTTGAATTCTCAAAGAAAACGTCTTCACAATGCTGCCTCCAAGCTTCACAAGTTGAAAAGCGAGGGATTCATGAAGGTAAGCATTTGTATGAATTGGCCATTAAAAGAATTGAAACAAACCCCCAAACCTGTAACCTTCTTATAATGGGATACTGTTGATTATGTCAATAGAATGAGCCTTGGTGAGTTTTTCCTGGAGGGAATGCTTCTGTTCCACTGGGAATTATGCTTAGTGTACAAGATGCCTCTGCTTAACCAGAATGTTAAATTTGGATTCAGTTTTTAGTTTCTGATTTTCTTTTTTGCTGAGAGGAAGGCCCTAGGAAAGCAGTCATTCTAAATGCCCAGTATTTAGTAAAAGCTTACTTTAGTTCATAAGATTAGAAAGCGTAACTTTTACAATATTCTGAAGGTGAAAAACCCAGCCTAACTTCAGATATCTTCAGGACCTCAGAAAGAAATAGTAGTACTGAAAGAACATTTAAAACAGTTCACATATTTCGTGAAAAATGATAGAAAATACCATTATTGTGCTAAAAAAAATGTACCCATTGGGCTGTCATCAAATATCCTGTACGATCCTATTTAAAAATGAACTTTAGCATCTAGATGGTTACCTCTGTAGACTTCAGCTAGTGCATTGTATAACAGTGTGTTGTGCTGGTATTTTGTAGCAAAGAAGACTTTATCTGTGTCTTGCTGCTGTTTTGTTGGCAGTTGTTTTCTGAGTGGTATTTATCTGGCGTAACTTCAGCCATTTAGGACTTAGGTTCACCCTTTCGATCAGAGGAGAAAAGTGGGTGTTTCTGAGAGTTACTCATATCACTTTTGACATCCTAATGTGCACGATTGTACTCAGTTGCTGAAATTAGGGCAGGTTAATTCCACCTTTGTTTCTGTATCAAAGGTAGTTGTTAAATGTATAACTTAAAGTTGAAAATCTTCACATTTTATATCCTCAGTAGGAATGACCGAGCATTAGAGTAATAGCACAATTTGCTTGGCTGGAAGGCAGGCAAAAAATTTTTCTATACATTTTATCATAGAATCACAGAATGGTAGGGGTTGGAAGGGACCTCTGGAGATCATCGAGTCCAACCCCTCTGCCAACACAGGAACACCCAGGGCAGGCCACACAGGAACAGATCCAGGCGGGTCTTGAAAGTCTCTAGACCAATTTTTGATGGTTAGCTGAAGCTACAAATACTCCTTGGTTTACTCCTAAAATACTGGTTTACAGTGCATGAATATTAATTTAGTGGAATTTAAATAAGGACAGTTTGTTACATTGAAGTGGAATTTACAGTTTGATGTATATTTTTGTGCAAATAGGAAATTAAAATTTTGAAAGTGATGCTTCAGGAGTTTCACTTGGATATTTATAAGTGTTTGCTTTTGTAATCTTTCTGGGACAAGCAGTAATCTGCAAAGGGGATTCTGTGCACTTTTGTGAGTTTTAAGTATAGAGGTGTCTTTTTCTTCTCTGCTTTTCATTTTTAAGGTTTTGAAATGTGAAGTGGAACTGATGGCCAAAATGGCAAAAACCATCGACAGCTTCACTCAGAACCAGACGAGGCTGGTTGTAATTATTGATGGATTGGATGCTTGTGAGCAGGACAAGGTTTTACAGATGCTGGATACTGTGAGTTGAATCATTTTATAAAGTTGATCTCTGGATCATCTGGATGATCTCTTCCATAGATGAGCTCAGATACATAGAGTAACTGTATTTTCTGTAGAAAGAAGGCACGTGTACAGTCTGCATGTTGTGGCCTTCTAATGTTTGTGTACATTGGTGTAACTGTAATACTAAGAGCAGTGGCTTTTAAAAGTTGAAAATTAAATCCCAGTAGGACAGTACATGTTAATACTTGTGAAAAGCTTTGAAACAATCAGATACAAATTACTGAAAATTAATATCCTGTTGAAACAAACTCGTAATGTTTGGAGAGGGGTTTTTTCTTATTTTCGAAGACTTCAGATGGAAAGTACTTAAATGCTAAATGTTTGGCAGGGCTAGGGCATTACTGCAGGATCCCCTCTTGGTGATAATTTCCACTGTAACTACTACTGCTAATTTATCAAGCTGTGCTTGATTCTAACTGTGGCTAAGTTCCTAACATCAGGTAGCTCATGGTGAAGAGATGGATATCTCTGTACATGTCTTGTCCTCTCAATTTTGTAACTCAAACAGAATGAATAGAAAACGTTGAGTCAGGTGTTCAAATAATCCATGGTTACAAATAATTATGATTATTATTAACAAGGTGTACTGTCTATTTTTTATAGGTACGAGTCTTGTTTTCAAAAGGCCCATTTATTGCTATTTTTGCCAGTGACCCACACATTATTATAAAGGCTATTAACCAGAATCTCAACAGTGTTCTACGTGATTCAAACATAAATGGACATGATTACATGCGAAACATCGTTCACCTGCCTGTTTTTCTGAATAGCCGAGGGCTTAGTAATGCAAAGAAGCTGATGGTCGCTTCCACAACCAATGGAGACATTCCCTATACAGATAATGCAGGTAAGCTTATGCAAGAGGATGATATGACAGTCAGAAAACCAGCTTTCCAGAGATCTGGGGTTTGGAACAAACTACTTAAATGATGGCGTATCATTAGTGTTATTTTATGGATCAGCCAAATGTATAGGAATGGAGAAAATGCCTACCTTTTGTTTTCCTTCCCATAGGATTGCACGAAGAGGTTGACAGGAGAGTTTCTCAGAACAGTCTTGGAGACATGACCAAGCTTGGTAGCAAAACCGCTCTCAATAGGCGGGTGAGAATGATTTTGAGACTAAATGGAAATATTGATAATACCTTTTTTCCTTTTCTAGTCTTCTTTTTTCTTTCACGTTTTTAACAGTGTCAACTTGGAAGGCTTATTAGGCCTTTCTTATGAAATTAATATAATGATTTATGTAGGAAAAATACATTCTTAAATCAGTAGAGTGATTCTATCAGAGAGGAAGAAGTTTGCTTGCTCACCAAAGCGTTCTTTTCCGTAAATACTTAAGTTCATCTCTCTGTGACTGCTGAGCTGTTACGGCTTACTGGTAGTAGAGATGGTCTGTGTGTGTCTGTTCTGGACTTTTGTCTATAAGTCCAATATCACTTGATCACAGGATGTTACAACAAGGGGCAGTAATTGAACAGACCAAGGAATTTAGAATATTATAGTACTAGACTGCTGCTGCAACATGTCCACCACCCTTTCTTTCCTGCTTTCTGTTCTGTTTTCCCATCTTTATGTAAAATCAGGAAGTGGTTGAATAACAGGTACCTAGGAAGTAGAGAAAGCAGCGCAGAGTCTGAGGATTCTGAGGTTTTTGTGCTGCCAGAGCAGCTTTTTGTAGTAGAGGAACCCGATGTTCTTTTTAATTTCAACATGTCATATTAGTAACTTTTTTACAAAATATCTCACTATGTCACTCTATTTTGCCCTCTCAGTATTGGCATGGAAGTAAAACGTGTAGCTCTTGCCAGTTCTTGGCTTATATGGCAATCATGTTCAACTGTTACACAGCTAAATCAGAAATCCTGGTAAATATTTTTATGGTATTTCCTGTCAACCTCACAGACACATTCACAAAAACTTTATAATCAATAAAACTGAGGTATTTCAAACACGTGTAAGTTTCTGATACATTGCTATTTTGATATTTTTGTTACATTTTTATATATTCCTTGCTTTCTTGTATCATTGGCAGGATACTTACCGAAGACGCCAGATGCAGCGTACCATTACTCGCCAAATGTCTTTTGATTTGACCAAGCTGTTGGTTACAGAGGACTGGTTCAGTGATATCAGTCCTCAGACCATGAGAAGATTGCTAAACATTGTTTCAGTGACAGGTAAGCGTGGCCCATTTGTGTGCAGTAAATAGTTATGTTTTGGTTGCTTGTAGTTACATTCGGTCTTTTTAGTGTGTAAACTAAATTGAAGAAGTCAGTCCATGTGTTGCCTTTTAAAATCCTTCTGAAACAACCTCTTCTGGAGTGCAAGCAAAGATTATAGACTCATCTATGTAGAATTATTTTTCAGTTTTGAAGAGGGATAATAAAGTACATTTTTAAGCTTTGTAATACCGTAAATGTGAAGAAAGCTTGTCATGCTAGCATCTTAAAAGATACCTGGATCTGCCTCACAGTTTATGTATCCTTTACATTTTTTCCATGAATGTTTGGAGTCCTTTTTCCCTAAACTGGGGCTGATGAAAGCATTTTAAGACCTGTTTTCCTTCAACAAAACACAATCAAGACATTGGTATCTCTGAAGTTTAAAAACTGGTAAAAACCCCTTATTTACATATTTTCTATTACTGACAGCCAGGGAATAGCCTTACAACTAATTGGTTCAGAGCAAACACATTGAGTTACTTTTCACACTGCATATAGTTAAGTGCATAACTCTGCAACTGTATCATATGGATTCAGGAAGCCTACATGGATTCAGAAATAATTAAATGCCTGAAAAATAAAATTAATCGAGTGCTAGTAGAAAACAGGCAGTGAACCACAAATCACTAGGGGCTGGAATAGCAAAAGAGAATATTATTTTTCCCCAGGTTCTGAAGCTTTTACATAAGCATCTGCTGTTGTACCATATGACGCTTCTGGGTAACTTGGACCTTTACTCAGAACTGGCTTGATCTTTAACCAGAAAAAAAATGTCCTGGCAAAAGCTTGAGCTTAATTTCGGTGTCCATAACTCATTTTTAAGTTGACGTGAAGGCAATACCTGCTCTTTCAAAAGGATCAAATTTCATGTTTTCTGTGTTCCAGGCTTTGTATTCTACATGTTTGTGATTAGGATGTGAACCCTTGTAGGAAACTGCCATTATTCACTGGGTGCTAGTTAAACACATCTTGTTTATGAGGGTGGCTGGTCACTGGAACAGGTTGCCCTGGGAGGTTATTCATTGTCAGCAGTATCAGTGCAATTCCAGAAGACTTGCTGAAAGTCACATGAACTGTAACAAACTTTTTTCTGGTTTTTTGAAGTTAACTTTATTTGTAATTCATATTTTGCCTTATTGACTTAAAGCAGTCTTCCTGATAGCTTTGAATTTTACTTTATTAGCTACTGAAGATGGCAGTTGTATGCTTGCTTTGACTGTACTGCATATGCCAATGCATACAAGATCTTTCACAGTATTAGCATAAATTTTGTGCTTAGATTGGAAAATTATTGCTGTATGAGATTATGGAGTTTTGTTTAAGTAACTTAAGATTCAGCCTGGAGAAGGGAGGGCTCCAGGGAGACCTTATAGCAGCCTTCCAGCAGCTAAAGGGGGGCCCTGCAGGAAAGGTGGAGAGGGACTTTTTACAAGGGCTTGTAGTGATAGGACAAGGGGCAATGGCTTGAAACTGGAAGAAGTTCAGAAGTTCAAATCAGTAGATCAAGATTAGATACAAGGAAGAAATTCCTCACGATGGGGGTTGTGAGACACTGGAACAGGTTGCCCAGAGAAGTTATGGATGCCCCATCCCTGTAAGAGTTCGAGACTAGGTTAGATGGGGCTTTGAGCAGTCTGGTCTAGCTGGAGGTGTCCCTGCCCATGGCAGGGGGATTGGATCTTTAGGGTGTCTTTCAGCACAAACCATTTTGTGATTCTATGACCAGGATGATAGTAATTAGTGTTTATTCTGGAGCTGAAGTCAACAGTTTTGGACAGCCTCATGTTTTGATCAGTATTTGCAAGACTTGTTACTAGGTTGTCAAATTACATTTTTATATGTGACTTCAGACAATTTTGAACTTATTCAGCTGAAAATACAGTACCAGAAAGTTCACAGATCAGGTTAAATGACTTAGATAGCTGTTACTGTGGTGGGAGGGGAAGGATTGCTCTCAAAAGGGGAAAAAACCACCCAGTGTTTCTTCTATCTTTTCCTTTTAGGTCGTTTACTGAGAGCAAATCAGATCACATTCAATTGGGATAGGCTGGCCAGTTGGATCAATCTCACAGAGCAGTGGCCATATAGAACATCGTGGCTCATACTGCATCTTGAAGAGACTGAAGGTGTTCCAGATCAGCTGACTTTAAAAACCATCTATGAGAGGTAGGTGTTATTCCAGTAATGGTATGTTCTTTCAGTGATTAAAACAGTGTTCATTATTAACGATTAATAGAATAGTGTGGCTTTCAAAAAACTACCATGTTGTAATCTAAAATTCCCATGTTCTTACTCTCTTTCTGTTTACTTTTGGAAACTCTTAAATGACTTCTATTCATATGTAATGTACCATGTACAAATGGATTCAAGTTGGGGGGTTGAAATACAAAACTTCAGAGGTAAATGTGTGATTGGAAAACACACATTTCCTCTAGAGAATGGATCCTGTTTCTCGGTTTTGTGTTTCACCTGGGAGTGCAAGATACCTGTGAAATCATACATAAAATAATGGGAACCCACCTCTGTGTTGTGGGCTCACCCAGCCAGTGTCACAAATGTTTCTACCATCAAGTACAGCGATTCAGCATCATCGTGGATTCCCTCTCCTGTTATGCTTTCTAGTACCCTTGCTGTAGATATTTCTAACTTCTCTGTATTTAGATTTGCCATATGGCATGTTTCACAATTTTATATTATCAGTATTTATCCAACAAACTCATTACAGCCTTTTGATTATTAGCATCAACAATAATAAAACACTTTGGAGTGATCAAAGTCCAAAGCTATCTTCAGGACTTAATCATGTTTGTGTTTTCTGATAAACCAAAAGAGAAGTATTAGAGACATGATTTGTTCTTGTAAATGAGTAGTAGTATTTCCAGTATAAACTAATATTAAATCTGTAGTAAACCAACATAAGGAGAAGGAAAGCACAGTCAAAACTCAACTTGAGTGACTTACTTGGGTTCTGGTTTGTTTGCTGTTAGTACAGACACTTGAGCTGTGTCTATTCAGTGCCAACTGGAGTGTGTCAGGGTTTATTAGTTCAGGTGTGGAGGAAATTCATGACTCCTGCTATGCTGTTGTGCCTCTTGTTATACAGGTTGTGTTTGGAAGTAATACAGCTGCTTGAGTAGAGTGCTAGTTCATAACTGACAGTTACAAATGTGTAAATAAATCGAGTAGAAAACTGGAATCTGTAAGGTGAAGAAAGTGAAGAACGCTGTACCATATATTGGAAAAGAGAAGGTCATGGTCTTTTAAGTAAAGCTGTTTGTATTCTACCTGCAATACCAGAAAAAAATAAGAAGTGGACTGACATTCAAGTTTCTCTCTCTTTAGATAAAAATAGCTACAGGATTATTTTATGTGAGAATGATAAAATTCCTGAGACTGAGTTTCTTTGACTACTTAACCATAAAAAACCCAAAAAAACCCCACACAAACTTCATAATAGTAACTTTGCCACATGCATAGGGAGAAAGTTGATGTCTCTCTCAGCCACTTCTGCTGAAGCTCTGTAAGGAACTAAATATATATGCTGATGTAGTGACAAAGGTGAGCTCTCATCTGTCTGGTGATCTGCATGACCATCTTTACCATATGCTGAATACGAAAAGGTCTGTGAACTCTTCTCTGGGATTATCTAACGCTCTAAAACTGTGTTTCATCCAAAATAATCCTGTCTGTGTCATTGTTACTCTTTTTATCTACAACAGTTTGAAGTCACTTGGCTTGAATATCTGTCTCTGTATCAGTTCAAAGTAGAGTATTTACTTTAGTTCCTCTTTTAAAACTTCAGTTTCTGTTATCTAAGGTTTTCTAGTTTGTAGAGCAGCTTTCCCTTTTGGAGTGTCATGAATAGATACCAGAGTTTCATACTTTCATAAGTTATGTTCCTGTACTGAACTGGTGTTATGTTTTCCCTGCCTTTTATTCTGCAAAGATTATGTTCTTGGGTTTGTTTTTTTTTTTATATATTTTAGTACTTTAGAACCAGAGCAAGGATATAATTTTCTTAGTATCGATAGTTTGTGTCAAACTGATTTTTACTGTGACAGTGAAAATTCTTCTTTGTCTTATTTCTGAACTCTTAAGTGTGTGGGGTTAAGAATCTGCTTAGGCACCTCCCTTGGATGAAAGGAATCTTGTAGGTCCTGTGTTAAGTGTAGGGATTTCTATGCTCAATCACATTCTCTGTGTAAGGAGAATGCTTTGATATTACAGTTACTTTCCAATCTTTTAAAATATCATCTTAAAGCTGTGAATAGCAGGGTTCCACTGCAGTGAGAACTCTCCATGCCTTCCTCTTGGTTGCTGATTGTGCAGGGCAGAGGGTTAGTGCAATGGATTGAGGGGTGCTGGACAGGTACCTTCAACTGGAAAGTTACAGTAGATAATTGTGTGTTCACTGAGGGTATGACAACTGGTAATAAAACCTATGTTCTTTTATTGCTTTATCTTTGGAGGAGGATTATAACTAGATATTAACTGCTGGTGCTGAAGGTGGTACCAGTGTGCGTGGTGGGGCTGTGCCAGCAGGTGGCACCAGCAGAACGACTGGACTGGCACCCTCTGAACACATTCTGTAGTCCTATTCAATGGTACTCATCTTTTCCACCGGATACTTTTTCAGTATTTCAAATAATAAGCAATACTTTAGCAATATACAAAGAGTATAGTAAAATGAGAAGGGTCAAGTAATCAAGCATTGAGAAATGAAAGAAGGAAAAATAGTCTGCTGTTAAGTTCAGAATTAATTTTGCAAAGTGTATAATCATAGAATCATAGAATGGCTTAGGCTGGAAGGGACCTTAGAGACCATCTAATCCAGCCTCCCTGCCATGGGCAGGGACACCTTTCAACTAGACCAGGGTGCTCAAGGCCTCATCCAACCTGGCCTTGGACACCTCCAGGGAGGGGGCATCCACAATCCCTCTGGCAGTGTGTTGCAGTGTCTCACCACTCTTGTACTGAAGAACTTTTTACTAGGATCCATTCTAAAGCTGTTTCCCCTCAGTTTAAAGCCATTTCCCCTCGTCCTATCACTGGACACTCTTGTGAAGAGTCCCTCTCCAGCCTTCCTATAGGATCCCTGCAGGTACTGGAAGGCAGTTACAAGGTCCCCCTGGAGTCTTTCTTCTCTTCTTCACGCTGAACAATCCCAGCTCCCTCAGCCTGTCCATGTAGAAGAGGTGTTCCAGCCCCTGGATCATCTTTATGGCCCTCCTCTGGACTTATTCTAGCAGATTTATGTCCCTCATATGGTGGGGACACCAGAGCTGGACACAGTATTCAAGGTGGGGTCTCACGATCTGCTGGCCACACTCCTTTTGATGCATCCTAGGATACGGTTGACCTTCTCAGCTGCATGAGTGCATTGCCAGCTCATGTTGAGCTTCTTGTCAGTCAACACCCCCAAGTCCTTCTCTTCAGGGCTACTCTCAACCCACTCTGTACCCAGTCTGTAATTGTGCCTGGGATTGTCCCTGCCCAGACACAGGACCTTGCACTTTGACTTGTTGAACCTCATGCAGTTTGCATTGACAGGCTTGAGAAATGGGCCGAGGTCCCTCTGGCTGGCATCCCTTCCCTCAAGTGAGTCCACCACACCACACAACTTGGTGTCGTCGGCAAACTTGCTGAGGGTGCACTCGATGCCATTGTCCAAGTCGCTGACAAGGATGTTAGACATCTCTGGACCCAGAACAGATCCCTGAGGAACTCTACTTGTCAATGGCCTCCACCTGGATATCAATCCATTGATCACACCTCTTTGAGTTCAGCCAGTCCATTATCCACCTTATAATCAGGCTGTGTAGTAAAGGGGAGGGCTGTTTTCTGTCACATCTCAGTTATATCTGTTGTGGTCGAGAAGAATGTGATAGGAGAACTAAAGTAAGACAATTGACATCTGCTCTAGGACCATTCACCAGAGTTTGTGTGACGCTGGACTCATTGCTTCTATTCTGTGTTTCACTTGGACAGTATTTGTGCCTCTGGGAGGTGGCGTACAGCTTATGGACATCAGTGACTGCTCAGTGTTCACAGCTACATCTGAAACTAGTGGGAGCTCTGCTTTCAGTAGGTGGACTGCTCTGGAAAAAATTGGTATCTCAGTTTGGTTCCTAAATAAATACACCTATATCTCCGTGCTTCTATTTGTTACGGAAAAATAAATAAATAAAAAGCTGACTAATGTATTCTTATTGTGGAGGACTGTGGGGGAAGGTTTGGGAGTGCTTTTCTGTAGGTACTGTGATGGATGGGAAAGACTATATTCCTGAGTATGAAGCCAGTTCTGTCAGGAGAAATGCATTTTTACTATGTCATACTATGCAGAGATGGGGGAAACATATTGAATGTTTCCTTGGCAACGTTTTCCCAGGGTCTTAAACACAAAAATTATGCCTCGGTTTGTGGCACAGGCGCACCTCCAGTCTGAGGGGTTGGAGTCACTTAGCCTTCCCTCTTAGTAACAAGCACATTGCAGTTCTTTCGTAGAGGGGAACAAGCCCATGGTTTGTAATTGTGTCCAATTATGAGAACAGAAAGAATAGAGAATAGAAAAATGCTGAGTCTGCACTGTTGGCTTTTGTTCCGGCTGCTGGAGAAAAATGTCTTTACTCTTGTTACTTCTTCAACGTGCCTTGCTGTATGTATCATCTCACTTCTGTCCTCTCACTCCCAGCCTCCCTCTTTGCTGGTCTGCATCTTTGCTTGGTTTAGTTTTCCAGTTGGTATACTAATTAGTATCATTATTTACTCCTTTGGGTTTGTGTGTTGTCTTTTCAAGTCATCTCTCATCATTAGGATTTTCATGTAGTCTCTCTCCTTGGCAGGTTAAGCTCCCAATTCTGATTTCTCATCTATTGTCTTCTCCTTCCTCTTTCCTTTTCAGGTTATTCTGTGGTCAAACACTCCAGTGCATTACCCACCTCTCCATCCTGGTCTACTTTCATTATTTTTATCATTTTATTTACAATTGTAGCCTACAGTTAATGTTCCTTTACAGTGATGTAGTGTTGCAGTCTCCTCTGTGTTGCTGTAGAGTGTTCCTAATGTCAGTTTTGTGTAATGTCAAAATGGTTTGCAGAAGTTGCAAAATGCAGATTTTTAAAGCCCTAAGGGGGAATAAAATACGTGGGATTTCTGTAAAAGAAGTTGTAAGAGAATTAAGTTGTCAGATTAAAGCAAGTTTCTGTTGAATGTTTGTAACCGATACTTCTCAGACTTGTAAATTAGCCAGTTAGGAATGTGCTCTCTTGTGAGGACTGAATGAAGCATCCGTGACACCAGAAGGAATGTCAGTGCCAGCTCTAAATAAATGATATACTGGGCAAAGTCACTGTGGCTTCTAGAGAGAGGAGACGTGTTTCCCAAAACTGCATTCCCTACAGAGTCAGTGAGCATGTGAAGAAGGCTGTGCAATATTTTGAAATTTAAGAAATTGTAAGCAAGATCTTGATCCAAGAAGACTTAAATGTATTAAAATTTAAAGTAAGAACAGGAAAGATTGCCTCAGGAAAACAGAAGGAAGTGAAAGATAGGAATAAGCATCTTGTGAGAAACTTGCAGATGAAGTTTCCAGGCATAAGTACTTGTGCTCTTTGACATACCTGTAAATGCTCTGGCAGAGTGAGAAGATGTAATGTGGGGATATAACCAGGAGAGCTGTTTCACAGAGGGTTGTGGAAGTAGCTGAGTAAATTGCAGATCAGAGTCATTGTGGATGTAGATATTGTAACATACTGGGGAAAATAATCTCATCTATAATCCTGCTGTCATAGTAATGGGCTGTAAATCTGCATTGAGGAAAGAAATTCACAAATCATTGCTGATTCTTCTGGAAAAATCTGTTCAGTGCTCAGCAGCAGTCAGAAAATGAAACAGTGTCTGTAGGAGTTATTATTGAAGAAATGGAAAGAAGGAAGGTCTTGTATTATAGAAACCAGTGATTTATCTAAATTCTGAACACTGTAAGATTCTACTCATCGCGTTTCAAAAAGGTTGTGCCGGAGTAGAAAAGGAGATAAAGAGGGTGAGGTCAGCCTTAGTCTCACTTCAGACTTTGCTGTGGTTATCATCACTGTCCAGTTTCCCACGCGGTGAGGAGTCCCAGTTATGCTTCAATACTTTCTCCTCTCTTTTTTCTTTTTCTTTTTTTTTTTTTTTTAATTCTCAAGTGTTCCTCAGTCTAAGACATTTGAGTAATTAAGGCTTTGGGGAAAAAGAAATAAATATTTTATTTTAGTTTGGTGCTCTGATTTTTAGTCCTCTTACTTTGTTTTTTGGTATTTTCTACTGCTTAAGGCTGTAGATGGCAGTGATTCAATATTGCCACCTCGTTGGCTAAAAGTCATGCTATTAAAGCCAATTGCATGGGAGGGAATGTCTTCTCAGCCCCTTTCCTCATTAAGTTTACTCACTAAATGAGGGAAAACGTGTTCAGCAGGTTATCTGTTTATGTCCTTTTTATCATGGCAGAATCCAAAGACTTGCACTACTTTGTCTATTGGAAGATATTCCTAGAAGTCACTAAGGTAATTTAGTAACCCTTTTTCCTGTAGCCTTTTGCCTTCTGAAATCTGAAAGTGTTAAGGAGAGTTTCTGCATCTATGAGCTAACCAGTTCTCTTCTAGGTATGCTGGATTTACTGGCCTCTCACTTCTTGAAGCTTTAGTAGCTGGACTGTCTTTGCTGATAAAGTCTCTTCCATGTGTAAGATTTATACAGTTGAAACTTCAGGCACGTATATGCCCCTTGAGTTCAGGAATGCAGTTCAGAAAATGAGTGACTAAACTTGTAAACACTTTAAAAACTATGGATGTCTGAATTTTTTACCTTTGAAGCTCCTGCAGCATCTACAGTTCTGCCAGTGTGAATGCCCAGAATTGCTAATGCAAGGGTCAAGTTGAGTCCCATGGTGCTTCCTAGAGCCTATTCAGGATCCTTGAGAGTCAGTAGCTGAAGGCCTTGAAAAAACCCCAGAAAACCACCTGGACAAATAACTGGTTTGAGCATGTTTGCAGCAGGAGGAAAAAACACAGTAGGCTACCTTAATTTGAAGGTAGAGGTATTTAAATTAGTTATACCAAGTGCTGGAGCAGGCTGCATGGCAACTTGCAGGAACCTTCTTGTCCTGGTGAGCATGATGAGTTGTCCACACAGGTGGGGACACTGTGGTAAAGTTCCAGGTGGCCTTTTAAATGGAAATGGCAGGGAACACACTGCGGGCTACCAGAACAGCTTAATGACCTACCTGTTAGTGGAGAGCCCCTTGGAAAAAGAAGCCATTATAAATTTGATAATAATCCCCAGGAATTTTCCCGTGATCATGTTCAGACACCACTGGGGTAAAACGTTCACCCAGGAATTTGGCAGATCCGGGGTTAAGTATTGTCCTCTTCCTCATGGTGTTAGGATCTGGGTTCCGTATCTTTGTAATTCCAGCTGTTGCTTGGTGAAACTGTGAGGAAGGCAAGGCGGTGTTTCTAGGGAGATGGTTCTAAGAGTGAGTGTGACTTACTGTCTCAGTGCTTAAAGATGCTCACTGGCAGTAGGGCAGTGCTTGTCCCTAGAACCGAATTTACAGTTTGGCTAGTGATACAGAACTCTGGTAGTCACAAAGTCTCCAATTCAAGTGCTTCCTACTGTCTGGTTTTAATGTTCATTCTGCCTGTTGTGCTTCATGTCTTGCCCAGCTTTAAAGGCTCAAACTGGGCTATTAAGACAGTTTGTCAATCTCTTTGAGGACATCAGCAAATAGTTGCTGGTCCCTGAATTTCTGTGACATCGCTATTCTTGTAGCTTCATTCCAAATACTAGAATGTGGGAGCTTGGCTCGGGATAGAAGAAACTCTTATGAGCCATCTCTTCAGATTAGGATCTTCACCCTTAGTTTATGTCCTTGAAAACATGCTTTATGGGAAGCTGAAGGAAAGTACGGAAATCAAGAAGCTTAAATCTTTGAGTTTGAAAAAAAAGATACATATCTTTCAGGATAGGAAAATGGTTGTGCTTTCCTCAGAGTTGTAACTCTCATTTAAAATTTAGCAACATATAATTCATCCATCATTTGGGCTTAATTTAACCTCTGCAAGAAAGTATTTGTGCACATATGTATGCATGCCTACTTACAACGGATGTCAAACTGGATGGCAAAAGGGTGTGCCAAAGCAGAACATGCCAAATTTAGAAGAATAGCATAATAGCTTCCTTTTATTCAAGGTTCTTTTTCCTGGGGGGGGACAGGGACTAAGGGATCTAAGCCAGCCGTAGCTTACTGATTATTTTTCTTTAATGCTTTTGCAACTCTTACACCACTGTACTGAATAATTTGTGGAAGTTATCCACTCTGTCTGATTTATCACTAATGGAAAGTGTCGGTGGTTCTTCAGTTCTAGATGTTGTCTTTACAGTTTCAGCCCTGGTACATGGTTTTGCTTGCTTTTTTTTCCACAGTTTTTTTACTGGTATTACCCCTTTTTGGAAACAACCACAGAAACAGTTACCTCTAGTAATGGTAACCAGAGAACTTCAGGTTACTAGACAACCCATCCTCAGTTTCTCATGTTCCTTTTTTTTTCTTCACATTGACCTGGTACAAACTAAATTAGTTCTGAGTGTAAGAGCTGATGTATACTGTAGCTTTGGAGTTCTGTAGCATGGTTTCATTGGTGCTGTGTTTTACTGGTAAGTTCAGATCTTTTGTGTGATACACTCACGTGAATCAAATTAGGAAGACACTTAGGCAGGTTAAAACATTGTTCTCTTTCATATACAGTTAAATATTTTTACTTTATTGTTTACTGCTTCCGTCTAAGAAAGTGTATTTACAGCATACTGAAAATATCACCAAGATATAAATGATAAGAAATTATTAAAGAAATTGATTTAATAAAAAAAAAATCAGAAAATAGTATTCTGTAGCACTAGTAGTAAAATTTTTTTTTCTCCATATAAAGGCTCATTTATTTTTATAGCAATTTGATGACACATCTGCTTGCTTTATTCAGCTGAAAAGAAAATGTTGGTTCTTGGTGTTTTGTAAAATTGCTTTGTTAAATTATTTTCAAAATCGTTCAACTTTTAACAAATGACATTTGATACTAACATTGGAAAGCAATTTCAGCTAATTAAGTAGATCCTTCTATAAACCATTGGAACATTAAGATGACAAACTGTTCATTCAGGATTATTTTAATTGGTACAATTATTGTAATTTTGTCGCAATTATGTGTTGAGCTAAAAGCTTTTGTCTAAATCATTTGAGAGTTTTTTGTTAATATACATAAGTAAGAAGAAAAGAAGTAAAATAAAAACTGAAGACAAGCATTATCTGTCTACTTCTTCATTACAGTGCTCTAGACAAATATCTATTAAATTACTCCTTTTAAAAAGTATGTTAAATGTTTTCAGCAATTCTCTAGCAGTGTTAAACTTGAGCAGGTTCATTTGAAATGTAACTTTTGCGGAAGGTTATAATGTTAATTCCAGTTTTGACACTGTTTAAATACTTTTTATTAAAAAGGGTGAAATTAACTGTGGAGGGATTTGCGAGTCATATAAAATCTATTGAGGTATTAATTTAAGAAGTGTAGCTTTTTAGTGATTACAGAAATTAGAAATGAAAAAGCCATGGAAGGTGCCACATTCATCACTCTGGTTATAATGTTCTCTGCAATCAACTTTTGCCCAGGCCAGGTTTAAATAACTCTCTCTCTTTATGCAGATAAATGAATATTCTTGTAGACCTCACAGTGAGGCATTACCTCTAAATAGTTAACCTGCTTTTTGTTTTTCAGTTTCCTTTTATTGCCTCCTACTTAAAACGCAGGGCACATAAAGTTATTATGCTCGTTACTGCGCTAATAACGTGGTCTCAATCTTAAAAGGCAACATGCCAGTTGAGTAGTAGGTGATTGTTGCCCAAACTGTCTACCAAATAGACCTACCCGAGGCAGGGCATAAAAGGGAAGTAAACAGAGTACCAAAAGACACGACAAGAAGGAAGTTCAGATGAAAAGTTAATCGGGAGAGAAAGACGACTGGAGTAAGAGCTAGTCAGAACAAGACACAGGAGTACTTTGAGGGGTTTTTTTAGTTCCCTTTTTAATATAGAGTAATAAGTCATATTTCTAAAATAGTTTCCAGATAATTTTAAATGCTTACAGTGTAGTTAATGTATATTAATGACATCCTAAAAATGCTCCTGTGTGTCTTATGAAATCCCTCTAAGCACCACTGATTGATACTAGTTTAGTGTAGAACACAGAACCCTTAGTTTTAGCAACACCATAAACAATTTCAGGAATCAAAACTTCTATTTTTAACCTGTTTAAATCACAGAATCACAGAATGTTAAGGGTTGGAAGGGACCTCGAAAGATCATCTAGTCCAACCCCCCTGCCAGAGCAGGACCACCTAGAGCAGGTCACACAGGAACACATCCAGGCTGGTTTTGAATGTCTCCAGAGAAGGAGACTCCACAGCCCTTCTGGGCAGCCTGTTCCAGAGCTCTGTCACCCTCACACTGAAAAAGTCAATTCATGAGGCTTCTGTACTTTTGGGGGAGTTGATGCAGTTGGTAAATAAAGTCAGAGATTCTGGGGTTCTGTGTCTTAATGTTTTCTGTCAAAAGTATTCAAAACCTGAGAATGTGGGAAAAGCTTGCAAGGTACGATAGAAAGCTGGAAATGCATCTTTTCACTACATACTGCTTCTAGTGGCCCTGAGCCTAGCTTTTACTCCACAATAAATGTGATGTAATCTATCTCAGGAAAAAAGAGAAGATGAAATACCTGCTTCATATTCAGAAAGGACTTATGTCTCATATTGCAGTAAAAGCCTACCCCTGAGCAGTAGCATGGAATATCGAGTTCTTTGGAGACCAGTGCTCTACTATTCCGTGCAACAACTTGCTCATATGTCCATACAATAAATGTACCTCTTTACATCCACGCTGTCGTAAGAAGTTGCTTCAGAAGGGCAAGATAAGGAACAGATCAGGTAATCCATATGCTGTATAAAGGAAGTAATATGTCTTTGGTCCTGCTTGATTTGAATTTTGGTATTAGCCTATAAATATAGTATAGCAATTGTACCTTTTTGCCTTCCGTTTCTGGATACTGTTTGGAACAGAAAGATAGATTAGTTTTTGACTTACTCGGAGAAGTAGAGCTCATGCTTCTGTGGGTGAAGTGCTTGCCATGGACTTCTGGAGGTGGAATGCCCTTTTGCCTGGTCCTGAGGTTTAACTTTATGCCGTGATGTAGCACCAGAAAAGAATCTTATGCTGGAGGCTAGGGTGAACCATGGCCATTTCTAATGAAATACTTTCTGAAGTCCTGCAGGTGGAGGTATAGAATAAAAGAATCCCTGCATAAAGCCATAAAGTAGCTTTGTAACTGACATTTAGTCAGGAAAATACCAAAACCAGATTAATACGGTATTCCTGTATTTCACTTTTGTGAGTGATCTTATTGGACTTGTCATTTAGTGAGACATAATTGCTTTTTTGTTTACAGAATATCTTTGAGCAGTCTTAGATTCTTCTGTGCTACTCTGTTGCACTCTTTTTCCATCTGTGTAATAAATACATTGATTTTATTATTATTATTTTATTTTAATTCTCTTGCCTTCTGTAGTTCACATAGCACTGCAAAACTGTGAATGAATCCAGGCATTTGTAACTTATTAACACATTTTTTAATTATAAAGCATGCCAGTGTGGTGTGTATTCTGAAGTTGTGTTAGAAATAGGCCCTTTTAATATGGCTCAGTGTCAGTACCTGATACTGTGTGGGAGATTAGTTTAATAAATATCAATCTTTTAATGATCAAAACTGGTTTTCTTTCTGAAATCATTAGAAATGGGAACACTCAGAAGAGTTGTTTTATCTACTCTTACTTGAACTGGATAAAGTCAGTTTTGCAAAGCAAGCTTTCCTGAATACCGATGGTAACAGGAGTTTTTAAATAGCTATTGCATCTGTTCAGTGAAGTCTCTGTACCGCTTAATATGCACTGAGGGGTTTATAATTTATATCTAGATAGATACATCAAACTATAGCTTTATTAAGATAAAACATTGATTCCCTTATGTTTTAGTATTGAGTGTGTGATGACTTAACTATTCCTGCCTTTATACAAGGGTGTATACGAGCAAGTACTGCTTTTCTGTCTCCAAATAACCTGTTGCATGTTGCAGTTTGAAACAATATTTGCAGCATAGTATTGCAGATTTTCTGGAGTGTTAGAGATCAGATGCCTAATTAGCAGACTGTTAAGCATCAAGATTTCTTGTTGCATTCCAGTGTGGCCCAGATCTTCTAGTTTTCTGTTTCTCATTATCAAATCTTTAGAAAAAATATTTGTATCTTTTTAAATGAGAAGTTATTTCATTATTTTAAGCAACATTTTTGTCTTAAACTGCACTGAGAGAAAAATGTAAAAGGTGTGTGATAGATAAAGCATGACACGTCTTCATGCTCTTCTGTTGCTCTGTTTATTATTTAATAACAATTAGGTCTGATTATTTTTATGGAGTGCAAAAGTTAAGTGACTCTTACCCATGTAGTTACTGGCTCCTGTAAAAAACCATGAGAAATAAATTTAGGTGTGTGAAGAGTAGCTTGTAGAATTTCTTTGCTTTCACCTTCAGGGAGAGAGGTTTGGAAAGAGCAGGGAGAATAGTCCTACTGGATATGAGGACTTGCAGAGAAGTCCTCCTGTCCAGGGGCAGCAGGAAAGGTTGTTCCGTGAGAGAAGGCAAGCTGGAAACAGAGGAGGACAGCAAGACAAGCAGGGTGTTGTCCTCATGAGCAACGGGTGCAGTCCCACAGTAGCCAAACAGGAAGGTCAGAACAGGTTTGGTGACAGTAACCTGGGGCAGCAAGCAGCATGGTGGTCTGTAGCCACAAGGTACATGTTAGATCAAGCCAGGAAGTCAAGTCAGTCAGTCAAGGTCATAAGCAGTAAAAGGTATATAGATGTAGCTCAGGCAAGGACCAAGAGCAAAGGCCTGAGCTTCAAAGCGCTTCTTCAATTGAGCAAGAGAGGCCTCCAGCGAGGCTTCTCGCAGCTCCTAGAACAGCAGCCCAATCCCACGTTACTCAGCTGCACTGTCAGAGCTGGCCATCTGTTCCCCTTCCTCCCATGGAATACTTCTGTAGGTAGAGCACACCTGCTGTAAACTGTGTTGGCTGACTCTGTTCTGTACAGCTGCAAGCTGGAACATAGGAGGTGCCATGTAAATGTAAGGAGAAACTTTTTCACAGTGAGGGTGACAGAGCACTGGAAGAGGCTGCCCAGGGGGGTTGTGGAGTCTCCTTCTCTGGAGACATTCAAAACCCACCTGGACGCGTTCCTGTGTGACCTGCTCTAGGTGGTCCTGCTCTGGCAGGGGGGTTGGACTAGATGATATTTTGAGGTCCCTTCCAACCCCCAACATTCTGTGATTCTGTGACTGAGCACAGGCCGCAGAACTTCTGGCCAGGGAAGAGGTGATGGAGTCTGCTGGCATGCTTCAGGACCTGACATAACCAACCAAACTGGTAATGCGGGCACAGCACAGCCTTTGCTGTGGGTGACAGTAGCCAGTGCTGCTGCTGTTTACCACCACCTGCTCGGGTGGTGAAGGACCACGTCCTGTGGTGGCAACCACGTCCTGCAGAAGGTGGTGAATGGGTAGGCTGTGTCATGTACAGCCCAACAGCCAAGCACCTTCCTAGATTATGCTGGCAGCAGTCAGCGCTGGACCCACTGTTAGACCATGGTGGTCATTTTCCAAGTCAGTCATAGAAGGTGCAAGGTGATCATAAACTAGGAAAAATCTAGAGCAAATTCAGTCTCTTGATTGGAAGATCAAGTGACATACCTACAAGTACATGTTGGAAATTGTTTGTATTAGAGGAAAAAGCCAGAAATAATCCATCATTGTTGGAATATAACTTAATCCACACTGAAAGCGGGTTTTAATTATAGCTGTGCATGGAAAGGACACGTGCAGAATAGTGGAATGAATTTTTAAGGTTCTCTTCTGTCAGTGTAATGTTCTGTTTTGGGCTCATTCCTTTTAAATTTAAATAGTTTCTCATGGAAACAGACACTCTTAACACTGACAGTTTTTGATATTTCTGATTTAAAGAAAACATTCTTCTGCCTCAGGAAAATCTAGCCCCAGAATGAGAATAGGATGGTCACAGTGCTTTATTTTTAGATCTGTGTGCTTATATTTTAGAAAAAGTAACTCCTAAAGTGCATTACGTGCTAACCTTTTATTTTTTTTTTATCTGAGAAGTACAGGCACATGCGATTTTTGTGGCTCTTTGCCAAAAGATTATAATTTACATAAGTATTTCTTTCAAAGACGTGGTTTAAGACATTGAGCTGGGGGGTTCAGAATAGAGACTGCAATCTGCACACCAGCAGTGGGCTATTGGCTTCTGAACAGTAGCTTTGTTCATCGCGTTCAGAACACTGCTCGCATTCAGACTTGAGTAGAGCTGACATTAAAATTCAGCTAATTTGTTTCATGTGATCCATCAGCTGTGTGTTTTATTTAAATCTATGTCACATTCTCTTTTGGCTTTTTATTTTGTAGGTTTAAGTGTTGAAGTAGGCCACTCTTTAACTCTTTGGTCCCTGACTTAAAAAGTGACTTAGTTCTCATTTTGGCAGCGTTGAACTCTTGTCTGGAACACTCATAGTAAATATATATAACTAAAGTGTGCATTAGTGGCTTTGGGTTTTTTACATTTCTGATGTTGGAATAAAAACATACACATTTACAGCCAGTTTAGTTTTATGTAAGGCAAAATAGAAGAACCTAAGGTAGTAGCTAACTATCAGTGTAAAGCAGACAATTCTCAGATTCTGTTGACTGTGCAGGTTTCACTTCTGCTACTGCCAGTGTTCCTGTTCTTTTTTTCTGTTGACCATTCACTCCCTGAGGTGAGGACCACTTTTAGCTCCAATTAGATTTCTTTAAACACTGTTGGAGAATTAACTGTTTCCATTTGGAACTGTAACCCACTCCTGGGTGTCAAGTTTCTCTTCTTAAAGAACCACCACCTTTTTATTCTCTTAAGACTGGAGCCTGCAAAGCCTTACATGCATTGAACTTCCCTCGAGCGGGTAATCCCACTGCCATCCAGACAGTTGCTTATAATGATTTACAGGATCAGAACTTCTCTTACAATAGGCTACATTTGCACTTATGCTTTTTATTTGTTATATTTTCCTATGCTGTAGAAGTAACGTCACCTTGAATAAAGGCGTTGGTAGGTACTGCTTTTGACAGCGTGGTATCCTCCATCTATTAGGTGCATGGTCCATTCAGATGATTTCGGGTAAAATGTATAGGAATTTATAATTTTATTTTTAGCATAGGGCAATACTGTCCTGAAAGATCAGACTGAAACAGTAACACACAGTCAGTATATGTTTTTAATGTAAAAAAGTTACACTGACTTCAAGCATCTAGCATTGATCCTCAGTTCAGTAACATTAAATGCTAAATATTCTGTGTAAATCTGCCAGTGTTGTTTCCTGGACAATCCCACGGTACCTAAAATTCTCCTTATTATGGAGGATCTAAAAATAAAGATAAAAGAAGATCATTGCTTTGAAAAAGCTAACAAATTGTGCAATAAGGTAAGATGATGCAGCTAATGATAGGTTTAGTTCATTAGCTGTGTTAAAAATACAATTCAATTACAACTTTTTTGTGTGTCTTGTGTTCTTTTATCTTCACAGGCACTTGAGTGGGTATTTACTTAATGTAAGGGATTCTCAGTTGCACTTGATAGGTTACTGAGTGTACATGAGGCCTTCTTCCTCCACCCGTGCATCAGTGTGCTCCTTTTGCCTCAGGGCAGCAGTGCTGCTTCAGCTGCTTTAATTGTCCAGCCATCAGAGAAAACTCTTCCACTTTCTTTGTGCTCTGCTAACTTCTTTTTAGCGGGTTACAGCAGCTGACAGAGCAGCCTGAGAACATGTCTATGCTAGGTCATCCCTTTTCATGGAACTGCAATCTTAATATGGCTTTGGGAAAAGCTGTTGGCTAGTGAGATGCATCAGTCATGTAAAGGTTCTTGTCATATAAAGCCGTTAACTAGTGAGGTGTATCAGTGATACAAAGGTTTTGTTTGGTTTTTTGGGGTTTTTTCCTCAAAACTTCTCTTTTTACTGTAAATACGGTGTGGTTAATTCCCTGATATCCATACAGAGTGCTGTCAGGGTCACTATAGTCATTGCTATAACCACGTCAGCCATTCTCAGTGCATTCTTTCACCGTTTCCATTTTTATTATACTGGGTGTGAGGAACATTTTTTTTCATTTTAGTAACCTTTAATTTAGGTTATCATTTCTCGTTTGGTATCAGATGAGATACCTGTCGTGATACTGTGAGATAAAATGTCAAATAGGTAGGGCCATCTGACCCATCATGTTGGCCTCCATCATGTGTTTGCGTTTGGTAGGAGCTTTTCATAAACTTCCACAAGGCTAACAATTTCGTCCTTCCTTACTAAAATTGTCTTTCATACTAGTGCTTCCAAAGACCCCCACCACTGCTTGACAACAATCATGATGCATCAGCAGTCCTGTGTACTGATTATGTTGCATTATTTTGTTCTTCTCTTCTGTTTGAAGCTTCTTGTCTTACAAGGTGAATTACTTGAAAGCAGACAGCTGGTTTTCCACTTCTTACCATGAAATTACACACGGCTGGGTTTTGATCAGTGTCTAAGGTGCTTGAGTGTTCCTGTTACAAGAAATACTGCTTTAAAAATGAGATTTTTAAGCATGGAATTTCATAAATATATGAATTGGGGTCTAGAATGAATTGGAGTCTAATATGAACGGGGTCTAATGAATTCTAATATGAGTTCTCTATGAATTCTAATATTCTAATGAATTGGGTCTAAAATGAATTGGGTCTAAAATGGAGTCTAAGAGTTGGTACCTTTCATAGAAATATCGGGTTGGGGTATCAGAATTTGAATGGATGCTTGAGGCTAATGTTGCCAAGTGCTAACTTCCCCTTGCTTGGGATTTAATGGTAAATTCCTGACCCGATGTTAATCTTTTGTATGGTTTCTTTGAGATTTCTCTGAAGCATACAATTAGATCAGATTACTTAGTTTTAGATTTTTTGCATATTAGAAAAAGTTACGTTGTTCTTTTCTTCAGACAGTGCAGCTCTTAAGGGTTCTCTTCATTTTTCAGAGAACAGGGAGATTGGAACAAGGATTCCGCCCTAGAATACCACTGTGCATATGGAAGTTATACTGTAATAAACATAGTTTATGATTTATCTATTTCTACCCTCACAGAATTTCAAAGAATATTCCCACAACTAAAGATGTTGAACCTCTACTGGAAATTGATGCAGATATACGGAACTTTGAAGTATTTTTATCTTCGCGAACACCCGTTCTTGTTGCACGTGATGTACGAACCTTTTTGCCATGTACTGTAAACTTAGATCCCAAGCTACGAGAAATCATTGCAGGTGAGTATGCTTTCAAATGAATGGAAAATGACAGTTGTATTATTGCTTTTCATTTTAGGTAGAGCTCGTTTGCACGTTACACAGAATCATGATTTGTTCATCAAATCAGACCGTCAGTCAGATTGATTGATTTGACTTCAATAACAGGCCATTCAGTTTCACTTTGTAGCTTTGCTGTAAAGGCCAGATCATACTAGACTAAAGTTCTCTTTTGGATGAGGGAAATCCACTGTTCTTGATTTGAAGACTTCTTCAACAGGTGAAGGAAACCAATACATGCAATGATATTTTGGTAGTAGAGATGCACATTGACTCGTAGATCTTTGTTAACAATTTTGAGTAGCATCAGGAAGATCCTGTAGAGCTAAAGCTGGTGAAACAAGGTGGAACACCTCCGTTTGATGTATATCCCACTAGATACCTGTGCAGTTGATACTCATGAGTTACTTTTTAGTCTGTTATAGTATGATATTTAAATTCCTACTAGGGCAAATGTTTATTGTGGGGTGGTTGTTAAGCAGTTTTCTTTACTTGCTCGTAGTCTCAAAAAAAATGCAATTGTTCAGGTATGCTCTGTTCTGCAAAAACAGTCCCCTCAGCATGAAATGTTGTGACTGGTCACTGCTGCTGTGGGTTGATGTGGTGCATGGCATGGCACTTCTTGTCCACTCTTAGGGGGTTCTGTTGGCTCTGGCATCCTAACACTTCCCTCTGTTAAGAGATGCTAAAGCTTTGCAGAAAACCAGAACTTTAAATCTAAAATAGGATCCTTATTAGTTTTTGGTGTGATGGTCAATGTTCTAGGTGGGAGCTGAATTCTGATATTAACAGTTCTCTGTGTCTGTCTTTTCTGTTGTGACTTTTCGTCAGTCATCAATTGGAATCCTTTTTGCTCTTTCTTTTTTCCAACTTCCTTCTCGGCACTCGATAGCTTCAGTGGGCTGGCCTGATTTTTTTCACGAGCTCTGATTTGTTAGTCTCTTCAGAAACATACAGGTCTTACTATCACATCAGACATACTTACCATCAGAGACGTACTGGGCATGGTGCAGTCCTGCATTTCTTCCCATTGGCGTTGGGATTTGTAACTTGTACTCTGTGAGAAAGAATTTTTAGAGACATTTAATGTGCTACATAAATTTATGCGATAAATTGTCCTAAGTCTTGTAAAGACTCCTTGTATATGTGATCTTCAAGAGAAATCAACCCAATGCAGATGACAGGGACATTTGACATTCTACTTGATGAGCTCTGATTGGAGTTAAATACACAAAAATGTATTGTAATGAATTGACAAACAAATGAAAACTTTTCCTAATATTTCAAGCAAAATCTTATTCTTTTTTACCTTTTTATTTTTCAGACGTTCGTGCTGCGAGAGATCAAATGAATATTGGAGGCCTTCCTTATCCCACATTGCCATTACATGAGGCACCTGCTAGAGGAACATCTCTCTTCAGTCAGCCTTCATCAGCTTGCTCTTCTACAACCTCCTTCAACGGACCTTTCAATAGCGGAGTTTTATCACCACAACCTCATAGCAGTTACTATAGTGGTATGACAGGACCTCAGCATCCATTTTACAATCGGGTAAATAATTGAGAACCAATTCATATTCTTCTGATTTAGTCTGGTAATGTTGCAGATGTCATCTATAAGATATTAAAAGACCCAGGCAAGTTTTATTTAGAAATGGAGAAGAGTCTAAAAGTCGGTACCTTTCACAGTAATGTTCAGTCACTGTTGGCTAGGGGAGAAATGTGGTAAATTGCATCAGAAAAATAAATTGCACAAGGAGAAAAAGGGTCAGATCATTTAGAGACACTGCTCAATTGTAGGATATTGCAGAATTTTCTTAGTTTTGTGGTGTAAACTGTTCTCAATCATTCACATACTTCTCATGGACGTTGGAAGGCATCCTGACTTTTTCTTCGTGACTTTGGTTAAAACATAGAGAAACTCAAGTGGGGAGCTACACCACAAGAATGTATGTCTGTCTTCCCTTTTGTCTCTTTTTAAAGTTATTTTGGGATCTTTTCCTTAAACAAATGTTACACTGCTTTAAATGAATTAACAAAAATTGCACAAAACATATATTTTTGATCTGTTTGTGGGCCTCAGAAAATACAGTCCTGGGCATGGCTCACTTGAAAATTGAATTAAGTGCTGCATAGTTAGACTGAGTCTAAACTCTCTATTTTTGTGGAATATATTCAGTATTTTTAAACTTTTTTTTTTACTTTTTTTTTTTTTTTTTTCTGCAGTACTAACAGGGGGAAAAAAGGTAGAAAGCTGATAGAAGTCTTAGCTTAGTTCTATACACAGGAAATGGCCTCAACTTTTAAGTCCATTTGACCATAGGTAAATGTTTATGCTAATAAGCTGGAAGGAAAATTGAGTTATTTCTAAATCAGTGATTGTTAACTGAAGCAGAATATATCCTTAATATATCCTCAGTTCAGTGACAATATACTGTTTTATTGAAAATAACTTAAAATGATGTATACTTTGAAGTAGTCCGGCACTGCCAAATGCTCGTCACACGAATCTTCATGCTGATACTAGCTCAGATTTGTTAAAGTAGATGTTTGTTTGGGAGCCCTGTGTCTGTGTTACTGTACATGACAAGGTTTAAAGTATGGAGTGATACACAGTTGAAACTTGGATGGTTTTTGCCTCTAATAAGCATTACAAAAGCAATTACTGGTGAGTCATAAGCTGTTGTTACAAGCAGTGTATTTGTTCATTTGTATTAAGTGCATACCCAGTCTTTCAGGCACGCTTACTTTTTTGCCTGCCGAAGACTAAAATACTTCTGTTTTGGCCTTTTTCTCTGGAATTTTATACTGCTCTTCTACGGTATAATTGTTTTTAGTGTTTCATACTTTCAAATATTAACAAAGAGCTATATTCATTACTTTGGAGTCATAAAAAGTAGTCATGAACACCACATACTGAGGTAAGTGATGAGAACCTTATAGTAGTAGAAAAATTAGATGAAAGGCTGTTTTCTTCAGCATTTTCAATCATACTTCACTCTCAAGTTTTTATAAGAATTACAATTAAAAAAAGAATAGCAACTGAAGAAGAGGCTCTCCCCAGTAGGAGTTTCTGAGAGAGTTCTTAGATACCTGTATGACACAACACAACGGGTTCAAATGCTTCTATGGAAACGCCTGAATTTTATGCAAAGACACCTTAAGTTCTGGGGATAGATGCTTTATTCACACCAGTAAATGGTTCCAGTCCTGTTTTTAAGCATTCATTTGTGCTAAAGAAAAACGCCTTTGAGCTGTTGGGGGAACAAAGTCTGTTTATTTTTAGGAAATGTATTTTTGTTTTTTATTATGTAAGTTTCTACTTTGTTCTTTAGATTCTACTTTGTTATGGACCTTGAATTTCCAGTGACATAATCTATTCATTTTTGGTTTAAAACCCCATTCTCCCTCTGTATAGCTGTAAAAAAAACGATTGTAGCCCCATTTAGCATCAATTCCAACTTGGTGCTTTGGCTGCGAGTTTGGCTCACAGTTTAGGACTGTGCTAGACGTGTACATTTTACCACCATCGAATGGCCTGGCTGTAAGTTGGATTCAAGTTCAGCTCCTTAACGTGGCTGCTATCAGGGATTATTGTGGAAATCCTGTTTCTCATGGGGAAAGTGAGAGCAGTAGGCAAGTCTAATTGGGATTTCCAGGGTAGGAACTGGAAATTATGGTATGTGAAGACTTTTCGTTTGTTTTTTTTTTTTTTAAAAGAGGATCAAATTCTTTGATACCTTGGACAAATGACACCACCCTTATGTTTCTAGGCTATCTACAAACTTGGAGAACAGCTTTACACTGGTTTATGCCTGACGTGTATTTATATTGACCTCATGTTTTCATGCTATCTGTATTACCATACTTCAAATGAAGATTGAGTCTGGAGAGTTCAAGCCTATAACGGAGAATTAATCCCACGGTTGGGAAGCAGCGGAGTAGCTGAAGTGGGCTGAAGGCATAATTAGACATTATGAAAGAATTGTGAGATAATTGTCTTATTAGACAAATTCTTTTCATTGCTTTGTAGTTTGATGACTCGCAACCAACAAACAGGTGCTTGTTCTGTGTTTCAGAGGACAGTCTTTGCAGTGAGAGGCACTTGAGTGATCATTAAGCATTTCATGCTTGGGGGTTTCCACGTGGTTTAAGCTTAGTGGAAAACTGAGGCATTTAATTATTCTGGAAATACCATGAATTGTTTTTGAAGAGAATTTCATTTCCAGAAAATACCATAGGCTCTGTGCCTATGACAAGGAAATAGTTTTAAATCAACGCATTTTCAGAGTCATCCTTTACCAACCAGTAAATGTAAGGCAAAAGGTGGATTTTGGCTCTCCTACCTGTTTAAAACAAACCAAATCAAATTCTGCATTTGGACTAATGGTTACAGTGCATATCATGTCACTTAATATGGTGGAAGAGCATACAAACTTCTTGTAGTGATCATGTGAAAGTGTGCAAAAACTACCTTTGGCACCTTAAGGATGTGGAGCTATTTGGATTTTCCAGCAATTACTCAAATCTGTAGCATGTGCCATCCTAAGTAATTGATGCACGCACAAATTAAACCTTAATTTCTCAGTTCATTTACAGCTGCTTCTGAATGCAGAGCTTTTTTAGTCCCTATAGACAAATCCAAAGTGGGATACTTCAGTAGATTTTATTCCTCCCTCATATATTGGCCATTGAGTCATAAAATTACTTACTCTCTGCTGAATTTGGTGCGGTTGACTACTCAGAATCTTGTCATGTGCAGAAACACAAACCAAATAGTATGTTCTGTTTTGTTAAATAGCTGGGTAATGCAGTTTTTTTAAGTGCTGTGTATAGAAACATCGGAAATCTGTAACACAGCCACTATTTTGAGATTTCTGTTTGTTTGGGGTTTTTTTTGAAGAACTGGGTAATGAATTGAAAGCAGTGAGCACTGTAATTGCTGCTTTCCTAAAGTTTCAAGGCTCTATTGCTCCCCATTACCTCGCCTTAAAAGAGAATTGATAAGGGGTTGAAAAGCTTTATTTTAAAACATAACTCAAATTCACAGATAGGTCAAAACAGAATTTCTCACTACTGGAAAAGCAGTTTGTACTTCCTGACTGCGTTGGCAGTTTCGTGGTTGATGGCTCTTAAATGCAGGCTTGTGCAGACACACACACGCTTTGCGGTGCGTGCCGGTGGGTACCGTGGGAACTTCAGGGAGTTTAAAACTTGAAAGATTGGTGCATATGGAGTCCTCTGTTGGAAGTGCATTTGGAATTTTGAGATCTTTGTATCCTCTAGAAGTGATGTGATTTAAAAACCTCAGTTCTCATTTGGACCCTTTACCCTGATGTGCTGATAAGACTTTTGGAAACTTGGGTAGTGTTTATGTTCTTGAAATTTGTTAGTAAAAAGGGATAGAAAGGAACCAGGTTATAAAAGTCATGATTAGAGTTAACTGATATTTGTGGAGGGCGGGGGGGAAAAAAGGTATTTCTATTTTTAAAACCCTGTTTCTGATATTTGTTTCATGATAATTGACGTTGTCCTTTAAAATGGTAATTGTATTGAACAACATGCATTAACCTATTTCCAACGAAACAAAGCTCAAACGTTGTCTGCAATGAAAATCTGTTGTATCATTTATAAAATCTCATATTTGTGGAAGCCTTCAGGTTGGTTCCTACACATATGGGAAGTTCTGGTGATGTTGTTACGCATCAGAGTTTTTACTTTCGGTACCGTTGCCTTCAGTACTATGAAATATTGTGAGTTTTACTAAGCATCCAATTTGGGGTTTATCAGGCCTGAGAGAGTGCAATTCCCAGAATTATCCTTAAATGATCCTTTTTCTCATACTCGGAACAGATGTTAAGAGTGTAGCTACCAAAACCACTCAAACTCTGTTCCTGCAGATACCATGCCAGAGCACCCATTGGCACTGAGGGATTTTGAAGAATTCACTCCAGAGCTTTTGACTGAATTCTGTTCAATGCAAAAAGTAAAGAAAGCTATTAGTATTTGCTGGTTGTCACTTTATTGAACTCAACTAGAGGATGTGTTTTGTTGAACTAAGTTTTATTTTATTACCACATTTTGATTTGTGTAATTGTTTGTCCCTTTTTTGTTACGTTTTTGTTTTTTTTTTCCCATAGCCATTCTTTGCCCCATATCTTTACATGCCAAGGTATTACCCTGGCAGTTCTCATCTCATCTCACGTCCACCACTAAAAACGAGTTTGTCCAGAGATCAGAGCAATGGCCTAGTAAGTATTTTGAAGGATAATTCAAATACTAACCTAGACAATAAATGTAGTGAGTAATGAAAATTAAGGCTATTATTGATGATTCACTGTTAGACAAGTACAAGCTCTATATTAGAACTACTTCAAGCAAAGGTGTTATTAGCATGTAAAATGTATTTTGTTTTAACTTTATAAATTACTTAAGAGAAGGAAAAGCAATTCTAGCATCCAGGTATCAAGATTAGAGGAGTATGACCTGGATACTGGCAGGAAGATATTTGAATGAAAATCCCAGCTGTAGTAAAGAAATTGATATGGTGTAATACTGTAAGAAAAAGAGTGCTAATTGTCAATTTATATTCAAAGTGTAGAAGATAACTTGACATCCTTTAATGCTGTAGAGAATGAAAGGCAAAAGTAAAAAAATAAAAGGAATGTTTAAAATGTTAAGTAAAACAAAATACATTTTATCTTACCTATGCGTCAGTTGCAGCTTGGGTTTGTAAATACATATAATTCAACTTTATTTACCCCTTGAAAAGGAAAAATGAGCAGACTTTTCTAGCTTCCACTAGAATAATAAAATTCCTATTTAACAGTATTTATTTTCTGACAGATGGCTGTTTCAAATGGAGCTAAGAACTAAGGAAAACCAAAAAAGTAAAAGCCTCACATCAATCAGTTTATTTCCAGGATATTGCTACAATGAGCAAAACTATTAAAAGGGGGTGAAATCTTTAATCACAAATGTGTTTTCTGTTGAAATATGTATTATTATGAGATCGTTCTCATTCACTGTTTACTTCATATTTTTTGTTGAGCCCTTGATCATTTTACCCAAACCATAATATTTTGTTGTTGTTAGGATGTTATCAAGGAGGATGCTGATGAGGGGCTTCCTTCACCCACAGACCCCTCAATGGTAAATGAGTAGTCATGTGGTGTGGAAATTTTAGCATCTCATTGCTTTTTCAGCAGTAATGAGTCTGCATTAATCATAACTGCAGTTCACTAACACTGCATCAGTGGCTTTGGTGAGCAAATAGAGTAGTTGAAAACTAATGTAGTTCGTGAATGAACGTAAAAGCTAATATTTCACTCTGTAAAATGTATTATGTTATTCCCCTGTAGTTTTCCCCTTGCCTTTGTCAGTAGCTGTGGCAAGCTTTCGGTAAAAAGAGTGTTGTGGGAGCTGAACAAAGTGAAGAATGAATGACAGCTGGTCATTCAGCTCTTAGAGTTTTAGAATGAAGGAACTGTGTTCTTTCTGCTTTACTCAGCTCTCTCACCTGGTCCATACTTCTGTCGTTGGTGACATAAAGCTATTGCAGTTAACACAGTATAAAGAACTTCTGATAGAAATTAAAAAAAAACCAAAAAAACAATGCTGACATCTGCTTTTTCCTTGACTACTTGTTTTATCCTAAGCATTCACACAAAGATGTCTTCTTTATGGCTATAACTGGGAATCAATGGAAAGTCATTACTGCTAAAGCAAAGTGGGTAGTGTGATTGTCAGCATTCTCTTAATACTTGCTGCCAGTAGTTGTTGGCAGCAGTTACAGTTTCATTTTGGTTATGTTTTTTTCCTAACAAATCATTGCAACAATGTCTTTCCATTGTTGTGCGATGAAAACAAACAAACAGAAAACCAAACAAGTGAACCAAAAAAACCCCAAAAAACAACAACAACAAAAAAAACCCCAACCAAAACCAAACCAAACCCCACTCAAATTCCAGAACTGTATTTAACTGCACATAACCTTCACTGGGCACCCATGTATGGGCAGCGCAATGGAAAGTGTACCCCGAGGTTCTCTCTTCCAGGTCATTGGCTACCTTGTGTGAAGGGATGACTTTGGGGTAACTTTTTCAGGTAGTATATTTTTGGAGATGCTGATGCCTTCCCTGTGTTTGATTCCTTAATTCAGTATCTGTTCTCTTCCCAGTCCCTTGCAGCTTGTCAGTGCAAGGAGGAGAAGTAAGGACTTTCTCAAAAGTAGTGGAGTGATGGCTGAAGTGTGTTTGTATCCATGAGTGTGAGAAGGGATGCAGGACTGGAAAAGTAGGATTTAGTCTCAGGGCAAAGCAGTGGATGAGCTCCAGCAGCAGACCTGGACCTGGTTGCTCTTCTGCTTGCTGCTCTGAGTGTGTATCTGAAGCACACAGAGGCTGCAATTTGAAGCAATTTAAAGGAGTAATCCAAGTTATGTAGTCTATTAGCTGTAGATAAGAAAATACAGGAGTTAGTTATTTCAAGCAAAGTTTCTGTTAAATTTTCTATAATGGAGGATTGTGTTAGATCTATTTTTTATTTTAATATACTGCTCTGAATCTGTGTAGTACAGCACATAGCTCATACACTTTTCTAAGACCTAGCAATATTTAACCTACAGTGTAAATCTAAAATTTTGGGTTGTTTTTTTTTTTTTTAATTGTTTTTTTAATCTCTTGGGTAGTTTGTGAGAATGTTAGTCAGGGTATGGTATTAGATTAGACTAGAATACATTATTTCAGCTGGAAGGGACCTACAAAAATCATGTAGTCCAACTGCCTGACCATATCAGGACAGACCAAAAGTTAATTAAAGCATGTTGTTAAGGGCATTGTCTAACTGCTTCTTAAACACAGACAGGCTTGGGGCATCGACCACCTCCCTAGGATGCCTGTTACAGTGTTTGACCACCATCTCTGTAAAAAACACTGTGTGCCTGACAGGATACCTCATCAGGGTTTCACCTAGTCTAAAACCACTTCTTTTATAGACTTCATTGACATTTCTTTGAAAGGAAACAGTATTGTGCTTGGTTTAGGCACTGCAGTCATCCAGAGGTGAAGAGTACAACAAATTCATCTGGCTATTTATGTAGCTCTTAATTGATGGGTCATTGCCACTCTATAAATTGTACAGCTTTTACTTACTAAATGAATTGGTGCATGCAAAATAATGAAAGAAACTAAAAAACTGTACAGACTAGTTAATGAACACCAGAAATGTGTAACTGGTTTGATGATTGAAAGCAAGAGGAGTGTGCGGAATCAGAATTGTCTTTCATGCAAATCTGGCAAGGAGCCAGGAATGTTACAAGTTTACATCTGTGTAAAATAGATAATAATCATTCCTTTGAATGTTCTAAGCCTTAATAGGACAAAACCCAGTTTCTTCAGGAATACCAATGTTCTGTACAAAGATCATTGCTGCTTCTCATTGCACAAGTTGGCAGAGCTGTGTCAAGGATATTATGTGATCTACTTAAGGCCCTGCTGTTTTTGTCAATCTGATGGTAGGCAGAGCTCTGAAATTTCAGAATCCTAATGATTAGTCTTGTAAAACCAGTGTAAGTCTAGGTTAGCTATAGTGGAGATCAGAAATAGTTTGAAAGCAGTCATCATGTATCGACAATTTGACGCCTGCCACCTTTTATATTTGGATTCTGTCGATGATGATAAAACTTGTCTATCTCAGACTGTAGTTTACTGGTTTTCCTAAATGGTTCAAACCATAGATGTCAGACTGGTAAGTTTACCAACACCATCTATATAGTTTTATCAGCATGACAGTGCATTGCAAATGTTAGGCCAGTGACTTAAATCACTAATGAAGACAGCCTTGACTTTTAAGATGTCACCCTTTGCACATCTGTGATGGAAGCAAACAGGCGTTTCTGCTGACTTCCTATACAGTGGCTGTTCTGACAGGAACTGCAAAAACTTCTGCAGTGTTCTTCTCAAGAGTTTTTTCATTGGATTGTAATGCTACCAATATTTGTCCATAGTGGTCCCTGCTCTGTTAGAAATCAAGCTACCATTAGCCGTGGTTACCTGTCATAAACCTGTGTCCTTTGCTTTGCATTGTTAATTATGACCTGTTAGAATGCAGTTCATTGCAACTTAAGTTACTTTGTTAAAATATATTTTTCATACTGCACTGAATGTGTAATACCTTAAAATGTAGCATATGTGCTTTGAATGAGAACGAACACGGCCCAGGACATGTAGAGTAGATAAACACACAGCACTCTGAGGAACTGGAAGTGCTTTTCAAAAGTTGGAGTATGAATAAAAAAACCCTTGTGTGGCATGGGAGTTTTCTTCCCTGGTTTTTCCAGGTGCTTTTATGTAGCATTTTTGTGCTTTTGATACCTTTTCGATTCTGTGGGTAGTGGTGGTTGGTTGCTCTTTTGGGATGTGTGTGTCGTGAGTGTCGAAGTTATTTGAGATACACTGGTGCTATAATGTGATGTTGAAATGGCAGGAGAATGGTTAAAAACAGGATTTTCCATCAGAAATAATGTAAAATTTCTATGCAAAAAAATATAGAGCAAGTGTCACTCTTCTAAAAGTGAAAAACTGAGTAGTCTGCTCATAGGGAAACAGTATTTATATAGAGTATGCTAAATGTATATTCTGAAGGACTATCATAAAAGTTTCATCCTGTTCTGAAAATATCCTGTTTCTGCCCTAACGCCGATTTTCTCTGTTTACTTCAAAGCATGTCATCTGTATGTTCAACCTTTCTGATGTCGCTTTAAGCTGTTGTTTCTTTCCATTCTGTTTTGTCCTTTTCTCAAAGCCGTGTAAGTGTGGGTTAAACAGACAGGTACAGCCACTTTCTGTGAGTTATCATCCGCTCGTTTCAGAGTCATTTCAGAAGCTATCGTACTGGCGCTTCATGCTGGGCTGTCTGTAAACTAATGCTCATTACTAGCCTTGAGGTTTGTTTTGACAAGCTGCTTTTAGCTCTTGCATGGCAAATACTTTTCAGGCTAATGTTCTCTAAGCATCTCTAACAAAACCACTAAGGCTGAAAAATGTGTCAGTTTAAGTACAGTTTTAATTCACTTACATGATGACAATATCCCTAAAGCTATTACATATTCTTTGGAGAGTGCTTCTTATAAAGAGTGATTTGGATTAATGTGCATCTATTTCAAACAGTTCACACTTTAACAAAAATAGTCTAAATATTTTAGCCCTTTTCCTTATTTTTTTTTATATGCAGAAAGAAGAGTTTCTAAACTAACTCTCGGTGCATGCAGATAGAATGACTTGCTCTTGATTGTTCAAAAAATATTTTGATCTGAAGAACTGATAAATCAGATGTGGTTAAAACTTCTTTGTTTCGAGATATATGATAGATCATGTATTTAATAGATTCAGAGAACCAAGGCAATTGCTCACACTGCATAGGGATCATTTATTTTAGTAGTGCCGCAAAGCAAATTTGGCTATAGCAGTTGCTTTTATTTTAATTGACAAGTTTTTTTTTTTCAAAAAATAATTAAGATTTGAATTAACTTAATGCAATACCTTTATTCATGTATTACCTAATTCATACCAATAGTAAAAAGTAGGTTTATGGGGAAATAATAGACAAAACTATTGTTCTGAAGAAAAACTTGAAATTATTCATTAAAGAGGAGAAAGAGAGGTGTATGTGAGAGAAATATATCAGAAATAGTTTATGGGTGAAGCTTCTTCCTGTCATCTTCGTCACTTTGATGGTTGGCTTATATCCTTAACATGATAAAGATTTTAGCTGTGCTAAAAATCAGACTAGATTAACACCTAAACTTCCTTCTTTAGATGCCTAATATGATAACTAATTGGGGAAATAATGAGGAATTTGAAAGGTAACTCTCAAGTTAGGTGGCTAAACTGTAGCGGAATTATAATGCTGATTTTTTATGCAGTAACTTAGGTAGATTGCCTACCCAGATAATGGGGTATATATTTTGTTTGTTTAGTGTCCGGTTGACATCATATCAGAAACACAAATGGTCAAAGGAACAAACATCAGTGTCACAGCTCTGTTTTGAGCCAAGGGTGCAAACTGCTGGGCTTAGATCCCCCACAACCTCCTGTAGTGTTCTTCAGTGAAGTTGATAGTTTGCCAATTTTAAGTCCATTTCAAGCACATCTGGCAGAGAACTTTAGGGAAATTACATGAAATAGCATCTAAACTTCTTGAAACTCAGAGCAGCTTAGGTACGGAGTATGCCTACCTCCCCGGGTCAGGATAGCTTCAATAACGGTTAGAAATAACTCTGAGGTTAAATGGTAATTATAAGGTTTTGTCTTGCTGCATTGAATTTAATAGGTGAATAAATTCTTCTTAAATATCCTGATTTAGATAATTCAGATATGGTTACTACCATACTGTGGGATAATTCCTGGTTTTCATAAGCAATATATTGGGATCTATTAATTGATACTAATTCTGAATGATTAAATAACTTTGAAATGATTAAATAAAACTGTAAAAAATGTATTGTGACTATAAAAACAGTCTTTGATGATTTGAGGAACATAGTCACACTTGATTCAACAAACTCTGCATAGTAAAAATGCACTTTCACATCTCAGGGTTTCGCATGTGATGATGAGCTCGGAAGCTTTAGAAGCTCTTCTGCATCCTCCCAAAATGAGCTTTGTTTGGTGCATGGTCTACAGTGCTGAAACCAAAGCTTCATGTTCAGAAAAAGAGGACAGTGTAATTTTCCTCTCAGGAAGGGGGCATACAAAAATTTCATAGCTGCTAGCATTGGTTGTGTTTTGCTTTTAGCAATCTGGAATCACTAGCTAACTGTTGAGAGCTTTGCACTTCGCTTCTATTTAATGCACAGGTCCCCAGCCAGGAAGAATGTGGGGGTTTTTTATGAACAAGGTTTCTCAGTATATCAACTACCTGTTTTGTTTTTCCACCCTTTCTGTGAAATTCCCAGGAGCTGGTACCATTAATAGGACAACTTCTATGTTACAGATCTGAGTTGGGAATAATTTGTACCTAAATCTTGCCAAAGTTTGAGATACATGTAGCATCCTCATAGTATCTTGGAAGGCAGTGGCAGTGCTCCTCTGTGTTTCTGTACTGTGGTGCACAGCCCCTTGGCTGATTTTGCATAAGTGGAGCTGAAGAAACCCCTGGAAAATGGACAGTTGTTGCTAAAATTGCCCAATGAATCCAAGTAATTGAGGAGCTATGTTTTAGGTCATCTTTGTCTAATACTACACCAGGAGGTTTTAAGACGGGAAAAGCCAACTTGTGTCTGCATTACATTAAAAAAACCAAAACAAAACACAAACCACCCCACTCTAACTACTAAAATCAGGGGGGAACTGTGTAAAGGTGCATTTGAAATTGATTATCCCTTACTAAATATTTCTGATTTTTGTGGTTTTTTTTTTTTTAAAATAACATTATTTAAGAAAGTTATTTTCTCACGTAGTCAAGACTTAAGATTCTGTGACCTATAGTAAATGTTTCCCAATATACAGATACTCTGATAGTCATTAAAAATGCCTGTGCATTCTTATTCTCATATCTTAATTTTAAAGCATAGTTGAACAAGCTTGATTTGTGTTAGTGTGCACTGTGAAATTCTGGGTGTGGTGGGGGTTTGCACCAATCTTACGTGCACGTTTTCTCACATTTTCCAGGGAGCAGGAGCAGGCGCAGGATCAGCTGCAGGAGTATCACATGTGCCTCTGAGCACCATGAGTGTGGAAGCTGTGTGTGAGAAGCTAAAGCAGATAGATGGTCTGGACCAGAGCATGCTACCTCAGTACTCTGCAACTATAAGAAAGGTATCAGCTGAATTTCATTAATGTATTTAGGACCTAAACATGGAGATATGCAAGGAAAAGGAAATATTTAGTTGCTTCTTTTCTTCAAAATGTTCTTTGAAACACCAAATGTCAAAACACCACCTATCTTCTACGTGTGCCAAGTTTGGAGGACATTTTAAGACAAGTATGTATTTTTTCAGAGAAAATGCTGCCTCTCTAAAAGGAAAAACAGACTCAGAAATACAAATGTTGATGAGACTGGGTTTTTTGAGGAAAAAAAGGCAAGAAAAACATTTTCAATACATGTAGGTAAATAGGGTTGCAAATGAGTTCTGTATCCCAGGTAGCAACATCCCTTTTTTTTTTTTCCCTGAGAAATTGGCACATCTCTTCTGTTGTAAATGAGCAGTGAAGATGGTGCCATCTCTGTCTTACCACATTGCACACCTATTTACTTCAGAAAAAGGCCGCTGTACATTTTTCTGTTAGTGCTCTTTTCTCTGAGACATTAGCACAGAGTAATTTTTGGGTTTATTACTATTTTCACTGTTCTCTGTGCACCTTTTACAAAGAAAGAAGGGGGAAATATGAAGACTGTCATTACTGAATGTTCTTGCTGAGCTCACTTTGCCTCAGTACCCATCACATCTTAACAAATACAGGGTGAATGTTGATTCAAGGATTAAGAGACGGCTTTATCGTAGAAAGCTTCAGCAGTGTTGCTTAAAGCAAGAAGTAGGATGTCAGGTTGCAGCTCACCAAGTGTAGCTGCAAAACATTCCTGTTGATTCAGTGGCTCTAGAGTGGCTAAAAGAATGTGCTCATCGGTTACCTCTAACGAGAGTCCTCTTGTTTATGTTCTTGCATTTCTTACTACAAGTGACATCAAGTAAAAAGGAGGAAAGAAAATGGCCCAGCCTGATCTTTTTCCTGGGTTGATTAAGACAATCTGCTGGGATATGGGATCAAAACCACTGAGATCCCTCAGACTGAGCAGAGCTCTCAACTTGGGTCTTTCGTTTTGTGACTGCTCTCCTAAGACATGGTTGTTCTTTTACATTCTGTCCACTGATACATGGTCTAGAGAGAAATACTTCTCATTGATCTGGAACGTAAATGGTTCTGTATTGAATTTGGTGATAATGGAAATTTAGTGTTATATAAACGTGCCTAACATAAAGAACCATCTTCTGGGAATGTATGTAGCATTTAGGCACGTCTGTGTCGATCTCTGAATGATGGTGAAAATTAGAAAGAAGTCTAATCTTCTGTCCCTGGGTATTTCTGATGATGAGAGGAATACAAGTCTGTATTTATGGAGGGAGGGAACTTGGTGGAGGTACTGCTTGATCTTGTGCCTCAAGCCAGGGGTCAGATGATGCCTGGGTCTTAATTGCCCGATTATCTTCAGATACATGGACATCTGCAGTCCATTTGTGTTCCGTGTGTGAGAAATCTAGGCAATTGAATGTGGTTTATTGTCTGTGAAATGTTCTACCACTGATGTGTTGTTCTGTCTGTTTATAGAACACAATTACATTGCCTTTCATATACATGTTCTTCATGGGTTTAATATTTTCATTTTTTTTTCATGATGCATAGGTTCCACCAGCAATCATGAATAAATAAAACCACATGTTTATTACATAGGACTGGACTTAAGAGTGATGCTGGGGAATTTCACTAGTAGTCCCTATCAATATATCCAACTTTAATTATCTTTTCAGTTTGTTACTGCCACACCATAACTCTTGAATCGGTCATTCACATTATTGAGTTTTATTGTTTTAGGCAAATATAAATGGCCGCGTCTTGGCTCAGTGCAACATTGATGAGCTGAAAAAAGAAATGAGTATGAATTTTGGTGACTGGCACCTGTTCAGGAGCATGGTAAGACTTTCTCTTCAATATTCAGGTCATCCTAAATTAGTATTTTTCATTATGAGCCCTATCTTTTTTTTTTCTTTGCTTTCTTGTTACCATCATCGTTGAGATTAGAAGTATCGTCTTAAAACACACATGCATTTATTATTTTGTTACTTTGTCTTTTTGTCTTGAGCACTTTAATGAAGAACTGGTTGCCTATGGATTTGCATTTTAATTGATTGTGAACTCCACAGTTTTGCCTCCTCTTTTTGTAAGATATTTTTCCTGTATGGGCTTTTCCCTTTTTAAATGTGCCTATTTTAATGAAATCGTCAGAACTTAATTCTCTTTGAAGCCTCTGTCCTCCTGTCAAAAGCTCCTCAGGGAGTTCAAAGTGTATTAGTGCGAGGAAGTGGACAGCCAGGCTGTTAGAGATGCATGGCACACAATTGAGTAAGTGTAATTTTTAAAGACACTTAAGCTAAAAATCAAGCCAACAAGGAAGATGTGCAATATTTGATGGATGTGTACTTGTATCATGTGAGAATGTTTCGTTGCATTGCATACTGCTACTGAAACATATGTAGAGATACCTAATTTCCCTTCTCCCAGTTTGAGAGTGACAGTTTTACAGTGAGGTTTAAGCGTCACTGAGAACTGTGTTTTCTCTTAAATATTTTTAGTATATTGCCAGTTTTCTTTCTGAAAATAACAATATGTCTATCAGCTGCTAAATCAGTCTTGAAAATGCTGAGAATTACAAGATGAGATTTATTGTTAGATCCAGGTTGATCAAGCTATAAACCAGAAGTGTTTAGTTTTGCTTTTAAATTTGTATTTTATCACTTACCTTGTTTTACAAGAATTTAAGTGTTTTGTGACACGTGAGTTCTTTTAAGGGTCTGTGCAGTAATAAGAATTCTTGTGTACAAAAACCCCTTTGAGCAGATCTTTTCTTCATACTTTTCCATGATCACAACTATGTACACAAGTACACTTCTACATCTGGAAATTCCTCGTTCCTGTTTTTAATAGAACACTTCTTTTAACTATTTGAGAACCTCTTCTGTTTATATTGTTACATTTATACTGTCTCTTTTTATGTGCTAAGATACTTGAAATGAGAAATTCAGAAAACCAGGCTGTTCAGGAAGATCCTCGTGGAACAACTGAGCACATTGGCACTGCAGTTCCTCACAGTGAACTTACTCGTCGTCCTGGGCATAACGCTGAGCTGCCTCACACTGAGCTTACAGGTCTTTCTGGTCAAGCTCCCTACACGCTTAACTTCAGCTTTGAAGAACTCAACACAATTGGTCTCGATGAAGCTCCTCCACGCCACAGTAACTTAAGTTGGCAGGTATTTAATAGAGAAATGTATTCTGCTTGCTTACCTGTTGATAAAGAGATTTTTCCATCCTTCAATACATAGAGGTCAAGAAACAAATCTACTGTGACTGTTCAAGTACTTTCAGTTCTCAGTCTTGGCAAAGACCAGTTTTGCAGAGGTATAAACTCTAAACACAGTCCGAGTCAAAGGCTTTGTCTTTGCCATCTGAAAACTATTCAGCTGTTTGAGTAACCATTCTTCAGGAAAAAAAAAATCAAAGCTGTCGTGCTTTTTGCATCTTTCTTAGGGTGGCATCCTACAATATTTTTGTTTATCATATTATTCAGACTTTGTGCATGAAACATTTTACCTATTTGCTAGCCAGATGTTAAAGTATTCAAAGGATTACAGATTACTTTTATTAGTTTTTTTTTTAAACAGACAACTCCAGTACTCCATGACATCAAAGCCTTGTCCTGACACTGCATAATCTATTCACAGATTCTAGAGCCAACATTCTCCTTTTGCTACAGTTTCTGCCATAGGTTATAGTCAGTTTTCATTTGTATTATCAGAAATCATCCAAAGGTTATGATTTTCTTTTTCTTTTGTCTTTTTTAAAAAATAAGTCAAATCTGTTCGTATCTATAAGTAGTGATTAGAATTCAAAACAAAAACAAACAAGCAAAAAACACAGAATAAAAACAAACAAAAAACCAACCAACCAAAAAAACAACAAGAACAATGAAAATAATGGTAGTTGCTGTTGCTAAATAGCAACTTTTTTATTTCTGGTTTTAGAATCTAAATTAGAAAATCTTGAAGGTGCAGCAAAATTGGAAGACACCCCAAATCACTAGCTAGAGGTGATATTTTTAGTATTAAAACTAGTTGCTGAAAAGAGGTTTGGGATATATACCACAGAGACAGATTTCTATCCCAGATATCTCTGTGCATGTGCATGCTTGTGTATGTTTGTAGGGTCCTGATTACCCTTACTGCCTATTTCCAGTAACAGAGTGACAATGGATGTTTTTCCGAACCCAAGTGACATAGCTCACATTTGTTATGTTGTTTCTTGTATAAGAAGTACAAGCAAATCTTTTTTTAAACACTTTAAAATGCATGTGTAAATAAATAGTGCTTCTGATGCCCATATAGATACCTGAAGTTAAATCACAAGAGTGAGAAAGGTAGTTTGACCTTAAGAAAGCATCAGAAGTTGCCTGCTGGAACTTTTGAGGGCAGTATCAATTAAAAAAAGAATATTGGTGCTTCTCTCTAAGAAGGAGGAGTACTCCTGGAAATGCACAATAAAATCAAATGGCTCCCTTTTTGTTAAGGAACCTTAGCTGCTGTGAGTATGGATAAATAGTTGTGAACATGCATAAATAATCAGGTGTTAATATTTCTGACTCCAGCGTTTTGCTTTGGGCGTTGAACTGCTTAGATGTCATGGCAGGCAGAAGTCATTTGAACAGTATTTTCCTGTAGTTAATCACATTTAGCTGTTCCCCAAAATTCTAGTGTATATACAACTTTACTGATCTTAAGAACAGTAAACTTGTTTAGTAATATAGAGGGAATAATGGAACCTGCACATCTTGCTTATGTTGCTTGCTGGGGGGACTATGAACATCATCTGAGAAGGAAAGAAATGCTGGTTTGCATTGCATTCCAGTGCAGAACAAGAAAAAAGGGAAAGATGATGAACAGAAACAAGGAATATACGAAGGATGCATGTAAGAGCACGAAAAAGGTGGAGGGAAGCGGGGGAAAGAAAAATAGAGGGTTAGAAAGAAAAGGATGGACTAGGATGGTGTATCTGTACGATAAGCAATTTGTTCTAAATCGTAAATTCACTCACAGTGTTTGAGTTCACACATTAACCTGCTTATTTACATATAGCTTTTCAGGTTGTTGGGTTTTTTATTAGTGTTTTCTAGTTCAAAGCAGGTTTTTGACATGTGATTCCTTCACAGAATCACAGAATTACTGAGGCTGGAAAAGACCTCTGAGACCATCAAGTCCAGCCTATGACCCGACACAGCCACATCAGCTAGACCATGGCACTAAGTGCCACATCCAGCCTTTCTTTAAACACATCCAGGGACGGTGACTCCACCACCTCCCTGGGCAGTCCATTCCACAGTCTGATCACCCTCTCTGTCAGGAAATGCTTCCTGATATCCAACCAAAACGTCCCCTGGCACAGCTTCAGGCCATCCCCTCTCGTCCTGTCACTGGTTACCTGGGAGAAGAGCCCGACCCCCACCTGACTACAGCCTCCCTTCAGGCAGTTGTAGAGAGCGACAAGGTCCCCCCTGAGTCTCCTCTTCTCCAGGCTAAACAACCCCAGCTCCCTCAGCCTCTCCTCATAAGACTTTCCTTCTAGTCCCTTCCCCAGCCTCGTTGCTCTCCTCTGGACCCGCTCCAGCACCTCAATGTCCTTCTGGAAGTGAGGGGCCCAGAACTGTGCACAGTGCTCGAGGTGAAGTCTCACCAGTGCTGAGTGCAGGGGGAGAATCACATCCCTAGTCCTGCTGGCCACACTATTCCTGACACAAGCCAGGATGCCATTGGCCTTCCAGGCCAGCTGAGCACACTGCTGGCTCATGTTCAACCAGTTGCCAACCAGCACTCCCAGGTCTCTCTCCACCAGCCGCTCTCCAGCCACTCTCCCCCAGGCTGCAGCGCTGCCTGGGGTTAGCGTGGCCAAAGCGCAGGGCCCTGCACTTGGTCCTGTTGAACTTCATACCATTGGCCTCGGCCCATCGACCCAGCCTGGCCAGGCCCCTCTGCAGCATCTTCCTACCCTCTGGCAGATCAACACTCCCTCCCAGTTTGGTGTCATCTGCAAATTTATTATTATTTTCAATGTTGTTCCAAATAAAACATAACAACCCAACAGTCTTTCAAAATCTGATCTCTTGTGTACTGCAGAGCCGAATGGGTTTCCTAAAGTGCACTGTCTGCTTAAGTCAATGCCTCAGCTCCCGTGCACAGGACAGCGTACAGCTGTTACTTGGTGATACTGGTAAAAGACAGTAATGCCAGTAAGACTGGTCTTCATACACATGAGATGAAGCTGTGTGTTCAGCCACAGTCCACTCCTTTACTTTGTTCAGCTCTGTGCTGTACCTTGGTAGCTGGCCTGGCACCCTGTGCCTGTGGAGCAGCGGTGGGGGCGAAGAGGAGCATGTTTGATGGGGAATTAATATTTCTGAAATTAGCTATATGAAATAGAATTTTTCCAGGATATAGTGAAGTTTGTAGGATGGGAGTCTTCTAAAAAAACCAAAAAAGTTGAACTCTTGATGTATTTCTAATATAAACTGTGATTTTGTAAGTGTCCAGAAACATATCAGAAAAGCCCATCTTGACATATAAATTCAATGGTTACAATCATATGCTTAAAAGAATTAGCCTCAAATGCACTGGCTAAGGTGCTTCTTTTGTGGAAACCTGCCATTATGGGGACCAGCAATAAGAATACTTCATAACTTCAGTGACTGTGTGTGATTGTGTATATATGATTACAGTAAGCATATTTTAATTACAGCATTGACAATTTCACTTACATAACCTATTCACAAGAACAGAAAAAATCCTTTAAACACATACATGATGCGCTGACTTATTTAATTCAGAAAGATCAGTAAAAATAAATACTCATTTAATTGTTACCTCTCTTTTTTCTTTCTTTTTTTTTTTTCTCCAGTCACAAACTCGTAGAACTCCAAGTCTTTCAAGTCTTAACTCTCAAGATTCTAGTATTGAAATATCAAAGCTTACTGACAAGGTACAGGCAGAATACAGAGATGCCTACAGAGAGTATATTGCTCAAATGTCACAGTTGGAAGGAGGAGCCAACTCTACTACAGTAAGTGGTAGGTCCTCCCCTCATAGCTCAAGTGCTTTCTACATGGGACAGAGTACATCAGGGGGCTCCTTGCATTCCAGTGCAGAACAGGAGAAAGGGAAAGATGGTGAACAGAAACAAGATGATGGAAGAAAGTCTTTCTTGCTGAAGAGGAATGATGTTGTTGATTACAGTACTTCAGGTGTTTCTACTAGTGATGCATCTCCTTTGGATCCTATTACTGAAGAAGATGAAAAATCTGATCAGTCTGGCTCCAAGCTTCTTCCAGGAAAGAAGTCCTCGGAAAGAACAAGTATTTTCCAGGCTGCAGATTTAAAGCTTAAGGGAGTTACTCTCCGGTATCAGAAACTTCCCAGTGATGAAGATGAATCAGGAACTGAGGAGTCAGATAATACTCCCCTTCTTAAGGAAGGTAAAGATAAGAAAACGGATGGCAAAATAGAGAAGCAGCCCAAATCTCCAGAACATGGATCTGAACCTATTAGAACCTTAATCAAAGCAAAGGAGTATTTGACAGATGCCCTCTTGGATAAAAAAGATTCCTCTGATTCTGGTGTGAGATCCAATGAAAGTTCTCCAAATCATTCCCTCCATAATGAAGGAGCAGATGATTCACAGCTTGAAAAGGCAAACCTTATTGAGCTTGAAGATGACAGTCAGAGTGGAAAGAGAGGAATTCCGCACAGCCTTAGTGGCCTTCAAGATCCAGCTGTGGTTCGCATGTCTATTTGCTCAGAAGATAAGAAAAGCCCCTCTGAAAGCAGCTTGATAGCAAGTAGCCCGGAAGAGAACTGGCCAGCTTGCCAGAAAGTCTATAATTTAAACAGAACCCCTAGTACAGTAACCTTAAATAATAACAGTGCTCCAAACAATCGAGCTAATCAAAATTTTGAAGAAACGCAAGGTATCAGAGACTCATCTCAAATTATCCTGCACCCTGGCTTAGGTTCCAGTTCAACTGCAGTTCAGAATGAGAACCTGAAGAGCGTTGCTCACAAGCGGAGCCAGCGTTCAAGTTACGCCAGGCTTTCAAAAGATTCCTCAGAGCTCCACACTGTAGCAGCCTCAGAAGGGGCTGGTTTCGGAGAAGAAAGGGAGAGTATCCTGTGAAAAACCAGCCAGGTTAAAACAGAGCATGCCCATGAATTGTAGCTTGCTTGGAATTCTTTGTCAGTGTGTGGTTACATTAAGCTCTGTCGTTTAAGCTTTCAGTATTGTAATAGAAGGTCTAGATTATTTTCAATCATTTTCTCGGAGGGAAGAAGTCATTTTTACAAGAAGCAAATTACTTCAGACCTTTCCCACTTTTAAAAGCAGTACTTATCAGCATGGAAAACTAGTTGTTTGTTATGATGCTGTGCAAGGGTTTGGTCAGGGCAGGTGTTATGGAAGTATGATTTAATTATTAAAATTATGATGTGATACTAGTTTTCTGTCAGGATACGTTTTACTTACCCCTTCTAAACATTCCAGTTAAGCCTGCAAGTAAAGTTAAGATTGTGCATCTTTGCCATTTGATGCGAGAGATGCCAGCAGATTAAATAATCACAACTTGTGACATCCTTATCAAACTTTGCATTAATTAGTGGATTTACGTGCGCAACATATATTACATATGTTGAAATTGAGTGTTAAGGTACCTGCTTGGCTATCACTGCTACTCTGTGTTCCGTAATTGCTGTTGACTTTGTGAACTGTGGGTAGAGTTTGTAAGGAACGTTGTCTTGATGTGTCATTGGAATTGGCCGTTATTTATAAGGTAATAACCTTATCATTGATTTAGTGGATCCATTATTTATTATACGTACAGAATTTTACAGTCACTGGTCTAAATATAAATGCAACTACCCCAGCTACATTAAAATATAGTAAAGTACAAACGCCACGTCTGAACTTAGAGAGTATCTATTGCTGTGCGTGATCTTTCCTTGGTACAGTGCTTATGATTTGGTTATGGAAAGAAGAATAAGCTGTGTTTGACATTTTACAAATAACGTGTACCTGTTGAAATCTTGTCAGAGCTGTATGCCAGCTGCTTTATTTATGAAGTACAGTCTTTGGAGAGTTTTGTCATCTAAGTAATGAACTTGAATGTTATCGTAGTGAATACTTGTGTTGTCCAGTGAAATCTGCATGGTTTTGAGGAAGAATTGTTCAAACTAGACTCTGGTAGTACAAAGAGAATAAAAAAAAAAAAAATTCTCACGTTGGGTTTGTGTCCAAATTTCTATTTATTGTGGTATTTTGTTTCTCCACTAGATAAAAATGTTACATCCATGTTGTCTTGGTTAAAGTACCTCACAGATCTAATTAAAAAGAACATGTTAAACCAATATTGTTATTAACACTAAGCGTCAAGGATAAAAATACATTTGCTAAATAGAATTGCCAAAGCAAGCATCTCTAAAGGAAGAGCTGCAGAGATATGGCCACCTCCCCCTAGCCCCAGGCAGTGATCCTGCTTTTTGTGCTGGTAGTTCTGCACAGCTTCGTTCCTGTCCCAGTGCATCTCCAGCCAGATGCCTCCAGTAGGACCATGTGGTTGTGGCCCTTCTTACCCAAATCAAGAGGATGCTTTTCTGTGACAGAGTGAACAGAGAAAAGCTGGCTTTATCTCAGCTCTGGCTTTTCATGGGTATTTTGTACTTGCAGGACTGGAGACATTATCTGTGTGTTTTTGAATTCTGATAAATTGGTGTGTTATTTGTTTGAATTAAAATTCATTCATCAGAGTGTTACAGAAGTACTGGAAACCAGTTGTACATATCTTCATCTATTAGAAATATTAGTTTAATGGAAAAGCCTCCCAAAATGCAGTAAGAAGCCCCACAGCCTGCGCAGCTTCCTGATATTTTGCCAAATCTTTGGGAACATCACTTTTTCGTTTAGGTTCTTCCTATTAAATAAAACAAAGAAAAATACCTCTGCTATCTGAAAATGCTGGCATGTAAAATCTTTTACAGAACGATACTTATACTTTTTTGTAACACAGGACAGGAAGTGTAGCCTTTTTCATTTAGACATATTCAGAGTATTTATGAAAGATACCAGTATTTTCAATCATTTTGCCTATTAAAATCCTCAATTCAAATGGATTTATTATTACAAATTTTCACATGGTTGTGAGATCTTTTTCTTCCTGAAATTTTTATCCTTCAGGTCTTCCTAAAATACCAAAATTGGGATGAAATGTGCAGTCGAGTGGAAAACTTTTCAGTGTTACCATCTTGTTTTCATTAATTCACCATCGCTACAAAACAAATAGTTAGAAGCAAAGTGTCAGTGTAAGACAGTACAGGGTTTATTTTAATACTCTTTTTGTAGATCCATGCCCCTCATGGGTTGTGGGTACCTTAAATCACTCCAGTTCCAAGCAGTGGTTCAGCCCTGCTTATTTTAACTGCTTTAACTGCATTACATAATAATGCATGGCATAGTTTATATAATCATCCCGGGTGTTCGCGGCCTTCTGCCTTCCTAGCAAAGTTCCTGGAGTCAGCAAAGTGTGAGTGCGTGCTTCATTGACAATTCAAGGACCAGGTGCTACAAAAGGTAGTTGTTACTAGGACAGTGTGTGTGGAACTGACACCTGCTTAAACATTACTAGAGAGCATTTTTCTTCTCCATTGAAGCATCTTTTGAATTTTTTTTATACAGGTCTTCATAAGCAAACAGAAGTGGTCAGCAGGAGCAGGGAGGTGATCATTCCTCTGTACTTGGCTTTGGTGAGGCTGCACCTCGAATACTGTGTCCAGTTTTGGGCCCCTCTCTACAAGAAGGATGTTGAGGTGCTGGAGAGGGTACAGAGGCAGCTACAAAGCTAGTAAAGGGTTTGGAGCATGTCTCTTATGAGGAAAGGCTGAGGGATCTGGGGCTGTTTAGCCTTGAGAAAAGAAGGCTGAGGAGAGACCTTATTGCCCTCTCCAACTGCCTGAAGGGAAGTTGTAGCGAGGCAGTAGTTCATCTGTTCTCCCTGGTGACAAGTGACAGAACAAGAGGCAATGGCCTGAAGTTGAGCCAGGGGAGGTTCAGGCTGGATATTAGGAAGCATTTCTCTACAGAAAGGGTTGTCAGGCATTGGAATGGGCTGCCCAGGGAGGTGGTGGAGTCACCATCCCTGGAGGTGTTTAAGAGGCAGGTAGATGTTGTGCTTAGGGACATGGTTTAGTGGTTTTGATAGGGCTAGGAGTAAGGTTGGACTTGATGATCTTGAAGGTCTCTTCCAGCTGAAACTATTCTGTGCTTCTAAGAAAGTGCAGTACTCGGGTAAAGGGAGAGGAAAGGTGAGAGAAGAGAGAAATGGAATACTTAATACAGTAGTAAGAAGTGTCTTTCAGTGCACAATAGATACCTATGTTAGTTACTGTACGTGTTTTAAGGAATTTTTCACATACAGAATAGCATTTGCAAGAGTTAACAATAAACTGCGGTTTCATAGGTGAAACCTGTTTTGTCTCTACCACAGTTGCTATGGTTACTAGCTTGTGTAGTTCCTTGCAGTGTTCTTGGAGTTAAGAAACCATAATCAACTTCCAGTGTTGAAATACTAAATGTTAGCACTCTGACTTGTAGGAACCGTGAAACCAAAGGGTTCTGTGGAGAATGGAAATGAATGAAGAGTATAAAACAGTAAGACAACACCAAACATTTCTGCAACTCGCCAGGTTCTAGAACTCTTGTAATGATAATTTATGTATCCACTCCCAATTTTTGGCGACTGAACCCTCAAGAACTTGAAACCATGACTTCCTTGCTTGACTGAGTCTGGGGAGCACTGTTTTGGTTTGTCATCTTGTTCTGATGCCTGGATATGTTTGCATGGTAGGGTGAAAATCAATCACTTTGGAAAGGAAAAGTTAGATGCAAGTAACATTCCAGGATTTCTGTGAGACTCTTAGTGATATTTGTCGGCTTTTTCCAGGGTTGAGGAAGGGGAAGAGGCCCCACTGCAACAAAATAATGATCTAGTAAAATTCTTGGAGATGCGGGAAAAAGGTTTCTATTTTATGCCTGTACTGGTCAGTCTGGGATATCTGATAAGCCTGTATGACTGCCCATGCACAGAATGTGTATGTGATAGTAAGTTTTCAGTCCTTAGCTTTAAATTTTATTTTCAAATAGTGTTATTTTTTTTCATTTATTCTCTTATTTTTTCTTTATACAATCTTTGGGAAACTTCCCTGGAATGCCCCTAGCATGCGTTTATATGGTATACTGAAAATAGATGGTTTCTCTTGTGGTCACGGTTTCAGCTGTTCACTTCTGTCCACAGAATTCTGGAAGCCTGGTTTTCACCTTTGCAGCTTCCAAGGGAAGCTTTCTGGACCTGGCAGTAAGAATATGGGAAGTCCTTTGTATGGGCATGAGACACAGAGGTGGAGGGTCCCAACAGCATCCACTATCCATAGTCCAGCATGTTTCAGCCCATGACCTTGATGCTACATAGCTTTATAATCTGTGACAGGTTTAAATTTCTAAATACATTATTAAGAAGTGGCCAAAGAAAATAATAGCTGGATATTTGAGCTCTCTTAACTGAAAGTCAGAGCTTTAATAAAATAGAAGCATTAACACCTAGTAGTGACTTTTCAGCCACGTGAGAGAAATAGTACGTGCTAATTAGTGTAAGATAAAGCCTGCAGTAAGGATTTTGGCCTTTTCTGTGCCAAATAGTAGCTGTGGCAGGGAGAACTTGGAGGAAAAATCAAAATCCAATTAATCAGAAAAGACTGGAAAGACTGTGCTAATGTTACACACTGGTTTTTGTTAGTCTTGTGCATTCTATTTTCTAGATTTCAGTTACCTTTTGGTTGTCAGTGTAAGAGCAGTGTGGGGATAATTTTACTTAGATTCTTTCTCTGTGGGAATGCAGAACATTTTCATGAGTTCGACATGTTCTCACAGGTTTCTGAATTTCAACAAAGAGGAGAAAAAAATAGAGAAGCAGGTGCTCAAGAATGTTATTAATATCAAGTATCAATAATATGAAACCATGTTTCCAACAGAACTGGAATGTTCAAAAGATTAATTGGCACATGGAGGCCTATCAATATATTAAAAAGATTATTTTAACTGTTCGAGATCCAAATAACTTTTTCATGTCTGTCCTGCAAGCTGAGTATGCAGTATCTCCTGCCTTTTGCTTAACAAATGGAAGCAGGTTATAGAAGTCAAAAAGCAACTTGAAGCTGATGAACACCTGATGTTTTTTGCCCTTTTTTTTTTTTAATTTTTATTTTTACTGTAGTGTGTCTCTTGTTTTATTTCATTGATGGTATGCTTAGGTTCCTTATGATTGCTTTGTTAAAGCCTTTGCATAGAATTCTCTAGTAGAGGCATGTATTCATTGCAAGCGAGCACAGCTTCTGGCACTAACGATACAGTTATTTTGTGCTAAAACATAAGGCTAATGATAAAGGCTTTCTTCTTTTACTGAGCTTTGAGTCTTAAGATTTGTATTTGTGAATCTGACTGCTGTGATGCACTTAATCTTTTAGTTAAGTTTTGGTTTAGAAATAAATACATGTTCTGTCACAGAATCACAGAATCATTTAGGTTGGAAAAGACCCTTGGGATCATCGTGTCCAACCAGTAGCCCTACTCTACAAGTTCACCCCTAGACCATGTCCCCCAACACCACATCCAAGCGATGTTTAAACACATCCAGGGATGGGGACTCAACCCCCTCCCTGGGCAGCCCGTTCCAGTATCTCACCACTCTTTCAGTGAAGAATTTTTTCCTACTGTCTAGTCTAAACCTACCTTGTTTCAGTTTGAGGCCATTCCCTCTGGTTCTATCCCTAATTACCTGAGAGAAGAGCCCAGCACCAGCCTCTCTACAATGTCCTTTCAGGGACTTGTAGAGAGTGATGAGGTCTCCCCTCAGCCTCCTCTTCCTCAAACTAAACAGGCCCAGCTCCTTCAAACGATCTTCATATGATCTCTTCTCCAGTCCCTTGACCAGATTCGTTGCCTCCTCTGCACCCGCTCCAGCCCCTCGATGTCTCTCTTGTCCTGAGGTGCCCAAAACTGGACACAGTACTCGAGGCGAGGCCTCACCAGTGCTGAGTGCAGGGGGACAATCACCTCCCTACTTCTGCTGCTCACACTGTTTCTGATCCAGGCCAGGATGCCGTTGGCCTTCTTGGCCACCTGGGCACACTGCTGGCTCGTGTTCATTCACTTGTCAATTAGAACCCCCAGGTCCCTCTCCGCCAGTCAGCTCTCCAACCACACTGCCCCCAGCCTGTAGCGTTGCATGGGGTTGCTGCGGCCCAAGTGCAGGACCTGGCACTTGGCCTTGTTGAAACTCATTAACAGTGGCCCAGTGATCCAGTCTAAGTCTCTCTGGAGAGCCTCCCTATCCTCACACAGATCGACACACCTGCCTAACTTGGTGTCATCTGCAAATTTACTGATGGTAGACTCTATGTCCTCATCAAGATCATCAATAAAGATGTTAAATAGAAACGGCCCCAGCACTGAGTCCTGAGGAACACCACTTCTGACCTGCCGCCAGCTAGATTTAGTACCATGACATGGTCTTTTGGAGAAAAAATAATAGGTGAGAAGTTGTCAGGTTTTATGTAAGAAAAAGTTGCATTTGAGAGTTACTGTGTATTTCTTTAGAAGATGGCATTCTACCAGGAGAGCATACTTCTTCGTATGTGAAACCTTAGTGTTGCCACTGCATAGCACAGGGTAGATGGTCTTTCATGTTTCAAGTCTCTGAGTGCCCCTATTATATATCCTCATTGCTTCTTATAAAAGTATCCTGCATCACAGAATTGTCTTTGTAAGTAAGCTGGAGTGTCTATATGATGTTACTTGTGTACAAGATGTTTTTTGCTTAATGAAAGAGAAAGAGAGGAGAGGAATCGGAGTGGTCCGTTATAAGATTGTATTTGTGTCCAGGATTTCTCATGATAGAAAACAAAAGAACGGAGTTTGAATGGTTTGTGTGTCCCTAGAACCCAGAAGTAAAAACACAGGCATAAAATAGTGACTGTGGGGAACAGTAAAACTAAAATGGAAGTTCTGTGATGCCTTATTGCCTTTCCTCACTAATTAAACTACAGGGAAGGAATCAGCAGAGATTTAACTTTTTTGGTTTTTAATATTTCTGTCTTCTGAAATAACATGATGGTTTGTCCTTGGTGAAAGGCAATACATATTCTTGAATCTGCTTACCTATCATGGCAACTTCAAATCCTTTTGAATTCATCACAGTATTTCTGAGTAAGGTAAAAGAGAATAAGAAAAGTTTCTTTAAATACATAAGTGCCAAGAGGAAGAACAAGGAAAGTGTGGGGCCGCTGCTGAATGAGAAAGCAGTCTTAATAACCGAGGATGCAGAGAAGGCAGAGTTGCTCAACACCTTCTTTGCTTCAGGCTTTTCTCCTAAGAGCAGCCCCTGTGAACTCCAGTCCCTGGTTGAAGGGGAGAAAGCCTGGGGGAAGGATGACTCTCCACTGGTCAGTGAAGACTGGGTTAAGGACCAGTTACATAAGTTGAATATACATAAGTCCATGGGCCCTGATGAGATGCACCCAAGAGTGCTGAGTGAATTGGCTGCTGTTATTGCCCTGCCACTCTCCATCATCTTTGCAAAATCATGGCAAACGGGAGAGGTGCCGGAGGATTGGAGGAAAGCCAATGTCACTCCAGTCTTCAAAAAGGGCAGGAAAGAGATTCCAGAAAACTATAGACCAGTCAGTCTTACCTCCATCCCTGGAAAGATAATGGAGAGGCTCATTCTGGAGGTTATCTCTAGGCACATGGAAGATAAGAAGGTTATCAGGAGTAGTCAACATGGATTTACCAAGGGGAAGGTATTCTTGACTAATCTAATAGCCTTCTATGATACTGTAACTGGATGGCTAGATGCAGGGAGACCAGTGGATATAGTCTATCTTGACCTCAGCAAGGCTTTTGACACAGTCTCCCATAACATCCTTGTGGAGAAGCTCAGGAAGTATGGGATAGAAGAGCAGGTAGTAAGATGGATTAGTAACTGGTTGGACAACAGAGTCCAGAGAGTGGTGGTCAACGGTGCCAAGTCCAGCTGGAGAGCTGTAACCAGTGGAGTCCCCCAGGGATCAGTGCTGGGTCCTGTCCTGTTCAACATCTTTATCAATGACATTGATGACAGGACAGAGTGTCTGCTCAGCAAGTTTGCTGATGGCACAAAACTGGGAGGATCGGCAGATACACCTGAAAGCTGTGCAGCCACCCAGCGAGACTTGGGCAGGTTGGAGAACTGGGCAGGGCAGAACCAAATGAGGTTTAACAAGGATAAATGTAGAGTCCTGCATCTAGGTAAGAATAATAAATTACACCAGTACGGACTGGGAGGTGATCTGCTGGAGAGCAGTCTTGTGGAGAAAGACTTGGGAGTCCTGGTGGACAACAAGTTCTCCATGGAGCAGCAATGTGCCCTTGTGGCCAGGAAGGCCAATGGTATCCTGGGGTGGATCAAGAGGAGCGTGCCCAGCAGATTGAGGGAGGTTCTCCCCCTCTACTCTGCACTGGTGAGACCTCACCTGGAGTATTGTGTCCAGTTCTGGGCTCCCCAGTTCAAGAGGGACAGGGATCTGCTTGAGAGAGTCCAACGGAGGGCTACAAGGATGATTAAGGGACTGGAGCACATGCCTCATGAGGAGAGGCTGAGACACCTGGGGCTCTTTAGTCTGGAAAAGAGAAGACTGAGAGAGGATTTGATAAATGTCTATAAATATACGAGGGCTAAGTGTCAAGAGGAAAGGGACAGCCTCTTCTCACTCATGCCTTGTGATAGGACTAGGGGGAATGGATATAAGCTGAAGCACAAGAGGTTCCACCTTAACATGAGGAGGAACTTCTTTACAGTAAGGGTCACAGAGCACTGGAACAGGCTGCCCAGAGAGGCTGTGGAGTCTCCTTCTCTGGAGATTTTCAAAACTCACCTGGATGCGTTCCTGAGTGACCGGTGTTAGGGTAGATTAGGTTGTAGGGTAGATTAGGTTGTAGGTTAGATGATATGATCCTGCCCTGGCAGGGAGGTTGAACTTGAAGATCTCCAAGGTCCCTTTCAACCCCTAACATTCTGTGATTCTGTGAGAGGTAGAAAAATTTTACTAGCCTCATTTTGGACACAAAAAAAAAATCCTTTCTCACCTCATCAGTGGTAAAGTACAGAATTATACGTATTTTCTAGGAGAACTGAGTGTTGAGCTTTCATCTACCAGCCATACTGGACTTCTATTGATAGCAGAGGTCCCTTTTATTTTATGTTCATTTAAATCATGAGAAGTCCTGAAATCTAAACAGAAGATTACTATTAAGTTAGCTTTCTGTCATCACTCTGCATTTTTGTCTTCCATCCTTGTGTTTCCTATTTGACTGTAAACCTTCCAATCTATTTGTGGTCCTCTCCTTTTGGCAAAAAAAAAATTAAGATTTTAACTTTGGATGTCTTTGCCATGCCAGTCATTGGGACTAAGTGTATTTGCTGTTCTATTGTGGTGGTGGTAGTGGTTTTTGCTTGGATGGGTTTTTTTTTTTGGTGGGTCTTTTCACCCTAGGAAGGCTTTAGAACCTAAGTAGGGTCTAAGTTCTAGTCATTTTTTTTCCTCACTTCTGTCCATCCTTATGTCCTGGAAAATTCACAGGATATGTATATGCACATTCCACAAAACTGGTTTTAAAATAAATTTTAGTGATGTCTAGTGTGTCCATTACTGTCCACATCTTTAAAAAGTGCACTATTTTACACCTGCCAAAGGAAACAACCTTCAAACTTTATTTGGTAGGGGAAAAAAATCTGCTTCTTGGTTTCCTTACAACTTTTCCTGATAAATAATCAGGCAATGCTTGCTTATAAGATAAGCACAGTTGTCAGTTCATCTGCTTTGTAAGTAGTCTGATAAGATTCTAGGATAACTTTAGGGCTACGCTCAGGAAGGGATTAATTTCTGTCACAGACCTCTGAAAGTTACCCTTGATGCTTCAGGTCTGGATGGCACTACAAATAATGTAATGTACGTGATGTTTTAGCTCTTCCTTTGAAGTAATCTGAAGAAAGACTTTGAAGACTTATATTCCTGAGTGTTGATCAAGTATGCCAGAATTTATAGAATCATAGAATCACAGAAGTGCTTAGGTTGGAAAAGACCTCTAAGACCATTGAGTCCAACCATTAACCTGGCACTGCCAAGTGCACAGTGAAACCATGTGTGGATGTGTTGCTTAGGGATATCTTTCAAATACCTCCAGGGATGGCGAGTCAAACACTTCCAGGGACAGCCTGTTGCAGTGTTTCACAACCCTTCTCTCATGAATTTTTTCCTAATATCCTAAAACCTAAATAATATCCTAATAACCTAAATCTCCCCTGGAACAACTTGAGGCTTTTTCCTCTCATCTTGTTGCTTGTTCCTTGGGAGAAAAGACTGACACCCCACATCACTACAACATCCTTTCAGGGAGTTGTAGAGAACAAAAAGGTCTCCCCTGAGCCCTCTTTTTGCCAGGCTAAGCAACCCCAGTTCCTTCATCTGCTCCTCATAAGACATGTCCTCCAGACCCCTCACTAGATTTGCTGTCCTTATTTGGACCCGTTCCAGCACCTCAATGTCCTTGCCCAAAACTGAACCCAGTATTCAAGGTACAGCCTCATCAGTGCCAAGTACAGGGGCACAATCACTTAACTAGACCTGCTGGCCATGCTATTTCTGATACAAGCCAGGATCCTGTTGGCCTTCTTGGCCACCTGGGCACACTGCTGGCTCATGTTCAGATGGCTACTGACAAACACCCCTGGGTTCTTTTCCACCCAGCAGCTTTCCAGCCACTCTTCACTAAGCCTATAGCATTGCATGGGGTTGTGACCGAGTGCAGGACCCATCATTTGACCTTGTTGAACCTCATCTCCTTGGCCTCAGCCCATCAATACAGCCTGCCCAGATCACTCTGTAGAGCCTTCCTACCCTCACGCAGATCACTACTCCTGCTCAACTTGATGTCATCTGCAAACTCACTGAGGGTGCACTCGATCCCCTCATCCACATTGATAAAGGTATTAAACAGAACTGATCCCAGTCCGAAGCCCTGGGGAACACCACTTGCGATCAGCCACCAACTGGATTTGACTCCATTCATCACCATTCTGTGGGCCTGCCTATCCAGTCAAATTTTTATCCAGTGAAGAGCATGCCTATCCAAGCCACAAACAGCAAGTTCCTCCAGGAGAATGTTCTACATTTGTTTAGTCTAAAGGGACAACTGTTGGTGTTCAGGTACTTTTACTCTGAAAGATGAAAGAAATCTTGATTATTTTTTTTCATTTCCTATAAAAGACAAATCCTCAAACCATAAGCCTATTTAACCTCAGGACATATTTACACCTTTGGAATATAAAGGAGGGTTTAGAGATGTTATTGTTTCTGGATGCCTTCTGGTCTTAATTTTCAACATCATCTTTTCAGTAGCTCCTTTCAAGGTGTGACGAAGAGCCATGAATAATTTCCTCTGTTTTCACCATCTGTGCTACCTTCTGCCTCCTTTCCATCTGATGACAGACTAGCTCAGCTTCATCAGATCTTTTTATATGCTAATATGAACCAGAGTCTTTAATTTTGTAGTCCATGGCTACAGTGTTTAATGATTATCTTTTCTTTTTTTGTGTGTCCCACAGTCTTCTCATCAACTTTCAGGCCTCTCTGCACAGTAATTTCTTTAAGTACCTGGTAGGTTCTTTGCAATACTGGGACCCACGGAACTCATTTTTCTGCATTTACAGTACACACGCTTTACTTCCAAGCACAAAGTACAATGGTGATTCATCCTAGATTTGCAAGAGAAGGCATTTATGCTTAAAATTCAAATTCAGGAAAGCAGTCCTGCTTCTATTATTTTCCAGTACAGGAAAGGGACTTTTTATTTTCTTTTTCTTTCTCATCCTTGAAAGTATTTGAACTTTCAGAAAAAAAACCATGCAAGTTACTTTTGTTTGGACTAGTTGTCTTTTAGCAAAGACCTGTAGACAAAACCAAACCAAACCAAAGAACAACCAGCAAACAAAACCAGGCAACCTGTGTTTAAGTAGCCTCCTGGAGTTCAAGGGAGGGCAGGAAGGGGAGAAACCTGTCAGAGTTTTTTCTCCTCAGGATTCATTTCAGACTGTGAAAAGCTGGATAAAGTAGTTGGACACTCATCCTCTTCCTATGATGAGCTCCTTTCTAGTCTTTCTCCAATAGCTGGAAAAACAACCTTAGGGCTCGTTTGGTTTGGTTTGGGTTTTTTGTATCTATCAGCATCTCTTTTAAGGGCTAACTGTGCACTGCATAATCCCATGGCATACTCCTAGAAGTTGAGAAGTCCCTGACTATGATAGTGAAACTCAGGCAGCTTATGGAGTTTAGGAAAAAAACTATACTGAATGTAGTCATTAAAATCTTCCAAACTGATGCTATGTAGCACTGAAATGTATTTTATTCAGGTATCATTTGGATTTGAAAATACTCTTAAGAAAATATCATCACAGTGCACTCACACTGAGCTGTTGTAAGGTTTTCTGTTTAATGCTCTCTGAAGAAAACCAAGCAGAAAATGGAAAAATAATTCGAGATAAGTTGACTCCATGTAACCATTTGTCTTGTTTAAAGACAGCGCCAGGGCGTTACCTCTGAATGTATTTTTCTTCTCTCCAATTATCCTGCAAAGCTAAATTATGATGGGGGATTGTGTAATCTTAAGAAACATGTAATTATTAAGAAAGAAATCTTCCAAGATCAAAACAGGAGGTTTGAACACTCAGAGCTCTCCAGTACACCAACAGTTTTTTGACCAGATAGTAATTTCAAGTATATTTGTTTTTCTTCCAGTGACTGGCTCAAGTAAGTATGGCCTAGCTCTGTTTCCTGTTGAACCTAAGGATCTGGACACAGCAATCTATAAACCACGATCAGTGTTCTTTGAGAGAAGGAGTGACAGCTGCATCACGGAGATACAGCTATTAGAAGATAGGAGAGGACTATCTGGAACCAAATGTAAAGGAAATAAGGAAGGAGTTAAATCCAGTATGTGACCAGTCACAAGCAGTGTTCCCTGGGGCTCAGTTTTGGCATGAGTCTTGTGTAATATTTTTATCAATGATATGGATGAGGGAATCAAGTGCACCCTCAGTAAGTTTGCAAATGACACCAAATTGAGTGGGATTGTCGATCTGCTGAAGGGTAGGGAGGGTCTGCAGAGGGATCTGGACAGGTTGGATCGATGGGCTGAGGTCAATGGTATGAGGTTCAATAAGGCCAAGTGCCGGGTCCTGCACTTGGGTCACAACAACCCCAGGCAGCACTACAGGCTTGGGGATGAGTGGCTGGAAAACTGCCTGGCAAGAAAGGACCTGGGTGTGTTGGTGGACAGCCATCTGAATATGAGCCACCAGTGTTCCCAGGTGGCCAAGAAGGCCTGTATCAGAAATAGTGTGGCCAGCAGGACTAGTTGAGTGATTGTGCCCCTGTACTTGGCACTGGTGAGGCCATGCCTTGAATACTGGGTTCAGTTTTGGATGCCACAGTGAAAGACAGACATTGAGGTGTTGGAACTGGTCCAGAGAAGGGTAATGAAGCTGGTGAAGATTCTGGAGAACATGTCTTATGAGGAGCAGCTGAGGGAACTGGGATTGTTCAGTCTGGAGAAGAGGAAGATGTAGGGAGATGTTATTGTGCTCTGAAATTACCTGAAAGGAGATCGTAGTGAGGTGCATGCTGGCCTCTTCTCCCAAGTAACTAGTGATAGGATGAGACATAATGGACTTAAGTTGCACCAGGGGAGGTTTACATTAGACATTAGGAAAATTTTCTATACTGAAAGAGTGATAAGAACAGGCTGCCCAGGGAGGTGGTGGAGTCACCATCCTTAGAGGTATTCAAAAAACAGATAGACATGTCACTTCAGGACATGGTTTAGTGGTCATGATAATGTTGGGTAGACGGTTGGACTTTTTATCTCGGAGGTCTTTTCCAACCCTAATGATTCTGTGAAAAAGGGAGGGCCTGGCGGAATTACAAGTCATCTCTGATATCTGCAAGAACATTATCCATCAAGTTTGCATTATTCATCGAGTGTTCAGACTTCAAGCATGAAAGTCAATATGGAGTTTTCAGGAATGACCCTTATCAAATTGCTCTAATTTCCTTCCTTTGGCTGCATAACTGGCCTGCAGAAGATGGATACAGCAGATGTGATATGTTTGGCTTCTGTAAGACTTTTATAAGCAAAGCTTAAGCAAATCATGGAATGAAGTGAAAGCAGGATGCTTGAAAAGGTAGACTTGGAGTGATTATTAATCATGTCATGCCAAAGCAGGGTCACACCAGGGGCTGTTTTGGTCCATTTTTATTCAGTACTTTTATTAGCAACTGTACTGGTGGAAATGGGAGTTTACACTTGCCTGAACCTGCTTTATCCGGAAGGACAGAATTACTTGATATATAGAGGACTGTAAACATGCTGTCATTGAGTAAAGCCAAGTGTAAAGTATTTGCAAGTGAAATCAAATGCACAAATGTAAAATGGAGTATAATCCACTGAAATGCTGTAGAAGACAATGGGTGTTCAGCGTGGCTAATAAACCAGTACTAAACTAAGGTAAGTGACACTGGTGAAGGTAGAGGGAAGAAAAAGAAATCTCTGAGGGGTGTATTAACAAGAGTATCATACAACCCAGGAGAGGTATGCCCTGCTGATGGAGGTGTACTGTGTCCAGACCTGAGCACTCCTCATAAGCAACTGGAGGAGAATGGCAAGCACGTTTAGAAAAAATGACTTACAGGTACGTGATACTCAACAAGCTGCATTTATTTGTTGAAAATAAAAGAAGGAACACTGCATGGACATCATTTCTTGATATGTAAAATATTGTTATAGAAAATTGATAAGAAACTTCACCAGTGGAGCACAAAGTAATCAGCTTCTAATTTGTGATCGAAAAAAAGAACCAACAGTACTCTGAAAATAAAAGCTTTCTAATAAAATAGTATCGGTGCTACCTAGGGAATTTGTGGAATGTCTCTCACTGGGAGTGCTTGAAAGTAATGTGAAGTGAACAAGAAGAATCATAAGGTGCCACTCTGGTTTGCACTTTTTGGTTTTACATAGCAAAATGCATAGAAATTTGTTTCAAGTAGCAGCTGTCACTGCATTCACCACTGATGGGACTCCCAAAGTTAAAATGGCATATGCCAAACCATTGGCCTTTCTGGGGAATTCAGTGATGGAGTAAACCTGGGTGTAAATACCCGTGAAAGAACAAGAGTTGCAGAATTTCCCCCCAGAGGAGCAGAAACAGAAGTTCAAATGGAAAAGGTCACGCTTAAATCTGTCCTGTGAAATAGGAAGTACCAGGGAACACAAAACTGATCGGACACAGAGACAGTGGCAACAGAAACAGGGGAAACTCCGGACCATCCCAGTTGTATAGGATACAGTAGTTTCCAGCTCAAACAGAGGAGCAAACCAGGATATTTTGCATATTGGTTTAGAAGCTTCTTGTTCATGCCCTTGATGGCCAGGCTTCCAGTCACAAGTGTGATTCCTGTATTTTGCACAGGGACCTTACACCCAGCCTATCTTCATGCTGGGTTTTGTTTCGATGTCACAACATGATTAACATCTATATTTAAATGTAGAAGAATCTAAGTTAAATGGTCTGCTGGTTACTTTTGAACTTCATAAGGAATTTTGGACTTCAGTGCCCCATACCTCCCTTGTCACAGTATCACTCAGGCTCTTGTTTTAGTTGTCTCTTCATTGTTTACATTATATCGTTCGATTCCTCAAGGGTCTGCTAAATTTAAGTCACTTTTATACTATTATATAGTATATAATATACATAAGAAGGTAAGAAAGGAGAGAGAATGTGTATGAACATGCTTGTTTAAGCAAAATGCAACTGACGTGCAGTTGTGTTACCTGATCTACATTCAGGCCCAAAGAAATGCCTTTTTCCTTACACAGAGATATATGGGTGCCCAGGGTTTATGCTTTCTCCCTGGCTCTTTCTTACTTAGTAACATAAGAAAATCTACATTAGCAATTCCAACAGGAAAAGGACCATTCTTTGGCCTGTTGTGATGGAATCTCTCCTACTGATACTGATACTCTCTCTTTAAAAGATAATAGTAAGTGCAGTGGCTACTCTGGGAGGGTTTCTAGGCTATGTAACTCCCAAGTTATGACTGGCAATTGTCTGAGCGTGTGGCAACTACAGTTTCACATGATAAATGGCTGATTTTAATGCCCAAGAATGTTGCTGACATTGTTTAGTATACAAAGGTAGCCCAGTGTTCTATCATTTCGGACATGCTGGTTCATAAGAATTCTGGAGAAAATTAATTTTTCTGTTTTTACAGATGCATAAAAACACGAAGGAGTGAAGTATCTTGCAGAGATCACATACCAGATCTGTGGGAAACTGAGGCTAAGAGCTATGTCTCATAACTCCCAGTTCAAAGTCTTAACCATGAGATTATTATTGTCCCCCACGTCAGTAAAGCCCAGTTTCATCACCTTCAACAGCTGATAAATAACAGCTGCTTAAAGACCAGAACTTTGAAGAGAAAGGTAAGAAGTGTTTGTAGCTTTTAAGCATTTTCGTGCACACCTTAAATCTTTCACCAACTTTATAGGCATCAAATGAAAAAGACTTTCTTTCCCGACTTGTAATTAAGTGCTTAAGAAATGTGTGGAAGCCATCAGTTGGTCAAAAAGCTTAAGAATACACTTCAGCAATAGTTCAGGGACTTAAGAGATAGTAAACTGGTACTTTTTAAACTTGGAATTGATTACATTTATAAAGATTTTCTCCCTCTCCAGGAAACTGAATAATGTCTATAAATGCTGACTTGGTGAAATACTCAGTTGAAGAGGCATCTCTACCTGAATGTGTCTCTGCAATTGTTCTTTTTTAAGACCCTTTTGTGTTATGACTCACATCAAATTGCCACACAGCTACCTCAGATTTCCCTTTAGTTCCTACATTTCCACGTGACAGCATCTCAAAGGTAAGGACAGATACCTAGTAATTGATCGTGTGAGGTAATGGTTCCAAGTATACCTGCACTGAAGCCCTCCAGCATTTGCTTTTGGGGAAGCCTGATAGCATTAGGTCAGCTCACACATTAAGTATGACTGAACCAGCTGTCTGAAGCATCAAAAACAAGCAGGCTGTGAACATTTAGGTGTCAGTGCAGCCTTGTATATATCCCACGGCTGTCTTCTGCATTGAAGTCTGTGCTGGACAATCTTCTCTGATGTTGGTACCCAGCCTAAGAAGATGAAAGCTTGCTTAGGCTCATCTTCACATGCTGCAGTTCTGCTTCCCAGTTGTACTACAGAGGTATTCTTTTTCAAGTTTGGAAAAATGCTGTACCTTCACATACACTCTCTCTAACCTTTCGGTTGATACATGAATTAATGCACCCAAAAATCGCATTTACAGAGTTGGTTTTCCTTTGTAAACCTGAAAACTGGTGGTCAAAAGAACCTGCTGTTATTGTTTCTTAATGAAGGACTTTCGTTGGCAAATTCAATTGATAAAGAGATTTTAGATTGCTGAGCTCTTAGTTCTAGTGTCAGTCCTCCTTTCTTTGTCGTTTACTGAGCTCTGCTTGTCATGTATATTATTTTTGATCTAATAATAGTCTTTTTTTATCCTTTGCTGCATATAGGTCTGAAGGAAAAAAAAATCTACATTTTTTATTCCTTATGTAAATGAGATGTAAAAAAATCTCCTGATTACTTACTTGTTTGCACGCTGATTGGTAAACCCTTGAAATCAAACGTGAGGTCATGGTTGTTATAAATACATAGGGTTTCATCAGAAATAACAAAATTCAATGAACCAAGTAGAGAATCTAAAAGAATAAGTTGCCAAAGGTGACCTATTTTTCCTCTCCCTGTTTTAAATGAATTACATGCTTCCTATGATAATATTTTGTTATTACAGTATGCTTGGCAGGAATTGAGTTACCGAAGATGATTCATTCATAATTTTCCTAGTAAATGAACCTGCAAAAGGAAGTTTTTAAGAAATACTTTCTCGGGTAGTTATCTTATTTTTCCTTTAAAAAACATTACATTTGGTCATTTATGGCACAGTCAAGGGCTAAAATCCCAGTTTATCTTCTACATGTTATGCAGCGTAAATAAGCTGCAAAATGGGAAAAGAAAAAAATCCCAGTTTATATTCTGATTAAGGTTCAAAGCCATCTGGAACTAGTGTTTTATATTGTAAATACTGTGGAAATACAACAGGGTTTTATAGTTCTTTGATAAAACTATTCAGTGAGGCTGGAGGATAAAACTGTCCATCTTCTTCCTTAGTTCACAGGACAAGTAAGTTTTCTATACCTTTGCTTTAATACCTCTGATTTTTGTTCTTGTAGAATCTGTGACTGCACTTACTTTCTACATTGTGAAAATACATTCTTCTGTTCTGCCTCTTCCTTACATCTTTGTCTCATTCATTGTATGTTCCACTTTTTCATTACCTGTGATTCTTTGTGTAAAACCTGGGTTTTTTCCCTTCCCCTGGCAAATCATGATTTTTTTAAAATTTTTTTTTTTTTTTTTTTTTATTGGGGGGGGGGGACGGGTGGGCATACATCTGTTATCACTCGTTCTTTCTCTCCCATGTATCCCTCTTCTCTTCCACTTTCAGTCACATTGTCATTGTTCTGTAACAGGTTGTCGCCACTTCACATTTTCCAGTGAAACTCCAACAAATCCTGAGATACCTGCTTCATTTTCTAACTCTGATGTCTGGCTTCTGAGTTTCTTTTTCCATTTGAAACCGAAATCAGTTCTTTTTAGTCTCATAACTCACAAATCTGCTTTCCTCCAGGTCTGCCATAGTGAAGATGTATCTTTCTGCCTTTGGATATCTCCCCATAAGTGCTTCCTTTCCTCTGTCAAGTCCTGTTCAGCCACCTTTCTTTTATCTTTCTGGACAATGTTGCTTACCTCAGAACTCCCTAAAATAGTAAAAAACCAACCTAACAAACAAACAAAAAGTAAAATAGTAAGTACTCAAAGCTGCTGAGAAAAAAACCTAGTATCATTTAATATTAGTGACAAATCTGTTTCAGATTTTCAGATTACGAGAATTTTCATCATGCTGCCAATACACTGCTAATTGCATGGGGTATGTACGTAACATATACAATTTGAATGTATATATTTATTACAAAGGTCCAAATTTCTAAACAGTTAGGCTTTTTTTCCCTCTAAGCATGGTTCTTTTTCTAAATTAGGCTTAGGTTGGAAGGATAGAAAGCTCCTTAGATAGGCACATGAATCAAATGAATTCAGTCAAAAAGTTCAATCTCCAAGGAACTATTAAAATTTTTGAATGACTGAAGAAGCAGATTTACAGGGGAATTTAGAATTTTTATTTTATAGGTACTGTGAAGTTTTAATATTTATGGGATGAGGTCCAACCAACACTTCCAGCATTCTCTGTGAGAGCAGTAAAAGCAAAATGAGATAATCTGAGCAAAATGGGAATCAGTATTGGTATTAGGAAACAGCATGCGTCCACATGTGTAGCACCTTACTTAGTATCTGTTGGGTGGAAATGGCTATGCGCAGCTAACCCGCTTTTTAAGAACAGATAAGACTGAGTTTACAGCTTTGGCATGTAGTTTACTCAGCCTTCCAACTGTTACATCTTTTGAAAAGTACTAAGGGGAGGTTTACGTAATGTGTTTTACACGAGCGTTTTAAGTTTAAAAAGCAAAACCTTAGCAGTGGCACAGTTTTTTTCACATACCTAAGAGCAGAAATACAAAAGCACAAGTGAAATACTTTTCCAAGAAGTTGTGAAATGTAGCTTAATCTTTTTTTTTTTTTCCCCTGAAATAGCCTTACCATCAGTTTATTCCTGTATATTAACTCATTTTGACACTGAATTGGAACTTAAATATTTACATGTTCATATTCTTGGGGTGGTTTTTTTGCATACTCTTGTTCTGGAAGCAGATCTCTCCTACCCTTAACACACACCCTCCATGTCTCTTGTAGCTAACCTCCTGCATCCATGAGTAACATTTTCTCCCGTTTCCAGTGCGACAAGTCTCCGTGTCTTTCTGATGCTGTAATTCATATCTTTTCTAGAGTGCATAAATACAGCTGGGTATAAAACTACTGGTGTGAACGTTGCAGAATTCTCAGCATCTGTTGTGAGCACAAGCTCTCCTGTATTCTCTGCTCTCTACATCAGTTTCTAGTATACTGTAATCACATTCCTTCACTTCAAGTACAGCACGCATCTCTGAAAGATCATAAAGAGCTTGTGGATGAGCATGAGGTTTACAGAAATTATGGCTGAAGGATACTCTCAAAGGTTGTCTAGTACATTGCATTTCCCTGGGGAAACCAACTCATTTCTGTGGGGTACAAGAAGTTTCTGCTTCAGTGAGACGGTCAGTTTGGGCAGAAGGCTGGCCAGACTCCAGGTGGAAGAAATGTGCACAAGGCTGAAAACAGAGCTCAGCCTTCTACCTCATCACTTTTTTAAGGCAAGATATGCTGCTTTGATCTTGCCCAGTCTAGTATGTGGGAGATACTTAGTCTTCCATTATCTCTGTCCTCCCCTTTTCTTTCTGACCTCTCTCTTCAGAGCACTACATTTCAAGATGAAAAAAGAAAAAAAAAAAAAAAAAAAGAGATGACAGGTATAACTCAAGTAGAATATTCCAAGTTTTGTAGTGACAAACAGTATAACAAAGTGAATCTATGTGCCAAAAATATCAGGAAGGCTGTTCTCGGAGAACACAAGGTGCTGCGAGTACATGCAGGAAGCATCACCTAACGCTGGTCTTAAGCTCTGCCCTAGGTGTTGGCCATGGCAGCTGTCAGTGAAAGGATTGCATTGGGTGGGCTTCGTGCTGGTCCTGTGTCTGCACAAATGCAAGATGGTAAGTATCAAAATAATTTGTTGTCTTCCAAATGAATAAGAAATTTTCAGATTTACAGTCCAGTTCTGTTTAAAAATAAATAAGCTTTGTGTGAGCTTTTTAAGTTCTGCCATCAGTAGTAAAACTGGCTTAAGTTGTAGAGCTAGCTCAAGCTCTTAAAGAAAAAAATCTATTCATAAAACTGTTCACCATAGGCATGGTCTAATTTGTAAGAATATTTAGTGGAAATTATAATGACGTACTCTTTTTTGCAAGTAATGTAGTTTAATTATTTCAAATTTAGATAGGTCCTATAACTTCATACAATGTCGTATTATGTACTTATTCATCACATTCTTGTGGGGATAGATGGCATGTCAAGGACTGTCTTCTAGGGCAGCTAGCAGCAGTAAGTCCACTTGTATGCAATTAATTTTTCTCAGTTTGGCCTTATTTACAGTCTGTGCCCCATGTCCCCTCATTTTTAATGTTTTTTGCAAGGCAAGCAACCAATATGAATTCCTCTCAGTTACTATGATTGACTCCAAAAGTAGTTGCATTTGTTTGTTTCCTCTTTTGTTTCCTCCTTGGATTTACTTCAGCAAGTGGTTAACACAATTGGTGACTGTTGCTGTGCAATATAAGCTTTGTTTTATTTAAATAATGTTTGCATTTGGCTCTTGAAGCTTTGGAATTACGCTGACTTAGATGACTGTTCTAGAGAGAAAAACAGCAATATGGATAAAAAAAAATGTATTTCAAAGACAGAACATTTTCATCAATCTGTAGAATCAGAAAATACTGATCCTTTTGCAAAACAGTAGTTCTAAAGAGTACATTTGTGAAAACCTTTTTCTGAACAAAATTCATTACGAGCATTTATGTAGTTTGCTCAATCTTTTGTCATGTGACAGTTGCATTCTGTTATTCCTCTTCCTTACAGCTTCCAGTAAAAGCTGTGTAAATCATTTCTCCTTGGATGTAAGTAAGCAAGGACAGTGGTAAACAGGAAGAGATGCTTACTCACAAATACCGTAAATCTCATTAGTAAATTATTTTGGATCTTTTTTTCCATGCTGCATGAATTGATCCAGACGGCAAATTGTCATATAGAAGAATCCTTAACACAAATAAGACTGTGCAGAGAACATGCTTTACTTTCCAGAGTCAAATACAAACTAGTGCTGAACCAATGGTGCTTTCCCCATAACAGCACAAGTGAAGTATTTATTATCTTAATGCAATTATTTCTTTAGATTTTTATGAACAACTTTAGCTCTCAGGAGTGAAATTTCCATCTAGCAGAGCAGAATTAGCTAAAACATCATTTCGCAGGTGCTGGTCTAAAAGGCGATTTTAAATAATCCACGGAAGCCCTGTGCTCTGATTGTTACTCATAAAAGATGAAGAACGGAGCTATCGACCCTTTTCGAAACCTGTGGTTACTCAGCGCACAGCAGCCGGGAGCGGGGAGCTTGAGCGGCGCCTGCTTTCTGCACCCAGGCCAGAGGGTGGCAGTGGCCATCCATCCATCCATCCATCCAGACATCCATCCAGCCATTCATCCAGCCAGCCAGCCGTCCGTCCGTCCATCCATCCATCCATCCATCCACCCGCCCCGGCCCCGCCGAGCCGTACCAGCCTAGAGGAGAAGCAGCTCAAACGTACCTGCTATTTTAGCTTGGAGTCAGCCTTCTTGGTCATATTTTTGTCAAAATACTGGCACCGGTTCCTTTGGTGCTTTCTGAGTATTTCTGGGGCAGTGGACACAGTGCTGTTCTTCTCCAGGGGACAGTAAACAAAACCTAGCAGTCTGCTCTCCGCCTTTCCCTTACCTGGTGCTAGACCGAAGGACTCCTGCCACCCCTGTGTGAGACAGAGGGTTTCTGAACCTCTGCAACCTGCTGTGAGCCGTATCCCCAGCGCTGCGCTGCGTGCTTCAGCATGCGTTCCCTGACAATCCAAACGAGCCGTTTCGGTGCACGTTTATGGCTTGGGACAATCCATGCGTTGTTAAGGGCAATGCACAAGCAAAGCCAGGTTTGGAGACCTCTCGTCTTGAGAGGAGACTCCTCTTCGCTCTCTTGTTGGACCCTTTGTTTGTTTGGTTTTCTCCCCTTGGGGAAGCTTCTACGGGTGCACGCAACTTTCGTGCACAGTCGACTCAAAAAGATTGTGCAGTATTTAAATATGATTGTTGACAAAACTGGTTTGCTATCGTGGAGCTGAGCATGGGGCCTCTTGATGTCCTGTGTTCAGGTAGGCAGTTAACGGGACTGTTGGCAACAACCGTGTTCAGAGACAGAGTAAATGGTCCACGGAACCGGGGAAAATTTCACTGATTTTTCTAAGCATTCTGGGGAGACAATGATACTGATGTAGATGAAAGAAATCCCACATCTTCAAGGAAACTTCAAGAATTAGTGTTAAGGCTTTGGGCACTCAGCTTTGACCTTGCTGTTTATCTTTCACCAACAAAAACCTAAGAACAAAACCAAGGAGTAAGTAGAGCACCTAGCTTAAGCCCTTAGTTCTGATCATAGGGATGCATCAGCGAGACAATGAATTAGTTAACGCTGAAAGAAGCATGAAATTTTTTTTTCCTTTAATTTACATTTTTAAAAACATGTTTGTTTGTTTTCCTGCTCAGCTCCCCACGCCTTGTAAATTGTGAATTTCTCTTTCGGCTATGCATGATAAGGAAACCGGTTTCATTCTACAAGCGTGTTAATCATCCTGTAGCTTAAAAATATCAAAGTGCCAAATGCCTTAGTTTCTAAAGGGATTGATTGTAAAATAGTTACAGTCATCTGTCCATTCCAGCTCTTCAATTTCATAAACCAAACTATGGGTTTGAAGTGACACTTAGTGCGGTCTCACCCTAAAATGAACAATAGGGTGAAAAAATAGTTTCGAGGGAGAAACGGAGCAGCGATTACGTTAGATTGTTAACTGGTTTGGAAGGACAAAGATCTCAATACCGCCATTTAAACCCTGAATCTGCTACTGGTCCAAGTTAGGTAAGCTATACACGAAAAGGAGCATTTTAGGGACTGAGCTGTCAGGGTTAGGCGTTCTTCGGGCGAAGTTGGAGCAAAGCTGCACTGCGGGTCCGGAGACAGTAGCGAGGCTCGGCCAGAGGAGGCAGCGCCTGCATCTGCTGCACGGAGACTGCCTGGAGCCCGGCCGGGCTGGAGGGGGCACGGTGGGAAGCAGGAGATCAGCTCTGCCCCGCCTATTCCCCTCCCCCCTCCCTCCCAGCTTTTGCTAACCCTTCTTGTCTTCTGATCGCATTGATCCTCTGAGAGGGTGCGCTTCAGCTCGGGCAGGGCAGCTTCTGTATTAAGAGATCAGAGCTGGCTTTCTCCCAGCCTACGTGAAGGGGATTTGGTGTCAAGGGCAAGGAAAGGCAGCTGCTGCTGCCCCGGAACACCTCCCACCCACCTGTTTGCTGGTGAAAGTGTTACCGGCCCCAGGTGAGGCTCCTGCCTTTCACTCCAAGAGTCCCCAGAGCACCCAAACCTTAAACATGCTCCCGCAGGGCAGGGAGCTGCACTTACCCAAAGCATCAGTGAAGTTTCCTTCGCTCCTATTGTAAGTGAGTCTCTTCAATTCATTTGTAGGACTCACAACTTCCCATTTCTGGCAAGCTTGTAAGTGAACTTAAATTAGAATGTCATCTGATAAGGGACAGTTCCCGTATCTACTGTCCTATGACAACTAACTAGATGTAGGGATAGTGGATTCATAGGGTGCACATGAGTGTCCCTGGAATAAGTAAGGGCTATCACATGGCTTCTGCGGGCAAAAGAGAAAGATGAAAAAACTGTTACTGGCTTTCAGGAATTTAGACTTCTATTTCAAACTTAATTTAATTCTTATGGAGCAAAGAGTCCCTCTAGGAGCAGCCAAAGTTTAATCAGTAACACAACAGCGATTTAGCTCAATTCTCAGTATCTTAGTCACACAGAGAAGATGCTGCAACTGATTAGAAACCCCATTTCATTGAAATACTGCATGGAAGCATGAAAATTCCAGTGTGGAAAGGCAACAGTCACTCCATCATTCTAGACCCCATGTTAACGCATCACCAACTCTCACATTCAAAGCCTTTTTAGAGAAACTGAATAGTTGGGGGACTAATAACCACCCACAACCCTCAATTCCAAGCGATTACTCTAAACGCAAATTTACGGATCTGTGCTCTTGCTACTGAAAACTGAATCGCCCATCGGGGTGGGGTGGAAAAAAGTAAAAGGCAATACTCCATGGGAATGTCTCAGGACTAACTGCTTTTGTACGTTTCCAAACACTTTATCAATAGCATCCTCTCTCTAGTCAATCACTTCTCTAGTTCCTTCCACACCATTTACAAGCAATCACTTAAGTTTAGAATATACACTCAAATAAGACTTTCCAAGTTACAAGAATTACTCACTTCAGGTAATTTTATTCTTTATATCCTCTACATTTTAATTTTTACTTAGTGAAGTCGTAACAGAACGTAGGAAGTATTTTTTTAAAAAAAGCAAAAACCACAACACAAATCAAAGCCAGCAAACAGTTGGTCCCCAAGGAATAAAGCAAGCAATCAGTTCAATAAACACACTTGATTTATTTTGTATAAAAAGGGTTAAGTTTACAACTAAACTTTTATAAAAAGTTTAGCATGATTAAGTACATCATTACACTTTTTGCAGAAATGTGCATTTCTGCCACTATACAAGAAAACTCTAATTAAAGAGTTCACAAGGTTTCACTCATATATATATTTATATATAAATATATACACAGCATTCAGTCCTAGGTTTGTGTCAAAAAGTTAATTTCTGACCACTGACTTTCCTTAAAAAACTGAACACTGGATCCTTCTGGTACTCACGCTCCACCTTTGGAAAAAGGCAAAGTCTGCTTTAAAATGGGCAACTCCTTGTGAGATTTTTGTTTCGCTCCCCGCGTTGGGAATAGTATATAAAGGAAGCCTTCCAACTAGGGAAAGGGTATTTAAAAGTCTCTTCATAAATAACTAGGTTCAGTCCAAGTTGAAGAATGGGGTGGGGATAAAGATCAATCTTGATTTTTTTCTTCTTTATTAATTTTAAAAGGTCCTTTTAGTTAGATGTGGATTTTCCCCTCCAGATACAGCTGAAAAATAAATTCAGCACCTCAAAAAAAAAATCCTGTAGACATTTTCTTGTGCAAAAAAAAAAATCTCGTCAGTGGAACACCTGCAAGAGATTGAAAAGAGGCGTATTTAGGAGAATGCTAACAGGGCAGAGATCCGGACAGACTGGCGCCAGAGAGGAAGCCACAGTTTGAACATTTAACCAAACACTCAGAGATTGGGCAAACCCTGGCGTCCAGATGCAACACATACACGCTCGCACACTCGCTCTCAAGAGCACAAATTGAACATTAAAATAACATACACTCCGGGGAAAGGGTAGAAAGAGGATTCTTAGTCCAATCTCTATTTAGATCTCTGTAACTGCAATGCTCAAGAGGCGCCAGTCTGCCTCTTACAGCAATTATTTGATTAAAAGCAGTCACTTATTTAACTGATAGCGCAGACAATCCCACATCACAGAATTTAAGGAATTGTGCCAAGACTCCCAGCTTCATCAGACGCTTTGGTGCAGAAGTTAAGGCTCCAAGAACAGATAACGAGAGAATTTATATTCAGCAGTGAGTAGTATCAGAGTAGCCAGTGCTGCTGAATGAACCTCACCGACAAAACAACGCTCTGGGCTGCCAGACCCGCTTATTAAGCTGATTTCTCACGGATTATAAAAGTATCGCTCAGTCGACTCTCGGGGCCGATTTCTGGCAGCCACCACCACGCCTCCCCTTCCCCACGGCAGGCACTTTCTACACCGCGCTTAGGAACAAACCGCCGCGCACTCACCGGTTGGTTCAGCCACAAAGTGCTTTGCTGTCACTTGACATGAGCTCCGAGGGGAATTCGGACGCCTGCGAGGAGAGAAGAGCACAGGGTAAGGGTGAGGTGCCCGAGCACTCGGGGAAGCCGGAGGAAACTGTCCCGGAGCGGGAAGCGCTGCACCGGCGGCACGGGCGGCTGCCCGGGGAGAGGTGTCCGTGCCAGCCCGCCCCGGCCCCTCCGCGGCACCGCGCTCCGCCCCACCGACCTTCCCGACACCGACCTGAAGTCCCCTATCTAGGTCAGCGCGGGGCCGGGGGAAGGATTTACCTGTAGCGAGAGAATGCTGATGTCTGTGTTTAGGGTGGTCAGCGGAGTTCTGGAAGAAGGATTTTGCCCGGGTCGCTGGTGGTGGAGGCCGACGATGCTGGGGTGCGAGTCCAAGGCGATCTGCAGGTCTAGGATGTAGTCGATAACGTGCTGCAGGATTTCCATCTTGCTCACTTTCTTGTTCTGTGGGATGCTGGGCACCAGCTCCTTCAGCTTAGAGTAGCAGTCGTTCATGTTGTACAGCAAGCTCATCGGGTCATCCACGGGGGTCTTGCTCCGCGAGATGCCCAGGTTGTGCTCCGAGAGGCCGTTTTTCCTGACGGACCGCACGGGGCTGAACGCTTTCATACTGGAAGCGGGCAGAGAGTCTCCAGCGGGCGGGCAGACCGACTAACGGGAAGCCTGCGGAGCGCTGGCACTAACTCCGGCCTCGGGCGCTACCGCAGCTCGCACTAAGGCGCGGGGCTGCGCGGCCTCCTCTTATAGCGCCGCCGCCGCCGCCGCCGAGCCCAGCCCGCGCTCGCTGCCATTGGCCGCAGCCGGCACGTCCATCACCCTGGGGCGCCCTCACTGGTGAGGCGGGAGGCGCGGGGGCTGCGTGGGCCTTCCGCCCGGAGAGCCAATCCCGGGAGGGGGCGTGGCTGCAGCGCACAGCTGAGGGAGTAAATAGCGCGCGGCCGGCGGCCGGCCCGCCACAAAGGCGGGGGGCCTGCCGCCTACGGGGCTGTGCAGCGCCGTGCGGAGACCCGAGTGCCCCATCTTCCCGCCGCGCTCCCTCTGTGGGCCGCTGGGCCGTCCTTTCCGCCGCCCCCCTCGCTGTCAGGGCACGGAGCGCGGCGGGCTGAATGGCCGGCGCTGGGCGCGCAACAGCTGCGCGGGCTGGCGGTGCCCGAGGGAGGGGCGCAGCTGCGCGCGGGACAGCCGGGCAGCGCCGGGGCGCGGGCTGAGCCTTCCCCAGGCGCTGTCACTCGGAGCACCGCGCCGGTGTTCGCCTGCACCCGTTTAAAACTCGGCAGTCGGGTCAGCAGCAGAGCGCTGTGGGCTGCAGGTGTGAGCAGGAGGGACATGTAAGCACCAGGAGTGAGGACAGTAACCCTGTAGAGCCAACTGCAACTGTCCGCCCCGATGGGAACAGGGCTCCCAGAGCCCCGGCAGAGCCAGGCGCCCATCCGCTCCCTGTTCCGTGAGGACAGGGCTATGTTAGATGATGCTATTAATTTGAGTTCATTCGGTAAACGTGGATATTGGAAGTGTATTTACATGTATTACCCTTGAAAGGCTGCTCATCTGCACACTATCAATGCTTGCGACACAGAACTGTCATTAATTACACGTAGCTTGTTTCTGGTGACAAATGCAGATACTTAGTGCACGCTGCACTTTTTGTAGCTTTTTGTTGCAGCCAATGAAACACCGTCCAGAAACATTCCAGAGGAAAAAAAAAGTTGGAAGTTTTTGTTTAGCTGGAGAAGTGACTTTGATTATTTTTAAGTTTAGCTCCATTGTGTGTTTCTGTATTTTGCTTAGGCGAACAACATACTGGCGTAGCTTCCACCCGGCTTCTCACATACTACCCGAGGAAAGTTAAACTTAGGGTAAGTGTGGACGTAGAGAGACAATTAATACAGGTTAAATTCTACACAAAACGCAGCAATTCCGCAATAACCATCCAGACGCTTAAAGGACGGTAGTGTTCGTTGCAAACAAACACGTAGTAACGGCACACATCCATAAGATCAGTGAGGATCGTGCTGTCAATCATAACTATTAAAAGCAGACAAATAACTGGGTTTATCTGCGCTGCTGTCGCATAGCTACCCTGAAGGAGATGGGGCTGTGGGGGAGGAACGTTACGGCTGCGGAAAGCTGGATCTGTATTTTTTTTCCAATTAACGCGGCATTCCTGGGCTGGCAGTGGGCTGTTCTGTGGCAGGACACCTCGGTGACTGTCACACCGGGGTGTTTGCCCCGGAGCTTCTCCCTGGGGGTGGGCTGTAGGCGGTGCCCAGGCTGACAGCAACACAATTCAACGCGTTTTGCAATGCGAAGGGTGAAAGTGAATCTCGACATTCAATCTGATAGGAAGACAAATACATTGTTCAAGTGCAGTTGAAGACAGTAAATAATAATAAAAACCACCTTGACAATTAATGACTCGATTAAAATCACCACTTAGAGCGACTTCAATCCTTGACATCACTAAAATCTCAATTTCAAGCGTATCTGGTATTTGATCTGCGGCCGCAGGCTTGTGTCCTTCAACGTGCTTGTGTTTCTGTCTCATGAACGCAACAGTGGAAGAAATTTTGACACTATTTTTGGTGTAATAATAGCCAAGGTAAACAAATAACGCTTATGCTTCTCCCGACGTTATTTGTCATTCTTGGACAGCGCAGCAGCGTTACAGTAGCGTCCGGCCCGGCTTTGCAGAGGACCCCCTTGCAAATGGTTTCGGTTTTCCATGCTAAGGGCTTAGCACGCTTCTTACAGCACCGAAAAGTTGTGCGAAGAGCGGCTAACCTGCTTGTTCTCCCTTGTCATCAAACGATTGTCATGTGTGCATTCCGCACGGAAAGCGGAGTCCACGGGTAGGCAACCTTCGCTTCCCCCAGGCCAGCGGCCGAGGTGTTTTTCCCTAACGTTTTATGCCCTCGATTCTACTCTTTTAAACCTGAAAGCTTTGGCAGCCGCTCGTCAGGGAGTTCCGAACGATCCCTGCCTTCTAACATAGCCACCGGAACGGCGGCAGTCCCGCCGCCCGCGCCCCGGCGAGGGAAGGCGCGGGAAGGCGGGCGGGCTCCGTGGGGACCCGCCGACGCCACCTCGGGACGTCTTCCCCGGGACCACTTCACCCGGGCTGGTAGGGCACATCCCAGGCGGGGACGTCCCCTCCATGTGCGGTGGGTGCCTCGGGGAGCCGCCTCTTATTTTTAGCCGGCTTTTTTTTTTTACAGACGTTTCCCGACCCCGAAACGCCGCTGCAAACATCTGGTAGGAAACCGTCGCCGCTGCTACGCACAAAGCGCCGCTTTCTCCTCCGCGCTGATCCCCCCCCCACCCCC
>JANVCC010000018.1:15718067-16155423 GCA_025345505.1 Todiramphus chloris collaris
GCCTCCCCGGCGCTGCCTGTGACAGGGCTCTTGGCGCCCCGCCGGCAGCACCTCTCGGGGCAGGAGTTGGGGCTGGCATCACCCCTCTCCTCACGTCCGGGTACCTCCGAAGCGTTGCTTCGGACCACCCTACTGTGAACCCCTCTGTGTTCTTCTTCGAGGGGCACATGCACTGTCTCAGAGTCGCATTCCCGAGGGGCACATGGATGCGCTGTCTCAGAGTCCCACTTCCCAACTCCATTCTTTTCCGGGCTGTATTTGCAAGTGCCACGGATCTGCCAACTGTACGAGCTCTTTTCCTCTCCTCCCGCTATGCTTTTAAATAACACCGCTTATGTGCCGTATCGTTCCCTTCATCCCTACTTTTAAACATCCCTCATCTGCTGCTGTTATTTTCCCAAGCTCTGTGGTGTTGGGGGCTTGGGAAGTATGGTGATGAAACGTATTTTTTCTCGTTTTTCCTAGACATCTGCTTTTTTTGGCCAGAAGTATTGCACTCTGGGCTGGACAGGCCTTGGTTCCGATTCCGTTTTGACACACACACCAGTTTACGATCACACTCCTGAACTACTGGAATGCCTTTTTATTCAAACTGTATTTTCCAGCACCACCCTGCAAAGAGGGGTCTTTCTACATGAGTTACGTGGGTCTGCTGGGACATTTGCATAAAGTTCAAATTAAGACACTTCAGTTCTAATATTTTCTTCTGTTTTTTTAGGATTTCTCATTTCTGTAAGTAGGACCAGTGCCCTGAAGGCACTGTGACATAAACTGCCATCTGCAAAGGACTGTTGCCTACCTTCCTTACTTGAAGAACAGTGCCATGAAATCTGAAGCAGCATCTCTCTGGCATAGTAAGTGTTATTGTTGTGAGGATTATTATATCCGTGCATTAACTCTTACATTTTTACTGAAAAGCAAGTGAATTTGTTTTCTTTTGAAACTATTTTATTAACACAACGCCTGCGTTTAAATTAAGCTATGTAGCATGTCTTCTAGAAGCGTCTGTAGTGAACCAGTTAGGTGGCTCGCTAACTTAGGCGGTGGTGCTAAACTCTGGGATCAAACATTTCACTTCTTAGGGCATGGCTTACGTAGCAGATGGTTTTCATCTACCGTAGCTTTTCTAGTGATAACTTTAAATTAGTATAGGTCTAAAATGTTGCAGTTTTTTCACTCCCCAACAATTCGCTGGAAAAATTTGTTTAGAATGGAAAAGGGAGAGGGGCCAGGCAGGAGGTTACTGACAGTGCCTCACATGTGGTATGGAATAAAAAATAGCCTTCTTCTTTCTTTCGTTAGTTATCTATCTGGCTGGTCCAGCTCCCCTTGGCCTCCCACTTTGGCCTAACTTTGATTTTTAGGTGCAGGCCTGTGGGAATAAAATCGCAAAATGCTTGGCTTAATTTCACTAGAAAAAGGTGGGATCAGGAAGTGGATTGGCAGCAGAAGGTTTTGAAAATCTGTTCGAGATATCATTTTAGACACCCCCACCCCCCTTCAAATGGTGACATTATGGTAACTTCCACTATAGATGTGTTTGTATAGTGTACTCTGTGTGCTTGTTCTTGCTCGGTAATAACGTTTCATGAACACAGAGGCCAAGTGGAGTCTGTACTGCAACTGTCATCTAATTGTTGTTCACCTACAATCTCATCTTCCTGTTCACTTCAGGAGGTTACGTGATGGAAAACATTGCAGTACTAATTTAGTGCTTCACCAAAGCTATCGCTGTTCATTATGTTAGGATGGGACTCACGGCATTCTCAAGTCCTTTAAACTAAGATATTGAGTGAAATTTTCTGTGGTTGGAAGAGCCTAATTCCACTTAGGTTTTGGATGCTGGAAGTGCAGCTTAGCAAAATGTGTGCACCACATCCCAACTCCTGGGTCCTGCTGAACCACCTGAGTTCCAGTGAAGTTTCCTCGGCTGTTAAACCTTTGTTTCTTTATAGGCCCAGAATGAGCATTATCTCGGGCTGTCGCCTGCATAACCCCACCTGGGAATCACAAAATAGGTATGTGTCTAAATCTCTTGAGGGGCCTGGTACAGGAGGTGTGTTCAGATCATGCTTAAATGCATGTTGATAGCATGGAGCTTAGCACAAAGTGCGGCAGCTGTAGCTGCCTAAAAGTTCAGGAGGAGAGAAGGAAAAGAATTGCTGTTTTTTTATAAGCAATTTTTCTCGTGAGAGCACTTGCCCTGGAAGTGGGAGACTCAGATTCTATGTTCTCCTCATCAGAGGTGGTATTAACTCCCTTCTGCTTGCAAAGCACCCCTAACGACCTTAGTAGAGATAAGGCTAAGGTGGAGGACACCCACCCATCCTGTTCAAGCTTGCCACAGTAAAGAAACAAATGCAAATTTCAAAGGGCCAGAGGGATTATAAACAAGAGGGAGCCTGACACTGTAGCTCAGGGGTAGAGGCATCTCCTGGATGGCAAGAAGCCTGAACACCGGGCCTGGCCTGGCAGGCTCGCCCATTCTTGAGGGTGAGGTTCATCTCACCTTATCTTAGCTATTTAGAGGCTTGATGTCTTCTCTTTCTATAGTCAGTGGGAAGAGAGAACAAGAGACACCTGCAGAGAGTGATTCATTTGGTGCCTGTTTGACACCTCTCTCTCTCCGGATGGAATGAATCTCCTCACTGGGGACCTTCACTCCCCATCAGCTCTTGGCAGAAGCTAGACAACCAGTTCCAACCAGAAGCCTGACTTAGAGATGCGAAGTGAGGTGAATTCCACCATAGATGACTGGTTTTTTTCTCATTCATCATACTCATTTTAGCCTTTAAAAATCGGGTTTGTAATCAAAGCTAGTGATTTGAGTTCTGTCTCTGTACAATGGTCATTCCTTCCATTGGGAGGCTGGAGATGGATAGCTGGGGTGAAATGTTCTGGGATGATGTGTATCTTTTCTGAGCCTAAAGGGCATGTGTGCCCCTAGTTTGCCTTTGTGAATTCTGGCGCTTAGTGTCTAAAAGTTAAGCGTGGAACTATTAGATGTCACGGTGCAGTCTTCTTTTGTGGACAGTTGAAATGACTGGAGGCACTGCGTATTATTTTTAAGAGAGGAGCCAGTTGTGTAGAAATATGCATTAAAAATGCCTGAAGATGTGAAGGGGCCACAGCTAGGATTTTCAGAAAGTTGAAAGGCTCCTTATTTATATCAAAGAAAGTTAAGTACTATGGAAATTATCACTTAAGTGTTACTGCATTTTATGCACTTGCATACCCAGAAAAGTCTGTCTCTAACTTCTAAAACTGGAAGTCGGCTGTCTTTAAAAACGTTTCCTCTAATCCCAGACCTCAAGAGATGAGCATGTAATTTGCAGTTTTGAAAAGCTGTAGTTTTTAATTTTCGATAATGTGGAGTAATGTTGAGGCGTATTGCAGGATAAATCCCAAATATATACCTCATTGTTTCATCAGAGATCAGCAAAAGGTCACCCAGCCTTCTTACCAGAGTACAGGAGTGCAAGTGGGTTTTTGTGCTAATCTAAGTTTGGTGCACATAAACTCTTTGCAAATGGATGATTGCAGGAAAAGACAACCTGTGGGGTTTTATAATTTAATGTTTGTCAAAGGTCATCAAAGGGTTATGTCCAGTCATTTTGCAAAATTTAGATTGCAGAGGCAGTGGTGGACAATAAGCGTCCAGTTGGGCCAATTAAAATCATATGTTCTTCTGATGGGTCTTTAGCTACAAATACAGTTGGAGACAATTCCACCACATTGTTTATGTCAATCGCTCCATAAGGCTGAATGGCTTCAACTATGACAAAACAGATGCTTGAAAAACTCTGCTACTTCTTTTATCAAAATACTAAAACTGTATGTGCACCCAAGATATTTAAATTTGGCAACATAAAAGTAATTGGCAATGGACTCAAATTTAAATTACTTAAGGCCTCAAGCTATTGTTTCCAGCAGAGGCAAGAGGCTTGAAAACATTAAAAGGATGTGCAAACTTCTTAGAGTATTTTGGGCCAGAATGAAGCAGCTGGTTTATACCTAGCTGAGGATCTCAGTTGTTCTTCATTGAATAGTCAGGATTTTGACTTTTTTTGCAGTTTCTGTATTTCCTGCTTTCTCACTCTTCTTTGTTTTCACTTCTGTACCAATAGTTTTGTGCTCCTTATTCTCTTTCACAGCTCATTCTCTTTCACGGCTCTACAGATATCTTGGCTCTTGGAGATGGGATTCACCTCACTTGACTTAAGGCATGTGTCCGGTTTTTCAAGATTCAGTTTACAGATAATTGAGAAAATCTTTGCTTCTGTGGTGACTTATTTCGTCCCAAAACAGAAGTCTAAGACTCTAACTTTATCCTGATACCCCCTTGACTTCTGTGTCCAGCTGCCCTTAGCCCAGCCAGCATATGGTTTAACTGGACACCCTGGTCTTGATGTAGATGTGTCTATGCCACGGATGGTTCTCGGAATTTTTCGACAATTCTCTGATTTTTTTAAATTTTGTGTGTGTGTATGTGTGTCTAATTAGAAGATGTGAGAGCATCGAGGAAATAAGCAGTGACTAATACACTTTCACCAAGAAGTTCTGTCTGTGGTCTTGTAGAGTACTGGGGATTTGCAGGCCACAGTGTGTAGTGCTCTTAGTTGTAAGCTTCATGCATTTCTGCACCGTAGTTGAGCCTGTTGTTAGCTGTGGTCATCTTTGATTGCAGGAGTGCTTATTTTTTTGTGGCATACATGTGACTTACATAGGGAGGGAGGTTGCTTTCTGTGGGAGCCCTGCCTTCATTATTGGAGAAGGTATGCACAGGGTTGTGAAAGAGGCAAGACACTCCCATAAAACAGCTGAATTCTGTTGTGGAGGACTTAATTCGATCCATGCCTCTGCCACAAAGTTTTTTGTGAAATGATGGACAAGTCATTTAAAGCAGACTTTTGTCAGGAGACTGTTTACCACATGAGAAGTCAATGGGAGTTGTTCTTAAATATCTAAAGTGTAATGAAAATGCCAAGCACTCTGAAGTAACAGGTCCCATTTATCACAAGCTTGGCAGCCAGAACTAGAGTTATTAACCACTACATTTCCTGGTCAGCTACTTCACAAATGACCATTCGTTTAAAGTTAACAACTTTGTTTTGTTTTGTTTTGTTCTTTTCTTTTTCCTTGAAAAGGGAATATCCCTTTTGATGGTAGGACAAAGTATAGTCTACTAAGTGTGGGGAGTGATTCTGGGCTGGCAGAAGTTCATTGTAGTAAAAGACGTTCCAGTCTCATATGCTTTTCAGGACCCATAGATAGCTTCCAGCTCCTACTCTCCAGCTGGGAACTTGCAAGGTGCTGTAGAGCCAGTAAGGTGACTGTCATGGACCGGACAGAGAGGGGGAGAAGAAAGATGATGGTGAATAAGTTGGCTTGAGCATGATGGGGCTGGAAGACCCTAAAAAGTACCAGTCACAGCTGGATGAAGACTTGGAGCCAAAACAAAGATGTCTAAGGGTGAACGGGGTGGGGAATAAGAATTCAAGTTTCAGATCTCTGTTAATTGCTTTACGTTTCTTTCATTTGAAATTGCAAACTAAAATAAGCAGCAGTATCCGGAAAGTGAATGTTTCCGAAGAAGTTTCCTGCGTTTCTGTCTCCTAATAGGACAACTTGTTAAGTAAACTGTGGTGATTTTAGCCCTAGCTAGATAAATTTCCTAGCTTATGGGAGACAGAGGTTCAAGACTGATCCAATGAGGTCCCCAGAACTCTCACATAAGAGACACTCCAGAAGTGGTTATTTGGGACATTTCACCTGGTGCAATGGAAATTCTGAGCTGCACCTCTGAACTGGGAAGAACAGGATACAAAGCCTTGCTTTTTCACAGGCCTTTTAAGCATCAGACCACTTCTTCAAGAATTTCCTGAGAAAATACACAGGAGAATACTCTTGGTTTTCTTCTTATTCATGATAGTAAGACTTCTGAAATCCTGAAAAGATATACAAGATGTGAAAAATCATTCTGATATTAAAATTCTGATGAGTATTTGGGGGTATTTGACTCTGTTTACAGAAATGTTGCAGTAGAGAGTGACCATGTTCTGCTTCAATGGTTGAAATTTTTTTTTTTTTATGTCTTTTTTTTTTTTCAGTAGTATTTGTATAGCTTATATCAAGGGAAAACAAATGTCATGAGAAAGTTCTAGGTAATTTTTGTTTGTTGTCTGGCTGGTTTTTTTTTTCTGTAATGCAGATGTTCCTTTTTTAAACCTGGTAAAGGCATTGCTACCTGGGGAGATGACACTCTGCTCTGAACTGGCAGCAGCAACACCCCTTGCAGAATTGTTACAGGGGGCAATCTGCAGTGTGCCAGTTGTTCTCTTTTCTGCTATTTTGGTAGTGTCTTGTGGAGTGAAGTGCACGTGGATAAGCTGCAAATGTACATTCCTGTATAGAATGAGCAGGCTGTCTGCATGGGTCAGCTGTTACGGGGGTGGCTGTGGGTAAGACATGAAAGAAGCTATGGAAACTCCTTTGATAGATACTTAATAGTCTTGATACTTTCTGCACATGGGGCCTGATGCAAATACAGTGAAATCCAGGAAGACTTTCCCTGTCAGTTCACAGCTTTGGATCGAGCTTCAGGTGTGTTTGTGAACAGTACAATATGAGGAAAGTATCTGGTATTTGTCTAGTATAGCAGTTGCCTGTGGGAGCAGAGGGGGAGTCTTGTTTCGCCGCTCTGGGTTGGCAAGTGAATTTTGTCTAAAGCTTTCCACTTGCCCATAGCCAGTCTGCTCAGGTTCTAAATAGATTCTGCCCTCAGACGGCAGAGAAGAAGATAATCACTTTATATTATGTACTTGAGAGCAAAATTATTTTAAAAGTCTGAAATTAGCAGATGAGGAGGAATTTATTTGCCAAATACATTCAGAAGCAGCTTGGGAAACCTGTCAGAGCCCAGCTTTAACTGCTTAACTAGCAGTGGCTGTTCAACTTAATAGCTCTCAAGCATGCTTGCAGTATGAGGGAGACCAAAACAAAATCCCAGGACGCGTGAGATTTTCTTCCAGACAACAAAAAATGCCATCAATTCACAAAGCAGATAGTTAAAGAGGAAAACCTGCGCCTAAAGACGCTAACCTCACATTACACCCTCTGTGCTCCAGGCAAAAAAGAATCGTGCTCTTTTTGGGACTCTTTATCCATTCTTTCCAGCTCTATTAACTTAGCGCATTGCTGAATGTGACCTTTGCTCTGCTAGCAGTGCCAGCCTCTACCATGGGTTAGTCCTTTTCCCACCCAGATATCTCATGCTTTCCTGCATCCTGTCCGTGCATGGAACAAAGGTCTGGAAAATTCTCTCCATCTGTACTCCTTCATATCGCTCCTTAAGATGCACTTCAACCCTGATGCTTATGGGGCATTGCTGATAGTAGGTAGGCAGCGTGGAAGTTAAATTGTTTTCTAGGCAGCCCATATGAAAATATGCTCATGTTATTTCTACTGTAGTTTCACTGTTAAGCCTTTTCCTGGTGGGGAGGACAAGGCCGTAATGCCATTTCAGCAATCACCAGATGTCATTGGAAGCTGATGTAGATAAGAGCAGCTCTCAGCTCCACTGGTTGTTGCCTTCCCTCTCCTTCAGTCACAACTCTACCAGTTCTCTTTCAGCCACTGTGGTTCTTTCACGTCTGTGAATTTAGCTCCCTTGCCTCACCGAGGGACTGATGCAGAGTCCACTCTTTCAGAATAGTTAACACATCTTGGCTTCAAGCATCAAAGGTCTGCTTTCAGGTGTGGGGGTGGAAGGGTGGCTTTCTTGCATATGGAGCCAGAGATCTTAACCCTTCAGAGTGGCAGAAAGGCTTCCTTCCGAGTTGCTATTACTTGCCTAACTGCCTATGGAAGGGGCGGGCATCCTAGCTAATCAGAGCTTCAGACAGGCAATTCTTCAAATTGTTTTAGGGTTTTTAATTAAAACTGTAGGCTCCAGCGTCATGTGGCAGAGAGCCAGGATCAGTCATCTGACAATAGCCTTCACCATCTACCAACAATAAGGGAATTCCTCAGCGTATGCTCTGGAGGCTTCTGAAATGCTGTGAAAGGCTGAGATTGCTGTTTGCAAAGCACCCTGCAACATTCAGCCTTGAAGGTCTGCTGGTTTTTAAATTATATAAACAAAACCCTATAAGCTCCACATAGCACAAAGATACTGACTTCTGTTTATACTGTCCGGATCACAGATGCTGAGCATGAATGCATGAACAGTCCTTTTGTATGGTGTTTGACACTTTCTGCGGCTGTCTGCACTGTTTTTTAATACACAGAATCCCTGATTCTCCACTGCCTTGCACCCTGTCTATTCATTCTCACCCCTGTGAAGTGAGGGTAAAACACTATCAAAACAAAATGGTACCATTTTGCATGTTTTCCACTCAGTTTGTACAGGTGTAAATAACTACAGAATGAACAGGGCAGAGCAGAACCTGACCCGCAGTCTGTCTCTCAATGTGTCAGGGGTCTTGAAGTGGGGGGATGACAGAACAAACACAAGCTGTTACCTTGCCATTTTTGCTAATGTTGTAAAATCAGGCAGCTTGTGAGGATGACATGCAGGAGTCAGGCGGTACTTAGTTCCTGTAGTCCTCACGTGATGTCTTCTCCCAGAGCAGTAGAAGTGCTACCCGTGGCATGGGTAGGTGCTTGTGATAGCTGGCACGGGAGCAGAGTTACAAATTAGAGCCATCCGAGTTGTTTAGCTGTTGCACTTTGCACTGCAGAAAGAAAAATCCTCTTTTTTTTTTTTTCCCCCTGCTGTTTGTTATAGTACCTTAGCCTTTATAAACCATTGTGATGGAGAGTGAGCTCTTCAAGCTGTGGTAAGCCTGCTGCTCTGCCTCCTGGGTCCTGGACATGAACAGCACTCAAGTTGGGGGTTTTTGTGTTGTTGTTGAGGTTTTTTTTTTTCCTTTTCCATTATAACAACAGAAGATTGTACTCATCCTAGCTCATTTTAAGTCATTCTCTAATACTGTCTGCAACTAAGCACCCAAGCCTTCTTCAGAAAAGTGGTAGCTCATTCCCATTTTTCTTTGCACAAAGCCCAGTTCTGATACCTTCCTTACTTTCCTGAAGAGCACATTAGACCATCATAGCCCAAGTGCCTGTTTTCACCAGGACACTGATTTTAAGTTTATTTATGACTCACTGATAAGATACTACTATTACCCCTATGCCGGATGTCCTTCATAAATACGTATATCCTGTCCACTCCAGGCCCCAGACTGCCCCAAGTTTCTCTTTGCTCCTTTGATTTTCTTTTTTTTTCACTTCCAGAAATCCTGTCCAATTACTCCTTCAGCTGACACTGTTACTCACTCTGAATGATAGTTACAGGCTGCCTATGTGCTTTTAATAGAGAGGTTTATCCCCTTGGTGGTTCCCGCGGGCAGGAGGTAAAGCTTCAAGAGAAGGGCCTTGTCTCTGCAGTGCTTTCCGTAGTCAGTGGCTCAGCACTGCTCTGTGCCCTGCTTCTGATAACCTTCAAAATGTTGCCTAGTGCTGTGTTGAAGTTTTGTCTCTAGGAGGGAGGATAAGAAAGTCAGAAGGCACTGTGGCCACAACATAGAAAATGATATAGATATAAAGCAATTCACCATTAATGCAAGAAAAAGAATGTTGGTTTGCACACACACCAAAAAAAAAAACCAAAAAACAAACAAACAAAAAAAACAACAAAAAAAATATCTATCCTTCTTTAAAAAAAAAAATTCAAATCTCTACATGGATAAATACTGACAAGATCTGATTTGAATGAATGATACATAGGCTGTTGCAGTAAGTAGGAAAAATGGGCAGAAATTTAAGTCCCTTTTGAAATCAGAGCAGTAAATGTTTTTGCTTACCTTCAATGGAAATCTCAACCTTACCTTTGCATTAGCATATCCACTCGTTTTTAGAAACCATGTGAATTTTCATGACTCATTTGAGTGCTCTGTAACTATTTGTATGCAAATGTAACTCAAACATTCTCAGAGTCACACACTACCCTCCCCTTGAAGTGGTGGTGTTCCTTTTCCTTATAAACCTTACCTGTCCTAAACATACTCTTGTACCTTTTTCACATTTATGAGAACATTTGAAGAAATACTTGTGCACATAATTTCAGAGTGGAAGGACTAAAAACAGTAATAAAAAAGCATTTCATAGCATTTTTGTTAAAATGCTTCATTCTCCCATCCAAATTGGAGAGGTTTGAAAAGAACTACACATTTTCTTCTAACTTTCAGGACAAAAAAAAAAAAAAAAAGTAAGTTCTGGTCTGAGAACAAGCAAGAGAAAGTTCAGCTGAAAGGTAATCTAGCCATCAGTGCAGAGACTTAGAATGAACTTGCCATCTCAACCACAGCTAGAACAAACACAGCTGATGAATGCATGTATATCGGGCAGAGTAAATAAAGCGTAATGCCAGATGTGGACAGTGCGGAATGCAGAAAGGCAGTAAACTGACTAAACATCAAATGAAGGTTTAGCTTTAATTGTGAGGAATCAATTCCAACGAGAAACAGAACTGTGGCTCTGTTTTGCTCAAAAGCAGTTGAAGTACCTTTCTGGCTATGAGAGAAGCTGCCTGATCTGTCACTGCTTTCCCGTTTGTGGCTTGTCATCAACAACCCGCTGCATATAACATACAGTTCAAAGGCTGCCTTTACTTCTGAATATCTCTGGCAGGGTTATAGGCTTTATAGCCCAGGAAACTTGGTTTGCAGCTTTTGTCTGATTTCACAGAGCGCACCTTTCTGTTCTCCATAAACATCCATGAGACCTGCTGCAGCAACATCCCCTGCAGCGCAGTCTCTCAGGGTGTCTCTTTGTCAGTGGTAGGAAGTATGTTTTTATATTAGATTTCAGTCTCTCACAAAGTCCAAATGACTACAATGGAATCTTCCAGAGTTACTTGTTCAGAAGCAATGCTTTTGGAGATCAGCTGAGGTGCTCCACACAACTGTGCTGACTCCCTGTGTTTGTGTGCTTCTCAAAGTGTTTAGGCTTTCCAAATTATTTTAAATATATACTTACAGCCCTTTTTCTATGAAAGTAACCCTTGAAAATGTAAAACAATTATAAAGGTTAATTGTGCTTTGGACATTCACTCCCCTTAAATCCACCAAAACTATGGAGACTCTTCTCTTTCAGAAGTCTACTGTGTCTGCTACGTGGGACTTGAAATTTATTTATAGAGATGTGCCCTAAGATCTTCTTATATATTTTTGTGCGGCTTTATAGTAAGTAAACATGGGATTCACCTTACAGATTAAGACACCAATGTTCAGAGGCTTGATTTAGTTGCTGACATGTAGGAGTCCAGCACTATCTGAAGAGCTCAGGTCTCCCATCTGGACTCCAGCTGCTGCTCCACACTGCTAAGGAAGTCCCATCCTTGCCAGCCCTGCATGGGTTTTTCGGACACCCAATTTCACTTCAAATGACACTGGCTGTAGTCAGTGGACATCTAATCAGTACACTCAGAGGAATCTGCAGGGTGTGTCTAACCAAGCTGCCCAAACATGGCACGCCTACTTTTGAGTCAAATGAACGGCTCTGTAGCCTTTGACCACTAACTCACAAATTGACACATACAGATAGACACTGAAATTCTTTCTGTTGTTCCAGGACCCAATTTCCACCCTACAGATCATTTGTTTGCTATAGCATGGCTTTCTGGGATGGCCTGCACACCCAGCACAGGGAGAGAGTGCTGATCTGTTAGGGTGGTCTGCAGACAGGCCAGTGCACCCTGTGCACCCATCCTGGGCCACGTGACAGACACCCTGCTGGTTCTCAGATGTTTTGCTTACTCGGAACTTATGTCTGTTTATCTGCTTCTGATGTTGCTGCCATTAATAAGCAGCCCTGGAACAGGTACCCAGGCTCTGCTGTGGTTGCAGTTCATGTGACTAAATCAGCGAAATGTGAGTGAACTCAAGTATCTCCTCATTGAGACACCTCTGACTGTTAGTTGGGTGATCAGTTGGAGACCAGATGATGTTTCTAAGGTGACATGAAATTAGGCAAGTTGCTAAAGATTTAAAGAAACTGTAAAGAAGAGAACGTAGGGGCTTGGTGCCTGACCCAGCTGTGAGTTTCAGACTGATGCATAACCTGCCAACACAAAGATCACACTGCAGGATCAGGTCTTGTAAAGGAAGCATTTCCTCTTCTCTTAATGACAGCATCATTAGTAGTGCAGGTATACATAGATCTCTTAAATTAATAGCACAACAGATTGTTCCTACTGCACTTAACAAGCAGTTCAATATAACAGCCACAAGTTAAAATATTTGTGGGTTTATGAACTTCAAAGCAAACTTTGCTTCTTTCTAAAGAGTCTTACAAACAACTAAGCATACTTTCTCCCACCTCATCTTTAAAGAAATTACAAAAGAATATATACAGCAGGTCTGAAATTCCTGCCAGTCCTTTATCTCGATTTTCTTGGCATATTAGTAAGGAATCTGGATTCTAAATTTACTGTTAATGAGTCCCTTATTTTATGGATGTGTTCTTGTTCTGTGCAGTAATGTCTATCTGAACTGTTTGTGCTCTTATGGATGGCCAAAAAAGATGCCTTGAAGATGAATGATGAAGTAACCAATGAAATATTTTACTACTGTGTGTTGTTTTTTTTTTAGTTTGGAAAGTATGGGCGGTCATTAATTGAACTAAATTTCTTTACTGATTAATGTATCAGTTGATTATAATTCTAGAAGTTATCTGCAATCTTCATTTCAAGGCTAGACAATTGCAGGAAAAATAGGACTCCTGTGGCTCGTGATGGATTAAATGTAGAGGCAAGAAATATTAGGGAGCTATTGGTCAATGCAAACAAAAGCTGCAGGTAGTAGTTTGGAAACAATGATGTGAATGAAGAGCGTCTAAACACAAACATCAAGTGTAAAGCAAGAATGTAAAGAAGTGGCAAGGACAGCAACCTCAGAATGGAACAGATGAGGGGAAGCTGAAAACACTTGCCTAGAAATGAAAAAAAAAACCCAAACAAACCCCATCAGCAGTAGGCAGGAAGGATTAAAGGAAGCAAGATAAAAAATAGAAATGCTGTATGCTTACTGCTGATTTCCAGGAATCACTAACTAACTGTGATTGAAGGCTGCTTACTAAAAGCAAGTAAGGTGAAAACTTGGAGGAGTCTTTGAGGGGAGAGTAAAAGGCTATGTCTCTTTGAAAGACAAAGGCAAAGATACCTGCTAGTTTCATCAGAGCAGAGTTGAACGTCCTGTGAGCTATGGAGGGGAAAATAAATAAATAATTAAAATCAATGTTTTTATCTTGTTGCAGTTCTCAATTTACGCATGTCATTTGTATGATATTTTACATTCTGTAAATTCAGTATTTATACTTAGGAAAATGCCTTTCCTCTTTCCTTCACAGCAACATAGTCTCCTCTGTACTTTGTGCTTTTGTGCCCCAAACCCCAGCTACTTCTAGCTGGGAAAATGTTCTAGACTCTATGCTGGTTAGCATGTGTCCTCATCTGAGAGGCAAGCAAAGCTGTTCTTCATGCTGGAGGGTTTTTTCCCATCTCATTAGTAAAACTGGAATTAACTGATTTAAGTCACTGTACCAAATCCCTGAGTAGATGTGAATGCCGTTTCACCCAGAGTGGGATGCACTGAGTAAGGCTGTAAAGGATTCTGCCTTCCTTTACAAGCTCCCGTGACTCTGATTCCAACCAACACTATGTATTCATTTGTTCTCATTCATTGCAACTCTAATAAGTGTAATGGAGGAGCAAAGTGTCTCTAACTGCTGGGAGAAGAGGAAGGGAGTTCTTTTCCTGTCTTGTGTAGTGCCACTAAATCAAACAGCTCATACGCTGAGTACAGAAGTTGCAGTGAAAGTGATGTTACTACAGGAATGACAGGAGGAGCTGCAATACAGTTTTCCACCTGCAATTATAGGTCTGTCTGGCTGAGGAGACAGAGGTACCTCTTTCATTCCTCTTCTCCCTCTCATGATGAGACCAGTACTATGTGGCATGAAGGCTGAGCAGCTCTGACCAAGAAATAAACACCGTTTTGATAAGGTGCCAGCATCCCATTTCAAACCAGCAGTCTTTTTCCCTCTATCAGCATTACCTTTGGCATACATCTCCAAGGGTTTCTATCTAGGTGGCAGACAGGGAGATACTACATCACAGTCTCAGAATATTAGGTGTAGTGATTTTGTAAATACTTTGAGCTGTTCACGAAGGTGAATGTTTGTATGCTGGGTTAAAAGACTTTGAAGCACAATTGCATTGTTCTTCATGGTAGCCTATAGGAAGCAGCAAGCAGGGGTGATGCATAATACTTAGATAATGGATAAGTAATCCCTTTGCAAATATTGGGGAAGCAATTGCAATACAATGCCATACATCCATGCCCCAGGCTGCATTTAAACAGCTATTCTGCCTGAGTTGCAAATAAAGAGGTCTAAAGTGCATTGAATAGTTAAAAAGCTCTTTCCAAGAAAGGATGAGATCAATTGTCAGTAGGTGTCCTAGACACAGAGAATGCCCAACTACTGTAGTATCTGCCCTCAGAGACATGGAGCAAGTGCATCTTCCTCAGTAGCACTGAGGATTTGTCTCCCCTCCCCCCTGCCCTTTGCTGCTCTCTAAAGGGGTGAGTCGATGTTTCAGCTCTTTGCTATGCAGGCGGGCTCGGTTTTAACCAACCTGAAAACTCTGCTGCCTGGAGAGGAGGAGACATTCTGCGCTGAGGAGACGGCATGTGCGATAGATCTTGAGGATGCTGATCACATTTCCTCTTCGTAACTGCCTGGTGCCCAAGGGCACACAGAAAACCTTGGTAGAAACCATCCTTTTGGTGTGCGAGGCTGCCACATTGGCCTACCGCAGCAGGACTCACTAACCAGGACTTGAAACTCGCCTGGGCTTTGCTCTCAGTTCCACATTTTTGCTTCAGCAGTTGTTGCGTCAAGGCCCAGTATCACTTCACAAGATGGGGTCCTGTCTGGATTCACAGGGACCAGAGAGGCCGTTAGGTAGTGTAGGACTTGTCATTGCTCTGCATGTCCTGCTCGAATGGTTAACATTGTGTTAGGTGGTAAAAGCTTTAGTTAACTTGAAAGCTAAAGCGTGGACAAATGGAGCGCTCTGACTCCGACTCAGCAGCTGCTATTCATGGGTAGGTAATACGAAGTCATTGTGGGAAGGGTATTCTTTTGCATAATTTACTATAGAAGTTCCATATGTTTTCTCTTCGCAGCATTTCTTGGCAGATGTTATTTCTTCTTGTGTTTCTTTCTATGTCTATACAAACAGAAAGCTTTATTTTTTTTTCCCCCAAATTGCCCTAACTATTTTAAAGATGTTGTACATGCTCATCAAGTGCTTCTTTCTTCTTCATGGGATTGTTGTCATGTGTCCCAGGACAGGTTTGGATGCACCCAGGCTAATGTTTATGAGTAACTGCTGGTAGAGCTGTCACCCGTGAGAAGCACACATGTCCTCCCAGTATTTTTTGTTGCTCCCTTTCCAAATAAGTAACAAATACATCTCGAGAATACTGAGGGTGCACCTTACTGCACTAAGCACAGCCAAGTACTTAGTACAAAACTAATCCAGCACAGAGACTGTCACCGAGTTATACTGCAGCATCTAGTTGAGGCATCAGTGACTGTATGTGGTCCCACGTCTCCCAGGGGGTTGTTTTGTATCCAGCTGGAGCTTGCCAATAAGACAACCATTAATTGTTGCTCATGAATAAGGTGTGTCTTCTGTTACTGGAGACACTATGAAATATTTGAGTGAGATGAGAATAAGAAATCTCACAGTTTCTGCTTTAAAGCTGTTCCTGTTTCTCTGTAACCTCGGCTTATGCTCCATTTACCTTTGGATGGCTTTACTTTGAATAGCAGGTCTGTGTTTTTTCTGCCAGTTTTGACAGAGCATTCCTGCAGTCACTGTTTACATATAATGAACACTGATCTCTAGGATCTAAATGGTGACTGAATGACACTCGTAGGATGTAAAAAAGAACTTGGAAGTGGCACTAACTGGGTCAGACCAATGCCCGGCTACCCAGGTGTTCTATCCCCAAAAGCAGAATCAGGAGATGGTATTTAGGGAGACCATACTATCCTGACCACTTTCTGCAGTACATTCTTTCTGACTTCCCTAGCATCCAGAGCAGTTGTATTAGGGATGTTAGAGTGTAGCCCTGTTTAGCCCTTTCAGTAGCTGCTTATGGATCTTAGTCCATCAAGTTTTTTTGTTTTTTTGTTTTTTTATGATCCTTCCACAGCCCTCTGCATCAGCAAGTTCCAGAAGTTCACTAGGTGCTATGTAAAGAAGTACTTTTACTTCTTTTAAATTGATTTCCTACTGGCTTCAAGTGACTCCTAGATCTAGTATTGCAAAAGTTGTTGAAGAGTTCTTTCAGCTTTTCTACCACCTTTGTGATACTATAAACCTTACTTATAATCCCTCTCTCTGCTTCTCCCTCTTCAAATTGAAAACCCGATCTTTTTTTAGTAGCTCATTCTTTGTTAGAGCAATTGCTCTATCCCTTAGATTGGTTTAGTTGCCTTACTCTGTACATGCATCTCTACATCTCCACATCTGTCTTGAGATGCTGAGGCCAGCACTGTGAAGAGTACTCAGGATTTAAGAGGGATACCACAGATAGTTTCCCTAAGAAGAATCTTTAGTCACACTTCCCCCACAAACCCAGTGTAACTCTGATCCTGAGCCATTGTGCATTTGTAAGCCGTGCTGCTTCCCTCTGTCTTACAGAGTTGGGTGGATGTTACCCTAGGGTGCAGGAGGGTGATCACATGTGCCATATCCTTCAGCTTCCCAATCCAAAAGTGCCAGTCTACCAGCACACAGTGTTAACTCATACAAAATTAAAAAAAAAAAGGTATTGGGATACAGACAGACCAGGAGTGGAATCCATATTGACAAACCTTCTCAAAAATCTACACTACCTGTAGGTAACTAGATCTTCTCTTCTCTTCTCTTCTCTTCTCTTCTCTTCTCTTCTCTTCTCTTCTCTTCTCTTCTCTTCTCTTCTCTTCTCTTCTCTTCTCTTCTCTTCTCCTTTCTCTTCTGTCAGTATATGGCTAACCTTGAACACACGTATCTATAATACTACCTGTTTTTTATAGATCCCATTTGTTCAGGTACATTATTACTATAAGAAAGACATAGTTTTCCAGTAAAGCTACCTCAGGTTGTCATACCAGGGCAGTATCTACATATTCATTGCAGATGGCGTATTACAGAAATAAACTTTCTCACATTTACTCTTTAATAAATATTGAACCATTACTGTTAAAGCAAAGTTCAGATCCATACATCTGATGAACTCAAGGAAACTGTTAGAACATACGTGCCATTAACATAGTCTCTCTTTAGCAGTTTTTTATATTGGTGGATTTACCATTTCTTGGTTAAAACATTTTTCATTCTGGAGTATTTCTAACACCACTTTCTGACAGAAATCAGAAAAAATTGAAGTGTATCTTGTACATCACTACTTTGGACAGCTCTATCTGGAGAAAAATAAATATAGCTGATATAAATTTAAAGAAAAGGGGATGAAACAATCTGAGCTGGAAAAAAGAAGACTGCAAGTTTATTTTATTTCCTTGGTTGTGTAGGAGTCTTGTTAACCAGTATGTAATGCATAGTCATGTAATAAAACATGCTAGACATTAAAAGGCAAAAACCCAGTTCACAGATGTTGTAACGTTATGAGATAATTTTAGGGAGTGAATGGGGTGAAAAGGCTGGATTTGTTAGAGAGGAAAATACCTATGGAGGCCTTTTCTGTGAGCAATACCATGACTTCATTACCATGTCAATTCTGGGAAAAGGCTCTGATTTAACACAGCAGTTGGCTGGATCCATATGGAGCTGATGAACCTCTGAATGAATAGTGAATGGAAAAACTGCTGGAATCTGCCTTCAGCTTTGTTCCCAGGATGACCAATGTAAAAGGCCTAAGAGCAATACTGCACAGATGGTGTAAAGAGGTAAGAAATCTGCAGGGTTTAGTTTACTTTTTCTTATCCTACACTGTTTGGAGTTTTTTTTTTTTTAACCATATTTCAGTTTCTCCAACTCTATTTGAGTAAATGTCTTTACTCACAAAAAAAAAAAAAAAAAAAAAAAAAATTAAAAAAAAAAAAGCAAAGCTTCCGGGAAATGAAATTAAGTCAGAAAACATATGTAGCAGTAAACATTTACATAAAAATACAATTTAAAACGTTGTATTTTATATGGTGTAGAAGTAATTGAAAGCATAATTATGAAATTCTGAATAAAAAAGCTAGTTAAAAGTTTAACAAAGAACTTCGGAATTACTTCTTCAATTCACCCTATGTTGTGGGAATATGCAGATGTTCACATTTACACAGTCATGTATGTCCACTAGGGTTACATGCTTTTATAGTCTGAAGCATCATCACAAGTGCCAATACAGTAAATCAAAAGACTCTCTGGCATTATCTAGTTTCCTTTCTGGCTTTAAAAGTTAGAACAGATGTCACAAGAGAGGACAAAATGGATTTTACCCACCGAGAGGAGCTTTTCTTGCCATCATTAATAGGAGGCTCCTTGAAATGCTAATGTACACAGTTTGTGTTGCCGGGTTTGCATAGAGATGGTGGGAAACAGCTCTGATCCCAACAAAACCTTTTGTTATTAATCAAGAAAATCTGCTCTTCTGAAACAGCAAAGCACTGAAATGGTGTGGCTACTTGCAATGCAGAGATCTCTATAGCAATCTCCAATGAACAAAAATGTAATAAAAACTGTTCAGCAGTTCTACGAGATACGGCACATGTAGCATTTTATTTGTAGTGATTTTGCATACACCTTTTACTTTCCTTTGTCATTTCATCATGGGTATTTACAGTGAAAAGATTATACCATTTCTATAGATTTTTTGAATCTCCACTCTTTAAAATCTTGTTTCATTTCATAGCAAATCTAAGAAGAAAGCTTGGGGCAGAAAGAACTTTGAAAAGCAAGCTTTTATTCGTGAAAAAAATCTATCATGGAGCATGAGTTTCTGTTTGATTTGATGTTAATACCATGTAAGATATTTTTGCTTCATTAGAATATAGGATTATGAGAACTTGTGAGTCGTTTTTGAGTACAAACATACTCTGCAATGTTAGGTCGAGTACGCTCCTCCTGTTGTAAATGGGATTTAATTTTTAGTAGTCTTTAAGAGAAGAGGTTTAGACCCTGACGTTGCTTGGTGACATATGTCCTCTTATATTTAAGAAATACCAGTGCAATTAAATCACAAAGTACTAACTGCTGTCAGACATTATTGCCTTGTATAGGATGCCTCAGCAGAAGCCTTCTTTCCCAAAAGTATTTGAAATATGAATTAAAGCCAAAAATTCAAGGAAAGCCCGAATTAAAATGTAAATTCTTTGCCTGGTATTACTCATCACTGAAATCTCTGGCCCTGTCTTTGATCAGAGTTACATTAAATTACCTATCAATTTATTGTACACCAGTTCCAGAACACATTAATGTGTCTTTTCACAGATTCATTGTGCTGAGACTTCAATATATGGGCACAAGAGAATGAATTAGGGATGAAGCATTAGCTCAGAGTTTAAGCCTCTTTTAATTTCCTTGCCTCTGTGGATCTAAAGCAGATACTTAAAATTTTGCATTGCACTTTAATTTCTATTGTTTTGTGTGGCTTGTTGTTGTGTTTTTTTTGCCATTTTTTAAAATGATGGTAATAAGCAGATAGTAAAAATAAATAAAAATAATTTGTTATAATTCATGCAAGGTGTTTGAGGTGACCATTGTTAGGGGATAATACAGTATACACAGTAAATTTTAAAAGGAGAGTGTTTATTTGTTTGCAGCTTTGCCTGATACAAGTTTGGTAAAGCCAACAGGAAAGAAAGGAGTAGGATGAGGGAATGGGGAGCTTATGTGAAAAAAAGTGAAGTCAAACATCACCGATTCCATCACTGAGGACCTGTTCCCTTTGCAGGAAATACTGTAAGAGGCAAGCAGGGAAAAACAAAGCTGTAAGAACAATTCTGAAGTCAGAAGTGCTTTTGGAATTGTAGGAGGTCTAAAGATGAAGTGACCAAGGCTGTCTCGAGATACTTCCTACTAAAGGATTATCTGTTTTCTAAGTTTTGATATGTAGATTTTTTTTCCCAGTATTCATTTTGCTTTTACATTTACAGTCAAACTTCTGATTTCATGAAATTTCATTTCATTTCAAAGGAGGCTGAAGTGCCCATACCCCTGTACCAAAGGGTCTCCACCACCTTTGCGGCTGAACACAAGACCTCGGTACTCCTCTGAGTGTGGCCAGATTAACTCCTATGAGGCTGCACTGAAAATCCCAGTTCGTAAGAAGGGGGTACTGTTCATCCAAAATAATAAGCAACAACCACAAAAAATCCTAGCGAGAGTGCTTAGTGGGACTTGCTAAGGCTTTTGTCAGGGACTAATGACTTTGACCTCACTGTCCGATCTCTCAGCATAGAGGTAAGGATAAAGACTGTTCTTGGGAAAAATCTTGATTAGGAAGACTGGACTATCCCGTGTCAACAAAAATACCCTACAACAACACCCCCCCCCCCCCCCCTTAATAACACTGACAAAGTAAAGCCATTTCTAAGGCATATTTTCCTATGTAAGACTTTTGTCTACCTGTAAAGTTTCAGTGATTTAACAAAATGAGGGTTTTTTTATATAAGTACTGTACTTAAAATTGCTTCAAAACTTTGCAGGAGCACAAATGTATAGATTTCAACAAGTCTGGAAATCTACATTTCAGCTTGTGTTACTAAATTATGAGCTGAGCTGATATATTGCAGTTTGAAATATATCCGTGAAAGGGTTTTCAGATAACTTGGTTTTTAAACCTGTGTAAATTCTTTGTATGGACACTCAACCTGAAGATTTTAATCAAGGATTAAATGTTAAACTGACTACTTCCCTGTACAGTCCTTGACAAATTTTGTTCTCACTTCCTCTGGTCCTGAGTAACTTCACTAAATTTGAAGTGGTTATTCTAAATTTGTCCCAGCGTAACAGACCAAAATTTATCTTTAAGAGTCTCTTGGAGGAGCACTGTCTTCTCTCGGTGTGTTTAGAGATTTTTGGCCGAGAATCTGGAATAGGTGAGCAGTCCCATTCAGGTGTGAACCCTACCCCTCCTTGTCTCGGTTTTTATATACCTGAAAAATGGGTGTGAATTGACATAAAATAAGATCTCTTCACTTGTTTCTTTGGTAACATTTTACGGCCAGCTTAAATAGGCAAGGTGCAAGAAATCAAGTCCCATTTCCCACAAGCAAATCGCCGTTCCTTGCAGTAAGTATTTATAAGATCAAATTCCTTTTTGTGGAGTAGAAATAATACTTTTAAAAGTCAGGCTGTATATGTAAATTATTTAGGGATAGCTCTTCAGTGGGGTTTCTAAAATGAAGCAAGTATTTATGATAGAGGGCCTTCAGGCTTTAGGAAACCGTATATGGGCAAGTGGCAAAAAGGGTCAATCTTTTTGTATATTTAAAACAGTCTCTGAATTACTTTGAGTCTTGTGTAATTTCTACTTTCTCGGTGTCTTTTTCTTTAAACTTCCATAGTCAGGTAGCACCATGCAAGCTGCATTGAATCCAACACCTAAGATAGCCTTATAAACCCTGCGGACATTAAACTACTGGAAGACAGATTGGGTTGGTAAAAATAAGTGTGCATGTTCTCACAGAACCTGAGAAAATCACACCTTCACTTTGTTAAAAAAATCTGTTTGTGCCACTCCAGTAATCACTTCATAACTGGTGGGAGAGCAGAACATATGTCTCAGAAGTGGTGGAATATGAAAGCCTCTATAACTCTAATCCTGTTTTCTTTTAAGAGAAAAAAAAATGCAACAAAACCCCCCAACCTTTTCAGTATGTCATCTGTAAAATCAATGCCAAGGGTTTGCTGCTTAAAAATCAGAAATGAAATGTAAATTACTCATGAAAGCAAAATGAAACAGAGTTGTAGGTTTGTGGGGTTTTTTTGTTGGTTGTTTGGTTTGGTTTTTTTTTAAACGAGGAGTGTAATGTAGTAGGATGATGCACTAAAATGCCTGCTTGATTCGGGAGCAGAGGATATAAAGAGCCCAATCCCGACCTCCTCGCTCAGGCAAACTGTTCACGTGTAGACAACTTTTACAAAATGCCTTGGCACTACAGCAGTGATGTGATGAATACCCCCTAGTCTGAAAAGGGAGAAACCTCTGAAATTTTGGACTAAGGCTGATCCCTGTCACTTGCTGTTTAGAGGATGCACCCACCTATTACAAAGGTTCTTCTTTGTTCAGCTGTAGCAAGGTACCCTTGTTAGAGCCATTGCCCCTGCATCTGTCTTCTCTTGAAAGAAATGTAGTTTAAAAACATTACCATGGAAGGATAAATACAATCTGTATTTTAGTAGAGTTGGTATTACTCTGCTACTTGAATGTAGAAGGTTGCAGCAGCTGTCACAGTATCAAAAGTGCTATTCTAGAAGCATTTTGATACCTTACCTACCAATTGGTAGCTATGCCATCCTATTCCCTGCTAAGAAAGGCAAGGAATTTGTGACCCAGGAGGGGTTATCTTGTTTATGTGGATATTAGTTTCTATTTCCATTATTCCTTTGTAATTTTTGAATGAAAGTTATTATTTTAATTCCTTGTTACTTGTTTGTTTGTGGCCATAAATTCGTTGATTTCTGCCTCTTTCTCCTTTGTCAGGAAGAAACACTGTGTGCTTCAAATAGCTGGCGATTTGAATAGGAATTTGACTGCATCAGGGCAGCAAGAGTAGGGTTATAAATGCTAAGTCATTTTGTGGCGATTTCTGTCAAATTCCTTGGTTAATCCTTCTGCAGTTTTATTAGCAAGTGAAGTCCTGAAGAAGTAAAGCAGTGTCAAAAAGGCTGTTGTGAATGGCTTTTGTAGCCTTGCTACAGCTAACGAATCCTACGTGCCTGCTGTTCCCAAAGCATTTCTTGGTTAGTTGTTTATGAGGGCTGAAATCACTGCTTTTCAAGTTTACCTTTCGGACTCTGCACCAGTGTGGTAAATATTAGGTAATGGGATATTTACAGAGGGATCATTTTCATAGAGAACGGATGGGACCTGAACATTGATCTGCTAGAAAGAGAGGGAAAAAGAAAGAGGCTTCTGTCATGGAGTTGGGTGGTTAAATGGTCAGTAGTGTGAATACTTTAATGTGTGGCAAGGCTGCTGCTTGCAATAAATGCCGAGAAGAAATAGCAGTCTAATGCTAGAGGCATAAAGAGGAGATGATGGCAATTTAAAGTGTAATCAAGAGGACAAATGGATCCCACTTCAACACCACTGAAACCAGCGTGGTGACAGGTTGTTCCTGGGAGACTTTGGTCAGGCAGTGTCCAAATTAAATGTGAAAATACAAACTAACCACTGACATTAGACATAGGGGTCTCAGGAAGGTTGTTTTTGTCAGAATTCAGTTGCTCCTCCTTACAAACTCCTTCCATCTCCTGCCTTCTCCCATCTTGCTTATCAGTGAGGTCAGAGGATGGGAGATTCCGCCAAGCCTGTGCTAAGCCCCAGGGCTGTTCAGTGACCAAGGAGTTCCCTGAATTACCTTCTGTTTCCAGCTGTGACCTCATCCTTCTGCTGGTTTCATGTAGGTTAACACCGGGCTGTACATCTTCTCTGAAAGGCAGCACCTCCAGCGGTATCTTGTCCTTGGCGCTGTGTGGCTTCGGCTGTGACTCAGACGGTGAATGCCACTGAAGGAGCCACTAGCACCGTAAGCTACACCACCTGCTTTTTATCTTCTTTCCAGCTCTAGACTTTGCTTTTCTGGTACAGGCCAACAAAAAGCCCAGGGATTGAAAAAGTGCTTACTTTTAAAATCATGCTCTGCTAAATAAATCTCTTTCAATTGATACAGGGCACATACCTCTTTGATAGCTTCTCTTGCACAATGAGTGTTAATGGATTCTGTGGAAAATGAGGGCATGCACATTACTGTGTCTATTCATTTCTAGGGAGTTTTTATTCAGGTAAATAAGATTTTGCTACCCACTACTCAGCTTAACCTTTAATAAAAGTAATGCTTGGTATGGCATAATTTCTTAGAATTAAGCCAAAATAGCAGCAAAAAGGATAGGTAGAATAGATTTTGTCACAAGGATTATAGCATTTACATTGTGGTGATGTTTAGTGGTCTAGATGCCAAATCAGATTGTATTATAAAATTCTAGATTAAGAAAACATCGTACCTAGTTCTGTGTGCTGTAATTTTAAGGCAGACCTAGATGAAAAACACTGGCATTTTTTTTTGCTTTAGAATAACTATTATACAGCCTTGCACTCTGATCTTTTCTGTTTCTTTCACTTCACCTTGCCTTTATTCTTACTCAGAATTAAGTCACCAATTCCTGCACCCCTCTCCTATGAAGAGGGCCGGTTCCTTATTTCTCAGAGTGCCATACAGCCCTTCTTTCACCTCTCCCTCCTTTTCAGGTAAATTTTACTTAGCAGTTCATTTCTGTTTAACCTCAGTGGTCTGCAGTACCCTGGAAATCCTCATTAAATGCTAGTGAATAACTTAAAAAAAAAAAAAAAAAAAAAAAAAGCAGAGCTGTTTGTCTTGCTGTGTCTTTACATCTGACCCTTATTGTTTAAGTTGCATGTGAAAAAAGAGTGTCAAGTTGTTGAAAGATGAGTGCACTCCATTATGCTCAAGGCACTGAGAAAATCCCACCGAGGCAGTAACACCAGCCCACGTTGTTCACAATGCTACATTTTAAATGCATATTGGAATAACAATGATAACAAAATGAATTTCCTGCATTTAACATCGCTACAGTTAAGAAAGCGTAATTACACCGAATGCCAGGTTTTCTTTTCAGTGGCAACCTACTTGGCCAATGGTTGCAATGAATCATGTTGTGGCTTGAGAATGGAAATGCACTCCGGCTGCGCACTGGTGCTCCCAGGTCCCTCCAGGCACACGAGTCCAAGCACGGATGTGGGTGGAAGAGGGGCTTTGGAGGAGCGCGGTTACCTACTCTTGCCTCACCTCTTCTGCATTTCCTCTGACTCATGCTGTTGTTTTGAGTGGATTTCCTCTCTGCTCCCCACTTAGTATATATTCGGAAATTCAAACGTATATATGATCATTTTTCTTTGCTTCAGGCTTCTTGGCGAAGGAGGAGATTGTTTCAAGCCCAGCACCACAGTTGCATACTGGGCTTGCAGTCAAAGCAAAAGTCAGGCCTGCAACAGTGGCGGTGGTACTGGAAAAAGAGTTTATTTCGCTAGGGTAAAGGCAAAAACAGAAACAAGAGGATCTCAAATAATGAAAGAAAGCTTAGTGTGCATGAAAACCTGGCATTTTTCTAAAAGACATACTGAGTCAACTGGAAACCAAGTTACTATAGTCTAGAGTTATTTGAATGACATTTGTGAATAGTTTTTTTCCATTAATTGTTGAATAAATGAGTCAGAAACACATTTGCCTCTCTTTGAATAAGCTTTATGTATGGTTGAATACTCTTCTTCAAATACATTATTCATAAATTTTGAGCAATCGGTGAGTAATATATTCAAAATAGTTTTTTCATTATTCAGTCCTCCATCCTATGGACTGTGGATGAAACTTATGACTGTTAAAGTTCTGAATGATTTGATGGATGCTGAGACTTCATCCAGTTAAAAGTCTTTTGAGAACTAAATGTTGCTCTTACTTATGGAACCTTGGTTTTAATATTAAACTTCCCTGTGAATTTGTTGATGTGTATTAAAAAATGATCAGCAATTACTTAGCTAATTCATTTAGGTTATAATTTTAATCTGGGTATGTGAATGCACAGTTAAATTGATTTCTTTAGATTTCCACAACATGATATTTCCTGTCATCTGAAGTCCCAGCTTATGATGAGGAAAATCCTATGACAGTTGTTGAAGAGGGGTCAGTGGCTAGTTTCCAGTTTTGAGGAGTATTTGAGGAGTATTAAAGCTATTCAGGAGTACACCAGCTTTTGCCTTTTTTTTTTTTTTTTTTTTTTAACTGCAGCAATCTTTGAAGGTGTTCAGAGTTTGAGTGTTTTTAACTTCATTGACCAACTAAAAATGGTTTGGATATTTCCAAAATTTTTTAAATTGAGAATTTACTTGCATTTTACAACCAGTTTTGGTAGTTTTCATACGCCAGCTTTTATTTTCCCTGGAAATATGACGTGGGTCTTCACTTCCTGTCTTAAATTTGTATTGTGTAATTCCATGCAATTAAGGCATGGCTGGCGTTATGCCATTGTTCGTGGGTGAAATTATTCCTATGTAAATACTTCATTTTGTGCCGTTAATTGGCAAATGGTATAGAGTGTTTTGGGATCCATCTGGAGAAAAGTTACTGCATATACATATGGTCATTATTACTGTGTTATCTTGTTCCTTTAAGATACACAACTGCTTTATAATTTGCTGAGCTCTGGGAGAGTACTTGGTACATACAGATTGACAAGGAGAAAATGCTTCTGCCCCATGGAGCCTACAGTGGAGTTGGCTGAGTGAGACAAATAGGTATCGAGGTGTGTGAAATGCACCGGTGGAATATTCACATTTCTTATTAATGGAAATTTTAAAATATCTCTTTATTATGATTAAGATGCTTTGTGGGAGAAATGCACTGCAGATGAATGACAAATGAGGAGAAAAATGATTTGGCGAATAACAAAAGAGAGAGTAAAGCCTGAAAGAGGGGCACAGAAAGATGAGAGTGGGAGGATTCATGTGAGGCATTTTAGAAATAGGTTGGAAGGAGAGAGGAGATGTTGGGACACTTGTGCTGTTTGACAGATATGATGGAGGGAAGGGAGTATTAAAGGAAGACAAGTGGGTACAGGACAGAGCAGAGCAGTAATTTTTAGCACTGATTTGTATTGGGAAATACAGGTCACATAACTGTGGAAAATTATGACTACTGGTATCTGGGGATGGAGCAAAGATGGACAGGTGAAGATGAGTTGGTGAAGAATAAAACTGCATAAGGTGTAGTTTCAAGAGTCTATGCAATTCAGGAGATTGGATATCTATTTTGAGAAAAGAGAACTGTTTGAGATGAAAGAAATTAGGAGGTTGATGCTGTGATTTTGTGGGAACAGGTGATGTGAAATTTCCCTGAAAGGGAACTGAGATAAAAGGCTGGGTTTGGATGAGGGTCGCTGATAACGTGGCGACTATTTCAGGAGCTGCCAATTCATTAATTAACTAATTTATTAGTTGGCTTTAAACTCAGTCAGACTTTCTCTAAAGCTGGATGATTCAGACCAGCCTTTTCCTGAGAAGTAAAGTAGGAAAAACCTACTGAAATTTTTTTTAAGGAAAATAATTTTTTTCCTCTGTTGCTTAAAGATGTTGCCAAAATTGAAGTCCCTGATTGATAAGACATTGAGGATTCTGTGTCTTTGCAAGCACATGTGGTAAGAAGGCATCTTAAAAGTAAGATACCAAAAACAAGGCTTGATAGAACTGGGAACCATTCCTGGTTTTCCTTAGGTGTCTCTTGGGGTTTCAGACAAGTCACTGTTTCTGTGTCTCACTTCTTCATACTCAGTGGACATAATAATTTATTTCTAACTTTATTCATCTGGTCAATGTGTTCAAGATATGGGCCCTGGAAGATTTTTGTCTTGGTTTTAGATTACCTCATCAAGACATTGGAATCTCCAGACTTGATTTAGATCTGAAGTGACTGGAGTGATGCTTTTGAATTGTCTTTCTATCCTTATTGGCAAGACATGGATTAAAGGGGGACAGTATTCCAACTGGATACCTCACAGAGATCCCCACATTGTATAAGGTCTATTTAGATCTTAATGTGTCTGTGTTATGCAAAGCGTAAATGGGAATATAGTCTTGGAGTGTTTGAGTCCCACAAGCCTAATTTAACTTCTTTTCATTGCCTGCATATGGAGTCAGGTCTGAAAGCTCTGGATTATGGGTGATCTGAAGTGGATGCTATTCTCTTGAACTGGGGCTCTACACTGGTTGTGATATCCAAGTTAGCCAGGTACGGGTAGAATATGATCCCACATCAAAACAAAAGTGATACTGATGGAGTATGATAACCCAAAGATTCAAAACTAAAAAAGACAGGCTATTGAAATTGTTATCAGATGTTGTGTCTGAAATACCTCCACTTTTCTCTAGAGAGAAGAAGGGCTGGCTGTGGCAGTTGCAGGGTATCAGCTGTCAAACAATCATTTAGCAGCAACCACTGTATAAAGTCTTTTTCTGATGTGAGGGCCCACACAGGAGACATTTTGTAAATCCAGAAAACAGCATCAGTCGTAGCAGTGAACTGTATTTTGTGTAAGTAGGCTGTGTAGATTGATGTGGAAGGCTTAAACAAATGAGAAGAACTGTTTACAGTATGCAGTTAAATTCAGTTAATATTACCATGATTAATGGTAGGGTTTTTATGTATCAGCTCAATGTGAACTAATTCAGCACAATGGTGTCTACCTAATAACAATTAACGTAAATTATTTCCCACTTAAATATCAATTGTAAATCAGTGATTTCCTGCTTCCATGTGTACTTAGTGTCAAGTATTGCACATGGCAATGATTTCTTTTTGTGAAAGATGGACCAAAATGGCTGACAAAAATCATAGGCACAAGGTATACATGAGGTGGCATTCTGGGCTGGAAAACCATCTTCCCATGCTGCGTAGTACATCAACCCTCTTTCCATATGTCTTTGCTTACTAGTGAGGATGAGTAGGTGTTGAAGGAGGAGGCACTACCTGAATCATCTGAGGGAGAAATAAATTGCTTGGGTAGGCAATCGCCCATCATCCTATCTACAGGTAGACAGGTACCCTACTTTTGAAGTGCTTAGGTGGTTCTTGTGTTGAGGAATGTATTTCTTTTGTCTGGCTTTGTCTTCAGTTTCAAAACTCTTTCTCCTAGATGATTACACTCCTAGGAGATCTCTTTGTTTGTCTCAAGGGAGACAGATGCTTTGGCTTGAGCTGGTAATAGTGTTGTTTGGGGGCTGACAAGCTGGGTGAATTTGCAGTGTGGTTGTATACAATACATCCTCTTCAGTCACCAGTGCTGTGTGTGTAACTTCTCAATATGTTCCATCTGTGGTAGCTAACGTGGGTATGGAATTTATGACTGCAAGGATTATAACATACCACAATACAGGAGTGCCTCTTGAGCTAAAATGGTGTTTTTAATCAGTACAGTGAATGTTGTAGTTGATTGACAGATGGCTTTTTCTGTTTTCTGGAATGAATGTATGCTAACTTAATTGTAACAAGGATATCACATCTTGTATAACACCTTTCATGCTAACGGGTATTGCAGAATTTTAAAATCCATGTGCAGGGGACACATCATGCACCATGGAAATGCAACCACCTTGGGTAAAATGCAGGGAATTTAGGTAGAGAGAACGTAATTACCCATGCTGGAATTTGGCCAGCACACTGAGATTAAAACCCCTAATCTTACAAAGAGTACCAGGGGATCTCTAATGACCACAAATGGTCAGATCACAATTTTATGTCTCTGCCTATAATGCTTTACTACATCGAGGGTATTTTCAATTGTGTAGTGCATTCATTATAATTATGTGGCTAATTTTATTCTCATTGTAATTTTCAATAATAAAGTTACAAAAGTGCCACTAAAATATACGAACAAAACGGTATGACACGATGTTATGTTAAATACCTTTTGGGGGCATATTCTGCTCTCATTTGTATTTATCTCTTTCTTTGAAGCCAATGGAATTCCTCCAGATTTGTGCTGGAATAACTGACAACAGAAGTTGTCTTTCCAAGAGAGCATTTTTTTATGCACATATATTGTAGATATGTTTGAAAAGTTAAATATTTATATTCTGTCCAAATATGGGAGAGCCTTTCTTCTTTTATTTTTAAAGCCATAAAATTGTTAACAGACCCATGAAAAAAAAAAAGAATATTACAGTTCTATGTCTGTTGGTTAACCTTCACCACAAAAATTGATCTGTGGGAATTTCTCACAGTGTAACATACTGTATCCAATTCCATAGTTATTACTGTAAACCTATTAGTGCCACCTGGGTTTGCATATCCGCAATGCTGTCCAAGTGAAGACAGATTAGCTCTATCACATGCTATGCCAGAGGAACAGCCTCACGAGGAGTCTGCCCTGGGGGAGAAAAAAAAAAGGGCTCAGACCTTTAATGAGAATACAGTGCTTTATAATAGCATTTGGTGGCCTAGAGATTTTCTGTCAAGTCATTTCAAATTAAATTGGCAGCCTTGCAATGTTCAGCCCATATGAGTTTTTGTGCAGCGTATATTGTTAATGTTAAACCAATTCTCCCGTAAGATCAACACAACGTACAGAGGCAGTGCTTGCATCACCCCCTCTTTTTAAAGGCCGGGCCTGTATAAACTACTGAAAAATGCTTTTTCCAGAGCAAAATTTAACTTTGGGCTGAATTACTCATGTGTAAATTCAGACAATTTATTTGTGAAATTATTTGTAAATATTTCAATGTGTTGTAAAAATTTCTATGTGTTGTAATAATGAAATTAGTACCAGTCTAGGAGTGAACTGAATGACTTTGTTACCAATTAGTGTGACTCCACTCCCACTCCCTCCGGCTGACTCCCACTGAAAGGGTGCAGAATTTGCCCCTGAGAACTCTGTTTATTTCTGATACTTCCAGGACTTTCCTTTTTTAAAATGTAACATTTATGTGATATTTTGGTCCTTCTTGTGTCTGAAAATTTAAAAAGCAGATGATACTTGAAGTTAAATTACTATCATCATGCAGGAATTTTTCTCCTTTAGATTTTCCCACATTTTTCATTCAGGGCTCAGCCTGAAAAACACACATTGGTCTCCTCTTTCTGTGAGTACTGGTAGATTATTTTGGAGGGAGATTGAGGCCCACATCCACAAGAGTACATAAGGACCACATTTGGCAGCATTCAAGGAGAACTGGGCAGCTGGATAGCTAGAAGGATCGCAGCGTGCATTTCCAGTTATGCAAAGTCCTCAGAATACTCACAGGATTTTGAAAGTTCATATGCTCTATTATATTTAATGATAAAGGAAGTAGTTTTGCAATTTCTAAGCACTGAAACTAGCGCAAGATAGTATTAGATGAAAGTTGCTTTCGAGCTGAGCAATAGATTCTATACAGAGGCAGGTCTAACACACTGCAATGAGTGAAGAAAGGGGCTGTGTCTGTGTTTTGAGCTACAGGTTATCTTAGTCTGTTATTGTATTGATATGAGATGAGTAAGATTATTCATGTAACAATAAAAGCAGGTTTTGCTTTTATTAGGGAGCATGCATTTTCCACACTTTTCCTGGAAGGCTACTGAGATCTTCCTTCCCATATTTGATATGTGCACATTTGTAAATCAGAAATGAGTGATTACTTTTGTTAGAATTATCTAAGTAAAACCGAAGCACCACGCTCACAAAAAAAGTTTGTATTTCCCTTTTTATTTAATATAATCATTGTTTTGGGATACAGTCTAATACCGTGATTTCATAATATCCCCTACCCTCTGTATTTTGTTTCCTAATTGAAGGAAAAGTGATGACAGAAAATTTTCCTAATGTGATCACATTCTTATATGTAACTGTAAAAAGAAAAATGCAAATCTTCAAATTAGAGGAGCAGGTCCAATGCATTTGGTAACAGATTTACACTGCCAGAGCAAGGATGTCTTGATCCTGTGTGGTGTAAGCTAATTTCTTTCCTATCTGCTAAATGTGTAGTCTTACTTCAGCACACATACCTTGGTCAGAATTAAGCTCAATTTTCTTAATTTGCAGCACTGGACCAAATTAATCTGTACTGCAATTCCATTGACCTCTTTGGAGTTACTAAATAATTGGATTTGACCTAATGCACTTTTCACTGAGTGCTATCTTGCTTTTCAGGGAGGTTAACACAATAACCATTTTCTATTTCTGCACTCAAACAAGAGCATCCTTTTTTTTTTTTTTTAATTATGACTAGAGAAAGGAGAGAAGACAAAGTGCTGCTGCAAATAGTGATAAAGAACCAAAGGGTATCCAAGATTGCCTTGAAACTTCACTTCATTAGTTAGAAATCAATAGTAAAATTCCTAGTGACATTAGGATGGCAGGGAATTTTCCCACTCTTGCACCTGGTTTGCATTTTGGTCTGAACTCATCCATCAGCATTTCATATAGTGAATCTTGATAACAGAATAAGAGGATGCATGAACATTTCTTTGTGAAGTTCTTGATGTTGCATATATGTCATGATATCAAATGATGATGTATGCATTAAGGTTTAGTACGTGTAGGAAACACTGAAGTTACATAAAATGCACACGTGCGAAGAGTTTTTTGTTTAAGTATTTGAAGATTTGGTGTTTTCAGCAGCAAATTCACACTGGCAGTGTTAGCAAACTTAAGTCTGTGTTTTCTGAGAAATAATTGGTCTAGGAGGACATTATATTGAATAGAATTTTAAAAGCCTAATTTGAAATGTACTTCTGTGTGTCAGAATGAAATACTTAACTGGTCATAAGAGGTATAGTGAAACTTATCATTAAGATTCAAGATATTGGGCCTAATTCTCTACTTTCCTGAAATTTGTATGGTCTAACTTAAACCGTATATAAGACACATGTAAGGTGTTCATTTCCATTTTACAAGCATCAGTGTTTGTACCTGGTGAAGAACCTGGAAATTAATCCCCTAAGAGCAACATGCCTTACGTCTGATGCAACAGAGATTGTGTGTCCACATTAGCATCAGTGTGGACCAGTATCAGCACATCTGCAGAATGGAACTGTTGGTGCTCTGGACCTGGTCCCCCTCTGCACACATTCAGGAGGGTACTTCAGGCTGATGCTAGTCTAGTCCACTGGACTGCATGACAGTATCTGAGTGAGTAAATTGAGGCTCTTGGGAACACATCTTTCTGATTTATCTCTGAGACCACCCTGTGAGCTCACCAATGTGAGCTCAAGTGCAGTAAATGGGGATGATTGGGAGGTTCCACTCAAAGGGGTCCTTGTGATCCCAGATAAAGCATTAACACAGATGCTCCCACATGGAGTGATTTCTGCACGAGAGTTGCTCACTTTAAGTGACTGATTTTAAATCTTAATTTGCTTTTCTTGAGACTTTTTATTTAATTCTTCTGCCATCACTAACCTGTTCAGGAAGAATGTAGGTCTGTCGTTTCTGAGAACATCAATCAAAGGTTTCTACCTCTCTGGCCTTCTTGTAGAAGTGTATCAGCAGGAGCAGATTAACAGTGATGATATGAAATGCAGCTGTGTGATCTGAATGCCCTTACTGAGTAGGCTTTGATTAGCCAGTCAGCAGAGTAGTGTATTTTAAAACATTTTTTTCTCCTTGTGAGGTGTATTGGTATGCCTTGGTTCACTGAACACATCCCTGAACACATCACCCTTGAATATCACAAATATACACACTCTGCACGGATTGCAATGAGGCTTGGGTACTTATATAGATGCAAACCAGGAAGGAACACAAGGTGGAAGATAAATTTGAAATGGCATCTCACTGAGGAGTGGTAATACAACTGAAAAAAAATCCAGTATAGAAACTAGACCAAACACATTGCTGATTATTCCTCAGCAATTCTCCTTTAAAACTTCTGATGGTCTTTAAAACTCTTGTACTAATGTTTCAAAATAAATGTAATTTTACAGAGTGACTTGTCTGGGAATAGAATGAGGTGGAACATCTGTCCTTCTGAACTGTTGGAATTGCTTGGCTGGAGCAAATGCAAGATGAAAAAAAAATAGAGATAAAAAGACAGTTGAAAAAAGAAGACTTGTTAATCTTTTCTCTAAAACACATACTAAACTTTTTGAGTTAAATTTACTCATACTATTTCCTGCTATTTTACACTACTACATCTTCCCACATAACAACTGAGTTAAAAAAGGAAAAAAGTAAAACTGGTTTCATTACTGAGATAACAACATATGCTAGGACAATTGAAAAAGTAATGCATTTTCTGATCACAAAATACAGGGCTTTTTAAATGATGTGAAGAAAAACATTTAATGATTTAGACTCTTGTATCATATTGTCAGCATCCTAGCTAATTATTATGATGATCCTTATTTTGCTCTAAACTGGCATTCTAGAAAACCTGCTGGAATAAACAACCATTAAGCCTTCCATGCCAGCAAGCACTTTTAAGACTAGTAAAAGGTAACATTGTCTTTTTAAAATGTTTTCAGCAGCCAGTAATCTATTTTCATGGTGTTCTGTAAACCCTATTATCAGGGCTACAGATTCCTACACATGACCAGTCTTCAGTAGTGAACAAAAATGGCATCTAAATCCCAAGTGACACTCTTAAGTACTTGGCAGCAGAAGGGCTCTTCTGAGGAAGATTAAGTTAATGGAAGCATTTGGGTAACATCTGCATGACTCTTTGTCCTGGTATGGCCAACTCACACTGCCACAACACGTGACGGAGGATTTCTTCGATTATCACTTAAGAACAAAACTGGCTGAAGTTCCTTTCCAGGCATTTGTCAGATTGTAATGTATGTGTGAGAGTATATATGCAATGTAAACAGAGGCAGTTGTAAAGGGTGGCCCGTACGGACTTCGAAGAGGACTTAATAAAAATCTGATTACTTGTTTAATGAAAAGTAAAAGAACGTGGGGGGAAATTTGTTGTTGTAGCTGCTGTTTATTTGTCTTATTTACAGCAAGATGTACTGTCCTTTCTAATTGAGTGCTGCCGCAGGCACACAGAGCCTCATTAATACAGGCGATTAATGCACTTGCCCTTCACCTCTGTTGACCTGAGATTAAATCTGTTATTTTGTTACAAGTTAGAGGAGTTTATTGGCCTTTCTTTAGCCCTTAGCTGGTGCCTTTCCACCTCGTAAAACCACAGTTTGGCTTAGGTGTTATTTTCTGGTGTGAAAAGACCCAGGGTTGCAGCAGCAGGGAATAGACAGGCCATGGCTGAGGGGTGTCTGCGAAGGGATGTGGGGGACCTCATCCAGGGACTGACTGTGGTGGACTGGTCTCACCTGGCTTTGCAGACTCCTCTTTGAAATCAGGGAGATCTTTGCAACACTAGTTTACACATCTAGCTTGAACAGAAGTTACCTGGTTTCATTTTCCATAGGACTAATACTCAAAAAAGAGGATGGGGAGAACACGAAGGGGTCAATTACACTGGTATTGAACAGCACGATTTATATTTGTGTTGAGATTTGCTGAAGTAGGGACCTGGCAGAGTGTAATGGAAGTCTTAAATTTTTTGAGAAAATTTTATTCTCTGCTAGTTATTCCCACCTTTTCAAGCCTCCTTTCCTGCAAAGCCCAATGCTGCTGTCATCAAGAGGTGATTTTCATTGACAGCTACAGGGGGAACCTGAAGGCCAATGCAAGCTCCATGGAAGTACCTTCTCTTTATTTTGAGAGATGGGTAATGGGAAAATCATCTTGGCTTGCTCTTCCAAGATTTGGAATAAAAGGTGAGAAATTACTGCAAGCTTGAAATGAGATCCAGGCTGTGAAAAGAGAATAAGCTCAGAATTTTTTTTTTTCCCCCATTGAAAAGGAGTGTTTTAGAGGAAATTGGCATTTTCCAGAAGAAAGCCTTGGAAACAGAATTTTAAATTTGTGTATATGAACAGAACACTCAGCATTTTGGGCAGTTATACAGAAAAATAAAACCTGAAGAATATAAACCAGACTGAAATTAAAAAAGAAAAAACCACTTTCAGAGTTTCACAGGAAAGAAAAAAAAAGAATCAAGGCAAAAAGCTTGCTTTGGCCAAGCTCTGCTATCAAGTTACCACTCAGGTCAGAGCACTGGAGAAGTGTAATTCGGATCTACCCGCTGAAATTTACTGTCTTTTTCCTTAGCTTCAAATCCTAACATTACCATAGGAGATGTTGACTAGTTGTTAATAATTTCCAGAAAGTATTAATTTTTCCAAAGTATGTATTCCTAGAACTTCTCCAGATTTTATTTAGGTGAAGGAGGAGTAGTTTTTCACTGCAATTACTTTTTCTTTAATCTCTTTCAAAGGAAAGGCAATGGCAGGCAAAGATTGGTTTTGCCTGCAGATTTCATCTTTGAATGATGTTTTGTTTTTAGGATGTGGTAGATATCCACAGTAGAAGAGCACACTGGTTTCAAATGTGCTTTCCTTTTTGTTGCTGGTTACCAACATCTTGGTGGGTTGGTTTTTTTTTGTTGTTGTTTTTTTAACTTTGTTTTAATTTTTTTTTTATTTCTTCGTAGTGCTGTTGCGCTGGCAGAGACATTTGGAAAGAGACAGTGAGAATCTGCTTCAGGGCAGTGTCAGCCAGCTTAAAGTAAAGAGCTTTGGTTGGGTTAAATTAACCTGCCAGCCTTTGTGATGGGAATGAAGAGGAGCTCTGTGGTGAGGGCAGCTCTTTCAGAGGGATGGTAGCAACCAGCTGAAGGGGGGGACCCTCTAACAGTGGTTTCCTCAACGAGCAATTGACCACCACTTGTGAAGATTTTCTGTGCTTGTACCTAGAAGTTGCTCCCACTAATGACACTGTTTAATGTGTCATCAAATTGCAGTGCTTCTCTGTGCGGTAGGGCTCTGGATCATCACAGGGCCATGGGTTTTTCAATTCAATGTGTAGTGAATTAAGCAGTTTACATTTCTTGAGAACAAAAAGATGAGTAGATGAGTCTTCTTATGAACCAATTTAGTAAAAAAAAAAAATAAAAGTGACCCAGACTCTATTGACAGCAGCTTTTATTTTATAAACTTTACTCAACTTCTGATCCTACTGACCTACCCAGTTTAGCAACTGGACAGAAAGACAGTTAAACCAGACCCTGCTTATCACATTCACAGCAGCGTCAGCACAGAAGCAAAGTGTCTATCTGGGAAAATTAGGCAAGGAGTGAGGCATGAGAATTTGCGGGGCTTGTTGTGAAACCAGGCCCTCTCTCAGGCACAGCCATAGTCCCAGCCCCAGCTCATCATCTGCACTTCTGTGGAGGGAAGTGTAAAATCTCCACTGAGTTTATAGGCCTTTAGTCTGGTGAATGAAATGTAATAATTTATAAGCCCAAACACCATTGTCTGGCACTACTGTGTGCTGGCATTGGCCTGAACGCCTTGTAGATAATCTTAAATGGCTGTTATATAAAAATGCTGAAGACCTGATGTGAGCTAAAGGAAGTTAATTTAAAAAAGCAACACCAACCTTGTTAATGTATCAAAAGCTACCTTAAAGCTGGTGGCTTTCAGTTTCTGATGGAGTATGTTCCTTGGGCTGGATCCTTAGATGCTGCAGACAGTTGTGCCCAAACCAAGCAAGTGACGGTACTTTGCAGCAGCTGAAGCTCTGGGTGCCTGGGGGTGCATATGTGTGTTGTACGTGGTCTGAGTATTTATTGTAGGGCTGGATTGTACGAAGGGGATCTGATGGTGGTGTGCCAAAAGGAGGAAAAAATTCTGGTTCCATGGAGTGCTGTCAAAATCCTGCTTTTGTACTTTGAATCATCAAGGCTCTAGCTTTTAGGCTTGCAGTTGTTTAAAGATGTCATAAATATTTCTGATATTCTGTTAAATGCAGTCTGCTTTGATTACCAAACATTGCTTGAGTATTGCACTCAGGGGGGTAATGATAATATTGATTTACCTACGTATAGTGTGTAGTATATCAATGTTATCAGGCGTGACTTTATTTTAGTAGAAACTTTACAATACAAATCTAATCTGATAGTTTTATATGATCTCTGGCTCTGGATGTTGGAAATAGGTTGCAGCTTGTGTTGTAATGGTTTTGTTTAACATAGCACATGGCTTTTCAAAACCAGTTGAGGGATAACCTTTACTCGGGGTTTTGTTCTTACCCATGAATGGCCGTTTTAATAATGCCTCACAAGAAACTGCTTGAAATGTTTCAGAAACCCATTGCCTTAACTTTGATGTTCTTGTTTCAAGGTCACCTTTTTAGAGACAGTGCACCGTGTCATACTGTCTGAAGGATTCTGGAAAGTTGCTGCTGAACAGGATTCAGAGTTGCTTAGAAGCAGAAAATATCTTCTCTTACCTGCTGTGTGTTGAGAAGCAACTCTGCTGTAACTCCTTTCTTGCTGCTACCCCTTATATACTTGCAAGGGAGAGGAAACGATTGTTATGAGCCCTTCAGCACAGAGACGATCCACAGGGGACTTGGTTAAATGGTGTGGTCTGGGGCCCAGTTTAACTTCATCTTTCCAGCAGTCCCAGAACTCTTCAAAAATGTGGGTGGAGATCCATTACACATGCTTACTATGGTTATTCGCCATGAAAAACAGTATGAACGGCCAACACAGACTCCAGGTGGTGGATCAGCATTAATCATAATAGACCCAGGGGCAGAGGATTGGCAAGATACCACGAGAAATTGGTTGTACATCCATCCCTTTGAACTCCATTTCCTCCCATGGGGGACAGGGGTATGGAGGTAAGTGGCAGTTCCTCCATCTTGTTTCCAGCTATCATAAACCATGATCTGCTGTATGCCCATGCCCTTCTGTCTGCAGGAAAAGGATGCAAGACATAACCCTCTGGTAGAGTAGACTTAGAAATATTTTCTTTTTGAAAGCTTTCATAAAACAAACAAAAAACCAAACAAAACCTGATAGAAACCTATCCTTCAAATTCAGTTGGGTGCAATAGGAGCAGCTTTTAGAGGGATTGCATATTTGTCAGCACACTTGCCTAAAAGACCATCTAGGTGATAAGCCAGGACGATGCATCTTTTTTCCTCTTTCCTTTTTTTTCACCCGTCTCTTGTGTTTATCTCTACTCATCTGAACCAGAAAGGAAAATGGTATGGATGTGGAAGAGAAGCAGGGCTGTTCAATGTGTTTGCACCGTGCTCACAACAGGCCTCTCGTGTGAAATATAAGTGGTGAACCAACTAGCAAGAAAAATTGGGCTTGTGGTTGGCCTTGTGGCCAAGCTCTAGTTGGTGGAGCAGCTGCAGAGGCAGCCGGGGCCAAGCTGGCTGTGAGGAGATGGGGAAGTAGGTGGGCTCTGGCCAGTGCCCATCCCTCCCCCTTCCCTCCACGCAGAGTTGTGCAGGGAGCTCTTTTGCTCAGAGGATGTTAGGGCACAGGAGGTGCCTCCACTGAACCACAGAGAGGAACAGCTACCAGAGTTGCTGAAATAGGGACTGTTAGATGCTGCGAGAGCTTGCTGCACTTCTGGAGGATTTTCTGTGCCTCATCCTCTTTCGCTGGAGCTCTGTCTCCTGTCTTCATCTTCCCACTCCCCGCAGTCCTTTCACTTCATTTTTCCTCCTTGTCTGCTCTGTTTTATTTTCAACTCTTCTGGCCTATTTGTCCTTACATCTTTCCTCATCAGTCCCTTGTTTTTTTTAGTTCCAGACACCCCACTTTATCTAAACCCCGTTAGGAAACCACAGATGGACCTCCTCTGCAGTTGTGTCTATCGCGCAATGTACTGGTTGTGTTACCGCCTTTCATCCAGCCTTCCCTCCATCGTTCTTCCTTTCGGCTCTGAGAGCTCCAGGCGGGGCCTGGCTCCAGCTCTCTGTACAGAGCCTAGCAAGTCCGAAGGGGCTCCGTTCTCAGTAATCCTTAGGCACCGATGTTGTAAGCAGAATTAATAGTAATTTGAGTGGATGCAATTGCCAGTGTGGCCACAGACTTACAATACAACTGTGGGAAAGTAAGTCTTCTGGTCTCTCTGATCACTATCTGTAAAATGATACTTTCCTTCTAGCCTTTAAATAAGAAGACATGGTTAAAAGTAAATTGGATTTTTAAATCTCTTTCACCATGAATAATCTTCTGTGTGGTTAGCAAGACAAGTTAGGTATGCAGCTGGTTTTAAATGGTACTTTTTAGGCTTACCTGTCTGCTTCTCAGGTGTTAGATGATGATTCTGCAGTGTCATGTGCTTGTTTGCAGTTCATGCACCCACATGTGTCCACAAATACATGCACATTTCAGTTCCATTGATGCGCCTACTTTGGAGAATCCCACAGGAAAATTGGAAGAAATAAGCATCTGGAAAAAGACTGTTGCAAGTTTTATAGCCTCCCACCAACTTGTATCTTTTGTACCTGCACAGGTAGAGAAAGTACAACAACAGTGGAGAGACATGTATATATACACAGGTTCACACCACTAGCACCTTTGTAAACTATAAGGCAGCGGTCAGAGCTTACTGCTATTGCATGAGCCCACTCAACAGTGTAACAGATGTGGAAAAACGCCATGAGAGTAGTGCAGTATATGCTATAATTTTACTTGCATAGCTCAAGGAAATACAGTCCATCTTATTAATTATAGATCACAAATATAATCTGATTGAAGGCAGTGTTAAAATATAAGGCATCGCAACAGAACCATGCTAATTTGCGCAGTTGACTGGAAGACCCTTTGTGGCTGAATTAATTTTGCAATTGAGTAGGATAACTTACCCGGCACAACAAAGCTCCTGCATCACAACTTGCAATTATTCAGAGTATTTTGACCACAATATATATATATTTTAGTTATTTACAATACTTAATGGCTTCCCTGTAGTTGTTCAATGGCATCTCTTTTATGAAAATCAAAGTAATTTTATTCATAGAGGCTGAAAGGGGTCAGGCGTATGGAGATGCTGGGCAGCGATGAAGGTAGGAGTCCCTTCTTCTCTCACCTGCACACTGGCTGCTTGCCACTGCGGTCTAACTCAGTCTACTGTCTCATCTCAGAAGTGCTGGAAAAGCCCCTGAAACCAGCACTATAGCTTGCATGGGGACTAGTTAAAACAGAGGCAGATTTCTGTGTATTGCATGGTGTGCAGATAAGTGTGACTCGTACTATGCTATTGTTAATAATTGCTTGATAGTAGCCAAATAATAGATGAAAAGGTGTTTTCTCTGTGAAGTAGGGTTTACAAGGTTGGAAATAAAGTAATCTTAAAGTGAAAATAAAGATCTTTGGTGTCTGACAGGAAGGAAATTTGCTCAAATGAGACAGATAAGGTTTCAGATGACACAGCTTTCAAATATCAAATTGTTTGTCACACAGGTGTTGGTACAGAAAATGCTGATAAATACAAAAACCACCTTACAACCCAGCAACCCAGTGAGCAAGAAAGTCTCCTAAATGTTGTGATATGACTGTCTCAGGGTGGTGAAGTGTCTAGGGGACAAGTCCTGTGAGGATTGACTGGGGGAACTGGGGTTTAATCTGGAGACAAGGAGACCGAGGGGAGACTATTGCTCTCTAAAACTACCTGAGAGGAGGCTGTAGTGGGGTGGAGGTTGGTCTCTTTTCCCAAGTTGCAAGTGATGGGATGAGAGGAAACAGACTCAAGTTGTACCAGAGGAGGTTTAGTTTAGATAATAGGAAAAATTTCTTCACTGAAAGGGTTATCAAGCATTGGAACAGGCTACCCAGGAAAGTAATTGAGTCACGGCCCCTGGAGGTATTTAAAAGACCTGTAGATGTGGTGCCTAGGGACATCATTTAGTGCTGGACTTGGCAGTGTTAGATTAATGGTTGGACTTGATGATCTTAAAGGTCTTTAATAGCCTAAATGATTCCATGATTCTATGTAGTTTCCCTTTCTTGGCCTGATGGATCTGAAATTCTCACTCTCAAGATTATCAGGAAACCATCTGGATTTCCTTTGAGCTCAGCACATGGGATTATACCCTTTTAATTTCTGCCCAGCACTGCTGCATCTCCCCAGTCCCTCTCACCAGTACTCCTGGCAATCCTGCATTTTGTATCTCTTGCCACTCCAGGCAGCCCAGGCATATATGCTTTTGCACATGTGCCAAAGCCAATAGTTTTTGCTGTTTCCAGTATGCTGGTGGTTGAGACTATTTTCTCACTGCTTAACACTTCACTGGCATTTAGCACTGAGGGCTTTGCTGTTCGGTGTGCATCTCCCAGTACACAGCAGGTAGCACAAACTGTTTAAGATGTCCTTCCTCGTGCTGCACAGATGTCTCTTTTTGGAAGGGAATTCCCACCCTCTTCTGCTTTGACCTAGGGCCTATGCCGATACATTTCTCCTCCTTCCACCCACAGGGAAGTCACTGCTTCCCTCAGCATTGGGCTCAGCCTGGTGGTTGCCTTGTGGCCATCACTTTGTCCCAAATTTTGGTTATCTTGACTAAAACAAAAGCTTGTCCACAACTAACCTAAGTGTAAAATAGAAAATAAAGCATGCCTATGCTAATCATTTAAATCTGCAGGCTTAGCTAGGCCCTAAGCCAAGTTAGATCCAGTACTAAGCAAGTTGTTAAAGAGACCATACATACTGACACAATCCATCCATATTTCTGTCTGCACCTCTTCCTCCACCAAGGGACCATCCAACAGGCTGTCCCAGATGGTCTGTGGCATCTGAGCCTCCCCTGTAAAGACCAAAGACTTGAAAGAGATCTGTAAGACTAGGAACAACTCTAAACAAGGTATTTGAGTACAAGTGTGCATGTCATAGACCTCAGGCATGCTACACAGCCCGAACATCAGCTTCTTCTGGGGGCACCACAGAGCAGTGGGGATTTGCGAATTAAACTCATGTCCAGCATAGAAGTTAATACCTTATGTAGCTCGGCTTTTGCATCCCAGAGGAACCTGCTGGTGCTCTTACCTTCTTTCTTGTTAGTATCATGGTTTATATTTTGGGGTGTATGAAGGGGAACAGCCGGTATCTTGTTTTACTGTAGCGTGAGGAAAATCTATTTAAGTGCCTGAGGAAGGAACTGCTGGTTGCAGGTGTTCATGAGAGATGTGTTCCTCTTTGCCCCTGTGCTCCTGGAGGGGAATTCAGCAAAAAGGACCTGCGTGTGGAGCATGGTCCCCGACTTCCCCAAAGCTGTATAAACAGCAGAAATGCTGGTGGGCCCACGGTGCGCCAAGGGGTGTGTCTCCCCTTGTAAAAAAAGAAAAGAGATTTAGATGACAGGGACCATTTATATGTTACCCGGTGAAATTCGCACCCTTTTTTTCCACGGATAGTTTGTGCTGGATGTTCTTGGTTCACATGTAAGGATTCTTTCCATTCCGGACTCATTTACTGAAATTTTAAAGATGATAAGCAGTGAATAACAACAGGTGAAAAATGAATGAATAACAGATAGTAGTCCAGTGTGCTTATCACTAACAGTCTACTGGCATCTCACAGGCTATAATTTGCCCACTTAAGCTGTGACCCGGTAAAACCCTTGAACACATTTAGAAGTGTATGAATAATTCACTAAAAATATTTTTGGTTGCTTTCTTAAAATTAAACATGTCAGTAGTTCCCTGTGAAGATGATGTGTTTACTCCCATGCTTACGGGCACTGCATCAGGCATCACTCTTCCGCATACTCACAGAAACGCTTTATCTCTGGTGAAATATGTCTCCTCCTTTCTTGAGCTGAATGCTTCATTCCTCTCACTCACAGATCTAATACCACAGTGAATTAAATGTATTGATGAATCAGGACTGAAATCTACAGTGAATATGATTGCTTAAAAATAATTCCACCAGATGTAGTTTAGAGATGTCATTTTCTGTGAGCATATATGCTCTATGTATGGGTATATAAACCAGCGTGTGGGAATGCGATGCTATTTAACTCATAAATGGAGAGCAGAATTTTATTGGTCACAGTAAATATTTGCTCAAGGAAAAGGAGCGGAGGTGAGAACAATCCATATGAAAAGAAAGCATGTTAGTACCCAGAACACTGAAAATATTGTTCAAGGACAGTTTATCCTTGTGGAAAATATGACCCCCTGTAAAGCTGCTGAGTCTGTTTGCAGATCTTTTCAAAATAGAGTCCTTGCATTTGCCATTTTAGTTTGTTTTGGCTGTTGGTGTCCAAACTACATTCCTAGCAAATTGCATGAAGTGCTTATTCCATTATTTCTATTGTTATGTTTCTCAATAGAATGTGGTTATCTTGAGCTAGTGTCATGCTTTAGTACATTAGCACTAAAATGCACAGACGATCTTGCAAAGAGAGTAGGGTGGCTGACATTGAACTGGTACCTTGTACCTTGTACCTTGTCTCTGGAGAGTCCTAAACCAGAGGTTGCTTTCAGCTTGAAATGAAGAAAGAGTATTTGCATTTCTTCATAATCTGGTCTAGTCTTGTGAAACCATGACCTGTGCCAGTTCATATACATTCTGCTCAAACTCTGTCCAGGTGCCGGGATTTGCTTGACTGGTCCTAACTGGTTTTTGGATGAGAGGTGTTTTAATCTGCTCTGAATTTATATTTTTCATGGCTTCAGTTTTCACATAATGAGCCAGCTTTATCTGTCATGTGCACAGTTCTGCTTTCTTCATGTCCCAGTTCATAATTTTGTTACATGCCTTTTGTCCATAGAAAATAAAGGAATCGGGGAACTGAAATTGAATTAGACCCAAAACGTGCTTGAGTTTCCTGTTTTTCTTGTATTAAAATACTTTTTCTATTGAGACCCAACATGCGGCAGTTTCCTAACCACAACCACAGGGACTGCGAGAACACGCTGAGTTTTGTCACCGAGCAGAGCGAAAGGGGCAGATCTGGAAGAGGGCTGGGGATGTGCTGCGCAGAGCAGCGCAGGGAAGATGCTGGCAGAAGCCCTGCCAGCTGCCCTGCCGCTGGTGGACAAATGGGTTATTTTTGTGCCTGGACGCTGGCAGTGACTAGGTTTGTGGTTCACCCCTTGTCCAAGTCAGATGTCATCTCTCTCTTTCATCCTCCGTCCCTGCTTTTCTTCCGCTGCCCATTCTTTTCTCTCATCTCATATTTTTCCTATCCTAGCCCACTCCTTCTTTCACTGTGCCTTCATTTTTTCTCCTTCTTTAGTCAAACAGACCTACTGAAATATAAAGCCTGACCTCTCCTAAAGGGGAGGGGAAATCCTTTTTCTTTTTAAATTATGCACCTGCTTAGATGTTTTCAGCATGTAATTACTATAGTAACTACTGGGAACATGGATAGCCCCTTTAATACAACCACTAAAAGCCTTTTGATTTAAAATGATGTCTTCATTTTTATGGCTTTTCTCTGCTTCTCATAGTATCTTTCTGCAAAGACGAAGTGGAGAGACAAAAGAAAGCAGCACAAGAGCTGCCTCCAGCAATATTTCCACAGCCCTATTACTAGGGAGGGCTGCTCACTGAGGTCACTGCTAGGAGAGCTCATTGCTGAGTGCAAAATACATTCAAAAGTTACTTTATTATAAGATTAAAAACTCTATTACAAAAAACAGCAACATCCCTGGGCTTGTGGGAATCAGTTCTGCTGTATTCCAAGACAGGATGTCCCTCTGACACAATTTTTTTTTCTGTGGAAACACTCATAAATTTAACTGGTACTTGGACATGAGCTAGACCCTTTCCAGTTCAGTCCCTTTGAATCCACCCTCTCTCCCTCCTTTGTCCCAAGAAGGAGGTACTTTCTCTCCGAGTCTTACATCTCTTAGTAAACTAAGGGATATTTTAGATATCTTGCTGTTTGTTTTGGACTAAGTGGTGCTGTTTAGGGAGTAATGTTCTCCTCAGTGTGAAAGGGAGGAGTAGAATTTTTAGTTCACATCTCAAGAAAAAAAGATACTTTCACAAAAGATAAAAAGCATTTTTATGCATATGTAAAAGAGAGAGGCCTGCTACAAAATCTGAAGATCTCCCAGTTTAGGGGAGCTTTGATTTGGACATTGATAAAACCCCCTATTCTTAATGGTAATAAGAGGAAAAAAAAAAGCCCCAACAAACACGATTCTCTTAAATTGCAATGATTTTATTTGTATTTAATACAGATTAATTGGATCCTTAATTTAGACACTGATTTGATGATCTACCCAACAATGCAATAAAGGCTGTTCACTATTTATCTGTTAACTCATAGAGAAGACAAGCATAGTGTTACTGAAGTGATTTGCATACTTGCTGAAGTCAAATATTTATACACACATCCCTTTCCCAAGTTTCAGCCCATCATTAAAACTCTGATCTTCTTGCACTAACATTTTGGTTTAAGCTTTACTGCATAGTAAGAGAAAACTTCACTACACTATGAGGCAAAACATCATTATGGTATTGAATAATCATTCTCTGAAGGCACTGAATCATAGAATAGTTTTGACTGGAAGAGACCTTCAGGATCATCAAGGGCAACCTTCCTCCTAGCCCTGTCAAAAACCACTAAACCACGTCCCTAAGCACAACATCTACCTGCCTCTTAAACACCTCCAGGGATGGTGACTCCACTCCCTGGGCAGCCCATTCCAATGCCTGACAACCCTTTCTGGAAAGAAATGCTTCCTAATCTCCAGCCTGAACCTCCCCTGCTTCAACTTCAGGCCATTTCCTCTTGTTCTGTCACTTGTCACCAGGGAGAACAGACCAACTCCCACCTCACTACAGCTTCCCTTCAGGTAGTTGGAGAGGGCAAAAAGGTCTCCCCTCAGCCTTCTTTTCTCAAGGCTAAACAGACCCAGATCTCTCAACCTTTCCTCATAAGACACATGCTCCAAACCCTTTACTAGCTTTGTAGCGCACCTCTGTACCCTCTCCAGCACCTCAACCCCCTTCTTGTAGAGAGGGGCCCAAAACTGGACACAGTATTTGAGGTGCAGCCTCACCAAAGCTGAGTACAGAGGAATGATCCCCTCCCTGCTCCTGCTGACCACACTATTCCTGATCCAGGCCAGGATGCCAGTGGCCTTCTTGGCCACCTGGGTGAATGTAACCTTTAATTAATATTTCATCTATGCTCAGGTTTAGTATCTTGAATAAGCCCTAATAATAGTGCCATCTCACAGCTTTCTAAGGTGTTGTTTTGAGTCTGTTTGCTTGTTTGCAATTATGTCTAAAATTACCTGGTTTAGTTACAAACCTAAGAAAACAAGGAGGAGTGTAATCTACTGGCACACAGAAGTGGGCCCTGCACTGGATATTTTAATGCTCTCTCTCATTATTTTTGCACCATGTCTTCCTTACTAACTTTTGATACATCACTTTCCTCCTTAAAAACCTCAGGATCATGGTTCAATTTGAAGGATGCTCACATCGATTGGACCCGTTGTTATCAGGGCCTTTCTACCAGCACTGTTTTCCCCTGATGCCAAATCTCCCCCCACCTATTCATTCCTCCTGCTTAAGGCCTATTTGACACTCTTGTAATGACCCCTCCTGGGAGATGTACAATTGGATTTTTAGGTTCCAGCACGGCTCCTGCTTTTAAGTGTTTGCTCCTGAGTCAGCACTGTGTGCATGGCTGACTGGAATAGAGTGAAAATTTGAATAATTTCTGTTCCCTTCCCTGGATTGTATTGCTGTTTGGCTGCAGAGAAGAAAAGCACTGCTCAAGTGCTTCAGCAGTCTCAGACTCTCGCATACAATTACCTTTTGGATGCCTAATCTTTCCATGTATCTTGGTACCTAACCAGTTTTGTTAGAACGAACCTGATTTTCACTGAAGCTTTCCAGTTAAATACAATGGATGATGGATTTTTTTATCATGTAGCAGCGCCCCTGACAGACACTACAGGCTCTGCTCCAAGTTGCACTGGGTCATAATATATGCGGCAGCATGAGGCTAAACTTGTGTGCTGATAGAACAATGATCTCATAGCTAGACGCTGGGATAAAATTAGCTTTGGTCAAATTTACATTTTTGAGCAGGGATGACTGCTTGTCCCATGTCCTAAGAAAGGGAAGGTTATTTTGGGGAATCTCTGCATTCCACAAATGCTTCTGGAGTTCAGAATCAACTGATTGGTCTCCTATAAATGGAATGTGGAGGTTAATGTTTCTTCTGCTTTAGCCAACAACGATGGGTTCAGCTCTGCTGTCTAAACTACACGCAGGCTTGTATCCTTACATCATGTGTTGATGATTCTCATTCTGTTGTCTACTTTGGCAGGGAGTGATGCAATCTATCAGAAACTCCAAGCAATTATTTTCTTTTGAGCTGCATACCCTTGGTAATCCTGGTAGCAATTACCCAATGTGAATATTTGGCAAGTAGTTTGTAATACCTGTGGAGAAAGCATATGCAAGCCTGGCTCTGACCTGATTAACTTTCTTAGTTCCCTGACTTTACCAAGCAGTACTGAACACCTAAGGGGAACTAGCATGTTCCCAGGTACCTCTGTCCTGAGCAACATCAGTAAAAGCTAATCATCCCTTCTGGATTTGGATCCCTTTCATCTTGGGCTGGCTACAGCCCAGGTGGGTGCAGCTTCTGGCAACATGCCCTAGAACGTAGGTGTTATTCTCAGAACAAAAGTAGAGGGCTGCCAGATGTCCAGTGTCACCTGCTCTAGGGAAATTTTCTTTCCAAATCTCCAAGTGGATTGTTTCACCAGGTGACTGTGCTTGTTGCGGTCTGCTGATGTGACCATGTGACAAAATGCACTGCTTGCTTCCGTGTTCAAAGGAAGTAAAATTTAACTTGCTCAGTTGTATTTTGCAGCTGCAAAGAAGGAAAAAAATAGAAGTCAGAGTAAAGTACAGGATGGGCCAGCATGTGTCTTATTTCCTGCGTTCTGGCAGCACTCTTGGGGAGGAGGGACACAGCACCCTGGCAGTGACTACGGGACAGATCTTCAAGAGTTCAGGAGCTACACTCAGGAGTGGAAAAAGAGCTAAAGTATTTAGATCATTTAAATCCCTCGGTGACAAAGAGCCTTGAATACAGAAGGCTGTGCTGTTCATTTCATAACAAATCATGTTCATTTCATGGTGTTCCCTTTTCCTGCTTTTCAGAGGTGGCTGTAGATGACCTTAGAATTTTCTAATTCTTTTCCAGCATTTTTTGAAAAAACTTATCCTGTGCTTCCTTGCAGGCTGGCGGACTTAACTGAGATAGATAGAAACATTACTTGAGGGATAACTTTCTGCAACATCACCTTCTTGTTCAGGGCTTCAAACTCACAAAAATATATCTGATGTCACTAATATGAAAGGATCCAGGATGGTTAAGTATGAAAGGATCCAGGATGGTTTAGTATGCCCCTTTCCTCAGCCAATGGCATCTGTCTGATGTGTCCAGTAGCAAAACTGGTTGCTCTTGACTCACCGAAAGGTATAGCTGCGTTGTCAAGGGTGGACATTGACAAGACTTGAACTCATTCTCCCGAGGCTTAGAGGGGTGGTTTAACTATTCATCTCTAGTCAATAAATCTGATAGTCAGAGGCACAGCAAAGAGACACAAGGAGGTTCTTTAATCTTCATGCATCTTCATGGGTGAGGTCAAGTTCTTACCCTATGAGTCACCAGCAGATTTCATCAGGATGAAGAGGTGAACATCAGTTCCCTCATGCTTCTTTGTCAGTTCCCACATATCAGCATTCTTCCTCATCCTGGCATAAGGAAAAAGGATATGACTCGCACTTCACGGGTTTCAGGTAAAACAGAGATTGAATGTTATGACAGTGTTATAAGCAATGGTTCACTTTTCTGCTTAGGGGATCTTGTAACTCCCTCAGATTTTTCCAGGAAAGAGCAAAAAAGGAGGAGGGCAGTGAGGAAAGGAAAAGGTGCTCCCATTTTTTGTGGTGTTATACACATTGCTGAGCTACCAGGTTAGTAAGATCTGCAGGGAGATTGTGGTTAGTGCTGGTGGTTCACTGGGTGCCACTGCATTCCTTGCAGCAGGACTCAGGCCAACAGCATTACACCATCAAGTCTGAGCGATCACCAATAGCACAGATTGCCAACAGCGGAGGAAAACACGACAAAATTTTTGATACCTAGGGAGGATGAGCTGTAGTGACAGTCTAGCTGTTCTGTCCACTGCCGTGACCATCCCCTGGAAAATAAAAGTATCAGCAAGCCTGTCTGCAGTTGTTTCAGCCTGTAACAGAGCGGTTGCTATCAAATGTAATAGAATGTAAATAATCGTGGGGTTTTATGTTGGTTTTTTTGTTTTGTTTTGTTTTTAGAATATAAATTCTCTCAGTCCCTTTCTTCCTACTCATTAGCAACGGGCTATGGGTCATTAGTATCAATAACACAGATCTCTCTCATGCCACACCTAAACTAAATTGTCAATAGGAGGTGTTGTAGAAGATTCACACATCATTCCATCAACTGTAATATCTGTTGGGAAATGCAAAAACACCAGGTGCATAGCTGCTGGTTAGAGTTTCCATTTACTTTACCTGGGGCTTTTCTGTAGCATGCAACAACGTACGTCACACGCAGAAAAAAAGTAGGTGGAAGGTTCTTTCCAAACCACATTGACCGAAAGAATGTGTGTGTCAGGTAAGCTGTATGTTGATGTGCTCATGCGTTCTGCAGTGGGAAGGGTTACCTTGTCAAGGAAATCTTCCTGGTGCAGGTGTGCATCCCAGCAGATTCATTCAGAGACTGAGAGATGAGAATGAGCCCTTCCTTATCTGACATGTACAAACAGCATTTTATCCATTTGTCTCCTAGGACATTTGCTAGCTGTCTCGTTAATCTTTTACTCGAAGTCAGACATATGTATTGATGGAAAAACAAACCATAGACCACAGACCCCCTGCCTTGCATTCCTCACCTCCTCAGAATAACACTCTCCATAGAGCTGTGCAGACACCACTGATATTTCAGTGGGTTTTGTAGCTGCATTTCCTGCTTGCACTTGTAAAGCACCTCTTTCACTGTTTATAAGCTCTTCTTCCTACTTATTATTTGTAGTTGAGTATGTTGAGTAGCTGCCTACTCCCTCCAGTCCATCATGTACATCCCCTTCCTCATTTGCATTTTGCATATATATGATGCATCCTATATCTCTGAAGTTAAGGTGCCTGAGAAATCAGTACTGGAATTTCTTCCTTTTAATACCAAGTCACAGGGTGCTCCATGCAGCCTCTCACTGACCTTCTGGAGGCTTTAAGAGCGCCATTAATTTTACTTTCTTCTAACAGAGCAATGTCAAGGGCAACAAAAATTCAGTCCAGTGCTCAGCTGGGTGAATTGTTTTTTAACTTTATTAACACAAAAGGGAAAAAGAAACTTGTGAGCCAGAGCCAGCAGCACTATATAGAAAGGGAAGTAATTTCAGGAAGAGAAATATCTGTGAAGGTTAATCTCCAGTTATCTTGCCTCTGACTTCATCATCATCTGGTCGCAACAGACTTTGTGAGTTAAACAGAGCTGGGTTAGCTCAGTACTTTAATAAAAGAGCCTGGAGGTGTTGTCTTGGTGGTGTTAAAGAGTGATCTTCTATCTTACCCAAGCAAGCAAATTCTTTTGAATCTTGCATCACTGCATTATCTGAGCCTTTCTTGCATGTCTGCCTTCAAGCCTGCCAGGCTGATTGGCTGGGATTGTTGCCTGAGGTTTTCCAATGCTAATTTTACTTATAATAGTATTTATTTTCTCCAACAAAGCTCTGCATGCTCACATGCTGCATCTCATTTTAAGTGAGGTCAGAAATTCTTTAAATAGTAATTATTTGAAAGGGAAGAATACTCTTCAAGTCCCGTAAGAATATTGTTTATAAATATTTGTGCTTTGCGTCTCTGTAAATGAAAATTACCAAAACAGAACAAGGATTTATTTTCAGTTCTTTTTAATCTCAAAGTTATGCTTTGTACTGTATGATGTGATTGACCCTCGTGGGACTGGATCCAGCCTGAATTCATATCTCACTCAAATCCACATTTGTACATTGTTCAGGGTGTTTGGTCAGGAAGTTTTAGCCTGTCTGTTTCGAATAATCCATACTTCTTGTGCTCAGTCTCAGTAAAATCCCCCCGAACTCTAGGCTTTGTAAGCACTTCTTCATGTGAGAATGTATTCTTCAATAGGAATTTAGGTTTGATAGAGCGATAAACAGCCTCTCTCTCTCCCCTCCTCTCTGCAGTCCTTGCACAAGGGGTTAGGCTCGTAACTTGTTCTGTAGTGCAAATCACCACTTCACTTATTATAAGAAATAAGCTGGATGGACTCTCCTCCAAGAGGTAGTCCAAAGGTTTGTAACAGCTAGTTTATTTGACAGCCCAGGAAAGAGACACACTCTGTTCTGGAAGCCAGTGTTGGTGACAATGTTGTGCCCTTTGCTGCATTGCTTTGCCAGATCCTTCAACACTGGAATAAAAACAAGTGTTTCTACTGGGGTCCTGTAATTCAGTTGTGATTTCAGCTCAGTCCTTAGTCTTCCTATGGACGTCGGTCACAAAGCCACAGACTGCTCTGGTGGTAGCAGTACTAGGGACCTAGTAGGAAATAGCCTTTGTGTAGTGCATTTGGCAGACAAACAGTTAAATGATGAAGTTGTTATTATGGATTTCAGTCCCTAATAATCTGGGACAGATTTCAGTTTGTAAACCCATCCTGAAAAGTGCATAAAGTCCATCTCTAGCCCTGGGTTCACTGAAGACACCGAAGTTCAAAATGTGGGTTAAAGTGAAAATTGCATTCAATATTGTTTTTTGTACAGACTAATTTGTTGGCTGGAAAGCAGTAAAGCTAAAGAGAAAGATGGCTGAAAAGCTATTGAAAGTGCTGTGGCAACTCAACTGTGAACTTCTAAATCCCTGGCAGAGAGACTGCATCCTGTTGCTGTTACTTCTCTTACACTAGGTTGATGGTAAATTCTTTGGGGAGCAGCATCATCGTTTTGTTCTAAATTGTGTCCGTGCTTGGTCCGTGGCCTCCTGGGCTCAAAGTTATTATAATGATACACCTCTGCAAGTGATCTGAGCAGGACAGGTGTGGCTGCTGCTCCTTGAGCGACCCATGGGAGCAACCCCTCATGCCTTTCCTCCCTGTTATTGTCCTTATGGAGGTGCTGGAATGAAAAGAAGCGCCAGTGCGTCTGCCAGCCTGTCCTGCCTGGCTGGGTTTCATTGTTCTTCTCTTAATTTCATCCAGTAATTCATTCAGGGAACAGTAATGCAAAATTTAACATCCTCAGTGATTTCTCACTCTCTTACTAGGCCTTCACGCCCTTGCTGGGGTCAGCATCCTTCAGATATCCACAGCCTACCACAATCTCCTGCCTCCCCCTTCTGTTCCTCCAGCAGCTTGCTGTCCTTCAGCCAGGTTATACATATTTTTTCAATCCTGGTTGTTCATGGTCGCTGAGCACGAGGCTTAGCAGAGAGCTACGCTGCCAGCGCTGCGAGACACCCCAAAGGGAGTTTGGCCGTGGCTCTGCCTGTTTTCACACCTCTCTGCAGATGGGGCCGTGGACCCCGCTCCCCTCCCCGGCGCCCCTGCAGGCGCTTTGCCCGCCTTTGGCCTCCGCTGTCAGAACGGCTTTGGCAACTGCCACTGCTGGATTGCATCACCGTGCACGTCTCCCAGGTGGCTGCAGCTTGAAAACTCGCCTATCTGGTATTAGGTTTGTATCTTGCTTGTCTATCCGGGGTACCGACTTCTGGGCCGCTTTTGTAGATTTAACTGCAGTTTGGGCATAGCAGTGCTAGCATGTGGGCACTACGTCAGCAAGCATAAATCCCGTAGTTGTTCAAGCTTGGACCATGTGTTTGTGGTGTTGGAGGAAATGGAGGTTTGGCGAGCTGAAGGACAGTGGGGATAGGTGACACGGGAAGCAAGGCGAGTGCAGCATCCGCTCGTGTGCCTCAGAAGCTGCTCAAGGGAAGGGAGCAGCGTAACTAACTGGCACCACTGAGGAGATGGCCAGCTTCCCCTCCCATGATTTATATGGGGTTTACAGGGGGGTGTGGCTAAATAGGGTCAGTGGGAAGCAGGCACATACGGTTATGTGGGATTAGTGAGGAGCAGACAGACGGCAGCGCAGGACCAGGCAGGGGAGCCCACACGTGGGACGGCTCAGCCGCAGAGGCAGCTGGCACCGGAGCGCTGATAAGGAGGAGAAACAGATGGCCACGCAAGCCCTTACACACGCCTTCCTGGTAGGCCTGCTGGAGGCTGGTCCACATCCCTTATTCCCCAAACAAAAATAAATCTTTTTCCCTTCCCTTGTTTGAAGAATTCATGTGGCTCATTAAAGTTTACTGCCCTAAACATGCTCTTGAAGTCTTTGCCCAGGTACCTTGCTGCCGCTTGCGAATGACACAGGGTCAGTCCCATTTGTGCCTCTACCGTGCTATTGTGACGTAGTTACAGAGCCCTTCCCTTCCTGCTGCAAGGCTTCACTATGGAAAGAAAAGGGGGAAAAAAAGAAGGAGAAATACATATTATGCAAGGTCCCCCCAAAACAATTCCAGAATTGGCCTCGATACCAAGGGGAGCCTGTAGCAACTTGCAGATGCACAGAAGTTAACATGACAGACTGCTGAGTAAAATTAGTTTAAGAGGTATTCTGTGTCACCGAGGTAAGAGTGGTCCGGTGTGATGTGACAGTTGCTGTGGAAACCCTTTGGCTATATGGCCAAGAGCAGGATACAGCACAGAAGGTAAGTGGAGCCCACGTAGTGCCTAGGTGTAGAAGGCAAAGCTCCAGCGTTCAGCATCCTCTCTCTACTGCAGTTCATCGCTTGCAGGCTTGTGTTATGCAGCTCTGTCTGTTCTCTGTTACTACACAGCCACCATGGGGATGAGGTTTGGAAAAAGCACAGAATGTTTCTAGTAGTGCAGATGTTTTCAATGAATTCACCCTTCAGAACTGAAAGCGAAGGAGGCCTGGAAGGGGAAGAGTGTTTGCAGCGAGAAATATTCAGTTCATCCATATGTAGACCCAACGTGAGCCTGGGAGACACTGAGTGCCCCCTGTGAAGTGACAAGTGCCCTCAGTCTTCACTGAAGTTCTGCTGAAGGCAGTGGGTACGTCTGTGTGGCAGTTGCAGCAATGACTGCTTTTTGGCTCGGTAAATTAGCCTTTGTGGCTGCGCTCTGGCTTCTACAGTATGCACACTTCAGTATCTCTTTAGAGGCTTGTCTGATGAAAAGGGAAAACATTCAGCATCTTGCCAGATCAGGGCCTGCATTTTGAAATATTTTTGTAGGTTAAAATGAAAATGCATATGCATGGGCTTGTTTTTAGGCGAGCTGAGCACTTGTAGCTTGCAGAGTTGGGTGCAAGTTTTAGATGTTCTGAGTCTCCAGAAATCAATCTCAGAACTCTTTTTTTTCCTCGATACCATCCTTATTGCCCTTGCCTCCTTCTCCTCTGCTGTTATATTGTATTTTAGCTATGAAACTCTACTATTTAAACCATTTATGATACTGTTTGTTTGGGAAACAGTATAAAATCTCTCTCTATCTAATTTAGGGCTACTCAGCAGTGTAAACCCCTGGGTGACTTTCACGTGAAATCAATCAACAATAGTGAAATCAAGTGGAAAGGCTGTGAATATCACTCAAATAAGTCACTCAAATCCTCCACCATGGTGCTAACTCATGCAGCAACCTGGAATCTGGCCTGTTTCATGCACTGCAAAACATATGAATACAGATTTTTCCTCTAATATCTGCCAAAAGAAGCCACGTGGCCCAGTCGCCGCAACTTTCATATCTTAGGGTACTGGTAGAGATGAAAAATTTGTGTGAGGACCCTTGCCATGGTAGTATCTCAAATGCTAACCTAATTCTATAGAGTACCACCAGTTTTAATCTTACATGAACAGGCTTTCTGATGTTACAGTATTTCTGCAAATATTTAAGAAGGTGCCAATGTATATACAAAAAAATGGGTATGGTTGTAGGTCTATCTATCTGTACTTTTGATGCTCTCTGTCCTTATGCCCACATCTGTTTCCAAGAATGTCATACCTGGAAAGAATCATTTCAAATTAATTCAATTTGTTTCAAAGCAGCCTAAGCTTCATCCCTCACAAGGGCCACTCAATCATATTACTGCTCCTGTGAAACTCCTAATGGGACACAAAACAAGTAAAAGTAGATTCAGGTGATCTCACATATTAAACATACTAATTGAATTTGGCAGCAAAATGACTTTGTGAATTTCCTTTAATCCTGTTTTTAAATTAGGCCATATGTATTTCGGCTGCAGATTTCATGTGCTCTATTTTCTGTGAACTTCCTTTTAACCATGTCCTGTGGCCAGTTCACATCCAATTGTTTGAAAATCAGTCTTAGGTGATAACTCTGGATGATTAAATATGAAGTGTCTAATTCTGCTTTCAAATCCACCTGTTCCTTTGAAAAGCTTAATGAATATCTCATATGGGAGGTTCAAAGCTGTAGCAATCTGACTGTCTCTACTAAAAACCCAAATGTTATGGATCTCAGTGTTTTATGAGAAACTTTCCCTAGAGGAAAACTAGCTTTAGGAAAGTGAGGATGCTTGCTTTAAATCAGTAGCACTTTTTACATTGCTGCTTTATAGCCTTACCTAAGAGGGAATGCAAGCTTATTTATATAGTTCTGCCGTGACATACTGACTAACAAAGGCTTCCTCTTGAAGTCAACTTCTGTATAGCCTCGATATTTAAGCCACTGTGTAGAAAGTTGGGATTGTGGTCCAAGGAGGTCTGTGTTGTTAGCCAAAATGTTAGTGGTCAGTATTGACTTGGAGAAACAATCAGCCATGATGGGTGCACTCCCCTGTTGTGCACATTTCAACTTCCTGAAGCCAAAGCTCCAGGTGGCATCCAGGACAGATTTTGGTACCTTAATGGACTCTTTTTTAGGAGATGGGAGCAAATTCCCTGTTATTCCTGGGACCTAGGCTACCAGTGGCACTTTGATCTCTCATGCCTCCTGTGGGTATGCTACAGTTTCAATCAATTTTAGTATTTTATCCTAACAATTCCAGTTTGTTCTCAGGTTGTTAGGAGTGTTTTGCACTCTATGCTTTAGAGCATTGTGTGTTATGGCGAAAAAGCTCAGAGGCCATACTGGGCAGAACATCTATTCATGTGATCTAGAAGAGACTGTTCTTGGTAAGCTAGATGGTTCTGGTCATCTTCATTGTGTACTGCACTCTCCTGACTGTACCAGTGACACAAAATATGCAATGAATAATACAATCTATAGCAGCACTGTTTTCACATAATGGATGTGGCAGCAAAATTCTTCCCTGGAGCAGCTTTCCAGAGCATGTGAGCCAACCACACTTCTGGTATAACCTGTTACAAGTTTGTCACATTATATAGAAGTCTATCGGTTCAGCTCAGCAGAAGATTTGACCACCCTTGTTCTGTCAGGAATTTGTAGATGGGAAATTTACCTAGACATACACACAGACATGCAGCAGTGCATGTCCAGAATACATACTCATGTACTCATTAGAGCTCCTGTTTTGCTGGGATGGCAATTTGCATTGTTGAGTGAGCTGTTTGTCAGCACAGTTCTCTTGATCTCTGTGCATTTAGTGACTCCTGCACTGGGCAGTGATGTCAGAGAGCCAGGAAAAGCTGCCAGTGATACAGGTGTTTGTGGGTACGGACATGTGCACATAGCACAGATAAAACAAGTGGCATTGTTGAATAAATGTCCTACCTGCAGAGGTGAGAGGTAGTTGCATTACTCAGGAGTGTGCCGAAATGATTGATGCTAAAAAAGTTATACCACTGCACTCCACACAGTGCACATTAAAGAAGAGCCAAGGCAGGGCATATTAAATTTTATTGAGAGTGGGTTTTGCAACTTTTTAAGAGGCCATGTGCCATGCTTCCTTTTTTAGGATCCAACTACCAAAATTAAAACCAGTAACTCTTTCTAAAAATAACCTGAGAAAAACTTTCCCCTGTGTGAAAATGAAGCATGTTAATGTCCTCATGTGCCTTGGTTTTTCCAACAGAATAGTGCCACGTTGGAAAGCAGTCTGTTCCCTTTGCACTATACGGAATTCTGTGCATCACCTCTTCACCTTGTTGCTGATAGTGTGAGACTGGATGTGACCAGTCGTGGGGTTCCAGCCAGTAACATCTGCAAGGATGGGAGAATGCTCTCTGCTAATGGAGACAGAAGACCCTGACTGAGACAGGCTGTCTGAAGAAGTGAACAGGGTTTGGATCACTAGGCCTGGGGAAGATGCAGTTGTGGGAAGGTGAAGGATTTAAAAGTCAATCAGATACAAATTTATTGCATGGATTTTAATGAGGAATGTGTGCTTTGTGGGCATGGCCATACACGTACTCACTGTTTGCATTCAGTGAGCAAAGACATGTGAAAGGTGTTTGCATAACATGAATGGGAAGTAGGTAGGGTCGTTCTTTCTCACAGTCATGCTCTTTTGTTTATATATATATATAATTTACATTTATTGCAAAATATTATGTACTCAGACTGTGGCATATGTTAGGCTTGCTATTTCACTACTGTATGTAAAATTCTTAGGAATAGATGAGAGAGGAAGTAAAAATAAGTAGGGTCTTGGGGAGGTGATCATTTCCAGTTAAAGGGGCATATAGTTTGCCTAAGCAACAACGAAAGAGAGTATCTTAAAAGATGTTGGAGAATTTCCTCTCTGTGTACTTGGAGACAGAAACAGAAGTGCTATTCAGATTCTTTAAGACTGCACCTTTGTGCCTTCCTCTGCATCTAGAAGGTGCTCTGCCCAATTTAAGCAACTGCAGTTTGAACAGTAGAATAGTGACCATTCCTGTACAACTGGGCCTGTTTGGTGAGGTCTAGTAGGTGGTGAATGAAGAGGGAAGCTCCTTTGCTGCTGCTGGCTGGAACCAAAATGTGAAAACACGGGTGGAAAGGGCAACTCGATGTGAACTAATACCTTCCCCATCTTTTAAAATCTCCAAGTCTACATTTTAGAGACTGTCTCCTGATAAAATTGTGGGATATATACTGTGAGTGCAGGCAGGAAGCTTAATGCCTTCTGGAAGAGACAATGAGTGAAGGCTGCAGCGAACACCAGAACAGCCTTTCCTTTCCTCAGCCCACTCTGCCCAAATGAGCACTTTCTCTGCAACCACTGGTAGAGTAATAAATAATCTTCATCTAAAACATCTCCTGTTGTAGTAGCCTTTATTGTATTGGCAGTAAGTGCATTACAAGCCAGTGCTATACCCGTAGTTTTGTACTGATAAAAACATGGTCAAGCCAAATGCAGAAAATAGTGTTTTAAAATGTGTTCTGAAATGCTTTCTTGCAGTGCTAAAAACAGTTTACAGGAGATGTTGAAAACAAAGTGCAAGATGTAGATACCATGTGTTTGCTTTTTCAGACTGGGGTAATGCCTAGGAAAATCTTTGCTTTCAAAATGTGCTTTAAATTGAGGGCCAAATTCACTGCTGCATAGTTGCACAAGATTCCAACAGAGCAAATGGAGCTGGACCCGTTTGCACCAGCAGTTGGTGTGATCTCAAGCTAAACTCAGTGCATCTGTCTGGCGTCAGTGGGACATTTGAACTGCTCTAGGAGCTAGAGCCAGGTCCCCACAGGGGCCACAGCTTCTCAGGGTTCTCTTTTTGTTCATCTAAGCCACTTCTGCCCATTTCAGAAACTGTGGCCAATTAGCTGTGAAAACAGATGTGCCTGTGATATGTCTCTTCCTCTAAAGGTTACAGCCCAGATCGTTCTTGGTGCTTGCAAGGCAAAAGGGCAGGAGGTGGAGGAGAGGGGAAGGAGCAAGAAACCCTTGCTGGTGGATTTGCACATCCACTGAGACACAAATATGGGGCCTGAGAAGGAATCAGACTTTTTTCCAGTCACAGCCCTTGCAGCAGGGATGTTGAGGGGAAGGCCGGGGGAATGTCAGGGTGTTTTTAATTCCCCAAATCTCTGTACCCATGAGCCCAAGGAAGACAGGCACACAAACAGCAATGCAATTTCTTGGTTTTCACTTCAGTGTCCTCCCTTGCATGTGGAGTTTTGGGGGTTAACCTAAGCCTTGAGAAGCAAGTCACCCTGGCTTTCTTCAAGCAGAAGATGTCAGCTGGCAGAGTACTAGGATGTGTGCTGGGAAGGGCTGTGTTGCCTGCAGTGCTGTGCCTCCATCATGTCCAGAGAGCCCCTCTGCTTGGGCTGCTGCACAGCGTGAAAACTTGCCGTAGGGTCTGCTCTCGGGGGATCTTTCTGGTGTTCTTTGGGGGTGCTCCTTGCTGACCCCCGGGCAGTTCAGCTGGCTCCTTGGGAGAGCCAGCCTCTCAGAGCCTTGGAGCTGACTGTCATTCCTCCCCTGTCACCACCTCTTTCACTCTGTGTGTGGCATCAGAGCAGCCAGCAGGATGTAACTATAGACTGGGGCTATTTGGGGCTGTTGTTGTTGCTGACCAATATGTACAGCAGGTTGACTCACGAAGGAGCAGGTTGTTTGTTTTTTTTTTTTTCAAGTGCAGTTTTTCAGGCTCAAGGTTTTACACCATAGTGGACAGGGAGTGCTGTTTAACTAGAAAAGCTGCTTTAAGAGAAAGTTTGCTCATTTTGTTTTATGGTGGGAGAAGATTATTCTTTTGCATGAAATATGATGGGAAGGCCAGAATGCCCCTGCCAGGGCAGTGGTGTGAGGTGCTGTGAGCGAGGAGAGTTGGGCCTCGGGCACTTCCACACTGCGAGGGCTGGTGAAGCTTTGGATCCCCTCCTGACTGCAGATCTTCACAGCAGCATTCCTTGTGTGACAAGCCTTTTTCACATTTCCCCATTCAGCTGATTGTGGGTGCTGTGCTATTTTAAACCCACATGGAAGTATGTTTTTAGGACCATCTGCTACCGGCCCTAACCCAGATGATACAGTTAGAGCCTGCCCACAGCATCCTCCCCTCCTTCAGACAGTTCCAGGAACAAGCGGTGAGTCAGTCCCGCAGCTGAACTCATATTTAGCTAACCCTGATATCCTGCCTATCAGAGTGAAATGCACAACGGCCTTCCCAGGTGCAAAGCCTTGTTGTTTCCATTAGCTAGAGGACGCTTGGAATTTAAAAAAAAAAAACCCAGCACCAAAGCAAACATCACGTTAGTGCTTTGAGTCCTGTCATTCTGCAGAGTGAGGAGGGAAAAGCCACTCGTCACCATGCAGCAGCTTGCCCCTCTTGCTTTTGCTTGGAGGCTGAAGGGCAGTTTGTGCCCTTGGCTGCCCGGCAGGCTCGTAGGCCTCCCCGTGTCGTTAGCTGCCGTCATGCTGCCGAAGCAGCAGCTCTCCCTCGTGCCGAAATGTCTGCACAGCTGGAGCGTAGTTCATTTTTCCTCCAGGCGCTGGGCATGATTGAAAGCTTCTCCTCGAGTGGTCTGAAGGCCAGTGTTGCCCGTCAGGGTCCCTGCCTTCTCTCTTAGAGCAAATGTTGTTAAACACACACCTGTGGATCTGGATGAGGCTCTTCTCCTCCACCTTAGGAGCATCCTGAGCCCAAAATAAAGTCTCAGCCAATGGATCATCGGAAATACCTTCTCAGAGAGCTGCATGACTAAGAACCGATGTTTATAAGCCATTACTCGGTGTATTTTAAACGCCTGCTCTTTGATCCCTGTATGATCCAGCAGCCGCTTTCTGGCCTTTTGGCAAAACCAGCAAAACGTGCCCTACTCTGTCATCACATTTCTCCTGGATCCACTTAGCACACTGCACCGTTTGCCACCCAGCAGGTTAATGACCCCTAATTACCTTCTTCATATAATGAGGAAAGCTCAATATCTCCACAGCGTACACGTTAGCATCCAGCCTGGGCACAGCCTGCCAATGTTAAATGATACCTGAGGCCCTGTCCTGCTCCCACTGAAGTGGCGGTAAATCCCCCACCACCTCTGCACAGCCATCAACTTCCCACTTCTGTCGTGCAGAGAAAAAAAACCCCGATGCTGCTGGCAGCGGTACCTGCAAAATGACTGTGGAACCTGAGTGTTGATTTATTTGGGCTATGCAGTATTTGTGTGCTTCCATGTATGCACAGATCAGGCCTGGCTCTGAGGAGCTTGTGCTGGTGTCCTGTTTCAATCAATTCTGATTTAAATAAGCATCATGAACCTAATTATTTAGTGCTACTCACATGACACTGAATTTGCTACGGTACCCTTGAGACAGGCAGGCTTTATCCTGCTTAACAGAAACATCCGCAGCTGTACCACACTCTGCTTCGGGCTCCTTGGAGTTACTTCATTGTCGCCTGACAGCTGTGTCCCCTGACCATTATCTGGTGGCCGCATACTTCAATAGCGGACTGTATGTACTCTATGCACTAGACTACAGTGTGACCTGACAGCTTGGCTTCCTCTCCCAGAGTATATCTTCTGCTACTCTTTAGCATCCTACAGTTTATCTGTGGTCAGCTTTCTTACCCATTTCCTGCCAGCTGCTACTGGTCTTTTAGTCAGCTCTGCCATGCATACAGGCAATGGTGAGCTTTCTGAGCCTTTCACTGCTTTATTTTTTTGGACGTAGGCTTTGCAAAGGCTGCTCTGCAGTTTTCTATACAGGATTTCTTTGTATATAGAGTCATGGCAATTAAAGAGTGTTACGCTAAGAAATATGCCTCCTGTTTATGACATGGCATTAATTGTATTTCAGTTCTTGCATTGTTGCAGTGTTACAGTTGAGGCTTGACAAGCACAAAATTGTTTCTAGTAACAATTCTAACTCATTGCCTCAGCACAAGGATCCTAGTGTTTCGTATCCTTCTTTCCTCTTTTGCCGAGTTGTCCCACAGCGATGTTAAAGCAGCTGAGGGCACAAGTCCCTGCTCTGGATCCAGAATTTGATATTTTACAGGGTGATAATTCCTTTGCCTAAGCCTTTTGTAAAATTGCTACTTCTCCAAGCTGTGGTCACAGCTTGGCACTGGTGGCACTGAAGCGTGGTTCACATGCTGAGCTCAGTTTGGAGGCATCCCCATTGCTGCAGCAGAGTGCAGAAGCTGCGGGGGGTCAGTTGTCAGTGGATGTGTCCCTTGCTCATATTGCTTCTGTCAGGTCAGGTTTTAGGTTTACTGTGGGAGCTATTTTGGAAAGCACACACTCTGGGGGAACTAGGTATTTGGAATTCAGGGATATTAAGTGAGGGCTTTCTCTCTATTCTGACTTCCCCTGGGAGGTGGGAGCTCCCTTCCTGGGAGTGCCCCACAGTCAGCCTCAAATGAGGTAAGTGTTCAGTGGGGCAGAAATCTGGGCCTCCAGCCTACCCCCCAAAAATGGCTTTGAAACAGTGAAAGGAGAAGAGCTCAAAGCCATGACCCAAGAATTTCCTTATTTATTTGTTTGTTCAAGAAAAAAGAAACAACTTTAAACCTTTATGAGATTTATGAGTCAGCATGTAATAGAGCCTGTCCTAGGCAGTGTGGAAACCCCTGTTACTTCTTGTATGCAAAGTCCTGATGCGTACCATCAGTAGCTGCATCCTCTGTGAGTAAGCATAGAGAGATCATGGATAAGAACACGGATAAGGTCGTGACCATGTCCTGTGCAACCATGCAGGCTAACTGCGTGCTTGAAAGCAGGAGTGCTCAGGCCAAAGGCTGAGGTAGACCACATGGAAAATCAAGGGCAAGAAGAAATTGTGCTCACACAGCAGAGTTCACTGCTAAGCTTCAGGAGCAGGAATGAGCGTTCATGGCAGTTACTCAAATGAGAAGCAATGGAGAGAAGTCTTCCTGCCATCCAAATGGTAGGAGGGATTGCTTCCATGCTTTCCCATTCTGCATTCATTCTGAAATCTAATGACGATAGCTGGGGGTGAGGGTTGTGTTCTTGTTCTGAAACACCTTTAGGAGGAGCCTGTCAATCTCAGCAATATATTGAGGAGGCCTGGAGAGGTTTGTCTCACTATCCTAGAATTACCATGTGTGAATACTCTGTGTTCAACATTCACCATTGTTTTCTGCTTCTCTCCTTGGTCACTTTAGTAGACATACCTAGGAAAAATCCAGTCCAGCTGAGCACCACAGAATGCTAAAATGGAAATTACTTGTTAGATTTTTCTGTGGCTGCTGAAGGGTCTCCTGCCGTGTATTGAGGGAGTTACAGGTTTTAAGGCATTGATGTATTTGGCTTACTAAATCTCAGCTTCTAGTGAATCCACTTGTCCCAGTGATACAGATCTGCCAGGGTAACTATTCATCTCTCCATTATTTACCACCCCAGCGGTTTTTTAATCAGATCTAGCTTTCAATAGCAACGTTTTTTTCATTTTCTCCAGGTAATTTGCTAAGTATAGTGAGCAGTGCTGGGCTAAGAAGAGGTTTCTGTGGGATCCCATTAGACATCTTCTGAAGATGAGGATGATTCAGTTAGGATTGGCTTTTTGAGCACTATTGGCTTACCAGCTTTTAATTGACTTAATGTGAGGTACATTGATTCTGGATAGTGGTAATTATTTTAATCAGACTGCTGTGTGCAACTGTGTTAATGCCTTACAGATGCTGAAACCCACAACAGAGGCACAGCTACCTTTATCAGGTAAACTTGCAATTTCACTAAAAAGCAACACCAAACTCATTTGACAAGACCCTTCCACAAAACCATGCTGGTGACTGTTATTTACTCTGCCATCTTTTAAGCCTTGTTCAACTCTGACCCACATGAGCCTTTCTGAGTGGGATGAAGCTGCAATGCAAATGAGACATTAGACATGGGGACAGAGTGGACTTGCTGATCCATGCCATCTCCAGGCCAGGAGCTGTACTGTGTAGTACTAGTTGGGAAAAAAAAAAAACCCAAAACAAACCCAGACTGCTACCTTGTTAACCCTTCTCCATCAATCCACTTGATTCCATAATCAATGTTAGGCTAACCAGCCTGTGATTCCCCAGGATGCTTGTGCCCTCTCTAAACAGTGATGCCTTATGAGCTTTAAGCCAGTCTACTGGAAGTTCTCCAGTGGTCTAGGAGACGCAAAAAAATCAATACAAACATTTTTTGAGAACTCTTTAGCCGTTTCTTTAATATGCTGGGGTGCAACTTACTGAGTGCTGCTGATTAAAAAATGTCCGGCTTTGATAGCTGCTGTTTAACTTTCCCTGAAGTAACTGATGGAATAGAAAGTGTTTCCTTATCACTGTGAGATAAGAATACATCATCCTGCTACTTTCCAAATACAAACCTGAAATATTTATTGAATACTTCTGCTTTTATGAATCATGACTGACAATGTTGAGATTCCTATCTAGCTGTGGAGCTATCCCATTGTTAGGATTTTGTTTGTTCCTGATACATTTAAACAGTTCCTCTTTATTGTTCTTACTGGCTGCAGATTTGTGTGTTGGTGCCTTTAATTTCCTATTGTAATTTCCTCACTGCTGATATATGTACACCCACACTGTCAAATCCAGATGCAAGTCTGAATCCAAACCACTAAAGTTTTAATGAATCTGGACCCCTTTTTTTTTCGTCTTGACTCAGTACAAACAAGTGGCTATAAAGCTTGGACTGAATTGTAATTTCTGAATTTCAGATCCCTTTCCTTCAAATCCAGAAGAGCTGACATGTTTCAAAACCACGTCTTATTCAGTGACTTTCAGTCTTTTAGCATCAAGGTTAGAAAAAAATAGCCCACTCATTTAATTCATCTGAACCAGGAATGAATTGGTTTGCACTACAACAAAAGTATCTGGATTATGTGTTAGGTGGTGATTATGGACAAAGGTAACTGGTGCATGGGGCTTAAACCTGCTGCAGAGCTGACTGGAGTAACTAGAGGGTTTCTGCATGTAGGGAGCAGCTATTGAGTACGTAGGCAAAACCCTCACACTTCGGTCCAGGTGCTGCTGTGGTTTGTATAGATACGGCAAGATGGGAAATAATGGGACAGTGGGGAATAATGAATTCCTTGTAATGGATCAGAGCTGAAGCTGTGCACGTTACCTCTCTGTCCCGGCTGAGCACTCACAGCAGTGCTCAGCCCTGGGTGTGTGGCTGGGAGGGCAAGCCTCAGTGCTGCTCTGCTTTGAGATTGGAGGTGGGTGACAGTGGCATCTGGAGACATTGGGTGGGATCAGGGGGGCTTTCTCGTTGCTTCCTCCCTGCTTCTGGAGGGAATATGAGTTGGTTTTCACCCTTCTTGTTGCTGCCTCTGAACTAGTGTGCTGCTGTCCGCTGCAGTTGTGTGTGGAATGTTTTGCCCCAAGGGGCTTAGAAAAACCCTTCTAGGTAACAGCAGGTGAGTTGTTATTTTTGATTGCAACTGGGTGACCATTTATTGACTTTTCAGCTGGGTAAAGTTATTTAGAAAGTTATGCAGCTGGAAGAATGCTGCAAGCCTGGCTTAAAACTCTCCTCTCTTTCCCAGTAATAGACTTTGATTTGCCGTAGTTCATTTCCCTCTGAAGTCTGCTTTTTGTAGATAACATAAAGCACTTGGCATAGTGGTTGATAACTGAATGTATGAAGCATGACATTTTCCTAGATACAGTATGCCTTATGAACACTTGTCTTTTGTATCAGAACCCATAAACAAGAGTTGACTGAGGGCAAATAGCTTGCTCAGGTCCTTCAGAGGCAGGGAGTGAGAGTCAGTGCTGAGGGGACTGTGATGTGGTCACAGCTGCTTGAGGAGGACATGTGGCAAGAGAAGGCAAAGCCCAAGGGCAAAGGATCCCTTTGAGGCAGCTGGTAGCAGGTGAGGTGCCTCATGCTATGGACAGAAAAAAAGTCTTTTGGAAACTTAATTTCCTCTTGTTTTTCTGCCCAGTGATTAAAACACTGACATGTTTTTCTGTCTCTGGAGCACAACAGTCCACCTCTTGTCCCACCTCCTCCAGACCAATGAAACCTCAGAAACTGGCATTAAGGACCAGGACAGCCCTGCTGGGTTTTGTCCTGGACAGCCATGTGGGGGTAGATGATGGTGCCCATGCCAAGCCCTCCGGTGAAGCAGTTAACCTCTTGGTTTCTCCCTCACTGCCTATGAAGAGCAGCTAAAAATAGTAGCCAATGTTACAGAGTTCTGGGAAACTTAATTCCTTAGTTTGAATAAAGGATGGAGCTCGGTGGCTGGAAAGCAGTCTGTGCTGTAAGATGGAGCATTATGTATACCAGAGAATATGCAGAAATGTGTAGTATGTTTTAAAAGTAATGAAGCTTCACACCTTCAGCTTTGCTATTAAAGCTTTGCCGAGAGCTGGATTCACACTGCTGCGCTGCTGAGAGTTATTAACGGTGCATGTGAATGGAGGGGAAATGACTGCCCTTCTCCTTGACAGCCCTGAAGATTTTACAGCACAGCCTGGCTCCAGCCAATGCAGGACTCATCCAGAAAGGTAAAGGAGAGAGAAACTGGTTGTGTCATGAAAGGCAGCTAAACGGATATGGGAATTGCATAACTTTGGTGAATCAAAGATACTTGGGGTTGGATTTTCAAGCCTCCTTTCCTAAACTGTGAATGCAGGCTGCAGGCAAGTATAGGCCAGAGACAACTCGAAGAAATGCTGACTTGCTCATGAAAATGCAGATTTTACAGTTGAGTGTAAGAACGTTCACATAGCCAGTAAGAAACTGTGAACTCTTTCCCTTGATGCAGACTGAGCTTAGCCATCTTCGGTTCAGGCTCAGTTTTAAGGGAAAGTAAGCTAATTACTGATTCTGAATGAGAATCAGGCATCCGTTTGCATTGAGTTTTTGCATTCTGTTTCAGCCATACATTTACGAGATATCCAGAGGCACAGAAACTGAAACTGAAGAAAATATTTGTGGGATTCCACAGAGACGGAAGCTGCCACTGGTTTGCACGTGTGAATTTTGCCAGTGCATTTTGGTGGCATACAATGAAAGTCTGGTTCTTGCTCATAATGAAAGTTGAACCTAAAATTGGCCATATTCAAACTGCAAATGCCCAGTGAGCTGGAATGTGGGGGCTTAAGGCAGAAGAGACGGGCAACATCAGGTAAAGATGCTGTTGTATTTATTTTAGTGCTTAGACTTGATTAGAGTTGTGTGAAAATGATTAGCTGAAAGGATTCCGAGTAAACCAATTTAAAATGTAATTATGAAGGGCTCAAGATAGTGTATGTGTGTGTAATTATTTTTCTTGCCCATGTGCACTGTACTCGGTGATTTTGTTCTGCAGCAAGTAGAAGGGGGAGGAAGGAGGGTCCAGGGGAATAGCTGCACGGGGAGCGGCCACTGCTGATGGGCTGCTTGTGCTGGGTTTATCCTGTGATCTGAAGGGGCTCTTTTAGCTGTGCCTGAGCTAGCACTAAGCTTAGTGTCAAACCTGGTGTAGCCATAGCAATGTATAGTTGTGTTTCAGCTGCTTGGAGCTGGGGACAAACAGCCAGGCAGGAGGTCACAGCAAGTTCTGTGCTGTTCTCCTGGGAAACTTCCAGACTATGCCACTGTGAGGTCATACAAAACCAGCTTGGGTCTGCCTATGGAAAGATGAAGCATAGCCTGGGGCAAGACCATTGACGTTCTGGCTAGCGGCATTTCAAGGTTGTCCGTACCACCCTGGTGACTTGCAGAGGAGAGTAAGCCCCATCCAGTCGGCAAGTTGTCACAGGCCAACTCGCATCCATGCTCTTGGGAGTGAAGTTACTCCAGGAGTGGCTCATAGTGTCCACACCAGAGCTGCATCCATGGGGAGTGGGTGTGTGAGTTGGGGTACTTGTCTCCCTTGACTCTGCTTTGTTCTCCTGCCAGACACTGGCCTGGGGCCGGAGCCTTCGGTGAGCAGAGCAGTGCAGCACTGACACTGTGCACATCTAGGAGCTGTGCAGAAGAAGCCACACGGACCGTGTGGAGGCACCTTTTTGAGGCTATTATGTCTGGGCTTTCCTCCAGCTGTTTTTCTTCAGTACTCTCATATTACTGAAAGCACAAAAGGTCAGGAAATGTTTCTAGCATCCTTCTTAGGTTACACGGGGAAGACAGTGAGGGAGAGAAAGGAGAGCAGAATTCACTGGTGGAAGATGGGCAGTAACAGGGAAGTCAGTAAGGGGAAGTCAGGAGTGCTAAAATGCATTTTATCATCAGTGGTGAAGGGGCGTGATACCACATGAATGTGCCTGAGTTAGGTAGCGAGCTGTGCATAGAGGCACATTCAGGACAGAAAGTGAAAGGACACGCTCTGGCTGACTCATGCACTCATCCATAGGGTGAAAGTTATCCTTTCTGCAGCAGACACAGCCATAGATGGGCAGCTACTGTGCCACACATGACTCACCTTCATCTTACATGGGAACAGGGGTCAGGAAGGAGCCTCCTGGGGCAGCGTGCTCAACCTTGGCCATTGCTTCCTGTAATTCCTCATCAAGCACAATCTTAAAAAATAAAAAAGCAGCATTGTGCCCATGTTGTTTCGTTGTTTCCTTATGCTCTCTGTATGCCTGCTTTCTGTTACTGGCCTTAATTGGGTTGTTAGCTGCTTGGGGCAGCAGTGCTCTTCTTGTCCTCTTGTCATTTGCTGCAGTGGGCCAGTATCACGCACACCATCACGTCAGCACTTCAGACACATCTGCTGACATTTTTTGGACATGGGCGGCAAGATAGAGATGTTTCACTGGGACAGGCACATTTTCACAGCAGGAAACCCGTGTTTCTGTTTTGTCCTTTGATCAGTAGGTGCTGGTGTGTGTCTGAGGTTCCTGGTGATTTTTCAGCACAAACAACTAATCTTTTTCCTACTTAATCATTCAGTCGGCACCAATGTGTGCCTCTGAGTAATGGCCTAAAGACCAGAACTTCTAGCCAGGTCTTGCATTTTGCTAAAACCACAAATCAAACTTTGAAAAATTGGTGCAATAAGAAATAAAACTTCCCAATAAAGAGAAAAGAATATTTCAGCTGCTGTCATCTTAACTCTTAATACCTTCTTGCAGGAAAGAACTATTTTTAGAAGATGGCGAGGGAAATGAAAAGGGGTAGCAGTGCCTACAGCTGATAACACTGACCTGTTTTCCTGGCATTCCTCCAAATGCAAGGCCAGCTTTGCTTGAAATATAGGTGATTCATCAGCTGAATTGCAAGCAGATAGTGTGGTGCAGAAGCACAGTCATAGACATGTTATTATTTCAATAACCTGAGTTTTAGCTGTTCCACTTAAAAAACTAATGAAGCAAATAATGTTATGACACAGATGTAGGCAGTGAAAATGTGTCAGGAAAAGGCAATCAACCTCTATACTAATAAAGTCTGTCAAATTAATAATTTTTTTTTTTGTATGTTATAATAGCTAATAAGAAATATATAGGCCATAAATATTCAATGCTGCAAACCTTGTGGAATCATTTACACCTTTGAAAAGTAGATGTAAACCTTCACCAAGGAAAAGCAGGAGGTCTTTATATCTTCTTTAAACAGGTGTAAGAGACTCAAAAGTCATAGGATGGCTTTTGCTGGGGCGGGTTGTGGATTTCTCAGTTCCCACTGACACTATGTCCCTACTGCAGCTAAGGCTGGTCTTTTATTTCTGCATACAAGCATCTGTTAATAATCACTTACCTGTTGTCTTGTCAGTTCCCTGCTGGACATTCATGGGGCATTCTGAGCTGAAACACGATTAGATTGAAAAACAAAGTAAAATGGATTCTGCAATCCAGCTGCTTGGGTGGAGAAATGGGATTATATGAGATAGCTGCCTGGAGCAGGAGGAATTTCTCTCCAGTCCTTGTTCTTTCTCTTTGCCTCAGTATTTGTGATTTCTCCCACATCACATGAAGCTGATGTAGAATGTAAACCAAGGCTAAATCAGATAAACGCAGTCTTGAAATTCTTTGCTAAATCATGTAGAAGTTATTGTGTACAAACCTGACTGCTCCCGTGGGAGAAACAGCAATATTCCTGTAAGCAAGTGAGCTTCCTTATTCATTAGTGTTCTAAGTGTTGTTGTGCTATAACCATCACTTAGCTGCTTCATGTATTTTAAATAACTTAGTCTATTGGTGAACATCACATCTGGAGTTCTTGAGCATTTTAATGTCACCTAAGCTGCTGGACACCCAAACGCTGATGGTACAAACGCACTGAAAAACATAGACTGACCTTGCATATGTCTTTTAGGATACACAGTAGTAAAACTTCCTCTATATTGTTTGCAAACAATTCAGCCCAATGCATTAAGGCACTAGAAGGTTAAAACCCCTTATTAGTCCAACAACAATCACCTGACATCTTTTCTTTTAAAGTGAAACCTTTACAGTGTTGTGTCTCATATTAACAATCCTACACAGCCATACCTTGTGCTGGTATGTGTGTGATAAAAGCAAAACTTTATCAAAGGCTTTCATATCTTAACTGTGTCCTACTTCTGTACCTACAGAAGTGTTAATGTTAAAGGTGTTAAATAATATTTAAATATTAATAATTAACAACAAACACCTCATAGAAGTTATCGTTATCAAAGGGCACATGCTCCTGGTAATGGCTTCTGTCCCTGTGCTCCCCCACACTTTTACCTTCCCTGGCACAAAGGACGTTGCATATGCCTCCTGAGCTTCCTACCATGGTCAAGACATCTTGGGTGGAAAGTATTGCGCTGAAGAGCAGGTGTGGAGCTGAATGATGGCCTTTCCTGTGGATTGACAGCCTGTAACCCTCTCCCTTTGCACACATAAATCCTTCTTCTGATTTCAATTGAGTCAATTCGTATGACTTTGACTAACCAAGTGATTGATCTGATCTCTGTTGTGACCATCCACGGAGGTGCACATAACATCTTGCACAGCCCACAGGATTGCTGGCAGGGTCTCAGTGACGCAATTCCTGGTGCAACCGTCTTTTCCTCAAACCGTCATGGAGCCAGCTCTTGTTAAATAGTATTCAGAGGCTTAAACAGCATTAGACTGAATTATTCACTACAAGTTATGAAATTTGGCTGAACTTGATTAAAAGAAGCAGCAAAACATGTTATTTTAATCACGAGTGAGTTATTGCCTTTGAATTTTTTTCTAATTTAACTACCCAAAAGATCATGCTTTTTTACCAGGTCTTGAAGTAATGAACAGTTTGGTAAGTTTTGAATTCTTTTAAACAGGCCATTTATTGCTTAGAAAAGGAGCTTTTTTGTGCTTTTTTAATTACATAGTGAAAATTATATTAAAAGGTTTTTTTTTTTTATTCTTATCTATATTTTACAAGATTGGAAAGGATAAATTAATCATCCAAACAACCTGCTGAGGTGGGTAAATGTTTCTATCTCCTCTGCTGGGGAATCTGAGGCATGATGCTGTGCAAAGCCCGATTTCACCACGTCTCTGTTTTAGAAAAAGTCCAGGAGGATCAGCACCTGCCAGGGAGCGATTAATAGATGAACAGGATCAAGTGTGAGTGGCTTTCCCAAGGTCAAACTATAATGTTATGGACAGACAGTTGCAAGCATTTGAGTTAATGAGTTACTGATGGTGAGGGGAGCTGTGAAAGCTCACAGGATACGTGCTCCTAGTCACAAGTGATGTACACGACAGTACAAACTACCACGAAACTTGGCATTTGTGAGGTCTTAGGGTAGCCCTGCCACAGCTCAGCTGATTTCCTAGGGCACCACAGTATCTTGGTAGCCAGCAGTCCTGTGTCCCTGTGTCAAAGTCATCCCTCCTGTTGTGTGATCTGTAGCTGTTCAGAGATCTTCTCTGCAGATCCGGCATGGGAAAAGAGCTAAAAGAGCCATTTTGGCTCTGGTTGTTCTTGGTAGTATCCATGGACTTTGATGATTTCCACATCTGAAATCTGAAGTGTTTTGTTATACTCAAGGAAGTTCTTCAGTTAAAAAAACACCTCCATCAAAGCCGGTCTTCCTTTTGCTTTAGTAGTTATTATTAAAAAAATGGCAGAATTTACCATCCGTCCATATTTAATGGTAAGCCCTGCAAGACTATCACTCATCGGTGGGCTGAGAACAGCCCTTCATCTTGCACTCTTTCTGCTTTCTGTTCATCTGTACCCCAGTCCTCGTCAACCGTTTCCCGTGGGAATTGTTCTATTAAAAATGTAGTGACAGAAATGTTGTTTTGTGCAGGACTGTTCAGGAAAATGATGAATGCTGTGCAGATGTGCGTATTGAAACCTCTGTATCTCTAGGAAATAGACTGTTGTGCTTTGATGGGTTTCTCTCTAAATCTGTAATTAACCACAGTCATCAGCATACTTGAAAGGGTTAAAGAAGAATAAGTTTGAGGAAATATTCAAAGCCGAGTATAGGTGCTGCACATTCGGCAATGCAGTTGCCTGCATGCTTGCGAAAAACACAATGGGAAGTGTGTCAATCTCCTTTCTTTGCGGATGCACGCAAGTATGTGGAAGCAAAATGCTGGTTGACACATAGTTAGAGCATGGGGCTGTGTCCCAGTGCTCCAGTTTCATGTTTGTGACCCTGCAGTGGCCTGGCATGTGACAAAGGACAAAGTATTCGGCTTCTCTAGATCACTGCCATCAACAAAGCAGGGTGACCACAGATTCATGTGAATCAGCTGGTGCTGCAGTGTCGAAAGTGCAATCAAGATGTCGAGTACACAGCTCAGTGTTAGTCATGATGTTATCTTCCTCGCTGTTAAATTTGGGTAACTGCTATGTCCAGTTTGATATCTCAGAGTTTATCAACAAAGTGCATTGCATGAACACCTGATAGATTGTCTGAGACTATGTAACTAATATTTCCCTTTTTTGCTTCTGCTAAAATTTCTCAGGCTCCTACACAAGTCTGTGGAATAAATTTCAATAAGATGTATGAACTACCAGAAGCCTAGGTACTCTGCTGAGATGAATTCCTTCACCTCTGCCATCAGTACTGAAAGCGTAGATATTAGCAGACATCAAAAGCCAAGTTTTTGTAAAGTTATATATAATGTATGAAAGCATAAATGCATTATATAGCTATACTTGAAAAGTGAACTGCATATATCCATATTTATTTTCGTCTATAAAGATTTCTCCCTGTGAGGAGAAAAGAGAAAAAAAAAAGAAAGATCAACCTGTGACAGATGCACATCAGGAAAGTGGGTTGTCACGCTGCAGGGAGGTGTTGAGATATCACAATGATGGGCATGCTGTACAAACCTGAGCAGAACAAAATACGCTCTTTGGAAAATTGAGCAGATGTAAAAATTGTTAACTGACTTAGTGAGAAATGTTGCTGAGGTGAACTGCAGTTTTTAAATAATATGCAATCTGGAGAAGTCTCTGTAAAACAGGTGTTAGAGTTTCAAGTTGAACTTTTTACATTTGTCCCTAAAGGCAGATCTGTTAAGTTTTTTCTTTGTGAGGGTATAGGCTTGAGGGGAATCACCTGTACCACAGTGGTATCCTTTGCTTTTAGAAATGGAACTGCAATCTGCTGCCCCTGCTGCTCCGAACTGACCTTTGAGTCTGCTCTTGCAATCCAGTATCTGTTTTCTGAGCCTAAGATTTAAGTCACAGGCTTTGCATCAGTCTCCCCAGAGAGCTCTGAAGCAGTTCATCAAAGCAGGTGGAAGGAAGAGTGTGTTGTAATAGATCTTTCCTTCTTGCATGTGAGTAACGAGGAGGAACAAAACATGCTATCTGTGGACATAATTTCTTTTTAGAAACCAACCATAGCAAGACTATAAATATAAGCAATGTATTACAGGTGCTATGTACAGTCTTAAATATTCTCCTCTGGTGCCAAAGTATGTGTATGGGTGTGATTTTGTTATGGATGGAGAGAAATACTGTCTTTTATTTTTGTGACAGCTCAAATACTGTGTTAAACAAATTACTCCCAGGATACCTCAAACGTTTTTATTGTCTGAGCAGCTCAATCCAAATGATTAGTTTGTGTTCAACTTCCTACGTAAGTTAATAAGCTTTTTAGAGTACTCCATGATTGCAGTTTAACCATTGTCTCAGAATTTATGCTTCTGTTTTGCCTGATTAGCATTACTACTGCTCATTCACTCAAGCACCTACTTCCAAAAGTGGTCCCTTCCCCTTGTCAGTACCTACACTCCGTTTCCCCTCAGAGCTTCGCTTTCCTGGTAGCTCTTGCATGTCCCAAAGGATGTGTGCCTCTACCTGGGATAAATTATTCCTCGCTGGGCTTATTCCAGCAGCATTCAAGAACTTCCAGACACCATTCGGAAATGAGTATGAAGTTGAAGCTAGCAGCTCTGCTGCCCAGGAGATTGAGTTGCTGTCATATTGCATCTGACTTGCATCAGAGCAGAGTTTAGGATTTGGGTGATTTGTTCTTCAGATTAATGTCAATCTGTTTTAAATTAAAACACCCTGGGGCAAATCCTTTGCTATGATCAATGAACTGTCTGGCTGCAGTCAACCAACATTACAACAGACATGAATTTGGCCTCCTGGTTCATTGCCTCATCCCGTACAACATCACTTTCCTTATGTGGTTCAGACATCAAGCCTTTGATCCTATAAGTTGTTGACTGTCTTCCACTGAAATCAGTGAGAATGGAGGGTGCTTCAGCGTTCAGCACCTTGTTGGTTTGGGTACAAGAAATGGACCGCATATCTGCTCTAGCTAAAATATAATTACAGTGTATCTATGAGCAGGAAATCTGCTTTGCACCTGTTTTATCACAGGAACAAAAGGCCCAGGAAGTATTTGGAAAATGAGGAACACACCTGTGTGTGAATGCATAACAAAGCATCTTTATATATAATCATTTGCTATAAGTCATGTCAGAGTTGACAAGCTGTTTTTCAACTTCATGTCACCACTGCCTGATGCATCTAATTAGTCCTGTTCTCCAGCTGACAAATATCAGCTGCTCTTTCTAAAACATGGTTTCTCCCTTAAGTACATCCCCCTGGCAAAGTTAAATATTAATTATCCTTTTTTTATTTTATGATTATTCATGGATGCTAATGTCACTACACAATGAACGGGTAAGTCAATACCACAAAATATTGTAAGTATTGTTTCTGAACCTCCGCAGCAGTCGAGATGTAAGGAGCCACGTTAGAACTGAATGTGGCAGTTGTGGCTGGGCTTTGTCATGTATGGCAGTGGCGAGACACAGAGCCCTGAATATGGAAAATTTACCTTCTCCTCTCAGTTGAGATGCTGGCCCCTGTTTCATAACTGCACAAATCATATCACCTTGTACTCTGCATATTGAAATGGCAAGGCAAAAAACAGTGCAGATCCTGTGGTGCCCAGTATATCTCCACAGGTCTGAATTGTGTGGACTTGTGCTTTTGCTGAGTGTTTGGGTGGTGCTAGGCTGCTGGAGCTTCTCGGGGTACTATTGTCCTCCCTTCCACCCTTTGTGCCAATGATTATGGGAGCCAGTGGTAGGCACTGCCCTTAACTCTGTGTTGTGCTTTGTCCTACAGCTTCAGTAATCCCCTCTTTCCTTGTGTGCTGCCACCCCTCAGAGAGGAGAGCAGAGCAGATGTGTGTCCTCCTCATTGCCACATCAGTAGGTAGCTTTTTTACAGAGATCCCATTTCTGTTTGTCTCCTTTCTCTCCAGCTGACCACAGCTAGCATCTGTAAACCTTCTTTTCAAAGCTGAAGAAAGCAAAAGATCCATATTTGTGCCTTGTGAAATGGGCTCAGAACTGGGCACTGAGCAGGGAGATACATTGTAATTGTGTTTTCTGAGACCAGTTAAACCATCTGTATCCACCTTATGACATCCTTCACTGTTCCCACAAGAGTGAAGTTGCCTATCTTGTCCACTTTTCTGCCACACTCTGCCACATGAAGTCTGATGCAGTCATTTTCTTTCTTCCTGGAAGAGGCTTTGTAATTGTTCTGTCCATCTGGATTTGCAGTTGGACTCATTTTCTGTCCCCATTCAGATGCTGATGTAGCTGTTCAAGCCCTTATCCTTTGTGCCTTTCAAGGCATTGTGGGCAACTTTGAAGCTATTCCTTTCCTCAGGTGCCACTTCAGGGTATGGACACTCACTGAAAGACTCACCATCTTTTGCGCACTGCAGCTTGATCCATCCATCTCTCCATGTGGACCAGAAAGATGCTGAAATACAAGAGGATCTCCTGTAGCTGTTCCCTGCCTTATTCTGGTTTCTCACCTTGCCACTGACCTAGCTTCTTTGTGAATGTGTTCTAGCATGACTACAATTTTCTTACCCACATCACACAACCCAGCATGTCTGCAGCACTATGTGCAGTGCTAGACTTGTCTTACCTCCCTTTCTGTAGCCAGTAAAGTACTTGGAGTTCAGTTGATTCACTAAGCCAGACTATAGGACCAAAATGGCAACTGACACTTGTTAGAGCTTGGGCTAATATTTTTGCAGTATGTAGATGAAAATTAAATTGGGTCCTAGAGCAGTATGCTTTAGAAGCCTGGAGTGTTTGCAGTTATATTCGCTGTAAAAATGAAAATTAATAACATCTGTTTGCACTGCAAGTGCCCTGCTTAAGAAATGTAGTGCAAATAACTATGCCTGGGTACCTGCCACATGCTTAGGTCGTGGGTTTATTACATGAAATTTTGCAGGTCTCTCTTGTGTTATTAAGTAAGTGTCTAAAAAAGGTGACACCTGATGGAGGTTTTGAAGAATGCTGGGTTTTTTTGCATGTTAGATACCTGCTAAAGATCCAACTCCTAACCAAGAGAAACTGAGGTGGGTAGAATTGATGTGAACATGAAAGCTCCCAGACTGACAGTCATGGAGGATATCCAATCATTATAATTATTTCCAAGTAATTTAGCGTATCTCTCATTATAATATGAGGTCATCTTGATGCAAAATAATGTCTAATTAGACACAATCCCTTTTCAGATACTCGTAATAGATTCCAGAGAAAAACCTTTTGGCTCTTATTGGGAGCTTTTAATTCTCAATTTACTTTTTTTTTTTTTTTGTAATTAATTTTTTGAGCAAACAGGGCAAATCAATCTATTTGAATTAATTAGCATTTATTCCTCGGTTTCCTAGTCTGTCTCCCTGTTACTCTTCTTTTTCTTCCCCTTATTTGAATATTACTCTAATTTATTCATGTTTGTTTGCAGTGCATAATGATTTCAAGCTATAGGTGGGCAAGGGACTGCAGCACAGGAAAGGCTGCAGCTCTGGGAAGGAAGGAAGGTCTGCAGAAAGGTTGTGTTGGTCACCTTCATTTAGTTACAAGCACCTTCTTGTGTCAGGACTGGTAAGGGCAGCAGCAGAATTCAGCAGGAATTTGGGGCTGAGATAGGATGGGGTAGCAAAGCAGTGAAAGGAACCACCACAACCACAGAAAGGGAAAATGATAAGCACCCAAGCAGGAAAATGTGACTGATCTGCATTTGCTAAAAAAAGAAAAAAACCCCAACATTATAAGCTGAATATTGTTTCACCTTGATACTTTATAAGAAAGGCCCTATGAGATCAGATTTGCAAAGGGCACCTGGGCAGCATTCACAGAAACATCTCATCTTTGTTAGTTCATGCTTGTACAGCCACTTGCTTTTTCCAGTGTTTATACACATCTATTCTTTTGCCTTACACAGATGTACCGTCCGCCCTGCAGCAGGCAGATTTCTGCTCTAGTGCGTACTCGCCCTTTCTCCTCTTGGAGCTGTGAATCTCTCTAGCTGTGAGAGGCAACACTGTTCAGTGGCTTGAGCTGTAGGCTGGGCGCCAGCAACTCATGATGTTTTTTTGTCCTGGTTCCTTGCCTAACTTGTTCTGTATTTTCTGCATCTGTCAAGCAGTGGAAACTCTTCTCAGGACGGTGGTGTCACCATGTCATGGAAAAGTGACAAGAAAGCCATGTCTTTCACGTGCTCTATGATGTGAGATATTTTGGTTTTGCTTGGAATGGGAGTGCTCAAAAAAACCAAGGAACCCTAAGTTAGCAGGTGGTTTTGTGTTCTCATTTCCCTCATCTGCAAAAGATGAATAACAATGCTTATATACCTAATTCCCGTGGATATTGCGAAGATTAATTCACGTTTGTAATACACTTTGAAAATAGAAATTGCTAAGTAGCATTAACTCAATCAGAAATTGTTTTTCTCTTAAACAGGATCTTTATCTTTCCTATAACTTGCCTCTGCTGATCTCAGCTTGTACTTAATGTATTTGGAATTAAATCCAATAGGAGAAGCTTAGATGCAGGAACAGAATGACCATGAGAGAGGAGGAGGGTTTTGTAACATAGTAGATTGCTGCTTGGAGATGCAATCTGCAATCTCAGTTTGAGGGCTAGATCAAGGTGAAATAGTGCTCTGGCCTAATAGATTCATTCATCTAATTTTCTGCTCAATTAAAAATCATCCCAGACAATGCATGAAGACTGGGGAGATTAAATAGAATCTACAGAAATATCTCAGGGTATAAAAGAATACAAAGAAACAGAATCTGCTATGTTGGAGCAGTCGAGGCAGTCCTAGTAAGAGGCAGTGCCCCTTCCGGGAACTTCTCTGTGCTGAATGCATTGTGGTATTGAAGATAATTTCTACACTAATAAATAAAATAGGCCAGGGAACTGTTTTCTGGCCCCAAGGCCAGCTGGAGTGTCATGCCTTTTGACCATACATTCTCTTTCTCTTCCACCCCAACAAGGTGGCCCATCCAATCTCTGTATTGGGAATGATCCCTGGCTGTCGCTGAAAAGTGTCCAGGCATTGTTTGAGTGACAGCCCGCTGCCGTGGGACAAGTCCATGCAAGGCCTGCACTGAGAGTTGAGCAGCAGGGTGATGCTGTGCCAATACTTGGGCCCATGCCACGGCCCTCTTTGGTTGCCTAGTGAAGATAGCCCATATGTCTCTGACTCTCGGCCACATCCTACTGTTCCTTCAGCCCTTCCTTGAATTCTTGGCTTGAATTCTTGTTTTATTTGTTTGTCTCAGAACAGCATTGCCAGGATCTGAACTGCCTTCTGGAGTGGGTCAGATCACCCATCCCGTTGCAGCCAGGAGATGTGCAGTCCTTTGGCAAGGTGGGCAGGGCTGCATGCTTGGCTGGACGGGGTGTGAAGGTTAAGAGGGTCAGTGACAGGCCTCAACAGACTAGTGCATGTATGGACCAGGATGCAGATACATTCACAGGGCAATTTTCTGAGCTGTCATTTGCCAGTCGTAGCCAAGCTCTTAGGCTGTAATAACTTTGAAGCAACAAAGTGGATCCCGGTTTATAAAGTGCTTTCTATATGCAGAAGGCAATAGAAGTTTGGTAATTCTATGGCTTTGGAAAGTGGGTTGGAAAGTGATTATGAAACCTAAATAACTTATTCTATAAGAACTAATTGCTTCTAATTTGCAAAGCTAGAGAGTGTTACATAGATCTTTTGTAGGTTTCTCTGTGTAGTTACACATACAAGTGTATTTATTTGACAAAACACTGGGAAAATGGGATGATGATCTGAAATTAGAGGCTGACTCAGATGACTGGAATTTAATTTGTCAGCGAGTGAAATTAGTAGCAATGAATAGAAGACATAAAATTACTTTATCAAATTTCCTGCACAGATCTTGTTTTACAGAAGAAAGAATGTACAGCACAGAAAAACAACTCAAAATATTATAATAAATGTAAAATTATAGTCACTTCTAGCATATGGCAGAAAGAAATGAAAAAAAAAAACCCAACCCCAAACCTCATTGCTTTCTAGAAGAGTGCAGATTGTGTCATCCATGTATAAGCTTTCCTAATTCCCATGAAGTATGGGGGACACCCGAGTGCACAACCTTCTTATCCTCTTAGCAAGAAACATTTCAATACTGCAGATATCATGTGTGTAAATGGAGCTCACATTTAACTGATGTCCTGAGCTGGGTTGCCTTTTGCCACAGAAGCCAAAGGCAAGTTTTACATTATCCCAAACCAACCTTCAAATAACAACACCTGTTGTATGTCAACTTCTGTTTTGCATTAGGAGAAAGACATTCTCCCTGATGAAAGAAAAAAGAACTTTTCAGTTTTGCAAGGACCTCAGAAAGATTCTTCTCAGAAAGGAGAAATCACAAGATGAGGCCAAAATTTTTAAAAGGCTTGGACAAATTCTCTTACAAGCTTTGGGGGACTTCTAAATAATTATGAAATGTATAAACTATTTCTCTTCTGTCTGTGACAATATAAATTGTTCTGTGATGCCTACTAATAATAGCAACTGAGAGACAAATGAACAGGAATCTAGCATTTTTAATTGCTTGTAATCTTTAATTGAGATAGAATAAATTTAAGGGGACAAATAAGATCCTGAAAAATTTTTTGAATGCAAATAGAGCTGGAATGAATATGATGTCTCCTACTGGGACGACTGAAATTCAAAAGCCCATCTAGAAGTTAGGAACAAGGGTTGGGCTATGGAAAAATAGGAACCAGCATTCCTTGGCTAGGGAAGCAGATGTAATCATGAAATGATTGTAGACTTGAGAAGCATTATTTCCCTGCAAGTATATGCCCTCTAATTCACCTGAAAGATTCTTATCTATTTTCCCTCCTAAAACGTGCATATATATCTAGATTACTCACACAGATTATTTTGCTTCCTTTCATGCTTCAAAACCTATGTTTTGCTATTGTAAAGAGGCTTTTCACTTGTGGTTGCAAGTTGCTGCGGAGACTCCCAAAGCAGACCTGCTGGCTGTATCCACGCTGTAGTTCAGGCATGGAGGTGGGTGTGATCATTGTGTTGGAGATACAGAACCAAGCTGAAGAAAAGTCAGTAGCAGACTTTTGTGCTCGGGTCATTTAGTTTATCTCACTGGGGCTCTTACATGACACCCTTGCAGAATGGTTGAAGCCTTTCTTCTCCATCATATGTGGGAGAAGGAGAAGATGGCATGAACTTGTAAACTATGCAGTGCCCTAGGCCCAAGACTTAACAACCCATCTCCCTGTCTGGCCCCACCTCTCGCATCAGAAGTGTCTTCAGTTCCCTCATACCTGAAATTTTCATGGCTTGGTTTGTATTCTGCTTTGGACATCAGAAAACGAGACTGAAACCTAGGCTGTGTTCCCTGAATGGTGACCTTTTGTATCTTTTCTGAAGTGCTGGCTCTACCACTCCTCTGCAGCCAAAGGTTGAGAAGGAAGGAAGGTGCTAGGAATCCGGATGGCTTTAACTCTCCTTAGACCCGCTGGTTGAGTGCTCCTTTATCAGATCCTGTAAGATGTTAAAGCTGGTGGTCCAACAAGTACATAGGAAATCTCTGATGGTTACAGAACCAAGGTTAAGGCACACGGACTAAAATTCCGAGGGGCTCCTTGGGCCTGATGATCTGAGAAGGTATCAATCCAGGGGCCTTTGAGAGACCCACCCTACTTCCCTGGCAGGGCAAATAAGTGAGTAAGGAAAGGAGCTGGACAGGGAAAAGGCATTAAGTCCCTTTCATCCTGGTCTGCCTTTTTTTTTCCTTTTGGATATATCTGGATGGGACAGGGTGTCTTTCTCCTCAAGAACATGTGTACTTTTGATGGACATTGCTTAGGATGAGGAAAGACAGGAATGGTTTCTTCTGTCCAAAGGCTAAGAGCAGTCTTGTTGTTTTAGGAACAACTTATTAAATAAAGTGATGGAAAAGTAGGCCTTTAATACAAACGGTGTAGACCCTCATCCTGCCATAGTGGCTTCGCTATGACAGTACTATGTGTGATGTAGTCCAAGCTTCACATGGGTGCCAACCCTTTCCCTCAATTTTTTCGTGTTTTTAAAGCCATTTCAAGTGTGCTTGTGAAGATTCCAAAAATATTAATACAAATGACATTAAAAGATGTTTCTGGTGCTCCTCTTTAGACTGTTCTTGGCAGAGAGCTGGGGAGTTCAGTTAGAGCTGCCCAGGCTTGCCAAAGCCAGCTGAGCATCAGGTTCCCCCTCCTTCTCCCTCCACCACCAAGAAGAGAAAAAAAAGTCTATTGAGCCCTAGATAAACTTTGAAAGTGTTCACAGAAAGAAGTGGAAAACAGTCTAGAAGACAGATGTGGTAGGGAGAGAGGGGAAAAGACCTGGGCAGTTGTGAAATGGTAGAGGGGAAGGGATTTATCATGGAATGGTAGGAAGGGCTGCAGAGGGGATTAAAAACAGGCAAGTGAACATTACTGGAGGTTGATGATATTACAAGGGAAATAGCTGCTTGCTGCTGGCTGTGTAGGAGGCTTGTCAGACTTGGGGAAGTAAAAGCATAGTGCTTACATCAACAGGATTTTTTTTTTTTAATGGCATCTGGTCCTGTGGTGCATTTGGGCATGATATTTAGTGACCTACCTACATGTGACACATTTGCTGTTGGCAGTGTTGATTACCGCAGCTGGCAGGGACAGGAAAGCTTGCAGAGAGCTCTGGAGCAATAGGGCCCAGTACTGTCCAAGCCCTGAACAAGTCCAAGCTGGGTACATCAGTGTGAGCACCGGAGGTGTCCACTGGTGATTTAAGCCATGTGAGTTTCAATGTTCTGGATTGAACTTTGGCTCTTGGGAGCCACTGTGCTGAAAAGAAAATGTGTATTTAATTATGAGTGAAAAGGAGTCCCTGAGCCATCTTCAGCAATTCAAATAAAAATTAAAAAAAAAAAGGATTTGGTTTGACCTTTTTTTTTCACAGAAAAGTGGGGCATAGGGAGAGAGGGAGGGAGAGAGAATCCCTGCCCTCTGCAGCTCTGCAATAAGCAACCTGGGTGCAACCTGGAATTTCTGTACCCCCACAAATGCCACAACCAGAGCCTGGGCTTGGCCACATTCATTGTTGGCCAACTGCTGAGTTTTTCCCTGTATAAAGAGTCCTGTATGGCCACAAGGCATTTCATGAATGAGGGAAGAGACCTAAGTTGTGCCTTGCTGTCTCAGAGGCAGTGTGGGAGAGCTGAGTGGAACTGGGTTGGGGTTTAACTGGCTTCAAGCAAAGCCACTTCTGGGATGAAGCCCAGCTATGGCTCCTTGGTTCTCTGCTGCATCCCAGCATGGTCTGGATCAGCTCTTGCACATCATGGTAGACAGCTGGCTACGAAAGGAGAATAGCCAGAATTAGGTGTGAGGCAAGCAGGTCCCTTCTACAGCCCACCCTGAACCACAGGAGGCTTCCCTGACTGCACAAACCATGGGGGAGAGTCCCATCTCTAGGCAATCCTCAGAAGGGAAGGGGTGAGCCCTAGTCCCTCAGTACCACGAGAGCTAAGCAGGAGCTACATTCAGTCTCTACTGCTCCTTGAAGCCTTTTGCTCCTTATCCAAAGCTGTGGGGTTTTCAGGCTGCAAGGAGCAGACAATTTTGTAGAGCTTTTACTGTAACATTTCATCAGGCTGTGACCCATATTTGGGATTGCTCAGATCCTTTCTCCCCGACTGCTGTTCTTTGGCACTTGAGTGTTGTTTTCTTGGTAGTGATGCTCTGCTCTTTTCTTTCAATCGCAGCTGGTATGCGCTTGATGTGGACAGAGCACAGGAAGTTCTCCAAGTCTGTTTCAGAACATCAGATGCCCTTAAAGGTTTGAAAGGGCTTATCAGTCAGTGATTTTGCAAGAGCATTTCAGATGGTCCGGTAAGCAATGAGCAGATTTTTTTACTCCTGTGTGTCACAGACCTCCTTCTGTTTCACTGGGCCTACAGGTTTAGTGCATGAAAAGGGATTGGACTGGATAAACCAGCAGTCTTTCCTGAGGATGTAGCATGGTGCAATAATGACACGATATTGTAGGCAACAGAGAGAATAAGAGCAGTTGTATCTAGTACCTGAGTTATTGGAACATGCCTGCCTGTTCACATGAGCCAGGAGAGATTGTTTTTCCTTTCTGAAGAGGGAAAATTGGAGGGAAGCTGTGCCAGAACCTTTCCAGGTTTAGAGAAGTGGAGGAAACACCTGCCACGCCATCAGCATTCTTGTTAACAGTGACTGCATGAGTGACAGAATCTGTCCCTTCCGGAGATGATTCAGACTCAGAAGACTCTTGGTAGTGATGACATGAACGCCTGGTAGCTCCTGAAAGCAGAACTAATGAGCAGTGCCACTCACTTAGCGTATGGTTTGACAACAGATGCACATGTTGGTAATTAAGTATTTGGCTGCATTACATTATTTTATTTTTGGATTTCTCAAACACACACCCATCGTAATCTCTAAACACATTTACATGATTTAAAAGTGTTAAACTTATATAATAACAAAGGTAGAAAAATCAGCATAGGGAAGCTAAACCCCACTTTTCTGAAGGGCTCAGTAGCACATAGGCCTTCTTCTGCACCCCAAACCTAGGAAACATGGGTTCTCTATGGCAAAAATGCACATAGGGAGTAAACCCAGGGACTCCTCCCATGCTGAGTGGAGCAGTGTCTGTGATTTCAGACCAAACCAGTATACAAGTCTTGAAGTTTTCTTCTGCTGTATGGTCGCATCCATCACTGCTTGTGACCCAGCCAAGGCTTGGAATGGCTTTGAACTTCATGAACTTCATAAATACCTGAATGCAATTATACCTTGCAGTGCTAGAGAGCAGATTGAAATACTTCATCTCAGAAGAGGTCTCCTGGAATGTTTTATTCTGTCCTTCCATGCAAGCAGTTAATGTATGTCAACATGTTAATTGTGACCTCAGCTACAAGATGTAGTAGAATATGTACATAACGATGCTTGCTGGGGCATCTTGCTCCCAAATTTTATACCTTTTCTAACTCATGCTAATTACGTATTAAAACTCTCCCTTGGAGCCCATGCAGCTTTTCTCCATATGTAAGATATACTGGAGGAACAGAAATGATGGAATTACTTCTCAGCCCACTTTACCCAGGTTTTTGTGTTGGGTTTTTGAGGAGGAATTGGGGTGCATCATAAGGGCATGTTGGAGAAGTATGCAATGACTGGGGAGGTGATGTGGTCCAGGAATAGTGCATCATATTATGATTTCCCCTGGACACTACCTTACAGGACAATAGTTTCCTTTTGCATGAAAGTTAGGAGCTGGGCCAACTACATTGAACTTGAGTTTGTTTTGAGATTCTGAAAGCAGCAGAACCAGTGAGAAGACCTGTTCTCTATCCTGATGTTAGTAACAGTGCATAGCAGAGGTCCAAGATCTACTGTAATATCCTTGCAAAACTACCTATGAAGTTTCTAAATATTTTGAATGTCTGGAGTCTTGTCTAGAAATTCTCAACCTTGTTTTACAGTTCAAAGAAATTCCAAGAATTTGCCACCACTGCCTTCCAAAAGTATAATTCTTCACAGACTGTGTCATCTTTCCATGAAAAGATAAAGTAAAATCTTGTTTTGCTCTCTATATTTGTAAACATGGTTCTAGAGCTAAAATTGCAAGGTGCTGTTGCAAAGATGCTATTTTACTGACTGAGGTGCCTCTGTGTTATCTTCCCGTGTTCCTTTTCACTGTCTGGAAAGTCTGCCTGTGTACACCAGAAAATGACTCCGGCTTAGATTGCAATAAAGGTTATCTATGCTTAATGAAAAAAATGAATTTAAGTCAGTGCTGACACTGAGAAGAACATTTAGAATCTTGAAGGAGAAAGACAGAAACGAAACTACAAAAAAGATGTGACCAGGCAGCTCCACCTACAAACTGTAACCCTCCAGGGCAATATCAGGTTTCTGCTCTGTACTAGCATACAAAACAGATTACATGCTAACCTAGCCTGCAAGCATGAGAGTATTGGAAATCTGTTGCAGGTGTTCGATGGTAAACAGTGTTTATGGCTGCCAGGATGGAAACATTTATGTGTGAGTGAGTGCAAGTGGAGGGCAGGCCTCAAACTTTCACCCCATTACCTTCACATTTCGGTTTTGCTTTGCGGAGTACTAGATGCCCTGTGATTTCAGCCTGCTAGTGAATTTAAGAAAGCACTGACGATTCTACTTGAGTACATCCTGTGTTAAAATTTGAAATGCCAGAATCACCTGAGAAGTAGTGGGCTAATTTATCACAGGAACAAAAATATACAATGGAGACTGAATGGAAGAGGATGAGTTCTGACAGGCATGCCTTTACTTTTTCAAGCAAGTATTTTTTGCTTGGGTGGGTGGTGCATTAGTTATATATACAACTCATGCTTTTAGCTACAGCAAAATGTGAGAAGACATAATAATAGCTCTTCATGTTAAGGCTTCCTCTTTTTTTTTTTTTTTTTTTTTTTTTTTTTTTTTTTTTTTCTTTTTCAGTTCAGTTAGTTTGAGACTTTAGATTATTCTCTTTCTGAGAACTGGAGGAAGTGTTTTTAATACCTCTCAGTGTGAGTGGTGACTGGGCTGCCCTTAGCCTACAATGAAAATAGCAGTAAATTTACTAGGGAGTTGAGCTAGAAGGTTGGACTTCTAGTGCAGGGCTCCCGAGTACTGTCTCACAGTGTTTCCCGGTCACTCAGGAGGGTAAAGAAGAAAATGTATCCATCCAAAATACAAGGGAAATCCACCTTTGATAACTTAGTATGTGTGAAGGGATAAATATGCAAATTTTCATTAAAAAAGAAAATGAATAAAATGAAAAAAAAAGAAGGCAGTATTAGTATAGCCCAACTGGCAGTGTGTTTACTACATTTTTGCTCTACACACAGTGGTTGACAACTGCCCACAATGAAACTGTAGCATGAGCAGGACTAATGAAGCAGTTGGTCTCCTCTATCAGGAATGTGTGCAGACTGGCGTGGACGGGTAGGGGGCAAGAGGTGTTTACCACAGCCCCAACACACCCACTGACAGTGTGTTTTGTGGGTGGGGTGGATGTTAAGGAAGGGAAAGTTAACGAGCTTGTTCGAGAAATCTTGTGCAGCAAACCACCGAGGGAACATCCTGCCTCCTTGGGGTGAACGTTCCCCCTTGCCTTCCCTTTTGGAAAATACAGTTCTTAACTCCCCCGTGTGCCTAGATCACTCATGTGTGGTCTAGAGTGAAAAAATACGGGAACATAAAATGGCTGGTCCAGCTCTGTCTTTTGCTAATGGTCAACCAAATGCCTAGGGAAGGGGCAAATGCAGGAATTTTTCCTTATAGAGCTACTTCCTTCCTAAGCCACAGAAGTCTGTGTCTAGTACCCAAATGGACGTCTGTCTTGTAAGTTGGTGTAACTGCATCTTCAGACCACGTACTGCTCACATTATCCTTTGGCAAGGAGCTCTTCCATCTAACTTCCAGTTCTGTTGAGAAGTACCTCTCCTTGTTTTGGCTCTGTGTCCTGATTCCTATTTTGTGTCCTGCATTCTCAGTAAGCATTTCTTATTCACCTTTTCTACGTCGCTTTTTGCAAGAATCATACCCCTTAATTTTCTATTCCAGGAAATGAAACATCTGAACCTTCATTGTGTGTGAACCTTTACATGTTCAATGAAGACTGTGCTATGGAGCTTCAGAGTGTCTCTCCAGCAGGGATTCCTTCAGTATAGGCTAAAGGTGGCTCCTTCTTTGACTCCAGAGCAGCCATGTAGGCATTTGTCTTCTTCACCTCCAAGGGGAATGGGCAGTCAGGTTGGCTGAGGTGTGTCTGGCTTCAGAGAGCAGTGTTTCATGCGTGTGAAAGAGGTGCAGGATTGAGGGAGCACAGAGTGGGAACCATGCATCCTGCTCACTTCAGAAGATTCAACAGGTCTGTAAAACCATCCTATTAATACAAATACACATTTCTAAATGCTAGAAAGGTACAAGCACTTCAAAAGCCTGCAACAGTTTAACACCAACACAACATAACATGAAAAATCTTGAAGTTGAGTGAGGTAGAACTGATTAGAGTACAGGACTAAGATCTGCAAAGCTTCATTCATGCACAGGGTCCTACCTCCTGTGAGCTGCCCTTGGAGCCCCACTGGGGTCGAGCAGGTTGAGGAGCTGAGGGTGCAAGCAGACATTTCCACAGTGCACAGGCTGGTAACATTTGAAAATCAGAATGCCCAACTTTACATTTTGGATTTTTTTTTCCCTTTAAATTGGGCAGATGCTTTAAAACGCAGTCATTTCTTGTTTAATTTGTAGCTGTTAATTCATTTATAAACTACATGTGCTTCATGAGTGATTATGCTAATGTACTTAAGACTATTTAAACCCTTGCACTGATTAGCCTAACCATTCATTTTAACTACACTGTGCAAATAAGATGTTATCTTAAAAATGTGTCTAACAAAACTCCATAATCACAACTATGCTACTTTATTGAACACAATTATTGGCTTTACTGAATTCAGCCACTTACACTTTAATTCTTAATATTCTGTTTTGCTTTGTATTCATGTATACTGTATGAGGGGCTAGGGTGGTGGAACACATATAGTGGCAAAAATAAGCAGTTAAATTTGTATTTCATCCTGTCTCCAGGCAAAAGAACTTGTGGGGTCACTCACACTCAGCTCATGCATGCAGAGGAGCAAGCGGGCTGTAACCCCTCCGAGGCAGGTGGGATGCACTGGCTCTCTGCTGTGGATGAGCACAACATGGCCCTGGCCCTAGTTTCTGCTCTGAGTCCTGCCAGGTGCTATGGGGCTGCAGGCAAATCACTTAGCCCAGCGGGTCTGGTTTTCCCCATCTGTATGGGGTAATGATGCTTAACTACCTTCGACGTTTACTGATGAGAAGTACTATCTGAGTCATAGGCGTTGTTATTAAAGGTATCTGGAGTGATGATTTCTTTGGGCAGCCTCATGCTGAAAATGGCTGAGGCCATTCTGGGCAGGTTTCCCTGGGGCTGCTGTGGTGTCAGTGTCATCGTCTAGTGTCATTTCTTGATGAAATGATGCAGGGAGTATAAAGAGAAATGAGGATCTGTGTTCCCTCTGTACTGCTCTGAAAGCAGCAAGGGTGTTTTGAGTCATCTGCTTAATATAAAAACCTTGTTGCCAGCTTGCAGAAGGTCTTCTGCCAGCAGAGTCCTAGGACATGACTGCTAGACAGACAGAGCTTCTGCCTTTTGATTTGGAGAAGGAGCAAACCCATTCTGCTGTCTCCGAGGCAAAATGACGGAGCTCTTTGACCTTTTTGTTGGTACATCTTTTAAAAATCTGTCTTAAGCTGAATTTAAATTAAGAAGGTTTTTGGTTGTGTGTTGTTACATGACTCTGGCATGCCCAAGTCAGGAGGGCTGTTCTTTTGGGAGGAAGCTGCAGGGCAAAGAGACTGGTCCCTGCCTGCCCCACCAGCATCTCATTGGTTATGGGGCAGGGCCACGCATGCCCCCAGCACCTGAGGAAGCTGAGGAGGACTGGTGATAACCAGGATGGGCCCTTCTAAGCCTTTCTGCCCTGCCCATTTGTTTGGGCTGCTCTTCCCCTGTGCTGCTCTCAGCAGCAGACATTAGAAACAGTTAACTGAGCTCTGGGCTTTGTGTGAAAGAACTGTGAAGGTCAAATACAACATACTTATCTCAACTCATCTGAAAATTACCCTCATCAACAGCATTGTTTATGCCTGATGGATATCCTGAGCACCAATTATGGTTGTCATTTCCTGAGGTGCCATCCGGGGTAGGTGTGCAGGGTGCAGATACCAAGGGAGGGAGGAAAGGGGCTCTGTGCTTTGGGGGAATATATGTGTGTGCTGTAGCAGCAGCTCCCCAAGGATTTGAGCGAGGGCTACCTGCCCTGAGCTGTTAGGATCCTGTGCCAGCTCACCTTGGCATTCTCTATCTCCCTTTCTGCAGCAATCTCAGAATTGGTTTAGGTTTGTTTTTTTTTTTCTGAGATCTGGTGCTGCTGGTGTTGTGTGGAGCAAAAACACGGAGGCGTTTCCTGCCCCAAGATGGCCACTCTCTGAAGCACAACCACTCAGGCAGGAGACAGAGAGAAGGTTGACTTGTGTTGTGGTCCTTGTTTCCCTTTGCTATCAGAGTCGTGTTCAGAGTCAAACAGGGATCATCCTCCCTCCCATCCTCTTCTTCAGGGGAAAATTCTATTGAGGAGGTTGTCAGAAGATACAAAAGAGAAGTAAATGTAGGAGGATAGTGACTGCCCTGATCATGAAGCGTGGGCTGTGAAAAAAACAACAATACACAAAAACCCAATAATACACAATAAAACCCCAAATCAACTGAAAGAGGCAGAAATTAACCAAGGAGAGAAGTACGGATCCTGAAAGGGTGATACACAATGATGTTTTGATATTTACATCTCTTTTTTTTTTTTTTCTGTGCCTGATAGACCGTTATTCATTCCTTGGAGGCTCTTTGTGTCCTGTGCTCTGCTTAGGTACATGTGCAGAAAATGGATCTAAACTTGTCCTAAAAATTCACAGCTTGCATTGATTGTGTTAAGAATGCTGATGAGCAAAAAAAGAGCAAATTCATCCCAGGATCCATCAGTGGCGTAAAAGTCCAAGTTCTGCATAGTAGTGTCAGATAGTACAAGTGGAAAGAAAAAAGTCCGAGATGCGTATCTAACTCTATAAAGCTACTTTCAAAAGTGTTCTGTGGAAGGAACACGTGGAAGAAGCTCTGATACTTTGCTAAAATATCATATTTAGAGACTAGTTTGCCCAGAGGGGCATCTGCTTATGCACATGTGGCCCTGTCAAGCAGAACCCCTGCACCCGCCCGCTGGGAGCAGTGACACCTGTGCACGCGGGTGCTGGCTTTTGCATACACAGAAGCTGCTTTTAGGGTGCCCGAGTGCAAGCACTCCTCCCTGAACATCTGCAGGTGTGGCTGCATGCAAAGAGACAAAGGGAAGTTGAAAAGAGGCAATAGCTATGTGCCCTTCATGGTAGAAAGTCATGAGTCACACTTCAAAATACTACAAGGTTCCATGATTTCAGGCTTTTCTCTGCCACCAGAGTTTCAAGGACAGCAGGAAATAACATCCAGGAAGGAGGATTGTGAGTCCAGCCAAGTGTGGGAGCTGACAACCCTGAAGTTTTACCCCCTAATGTCTCAAAACAGCTTCAACTGAACTCCCCACAGCACAGATTCGGTGTCACACCCTGTGTCACTGTCAGGACACCCTTTTGCTGTCCTCGCAAGAACAGAGAGTGAAGGAAACTGCTGCATAGCTTGTGGTGACACAGGTCCCCCAAGAACAGCAGCACCAATGCAGGGATGTCACACATCAGCACAGCTTCCTTAGTATGCACATGTGCAAAGCACAGCCTCAAAATGGGCGCGTGCTGGTTCTGCTTTGAGATAAGGCAAGGTCAAGCTAGATACTTAATGCTTAAGTGCCCATCTCACTGCAAAATGGGTAGCAGTTGCATGTTAGCATTCATGCTGTGTCACTATGTAGTGTCATAAGAGAGCTTTTTTTTCTTAAGGAGAGAGATGTGTGGAAAGTATGTTGGACTTCAGGATGGGTAATAGAGCAAACTGAAACAAACTAAAGCATGAGCACAAAACCATGCTGCTTTTTCTTCCGTGTCACTAAGGGGAGTTAAAAATCTTGCCTACTTTCTTTATTAAAAATTAATGCCAATATTTGCACTTGTATGTTTTTCTCTGAAAGATTTTCATGACTATGAGAGCCATACCATATTGCAGGAAAACTTACTACTGAAAAGCAAATAGAGACACCTAAAAAAGAAAGATGAGTAAGAAGAGGACCTAGTCTATGATTTAATTGGAATCAATGGGAATTGTGCCATTTGCCTTTAGTGACAGCAGAATCAAAGCTGAAACACCGGCTGTAGTTTATTTTAGATTCCTGCCTGAATGAGTTTAGATTTCAGATATCTCCACAGGGTTCCTTTTCTTTTAACTATCTACAATTTATGGCAGCAATATACATTCTAGATGTTTTTCTTTACCAGAGAATCAGCAGAGCCTGTAAGGTCTGTGGGCGAGACGAGCCCTTTCCCCTTTTTTCCAAGAGGGAGGTCTACAAGGTGTGAGTCTAAAGGGGACAGGTATTGCATTGTAGGAGGTTGTGCCTTGGGACCAGGCCTCCAAAGCTGTGTGAATGCAAAAGTGAGAGTTTCGATCATGTTGTGCTACTCAGAAATTCTCAGGAACAGATATGGGCAGCAGAAACCAACTAGGTGAGATGGAGATGGAGCAGCCTGCGAGGTGAAAGTCTCAGCAAGTCATTGGCTGAGAACTGAGCTCTAGGGGTGAGGAACTGGTGGGGAAGATGGGGTGGAAGAGCCTGATGTTGCCAAATAAATCCTTAATTTCTTGGATAGTGCTGCGTTGTTGTGAAACAGAGCACAGGGGGAAATATCCTCATGTAGGGAAGAAGGGAAAATAAGGCCTGAAGTCAAAGAAAGAGTCTTGCAGAAGGCAACAGGAAAATGATATCCAACTTGGATAGATTTAAGAGTCTGTGTAATGTTAACACTTACATTTGAGTAGCAGTACTCTTCTTGCTGGTAAAGGTATGTAATTATCTTTGGGTGATTAATGAAAAATAGTAGTCACTTATTCTTTGAGAACAAACTAGTTGCTGAGAAGCCAGCATCTTCTGCATCCCCCATCTGCTCTTTAATACTGGTTAGTGGGAAGGGATAGGCAGAGATCTCTGCAGGAGGTTTAGACAATCAGACAGACACGGAGAAACTGGTGGTGAGCATTTGAGACACCAGATAACCTGCAGAATGGATAACTGATGTTGGAAGGAGAAGAAAAGTTTCAGAAAACAAAATCCAAGGAAAAAAAATTGTGAATGTTGTGTAAGGGGAAACATCTAAGGGGTCAGGACACAAAAGTAGCAGCATCCTTGTGGGGGCATATGTGAAAACCATGAGCATATATGAAAAGTTGAGCTTTGTAACAGCCTAGCCAGGAATCACTAAAAAAAGAAAAAATCACTTGGAAAAAAAAAAAGAAAAAAAAAAGTGAGGTGCATCTTAGAGAAAAAGTTGTGGTTTGCAGAACTTCAAAGTTTCCTGGAGCACTCCAGCTGTGTGTCATTTTGACTGACAGGTTTACTGAGGCAGAGCATCATGGCTGTATTTTCTCCATATCCCTTTTTATCTAGTCAGAGGAAAGAAATGCTGGACATGAAATAGGGACTCAGCTCTGCTCCTGTCCTGTCAATGGCTTGGATCAAGCCACTGATCAAGTCTTCATATTTTAAAGGAATAACTGAAATCTTTACACTCTTCCCCTTGTAAACTGTCTCCCATGGATGCATGTTACTGAAGGTGCTCAGAGCAGATGCTATCTGACGTTTTAATAGAAAGCAAATGATAGGCAATTGTCTCTGCTAGAGCAACCAGAGCTGAAGAGGTGATGTAAACTCCTATAAACAGGGACAAATGATGACTGAGATGTTTCTGTCCCAATAAATTGTCCAACATATGCTCTGCTGTCCTTGGGTCTGATTCCGCATTTCTTGAATATTCTAATGCAAATTATGTCAAGAGGAGTTTTGGGCATGTGGGGAATGTAACTAAGGCTTGACATGTAAAAGGTGCTAGCAAATTATTGCCTGAAGCACAAAGGCCACCTGGACTTGTGTCTACAAAGGTTCCAGTGGCAGTAACCAAATGAGGTATTGTTGAGTTGCTCTGAGTAGGAAGGACATTTTTGCATTGCTAAAAGAGACTACAATTGGTGGAGCTGAATGTTAATGAGACAATTCAAAACTAATATAAGAGTAGCCTATCTCTGTCAATTGATTTGAATAATTTCATACTGAAGTGAAAAAAAACCAAAACTCAAATACATTGTATCAATTTTTAAATTGTTGACATGATTTGAGTTTTACATGCTTTCTGCATCTCGCTGAGACACAATAATTGGATGGGATCCATCCCCCTGTGATCTGTACTAGGTCCTCCTTCCTCATTTCAATGTGATTGCATCGTGTTGAAAATGCTTCAGGTGAATGCATGCATTCAGATACTCTTACCAAAACCTCTCGAGAATGAGAATAATTAGCATTATAGAGGGCCAAACTATTTACACTATTTGTTGTTCAGCTTAAAAATTCAGTTTCTCTTCAACAGGGTAATTTTTGGAGGAAAGTTACACAGGATGAGCAAAGGTTCAGGAGCAAGACAGACCTCCATGAAGTGAAATTCATCTATTCACTGTGAACACAGAGCCTGACAGTCAATTATGACATATGTATCAGCCCAGAGGTAAATATGAAGGAGTTTATTAATGTGGGTGGCATGATTGGCATGGAATAGAAATAGTATTTAGCATTTCTAAAGTATTATTATGATAAAATGAAACAATTTTAATATAATAGTTCAAACAGATGACATCCTTTTTAAAAGTAGGAAACTGAAGCTTATTAAAGCTTAGTGGCACACACAGGGTCACACTGAGAGTTTGTGGAATAAGCAGCTGAATTAGAAGACCTGAATTCCATTATAATGCTCTACATTAGACGACAATCCACAACAGAAAGAATGAGTGGGAATGAAAAAAGGCAGATGGAGAATAAAAGGAAATGTGCATAAGTGTTTGAAATAAATATATGCAGTGGGGAAGAATGAAACTGGTAATTGAAACCTTTGCTGACTTTTAAAGAGAATTAAGTGTATTTGCTTGCAGTGCATTTGGAATAACAGGCTACTGAAAGGGATGATGAGGCCTGTGAGAGAAAGTGAAAGCATTTACTGAGGATGTTGCTAAAAGCTATATTTTTGCCTCCATTTTCAGAAAGGAATAAGAGGACAGATGGCAGAAATTTCCCAAGGGAGAAAAGAGAATTACTATAGAAGATCAGGATCAGACCTGCAGAGGTGATCACGAAATAGAAATGCCTGAAAATTCAATTTCTCAAGGTCGATATAACCCATGCCTAGGTAACCAGCTTCTCTGAATGCTGAGGCAAATGGGACAACATGAGAGAACTGGAAGGTACTGGAAGACTGGTAAGACTGTAATGTCACTGATGACCTAGGGGGAATCAAAGTACATCATAGTGTTACCAGCTCGGTGTTTTCTATTTTATGTGTGTTTCTGCATCACACTCATGGCTGGAGTATCAGAGCACCTTCAGTAGCATCAGCTATGTGGTCTTAGTTCTCTCAGCCTCTCCTCCTGGGAAAACAAGTGTGTCTTGGAGGGCCTTTTTTTCCATAGCATTTTTTTTGTTATTATTGCTCTTTGTATTGTAGAATATTTGTTGCAACAGGATGGGCTAAGAAATGTGTCTTGTGCCTGAAGTGGGAGGTTGTAGGTTAGAGAGGAGGCTGCCTTTCACAGTTGCTCCTGGAAGAGATCTGATTGGACTGCAAATTGCTGGAGATTTAGGAAAATAAGGACAGGAGTTCCTCCTTCCTCATAGCTGTTGACCTTATCTGCAGCTGATTTGTGCCTGCTTTCTGTGTGCTTTAGGGATAAAGACCCTTTTTGGACATGACCATCAGACTCCAGCTGTACCGAGGAATGCAGTTCTGTTCCAGTCCCAGTCTAACAAGCAGATTTTGTGAGATGTCTTGTTTCTAATGCTGTGGGAACTAAATGCCTAAACGTCTTTAAAATCTGTGTTGACTTTATTCCAGTTTTGTCCATCAAGCAATTGCACAAGTGTACACAGTGTCCCCGTGTTTTTGCATCATTTAGGTAAATACTGTAGCATGAAAAGAGACAATAGCCATGGGGAGGATGCTGGAAAAGCTGAAGAGGAATATAGTGAGACAGTTTAAATACTGTGATTTGATTATTCATAGCATGATTGCATGAGAAACGCTTTGTGTACCAAAGAGAATCTGTTTGGTTTTGAATTCTCCGAGGAAATGCAAAGAATTTTAGTGGATTGACATTTTGATTAGAGTTTAACTTATGGACCTTGTGGAACAACTGAGTACTATGAATGTGACACACGGTGATCAGACTTACTCAGTGCTGAGAAGCAGGTTCCTAGTTTTAGGGAGCCTCTTCCAGACCATCATCTCTCTTCCTAGTGGATGTCACAGGGACTTGCCAAGGGAGGCGTGAGCTCTAGAAGATGCTCAAAAAGTACTTAATTTTCCCTGTTGTTGGTAATGACTGTTCCTCTTACGTCAAATCCTTTTGTCAGGTCACAACTGAACTGATGATGGGTTTGACAATCATCTTGCTGGATTCTGGTTGAACTGCTCTGGAAGAATCAATGTCCAAAGTAAGAACAATTTTTGGACAATGAAGGAAAAGCCAGAGAATATTTTGAGACAGGGCTAACAAGCTAATAGTGCTGACCGCTGAACTGTGTCAGAGACACTTAGGCACTCCTGAATTTCATACAGCCTCACTTTTCTCTCTCAGAATTTGTATTTTTTTTAACAAAACATTTTTGCTGACATTAAGAAACCACTTGGAATATCTGTTGTCCCTTACTCATATGTTATTACTAAGCCTAAATTACAAATATTGAGGGATGTAATATACAGCACTTTACCCTCATCTAAAAGGTGCAAATACTGATGCAAAAAGTCAGTTGCCCTGCAAATATGCCTGATGATACTTGCAATAAATGTCTCTTCGAGGGTAAGAATAGTTGGAGAAGAGGTCATGCGTAGCGTATGTTGATTGAAGCTATGTTTGTGCACAGTACAGTACAGATATTGTTCAGTACTTATCTTCCTTGTGAAAATATTACCATTGGAGTAGTACCAGCATATCTACGTGTATCCATCGTCTCTCATGCAAGCACCAGCTGCAGAAGTTCATTCTGCCTCATCACATATGTGAGTTACCTTTGTTGCAAATCATCCTCCTATATCCTGCATGAGCGTCGGCTGTCCCTGTCATCACACTGCTGACACTTCTGACTTATCTGTTTGCATTTTATTAAGGTATCTCACCAGGCATTGCATCTGGATGAAACTTTGCCCAAAGGCACTCCCATGCTCAAGATTAGGTGGGGACATCAGACCCACCTGTGAGCTGCGTGTGATACACAAGTTTCAGAAGCCTCAGAATTGCCCTTACAAGTTTTGCCATGCACTTGAGAAGCTCGGCTCAGTGGTTTAGTGCCGCCGTTCACATGGGCCTTCCCCGTTGCCTTCCCAGCGGTGCTGGGGAGGAGAGTTTGTGCTCACACAGCGTCTAAGTCCAGATCAGAGGTGTAGCTCGCTTGAGTAGGATGCAGGTGGTGGGAGCGTGCAATCGCTCGCAGTTGCGCTGCGTGACAGCTAACCAAGGCGGCTTCCTCCTCCCACGCACAGCGCCCAGCTGAGGAGTGCTGTGAACGCAGTGCCGCTTGGATCGCTTCTCTGTTCTCGCTTGCTGTCAAGATGTGCAGCGGGCTCTCGGTCGGAGCGGGTGGGATGAGGTCACATCCTCTGTACCACGTCAGAACAGGAGTGACAAGCATCTCCCATCTCAGTGCATGAGGAGTCAGCTTCCAGAGAGGTTTGGTGGTGCTGGTAGCTCTTGGTGCATGGTCATGCCCTGAGGAGCAAGTTCCCTTTGTTCAGACTTATTTCTTACACCAAATACTGACCAAAGCTACAAGTCGGTCTACACCAGCAGCAAATTTGTCCCTGGGGTTTTCATCCTTCAGTTGTTTAAACCATACTCTTATGAATGACCAAGGTGAAGTGGGCTATGAAGAAGAAAACTAATTCTATCTCAGTTCAATGTTAGGTATTCTGTATGCTGTAAATCAGCCGTATGTAAAATGATCAACCTCTTTTTTATCCCATGGCAGGACTTTAGTTTCTCCTTGATTAGATATGGTGTCTGGCTTAATGTGGGCTGGGGCTGGTTGAGTAGACCTTGTTATTGTATTTGCTTGTGCAGTGATTGAGATTGATACTCACTGAAATCTCAGCAAGAGCTGAATGAAATCACGAAATTCTATTTCAGTCAAAGGTGCTGCTTTGTATGGTGCCCAGCACAGTGGTCCATCACTGGGACTCCTCAATGCACTGGTAATAAAAATAAGAAGTAATAAAGCTACAGTTGCTAATAGTTTAGTGAGGGTGTGTTGTTTGAATTCTTTTGCCTACCTTTTCAAGGAAATCTTGAAGACTTCCCCCACCCCCCCACCCCCACCCCCACTTAATTCTATGTTCTTTCTATACCTATGATTCTGTGTACATAGTCTGATATGAACATCAAGTATGCAACTATTTCCAAGCTGCAAACTTCTACTATAGATAGAGTACTGGTAGGGATAATAAGTAGGAACTAAATTTACTTTTTTTTTTTTTTTTTTTTTGGGGGGGGGGGGGGGCAGGAGGGGAAAGCAATTTACATGCTATGCTTCTGGATCCTAAAGCAAAAGGAAATGTGCTTGACGCTAAAATTGGCTTTGTGGCTCCAGTTTTCTCAACTCTGCACCACCTGCCTCTAATCAAACTGTCCAATTACAGGAAACAATTGTTTTCTTGCTTTCTGTTAAGTGCAGAAATGCATCCACTAAAGGACTTTTTACCAAATGTTGCTTTTAACAAAACCACTTTCACAGTTTGTTTGAAAAAAACGTGCTGATGTTTATGTGCAACATGCATGTTAGAATTCAAACATATGGTCACCAAGATCCACACAAGGTCATTCACAAAATAGTAATATTTATCTTAACTGATTGTAGGGTTTAGAAATCTCTATTGTATTGGGAGCAACTCAGTGGACATTAATAGAGTTTCACTATTGTTATGGTAAGACGAGAATCAGGCCCTGACCTATAATTATCACGTACTTGAAGAGCACTGATAATACAGAAGGGAAATTGGTCTCCCTAGATGTGCTTCCTTAATGTGAGACAATGACTTCAGGCTGTTTCTGAGCTGCAAATCTCCCAGGTGAATCTTGCTGGAGTAGAATAAAGTACAATAAAAAGCAGAGTAAGAGGATCCAGCTTTGGTTAATGATGCTTTCCTTGTGAAACTAGATCTGAAACCGAATTATAGCCTTAACACACACTCAGTCAGTCCTACAGAAATATGCAAGATCACATAGAGAAAGCAAATACACAACTCATCTCCTCTCATTTTAACAACTATGTTTACTTGTCTTCACCTAACGACTGCTTTTTGTCAGCAAATAAATATACTGATAAGGAAAATATTAACAATATCCTCCACAATTTAGGAGCTTTCAATTTATACTAAAAGTATTTGATCACCTCACAAACTTTGTATGAAATAAATAGAGTAAGTAAGAGTGTAATGATCCTATTTAGGAGTCCTGTATAAAAATACAGTTAAAACACTGTAACATTTCCTTGAGAAGCATAAGACAGTTATTGGAAACTACTGAGTAGGGGAAACATGAGGAGCTACTATTCACTGTCTCATAACATGAGAAGGTGGGAGGTATTCTATGAAATTGACAGTAGATGAATGTAAAACAGATAAATGAATAACTTGTAGACATTAACTAGTAAGCCATCAGCATGTGGAATTAATTTCCATAGGAAATCTATTTTAAACTGCAGCGTAATTGTTAGCATTGCTACAGCCATGTTGAGAGGGGTGATGTACTAAAGACTACTTTTTGTTTCCAAAATGTGTTTAATATGTGTCTGTGTACTCACATACAACTTGCAGCTATGCTGACTATGATTTCCTCTTTTAGTTGAATCAGTGAAGAAGCGTTTGATATACACTAGAAAAAGCTTTGGAAATTGGATACAATGCACTACATGAGAATTTCTCTTTGTCCTCATAACTGTACTTGTCTATGTTTTGTTTTGGTTTTTTCTCCCGCATTTTCCATTTTTTCTGCCTTTTAAATCAAGATCAAGACCAGGAACAATGCTGAAGATTTCTGTGTTGGCTGGCTTGTATTGTTTAGCAACTTTTTGTTTGTGTGTTGAAGTGGGGGTTGGGGAATATATCACTTCATTCCTGTTATTTCCAAGATTGCTTTAGTCACACTTGAACGGTTAATCTTGCTGCATTTATATGGATAGCACACTGGTATATAAGATAAGAATAAAAATTTGGTAACTATAGAGCAAATCATCATTGCTTTTAAAAGAGAATAGAAGAGTAACCTAACACAAAGCAAATGTTGTTTGCAGTGCAGTAAAACCCAGACAAAATCTGAAATGCTCCATAAAAAGGGAGCCAATATGTTTATTACCAATTGTTATTCCTATGGCATGGGTGATTGTTTCAATTTTTTGAGTAACCTATTATTTATTACAGTGCCCATCAACATAGAAAAATCCATTCCTCGTATGATGGCTGCAAGTATATTTTATGTATAGTAGCCAAACAGCATGAACAAATATAGCCTGACTTATCTGGACCTCTTAGCTCCAAAAACCTGAGAAGCCAAGCTAATACCCTGAACGCCAAGTGCCTGTGTCTAGTGGAAAGTACGTATGAAGAGATGCAATTCCCAGCACTCTTAACATTGTAGTTTGTGCCTGAGTCTATTTCTAAAAAGAGATAGAAGGTTTGGTCCTAAATATTATGTAATGCATAGAAGAGGATTTGGAGAGCTAAGGAGGTTCAGAGCAATGGAGAGTGTTGCCTAAAAACTTGTCATGTGAATGCAAAATAACATAGGTATGTATGTTCTATATGTTTCATATATATAGGTCAATTATGGAGTTTTTAGAGTTATAAGAAGCTGGAGCAGTGGATATGAAGGTGCTGGGTTTGCAACACAAGCATGAAGGTATGGGTATAGAAGATGTCCCGGTATAGACACTGGAAATGCTGGGAACTGGCAATAGAAAAAAGTATCATACAGGGATAATTCCATCATTGTAAAACTTGTCCATTGTTATAAATTGACCTTGTTCTTCCAGCTGAATTAGGGGAAGGTTGCATGGTCAGGCAACGAAAGATGATATGCTTAAAGGAAGAAAGAAGGATAAAAGCAGATTTTCAAAGCATCAGCAATTCTGCAGGTCCCATAGTGAAACTTCCCACCTGGAAACACATACTGCAAATCCTGTGTGCCCGATGGGGGAGCAGACTTTCCCTGATGGATTTTGGACTGTGGGTAGTAGGGAATGTGAGAGTTGGGACAGAGGGCAGCAAAAGCCTCAGCCTGTTGTGAAGAGTTCCTGAGGGAGAAGGAAGTATCTGCACAACAGAGTAAGTTTTTCTCTAGAATTTCTGCTATTTCCAGTTGTTTCACATCCTGGTACATAAACTCTCCTGCAGGTTGTGTAGCATGCTGGAAGGATCTAAATCACACAGGTCTACCTACGTGGGAGGAATATACTCATTATTATGGTTTTGCACCCTTCAGCTCACTCTGGGATTATCCCTAGGCAATGAAAGTTTTGTATGAAAGCAAGAGGCACATATGAATTGCCTAGATACCATCTTTGCTTCCTGCCCTTCGTGCCCCATCTTACTGCATTTTTCCCACATCTCTCACTAACCAGAATCGTGTTTTGGTTGCAACTTTGAGCTTGCAACTCATCTAGCCTTATAGGAGTAAAACCCCCAAGTGTAAATATGCGCGTTTAATTTTCTCTTTCAGAAAAAAAAAAAACCTGAAAAAAAAAGACTTTAAACATATATCTGCCACATTACTAATTATGTCGGGATCGTGCAAGGACTGACCCAGGGTCCAGCAAGTCCAGCAGCTAGCAGGTGCCCCCAGATGGCTTCAGAAGAAGATGCAAGAAACATGACCTTTGATGCAGTATCACAAAATCACCATGTTAGCAAAGGTTGTCCATGTGATTTTAACTGGGCAATTGCCACGGTACCACTGCCAGTGACACAACCTTTGAAGAGGCTGTCATAGAAACCAGTGACTCTCCTTTTGGACTAAAAGCAAGGACTCTTGGTCAGCCATCCCTATAGCAATTCCCTTGTGGGTCAGAATGGTATTTGGTTTTGTATTTAACAGTATTGGTCAAAGCTGTAATGAAAAATGTAGCCTTTTTATTCTGGTCACAGTGCAAGTAGTTTCTAGAAAGAGACCATAGCCTGCAAGATTATGATACTGTTCACGTGCCTTTTTGAGTGGGTAGCTGAAACATTTTAAGTAACCAAAAATAATAGTAGGGAACATACGATAGCTTTTTGTTATGATTTCTATTTTGTAGCACAGTCTTTAGCTAGTTATTCATGCTGAAATTCATTACTTTCAGGACTCACAAATATATTTTATGACTATCTAACAGCTTGTCTGCATACTGGAACACAACCTTACAAATAACAGCATAGAAGCATTTGCAAAATTAATTTAATTAGTATTCTACCAGCTCTGGAGCTTAACTACTGTGAATAGGTGTTGCACAGGCGGTATACTTTAATAGTTCCTGGGGTATTTTAACTCAGGACTCCACAACCTGGTTTTTCAGCCTCTATGCTTGTGGAGAGAGGGTCACAAAAATCTTTCAGTCTGCCCAGCTATAAAATGGCATGCATGTATTTAGATAGCTTAACTAAAATTGGTAGCATGCATCGAACTATTTGGATGAAAGCTGCTTTACAGTGTAAGAGAAAAGTATTATTGTTAGAAACATTATTATATTATCAGCAATGTGGCTTACAATGAAAAAACAGGAACTTCTGTCTTTAGGAGCCTTTTTTTTTTTCTTTTTTTGTTTTAACATAAATATTCAAGAAATCTAATGGATAAAAGAAGGACATGGATGTAAAACAACAGTGGTGTTAACTTTATTAAAAAGCTTCTTTGTGGTATAAGGCAGGAAGTGAAACTGCTTTCAAACTGCAAATATTTCTCAATCATTTCATGCACCAGCAATCTTTGTAATAGGTTTTCTGTTGGTTTTTGCAAAATGTTCAGATGAGCAGATAAAAGTTCAGACACATGGGGAAAAGCAGTCATTTTTCTTGGATTTCGCTAGCCGTATATTTCATTCCATGATTCAGAGTGACCTTAGAGTCCATCCCAAAGAGCAGATGTGCACACCGAAAGTTTGAGCCCTAGCTATTTTTATAGGGTCATTCCTTTTTATAAACCAGCAGCACTATACGCCGGCAGCCAGCTAACCGGCTTTGGGTGTTGACTCATGCTTGGTGACAGAGTTCAATGAGAGATAGCTCAAGTAGAAACGGCTCCCAGCTTTTCTGCTTCCCCACCCGCTGCTGGGGGTGCTGCCTTGCCACAGGGCTGGCTGGGTGTAATGTGTGCCTGCACCCCAGCCAGGGGAGCTTCTAGCCTGCTGCACTCCTCTGAGCTCCTGCTGATTTCAGGCTCTAAATCCTGCCGACTCAAGAGGGGATACTTGTTCTGCTAAACTGTCCCTGGGATGGTAGCTTCCAACAGAGGGACAGAGGTGACAGCTGGCAACAGTAAATGCTTCATCCATCCCAGTGAAATCTGCCAGCGAATGTGAATCAACACTTTTAGGTTTTGTGCTACTTGGAACTGCTTTTCTGGCTCTAAGTGTCGTGTTACGTGGATCCCAGAGGGTCAAGTACAAAAGTATTGAGCACTTAGAGATACTAAATGCCCTTACTTGGTGAATCAATGCGGCTTGAGAGCACTTGGCAATGGGACTGCTCAAAAAAACTTCCATTAAAACTGTTGTTGGAGAGAAAAATAGGTTTTTCTCATTAAAACCAGAAAGCTAGAAAACTGAAACTTCAGCTAGCATATTCACTGCTGCACCTGGGTCAGACTCGGAAAGCACAAGGACTAAGTGTTAATTAGGTATCTCTTGACTCAGTAATTCTTGCTAAAAATGCTGCTTGTGGGGCATCTAGAAGAGCAGCAGGTGTTGTGGTAGATTTTACTTGTCTAATCATGTAGTTTCACCATCACCCCAGTCTCTGCATTTATTCAACCAGTGAAGGTTTATTCTTCCTGTACAAAAATGCAAAGAAAACCAGAGAAAAAACACTTGCAGTTCAAAATTTCCGAAGTAATTCTATTTTGCAGTGTTCAAAAGTGATCTAGTTTGAGCATTTAGTGGATTATATTTCAGTCTAATATTTGTCTAAATTTTGACAAATTGAACTCTTGGACCTTTTTTTGAGAGTGAAAACACCTTAATTTTGATAAGAAAATATATGTTAACAATGTCTACCAGGTGCAGACACTGGCCTGGGATTTGAGAGACCTGGATTCAATTCTCTGTTCATTGTACGGTGTTCAACTTACCACTTAGTTTTCTGGTGCTTCACTTCAGCACCTGTAAAACAGGGGTGTTGTGTTTACCTTGCAGAGATTTTGCAGAGATCAATACATTGAAGAGTGTGCTGTGCTCGATTACTGTGGTTGTACAGAACAGTGGAAAGTCTGAAGGCTGTACATTTGTTGTTCCCTGGATTCCTATTGACATTTTGCTTTGCCAAAGAAAGAAAAACCACAAAGTTCTCTAAAATCATAGCAGTCTACTGTTCCTTCTCTGTTTGTGTGCTCCAAAGCCTATAAAGTTTTATAAGAATCTTTGCAGTGACTTCATATACTTTCTGTTTGACTTTAATGACCTCAGGACTCATATGGACCAATGTATTTATTGTTGTGTGCTGAATGTCCTCGCATTTCACAGGCTGATCTGCTGAGAGTTTGTTGAACTCTACGTTCATTAGACATTATGTGCTTGTTTGACATCCACAAAGTTCACAAGCATGATGTTAATAGGAAGAAAAGCATCAAACACCTAAAAACGATCGCTCCATTTGCTCCACATGATCCTCAAAACTTTTAGATAGCTAATGATAGTGCGGTAAAGCCTACTGATATGGTGAGTAACAGGAGGGCAAACAGACCCCTCAGTATCACAGGTGATATCAGTCACAGGACAAGACAACTAACTGAAGGAGATAGAGTCTTTCAGGGAGTCTGTGGCTACAGGCTGTGCTCTGTATGTTCCAGGAACCTTGATTCATTATCGTTAGTGCACTGTTTGCACAGCATTTGTGAATGCTGTAGAAATGTTTATAAACAAGTGTCAGATAACAGAAGTACTTGATGAGCTCTCCAGTCACACAAACTGCAGATTGAGAGGCATGAATGATGATGAGAAGCTGAATAATTTCTAACGCAGTTTAAAGGAGATGGAAGGGGATGGTGTAGTTTGCACCTGAATGAGTTAATCTGTTCCAATTAGTTCAGTTCTTAAATTCTATTTTTGGTGGAGCAGGTTGGGAGTTTTAAGATTATAGGATCATTGAGGTTAGAAGGGACCTTAGAAAGTCTCTCATCTTCTACTCAAAGTGGGGTCAGCTGAATGATCAGATGTGGTTGCTCAGGGCTTTGTCCAGTCAGGTGTTGAAAACCCCCAGGAATGGAGATTGCACAACCCCTTTGGGCAACTTGTTCCCCTGCTTGATTTCTACTGCCTTTATTGTGAAAAATTATTTTTTCCTCAGATCCAGTGTGAAGCCCTCTTTTGCTCATTGTCTTCCTACTAGGTACCACTGTGAAGAACCTGCCTGCATCTTCTTGATAACCTCCTAATAAGCAATGGGGGGCTGCTCTTAGTCCCCTCAAAGCCACCTCCTCTCCAGGCTGAACAAGCCCATCTCCCTCAGCCTCTGCTCACTGGGCAAACGCTCCAGCCCTGGTGGCCTTCTGTTGAACTCTGTTTTGTTGATATGCTGCTTTTTTTGTCATACAGATTTGCAGGAAGGAACTGAATCCCTTCAAAATCAAAATTTTCCATGGGAAATTTCAGTTTTCCCTGTGGAAAGCTGTTTCCAGTTTAAATGTGGTCCCTGCAGTCAGCTGGTGGGCTGCAGGGGTTCTGGCCTCACTGGCTCTGCAGCATTGCAGCCGTGGTTGGGGCAGATTGTCAGCTGGTGTTGCCAAGGGTCTCACTTAGTTCCAGGACTGATGAAACATTACTCTAGAGTTTCCAAAATGAGGTACTGTGTAATTTCAGGGAGGAGAATTTCCAAAACTGCAACATTTTCTTCTCCGAATTGACTTCTCCTTCAGTTCCCCTTTTTCCTCCCCCTCTGAAGTTACTCTCTTTAGACTAGACTTTGTGTAAGGCACAGGCTGAACCCACAAACCCTTTTATTTTAATTTACCTAGAGGATTGTGAGAAATGGGCAGGAGACCCTGTCATTAGTAAGCTGTTTGTTTAACAGAACAAAACTATTTCCCTCTTTACTGTAGACTTCAGATTCTGAACAATTATTAACTTGTAGCCTTCCTGCTTCCTTCCTTCCTTTTCTCTTTATAGTTGGACCTTAGGTTTTGCATTTCTCTCTTATCTGCTGCTTTCAACGTGTTAATAGTGAATTTTTTGTGGGATTGCAGAGGCAGAAATTAGAGGGTATTGCAGAGGGATGTTAAAGTGGCAGTAATATAATTATTTATTGGGTTTTATTGTTCCATTATAGATATAATTTTTCACACGCAGAGAAACTCAGAGTGTCATAGGCAAGCTTGAGAAGGGGCTGTGTTGCTAGTCCTGGTGCACCATCTAAATTAGCTTCCTCCCTCTTACTTTCCCTGCTCTATCACCAGGCCAACAGCTGTGTGGACTTAGGGGTGACGGCCTGAGGTAGGTGATGTCATCAGAAAAGCCATACATTTCTGCCTGGTATGGCTTTGTATTAAGAAAATGAGACAAAAGGGCCAGTAAATTTCATTCATCCACAGAAGGTGCCTCACGGTGTGAGGCTGAGCTGCTGGACTTCTGTGCCATGAGGGGGTTGTAAATGGGAATGCCATGCGGGATTGAAAGAGGCCTAGAAAATGTTATGAACAGTTGTAACATTTGAAGTAATAAGATGTGCTTAATTAAATCTCATATTTCAGGACATTGGCTGGTCTCTATAGGGATCAGGAAGGATTTTCCCTTATCCATATACAGCATTTTGTAATTGACCAGGTGCATTATGGGGCTATTTTCTTTTAAGGCAGTGATTAAACGACTTTGCTAGAAGTGGGATGCTGGACATGAGCAGTTGGCCTGATGTAACATGGCAGATTTGGTCTTCCTTTAGATTATCGTTGCTTTTCTTTGTGATTTTCACTGTGACTCTTGCAATATTTGATTTTCTAGCTCCCTGATGAAGGTAATGACATTGACAATCTCATCTTTCACCAGGATACTGATTTTTTAGCCCTTCTGTCAGTACAGTAAGGTTTGGAAGCATGATCAAAACGTCTGAAATAGAAGAAAACCAAGGGCTTATTTTACTGTATTGTATATTGCTTTTTGCTCATACTGTCTTTGCATGTCCCAACTCAGAGCAACTACATAATCCATAACCTCTTCCTGTAGTAAAAACAAGTGAATCAAGTGGGATAATGCTCCTAACCTTTGAAGTGCTCAGACGGATGGATAAGAAGGTGGGGTTTATGCCTGTATGTTCTTCATGGCTGCACTAGTTGTGACTGTAAAACTATTTCTACCCAGACCTTCAATGTTCATGTAGCTGGAATCCTGGAAAGCTTTAGTCTTTTGGGGTGGTCAAGAGGAGCATGTAGGCCCAAAGCTAGATGTTTATGTATGCCTGCCTAACTCTTGAGCTGGTATATGACCCAGCTTCCTGGAGATGTATGTTGCTGCATAGATCTCCCACATTCTTGAAGTCCTAGTGTGGTCACAGAAAAGGTACAGACATCTGAAACGGTGTCTCACTCAATGCAGGGCAGAAGTGAGGTGTTGGATCTTGGTCAGGATGTGCCTGCAGATATATTCCGCTACCCTGATGGGAAATGCCAGGGACACCAGCTGAGAACTTATCTACCACTGATTATAAAATGCTTGTAGAAGGCACACCATGCATTTCTGACTGCTGTGTACAGATCATTGCATTACAGCCTAAATTCTAATCTAAATCTACTATCTTACAGTTTAAAGCCATTACTCCTCATCCTCTCACTACAAGCCCTTGTAAAAAGTCTCACACCAGCTTTCCTGTAGGCCACCTTCAGATACTAGAAGGCCACAAGGAGGTCTTCCTGGAGCCTTCTCTTCTCCAGGCTGAACTATCCCAAGTGTTTCAGACTGTCCTCATAGGCAAGGTGTTCCAGCCCTCTGATCATCTTTGTGGCCCTCCTCTGGGTCCACTCCAACAGGTCCATGTACACGAGTCTATGGAACCGGATGGGATTCACCCAAAGGTACTAAAGGAGGTGGCAGAAGTGCTCACCCAGCCACTCTCCATTATTTATCAACAGTCTAGGCTAACCGGGGAGGTCCCAGTCGACTGGAAGGAGGAAATGTGATGCCCACCTACAAGAAGGGCCAAAAGAATGATCTTGGGAACTACAGACCTGTCAGTCTGACCTTGGTGCCAGGGAAGGTTATGGAGCAGGTGCCATCACACAGCACGAACAAGACAACCAGGTGATCAGGCCCAGCCAGCATGGGTTTACAAAAGGCAGGTCCTGCCTGACTAACCCGATCTCTTTCTACAGCAAGGTGACCTACCTAGTGGATGAGGGAAGAGCTGTGGACACTGTGTACCTGGTCTTTAGTAAAGCCTTTGACACTGTCTCCCACAGCGTTCTCCTTCAGAAACTTACGGTGCAAGGCTTGGATAAATACACTCTGCACTAGATAAAAATCTGTCTGTATGGACAGGCCGAAAGAGTGGTGTTGCCCAGGGTTCAGTACTGGGGCCTGTTCTCTGCAATATCTTTATTAATGGTCTGGATGGGGGCATTGAGTGTGCCCTCAGTAAATCTGCATATGACACCAAGCTAGGTGTGTGTGTCAATCTGCTGGGGGGTAGGGAAGCTTTACAGTGGGACCTAGACAGTGGGCCAAAGTTAATGGCATGGGGTTTAACAGGGCCAAGTACTAGGTCCTGCACTTGGATCATAACAACCCCATGGCAAGCTAGAGACTTGGGTATGTGTGGTTGGAAAGCTGCAAGTTGGAAAAGGGCCTGGGGGTATTGATGGATAGTTGACTAAATATGAGCTAGCAGTACGCACAGGTGGCCAAGAAGGCCAGTGGCATCCTGGCTTGTGTTAGAAACACTGTGGCCAGCAGGAATAGGGAGGTGATCGTCCCCCTGTACTAGGCACTGGTGAGGCCACACTTTGAATATTACATTCAGTTCTGGGCCCCTCACTATAAGAAGGACAGAGAAGTGCTGGAGCATGTTCAGAAAAGGGCAATGAGGCTTGTGAAGGGTCTGTAGCACAAGTCCTGTGAGGAGCAGCTGAGGGAGCTGGGTTGTTTAGTCTGGAGAAGAGGAGGCTGAGGGGAGACCTTACTGCTCTCTACAACTACCTGAAAGGAGGTTGGAGTGAGGAATGGGACAGCCTCATCTCCCTGGTGATGTGAGACAGGACCAGCGGGAATGGATGCAAGCTGTGCCAGGGGAGGTTTAGGCTGGATAGTAGGAAACATTTCTTTACCAGAAGGGTTATCAAACATTGGAATGGTCTGCCCAGGGCAGTGGTGGAGTCGCCATCCCTGGAGGCATTTAAACGGTGTGTGGATTTGGTGCTTAGGGACATGATTTAATGGTGAGCTTGCAGTGTTGGGTTGAAGGTTGGACTAGATAATCTTGATGGTCTCTTCCAACCAAAGACATTCTGTCATTCTGTGATGTCCTTGTGCTGGGGGCTCCAGAGATATACATCCTTTATAAAGGATGTACAAATCATTAAGACTGCTACTGATTGTCACTGATCATTGTTCACAGCGAACTAGAGCAAAAATAAGTATGATACTGGCCATTTCTTAAATAAGGAAGGGACAGTCCCTACCTTGAAGTGCTTTGCCCAGCATGTATGTTGGGTAATGCAGGAAATATGATCTCCAATCAATTTAGTGTGGAAGCTTTTGATAATATTGTAATAATATGAACTGGTAGCAAAAAAAAAAAAAAAAAGCTTTCTTCTCAATAATTAATGCTTGTGAAAGGTTTAATATGTATTTATTGAGCATGTTGTAATACTGGCACATGAGCAGAATAATAAGGGGCTGTGTACGCATGATAGGGTTTTCACCTGACTGTTAACTTTTAATTATTTTTTAAAATGCCAAACAATTAGGTTTATTCTAAAATAAAATAACAAGATGGGTTATTCCTTCAGAGTGCTAGTGGTAAAAAAAAATTAATTTGTGTTGTATTCTTTTCTTCTTCACTGTTTGCAAGAAAATGAGTTGGTGAGATGTATAGATTGTGCGCAGAAATCAAAGCTGCTCTGCTAGCTTGGTTCCTGCCAATCTTTGTAAAGTAAATTTGCAGTGTATGAAAAAAATTATTCGCAGAAGCTTTGCAGATGCATCTGTTTATTAGCCAAATTATTTACTTTTAAGTGAAAGTAAGTGAAGAAAACATAATAATGACACCCAGAGCCAGTGCAAGACGGTTTCAGTTTCTTGAACAGGGCACCTAGATGTGAATCATCGTATTTTCACTGTCAGAAAAACCTGAGTGTTTTTTCCTAAGGGTAACAAAGGTGCATGTCAACTGTCTGAATACAAAAGCTCAGCGAAGGCAGAACACATTAGTTTTACCGTGAGGTAAACTCCCTCAGGTCAAACCCAGGCAGGGGTACAACACTCATCTTGGCAAGTCACCTCATGATAAAACTTGTAGTGCCTCATCATCACTAGTTTTTCACCTCAAGGTAGCTGAAGTGCCTGTTAGCTACCCTGAGGTAAAAATGCCACCTCTTTATCAGCAAGTACCAGCCCTTAGATGTGTACGTGCAGGCCAGCACCATGCTCCCTGACTGTCCCTAGGTGTGTCAGTCAGCCTGTACCTCTGTCTACCCCATCTCTTTCTTCCTGCCCAGTGATCTTCATGACTCAATCCAGGGTCCCTCATGAATTAATTTCAACCCACTTCTTTCACCAAACTTGTCTCATAGAAAGTTCTCAGGCTGTCAGATGGGCCCTTTTAACTAGTTTCAGAAACATGTAATATTATTGGAGATCACCATGTGCTGTGTAATCTGCAGCCCCAAATGCAGTGTAGGCACTGGGAGCTCTTTGCATCATGCTTTTCCCTCTGGGCTCTCTCCATGCTCCTTTCCCATCTGCTGCTTCTTCTGGTATTCCTGCTGGCCACAGTTTTGCCATCTTATGCTTGGAGTTTCCCCATTTCCATCTCCACCAGGAAATAGGGGCTTCCTTATCTCTCTTCCTCATGTCCCTCTTATTTACTGCAGGTCCCTTATTTGTTCCTGTGCTTAGGAGCTGGGAATACACTTTTCCTTCCCACCAGCCCTATCTCCTCAACAGAGCAAAATAAGTAAATTATTCAGTTGCCCACATTGTATCTGTAATGGGGTGAGAAACAGATGGTTAATAGCAACTGGTATTTTTCTTTTCAGTATATAAGTCATTGAGCAAGGAAAGAAAGGTATTGGCTTGGTTAGGGAGAGGCGAGGGATTGCATGCATCCTGCTCTTTTCTCCTTGGGTGAATGGGTTGTCATCAAAATCGTATGATCTGTGCTTTGATTTGTAGAACTTCTCCTGAACATTGGGCTTGCCTGGAGATGACATTCAAAAGTTCCCATATTACAGGCAGACAGATGAATGGCCTCAAGCTGAAAGTAAGACCTTGCCTGTCTCAGAGAACTAATGTCATTTCCCAGTGCTGTTATTGAAGGTAGTGTTATACTCCTGTGTATCTGAACATGACAGCAGTTACAGAATGGTAAGTGCTTATAATCAGCTGTGATAGTGTTTACTTTAGAAGTCGAGTGAATCACTAGAAACCTGCTTGCCGAATGATTTTATCAGGGAAAACTGTTGCCTTACAGCTATGTATACACAACCAGAAAATGATGTGGTACCAAGACATCACAACACCTTAGACACATTCTCCATTCTTGGTATGAAGAACGTCTCTAAATTCAGCAGGTTTTATCTGAGAGTGCTGTTTGCTCGTCAACTACTCTTTTTCACTTCTGTCCTAATTTCCTGGTGAGAAACTGTGTTTTCTCATCTCCTCTTCCCTTACAACTCAAAATGTCTAGTATTCCAGCGTACCTCTTCCACCACTCTTGGTGGTTCCCATTACTATTCTAGAGTATTGATCATTGGCTTCTCCTATCACAAAGCTTTAGCAGCGAAGGGTCAGAGTATTCTGATCACGTCTGTTTGGCTCCTTAGATGTGACTCTAAGCTCTGCTAAACCTGCTCAAGGTCAAACTCTTGATTTGTTTGTGAGTTCAGACTTCTTATCCCAGGTCCTGTGAGTGATCTCTTCATGTGGGTGGCCTGTGTGCTAAAAGGTTGGGCCTTGCATTTTTCCAGTCAAGTCACGTGTGGGCCTCTGGAATCTCAGAAATTTTCCACTTGATAGAAGAAGGGGACTTCAGAAGCACTGCTATAAGTACTTAGAAATATAGGCTGAGAAAATGGTTTGGTGTGCTGATATCCTACTTTCCTGCCTACTTTTGGAAAACGGTGGAGTATTTCTTTGCAACTGCAGTTTGTCGTAGTGGGGAGTGTAGACTGGTTTTGACCAGGGTTTATTTGTCTGTCAGTAAAAATGGTATAAGGGCTTGGAAAGCTTCAAGATGCAACTTTCAGCTGGCATCAGTGACCTCAGCACGCTTTGTCTTCAGTGAATTTCGAATTGGCCCACATGTCACAACAAGAGTTTCCTGAGCTTCAGGATGCCGTGAAGGGAACTCTGCCCCTTAGAAATCAGTATATTAAAGATTTGGCAGATGTACTGAACGAATAACTTTTGGATTCTCGTGTTAAAGATGCAAGTCACTGCTTTTGGCATAAGTACAGGTTTATATTATTAGAGAATGGCCTCAGCAGAGGCAAAATACCATTTACAGATGAGAGAAATGGCCAACTTCCTTTGCCTTTAAGGAGAACATTTTAATTTTTTTCACAAGTAGATATGAGTTTACAGTTCTTGAACACAAACGATTTACATGAAGGCTTCTGTAAGCAATACTGTGGGTCATTAAAGGTCCACAGAGGAGGCAGTAAGTGGTGACAAGTATCTGCAGGTGAAAGCCAAGTAGATAAATATAAGGTACTTTGGCACCTGTTTTCTTATCTAACCTTTTAAGATTGTCATTAACAGTTTCCTGCTTATCCCTCAGTTGAAATCTCTGCTCACTTTGAAGAGGCCGATTGTTCAGTGGGAAGAAACATTAGGAACTGCATCTCACTCCATCTCAGAAATTCAGCAGCCATACCTGAGGTTTTATTCCCAGTTCTGGATTGAATGGCTGCTTTATGTAACAACACATTGCTGAAGCCTGGTATCTTTGGCCATTGGAACTTATTTGCTTTAAAGCTAAAGGTTGTGGGGTTTTTTTGTTTTTTTTTTTTTTTGTTTTGTTTTTGTTTTTTTTGGTTTGGTTTTTTAATTTTTTTTTTCCTTTTTTTGTGGGCCCATTTTAAGATTAAAACCAAGAAGTATCTCAGGGGGTTTATGGTTAACTCACGCTATACAAAATTACACGCAGTAGGAAATCTGGGGACTTCTCTCTCTTGCTTCAGTGACTCTAGCAGCTTGCCCAGCAATCCTACAGTGACATGTTGTAAGGGTCATGGGTTTGGAGCAGAGCCAGCAGTGGTGTTAGCAAGCAGAATTCCTTATGACTCCAACATTTTTTAATTTTTTTTACATTTTTTTTTTGCTGTTGGCCTACTGCAGGCAGCAAAAGTAACGTGTCTGAACCTGTTTCCTTGTCTGTTCTGTTGGTTACCCACTTTCTTCTCCCCCAGTTCAGGGAAAGTGGGGAAAAAAGGTTTGCCTGTGCCCAGAAGCACTGCAGGTGTCTGTCCCTCTGAAAGAGTCCCAGCGGTGTGGGCGTGCTGGAAAGAAAAATCCCCAGTGACTTCACCCAGCTTGGCTTGTGGTGGTTACTCACAATGAGGTAATTTTTTTTTCTTTTTTTTTTTTTTTTTAGCTCTGCATGTTTAATGCTACATCTGAGTTTTTGCATATGAGTGAAACTGCAGCTCTGGGACTGATTCAGGGAGTTTTCACTGCAGAGTAATTTTGGTGAGTAAACACAGATAAGAGGAAGCTGGGTTAATCCAATAACTCCTCCCTCAAGGGCAGGTGCAGCAATGTGGCTCAAGGTACAGAACAGAGGAAATGCACTGTTGACACAGGTGATCAGAGCAAAGTGGCCAAAATTGATATAATGATATTAGTTTGCAACGCAAAGCCCTACTTTCTCAAGGCTGCTAGTTGCAGCCTTCCATAGCATGGCTCTGTTCTTTCACCTCTGTTTGGTCAGGCGTCCTGGTGTGAGTGACTTCACAGCTCCTCTTGATGATCCCTCAGTAGCTGTGTTGCTGCAGTGAAGCTTGGACTATGCTATGTTAACCTATGCGGATTATTAAAATAAACTCTGAGTCATATTTGAGCTGTATGTGGGATAAGATGATTATCAAGGTTTATTTTTTCTTATAATTAGGTCTCTTAAACATTGCTTCATTAGATATCTTCTCTGACTGTTGGGAAAGTCCTCAGGGGGCTAGCGGTTGTTTGTTTTCAAGGGAAATTCACATAATAAATAGCATACAGAAACTTGCTGCTCTGTGAAGGGTTTTTTATTAATGACAATTAACTAGACATTTTTCTTAAATCCTTGGTTCTTGTCCTGAATTATTTCCAGCTTTTCCACTGCTATTACAGCTCTCGTACTCTATAGCAAGTGAGAACATAACATTACAATTGTGTATTCACATGTGGGAGATGGGGGAACTGCATTAAGTGCCCATCAGATAGGAAGGTAAGAGGCTGCTTAGCTTTGTATGGTGTCACTTCCAAGTTTGGCAAGCTAGGCTGGAGTGCCTTGGCCCAGACTGAACTCTTACCTGGGTTTGTAATGGCTCTAAGCAACTCCTTTTCATCACCTCCCTGAATGTTTAGCACCCAGGGTTTCAGTCATGGCCCATCTTTGTGGCATCCCTTTCTTTTCTCCATGCTTAAGGGGCTGCCTAGGAAGTAAGCACCTTCTTACTAGTAAGAACTAGTAAGCACTGGGGCTCTGCAGTAGCGTGAGCTTTCTGGTTGCCTGTCCCCTGCCCTCCTTCACTCACGTGGTTGTCCGCTGGCTCACCTCCATTTCTCAGTGCCCTCCATCTGATAAGACTGGTGCTGTTTGAATATGTTTTTGGGAGGTGTCGGAAAATATCCAAGGAGACATAGTTCTTTCTTTAGTCATTGTTTCTTCTAACCTCAATCAGGAAATCTTGCTCTTCAAATTCTACTTCTACAGTGGTCACCACCATTCTTACCTCCTCTTGTCTCTGCCCTCACTTCCCCTTCTAAAACAGGAATAACTGGCTTGTTGCTCCTGCTCAGAGCTCATGGTCCACTGTGTGTGTGGGACACCACATGTAAAGTAGGAACTTCTGTGAGAGGAAAAAAAATGGGTTGCTGGTCCTCTGAGGCATACCTCTACCTTTCTGCTTCCCACTGTCAAATTATCTCTAACTGCCAGAACTCTTAGGTGAAGCGGTTAGATAGAGCTAACTGCATAATATGATCTCTCCAGTGATAGCTTTTACAGTCAAACGTTGCAAGGTTTTTCCATTTCTTTCTTCATTTTTTTCCTCTTTGTATTCTCTAATTTTTTTTTTTTTTTTGCTTGCTAATATTGGGATAACTAGGAGGTATAGTTAGAAAGACTGGTGAATCCCAAATGCTCACAAGTCTTTGTAGAAATGCTGAATTCCTGTAAAACTGTGCCAAAGTATTTAATACTTGTCAGTATTCTCCTCAATTCAGGAGTTTCAGCAATGTAGTTAGGGACAAGATGGAAATAACATGCAATATAAGTGATCACTCTTGTATCAGGAGCAATGAATAGAAAACAGAGACCATAAGGCTAGGACTTGTTTCTCTGCATGATTTGATGGATTGATCCATGATTAATCTGCAAACAGGAAGAAATAGGGGATAATTAACAACAAACGTGAAATTTGGAATGCATAATTTGACCAGTCTAAGCTGTAGATTAGCTGTATTTTCAGATTCAGAGACTATTTGGAAAGGTTAAAGCTAGGAGGAGTTCTGGAATAGGCTGCATCAGCAAACTGGTACATTATTTACTCTGGCAATGTTTTCAGCAGTAGGGAAAGCTATTCCAGGAGGTGTTAGTCTGGGCATGGTCAGCACTGGCTCAGAGTTTGTATAAAATGCAGATTCAGGAGATTACTGGGCACAGAAGCAGATTTTAGGAATTGTAAGGCACCTCAGAATGTCAGCCTGTTGGATCTGCCGAGACGCTCTATTCTCCTCTCTGGAAAAGAGGAATTGGCCTGTGCTATGGAATGACTAACAAGTTGTCCCTGAGGAGTGGCCAGTTAGGTAGGAAAATGTTATTTACCTTAAAAAACCTCACATTTTTTATGCATATTCAAGATGCTAGTAATAAGCTGTCAGTGGAGCTCTGCTACCCGCTCATAACTGTGGTCATCCCTTCTCCACAGTATGACTGAGTGTTAGCATTTGTCATTTCACCCAAACTGCTCATGCACTAAAACTAACAATTTGGCCATCACATCTCTCCTGGGAGGTTTGGATGTGAATCACGAAAGAGGTTTTGGGTCTGTGCCACAAATCTTGGGAATTGTAGAAGGAAATTATTATATGCTAGATTTGTTTTATAGTAAACCACATACTGTCCTAGAATTAGGCCCCTACTTTACATTCTCAGCGGCCAAGTAAAGGAGTCCTAACTCAGATGAAATTCCTCTTGAAGTTGGAAAGTTTGGCTGTCCCAAACATAATTTAGGTTTTCACTTGGCTTCTTGTTTGTAGTTTCTTTTCTTTCTCATATATTTTCTCATTGGATTCAGACTTGCTCTTTCACATGAAAAATCTGTCTTCATTCCTCAAATGGCTGGTCAGTACTTTTCTTGTGGTTTCTCTTCTCTTCGTTGGAGATACTTATCTGAGCATCTTCACATTCTGGTCCATACATTTTTTTTTTTTCTCCTGCAGTCTCACAGGGAAGACAAGGGTTATGAAGATCTTTCTGGAGATGGTAGATACTTGGAGTAGACCCCATTTGAGACTGAGTTTTAGTACATAGTGCTTCAGGAGCTAAGGGCATTCAGTACATCACATATGAACCACTGAAAACACTGGTGAATTTAGTTGCAGCAGAACATCCCTTTGCTATGTGATTGTCCACTCTGAGTAACTCACTGGCAGGAAAAGTAGACTGATAAACCTTCTGCACTGATTTCCAAACTGTAGTAATTTCCCTTCCATGCCTTAAAAAACACCCACCCCTCCAAAAAAAAAAAAACACACACAAAACCCAAAACCACCAACACCCCAACCATAAACTGCAAAAGTTTCAGAAAGGAGAGCAAAACCTCCAGGGAAATATTTGGCTCATTCTACCAGAAATGTATTGTGTGCGGTATCTCAGGTAAGGTCTTCTTTAGGAAACTAAAATAGTTTGTGGGAAGAACTCTTAAACCAGCCTTATAAAATGATCATGACATTTTATTATTTTCTAAAGCTTGCTTTATATATGAAAAATAATTAAAAGAGGAATGCAATTAAGCTGAAATTAACTAAGGCTGGGTAGATTCACCATAGGAAGCGATGTTATCTGGGGTTTAACAAAAAACAACCTGTCATGATCATCCAAATGGTATTTTCAGATATGTACTAAGCTTAAAAGAACTAATATTCCATTTGAAAAGAATAAAAATTCTACTTTGGAACTTACTCTTTTTTGAGGCACAGCTAAATGGTGAAACCAAGCTTTTCCATACAGATGTATGAGACAGAATTCATACTCCACCAAATGAGACCTTTACGCTTCCACCTGCATATTATGGCTCTAATAAACACGTTATCAGCTCATGAAAATGATGGCAAACAGGTGACTGGAGGATTTGATAAGTCAGCAGCAAAGATTAACAGATTTTTCTCAGGAAAAAGCTACGAGAGATTCCTTTATTTAAAACAATTGCAGCATGTGAATTTACTGCACTTAAATCATTACTGGCAATTAGTATGTGTCAGAAAGGTTGCAGCTGGCTCCAATTACAGGTAGAGCTTTTAGAAGCCGAACTTAATTGTATGTGTGATAGTGAGAGGCTGAGCAATACATACCAGTGTAATGGTGCTCCCAGTGCAGAAAGGAGGGCAAGATGTTATGAGCCAGGACCTGATTATTTTAACTAGGCATAGTCCCTGCCTCCTGGGAAATAGATACTGTAGGGGAAAATTGCTGGGAATGCAGCAGTTCACCTTGCTGAGCTTCTTCAGGTGGTGGGGAGAGCTTAGAAACTATGCAATATACACAATGGTTCTCCTTTGTCCCGCTGCAGTAGGACTGCCCAATTTAAGGTTCTGCAGTCATATCCTACCTGGGCTGCATAATTCATCTAACTTGAGGCCAGCTTCCTGCTGCCTCAGAGTCCCTGCAGCTGTAGGCAGGGAGTGATTTGCAGACTGCCTGGGTTTTTTGATGGGGCACTCCCTCTTGTGTAATTGCCATATGTGAAAACCTCTTTCCTTGCATCATGGCAGCATGTTCAACTCTGTTGTAGAAGATCTCATGGACTTACAGTTGTGTGCTTGGGATGCTTCTGCTCTAGTCATGTTATCGGGATCTCTCTTAGCTTCGTGATGGGCTATGGCCATGCATCTTCACCCTGGTCATGGATCAAGGTGACATTTGTGTCATTCCAGTTTTCTGTCCAGCTGTGTAATTGTGTTTCTTGTCATGTGGCAAAATAGTGATATTTTGAATGGAAGGCTAGGATGTGCCTGGTTGCATGTTAGGAATGGGGATCATAGTATGTTGACTGCCTTTTCTTACTTCCATAAGAAGCAATATGGCCCACCTTGCCAGAGACCTTTATCTTCAGTGCTTTTGAAGTTCCACTTATATCAGTGGTTGATATCTCCTCCTGAGCTGTGTTTCTTTGCCTAACTCCTGTGCCCCATTGCAAGAGCCTTAAAGCATGGAGGATAAGTATTAGTATTCCCATTTAGGAATTCAATGCTGCATATAAACCTGATGTGTGTCCCTGTGTCGAGATGATGCCCTCAGGTGGAGCCTAAGCTTACTGCTGGCTTGTGGAGGGGCTTGTGTACATTTAGTAGAAGAAAGGAGAGCGTGTAAAACATGCTACTTTTGTCTCTTTCCTTTCCTCTCTCATATGTCTGTTGGAGGAGAGAGGCTAAATCCTCATGATCCATGTACTGTTGAGTCTTAGCTTCCTTTTTCCAACAGAAAGCTGTATCCAGGCTATTGCATTTTGAAATACTTTGCTGAACAATTTCGAAATACTTTGCTGAACAATTTCAACTGTCTTCAGCTGAACTTAGTGTGACTGTATTTGTATCTCCTTGTTCACTAGTCAGCAAGTAGCTCTTGTGTGGGCAGAAGGCAGGCATTCTGCAGTGTGCTTGTACTTGGGCTGATGCATGGAGTGCAAACATCCTATTGATTCTTTGTATTGCTCATAAACCCATGTTTGATCAGCAGGACATCTACCATGAAACTCATTAAAGCTGCTATTTTGGGAAAGCAGGGTGATGTTTCACATAACATGTGCTAATGTGAAAAGGATGCCATGCTTGTAAAACTAAACTGAAGCTTTGTTGGAGAAGCGTTAAGTCTTCCAGCAGTGCACACAGACTGACTTTCAAGTAATTCCTCCAAAGTCTTCCCTCTTGCAACTTTTCTATTTACATCGAAGTTACACAAATGTTGCTATAATGTTGATAATCTGTTTTAAATCCTTAGCTCTTTCTCTGGGAATTTGAGATGGTAATAGTAATAAAGTAACAACTGGGATCTGGGAAAAGAGAATCTGGGATTCCCAAACTCTTCCTATATTAAAACACTTTTCTTTGTATCAGCATCAACAGAGGTACTTGCTACTGTGTAGTCAGCTAGGGTGGTTATTTGGACATACTGTTTTTTCGTTGTGTGAGGCCTTTGCATACAAAATATTGCTGTCTCTCTCCATGTGAATTGTTCAAAAGCAGCATGCCCATTTTTAACACGAATATATGCTGCCTCTACAAGAAATGGTCTGACATAAGTCCAGTAGCTAATGAGACCCTTTATTACAGCTCACAGAGTGCCCACAGTGCTGTGGGACCTGTGGCTGGAGTTCCTAAGTGGGACCACATTGCAAATTCAGAATTTTCATAATGCAAAGGCCCACCCAGCATCACTCAACTGCATTGCGCACTGTTTGTTACTGTCAGTTCCTGAGCACAGAACTGGTGACACAGGACATGAGAGCCAAAAGAAATTTTGAATATGTTAATGCAATACATACTGCATCCCTTTGCCAGGTTTGTCTTGGTGTCTCAAGATAAAGACCTGTTGTATGTGTGAGAGGGATGTCATTGTCATGTTCAGGGCAGTTGGAGACAGGCAGCTCAGTGGAAGGGGTGGGACCGTTTGGAGGTGAGCTGTATTACCCATTATTCATACTAAACCTGACATTTTCTTCTGCTTAACCGTGCACAGAGAGCTAACTTCAGCATTACTGTGCCCAAACAGGAGCTGTAGAAAACGGGAAGGGTAAGGAACAGTGCTCATTGGGCACACATGCCTTCTCACAGAGTCTCTGGAGGCTGCCTGGGATACTCTAGGGCCATGGATCTGTCCTGTTGTTACCTTCCTGCAGATCTTAGGGCTGTGAGCTGCCTTCAACCTCTTTGGTAGATTCACTGTCGGCAGCTCCATGTTCCTGCAGCTCTCCACACACAACAGAAACAGCTGCTTTTATTTTTTAAAATGAAAGCAGAGATACTGGTCTAGTGTAGTAATTGTTGGGATGATTTTCTTTCTAAGAAACAAAGTATTTCTGTTCTTAATGGAAATTTTAACAAAAGCAACAGTGTTCTTCATGGAAACTGCTATGGGACATTCAAGAAAGTTCTTATTATGAGAAAACCATCCTGCTAATAGGCTGTCCTGGGTCTTGCTGACCATATCTTCTCTTTGATGATTCCAAGAACTGCACAGATGTCTTTCAATTATACTTCCACAGATGAGTGTCCTGCTTGCTTTGTGGGAACAATCTCCACCTTATGCAATTCACTGTGAAGAATGGAGGTTGCAAACAGATTCCTCTTTCTTAGTGGATTTATTTCATGGAAAAAGGTTCTGAGGAGTAAAGTTCTGGGGAAGTAAATCCAACATCACATAGGGGACATATTCTTTCATGTGCAGGCCACCAGCAATTTGTTCTCTCAGAGCTGATGTATTAGAACAACTGAGGAGCAGTACAAAAGACTTAGAGATAAATCATTACAGTACTAAATAAGGAAATTCCTTGTCTTTCCTTAGTGTTGAATACCTCTTCAATATTTTCTTTTGTCTTCTGTTGTTATAGTCATATCACTTTCCAGCATTGCCTGTACAGATATGTTGGGGACTTTTGGTGACACCTGGGGTCTGGGAGGAAGGCTTTTGTGATGCTGCTAGCTGCCCCGGCTGGATCCTGGGGCATAGCGTTTTGGCTTTCAGGGCTCCTGTACAGTATGCCATGAAGCAACTGTAGGAGTAACTCTATACAGAGATGTAGTGGCATATGAGAACTGCAGATGTGTAAAATTACCTGTAAGTTCTTCAATTAAAACATTCTCTAAATGATGATTCTTCTTATCTTAAATTGCAATGCATTTATGGCTCTGGACAATGTATACCAACAACGAGAGAGCTTTTCTTCCCTTCAGCGATCCTAGCCCTGTGAAGTTCCTCTCAGCTCCAGAGACTGAAAGCTTCCTTACATGGTTCTTCTTCCTCTCTCTCACCCACTCCTAATTGAGACAGTCTAAAGTGTCTTTATTTCTAACACTTTGTGTTACATTCATGATTATAGCTTGTATGTGAAAAGGTTTTAAAATGTGACCTGGTTGGATTGCAATCCTTTTTAAAAAATGAGCACTCTGGGGACAAGGCCCCAGGATCCTGGCACTCTGGGAACAACAGTGGCTATTGCAGAACTTGGGATGAAAATGGGTAGTCAGCACTACTTGAGGTCACTTTGTTTTTCTTCTTTTTTCCCACCAAAGACAGCAGCAATTGAAATGAGTCTTACTTGCAAAGAAGCCTCCTTGTATTTCTTTTTTTACTTTTAAAAACCTGCCTTCTTGTCTCCCTCAAGCTGTGGTAACACTGAGTTCCCTAATGGCCCAGGTGGCATTTTGAAAGCCACAGGACGTGTCTTTCTTCCTTAAAAATCTGTCTAGTGAAAAAGCTGTTTCTTATTTTCACAGGTTTGTTGTCCCCCTGTGTGGGAGGCAGTCCCTATTTTGTTTCCTCCACTGCCATTCTCCTGCCCCATATTTCCTTTACAATGTCTTCTCTATGTCTGGCCATTAATAGCTGGGCTTCACTCTCCTCTGGGCTCTGACTGGTGGGGATTTGCCTTAACAGCCAGTCCTTTCGTAGCAGGGCTTTTTCTAAGACCTCTCACTCCCTTGGGAGAAGCTGTCAGCCCACACAGCTTGTCCTGAACAAGGGAATATTTGAAGGTTTTACTTAACTCAGTTTCACATTTTTTCACAGATTAGTATTTTTTTAAACCCTGTTATGTTGTTTTAATTGAGTCTTGCCACCAAAACAAATGAACATTGTGTCACCACATCTCAGTTCCTTTCATACAGCCACAGCCAGGAGAGTTTGGAGACGGTGCTACCTGCAGAACTGTTGAAGCCAGTGCTGTGTGTAATCGTGATGGATTACATTCAAGCTACTCCATACATAAATCTGGTCACACCAGAACAAGAACTGTGGAAAGTATATAACATTAATGTATACTCATTACATTCCTCCTTTCACAGGTTGCAAGGCTCTCGGGGGTGGGGGTGGGGAACTTTGTGTAATGAGGAGTTAGATTTAAACATTTTACTAGAAATCATTGCAGTTCTTCATCAAAAGGGGGGTGCTCTTTAAAAAAACAGTGCTTCTGTGATGTACAATGGCTGAAGTAATGAGTTCTACATTTGTTGTCTTTTTATTGGTTGCAAAGAAGCTTTTCTCATTTTGCACGTTTATTGAAAAAGGCAAGATTAAAAAAAAACCCAACACCTTGCAAACTCTATTTAAAATTTATAGTGCAGCTTTCTACTCCCTTTGAAACCAAAGACAAATTTCCTACTGGTTTTATCTGGAGCAGGATAAAGCCTTAAAAAGATAAGTTATGTTCTTTCTACCTTAGGTGGAAATATGTCACTGGGTTCCCCCCCCTGGACGGTATTGGCTATATCTTTACAAGCATACACCAGGGACTGAATTTGCCCCCATAGTTAACATTTTGTTAAATTCAGTTTGCAGAACCTCTACTCAAAATCAATGCCTAACTGGCCCACGAAGTGGGGAGGGGGAATATAGAGCAGGTAGCTGCACAAGGTAGAATGTCTCCCTCCATGACTCGGGGGTGACCAGACCAGCAGATCAGTACCCAGTGACACTTTTGAGCTGCAGTGTCTTGCGTTGGAGCTTACATCTCTCCTGTCTCTCATTGCTCAGAGCTGTGCGGTCAGTGCCTTTAAAATATCCTTCTCTCTTTTTCAGGGGAGTAAGTGCGGACTCAGTCAACTAACTTAAGCCCCAGGTTTGAAACTTGTGCTCAAAAGCTTGGCTGGTTCAGGCAAAGCATGCCATGTTACATCAGGTATTTTTCAGAAACGAGAGCCTCTTTAACAGCCAGCTCAAAAGGAGAGAATTTCCTTTTCAGGCAGAATGAGCAGGCAGGTCTGTTGCTGATCACCAAGCCTGTGGTTTATTTAACTGGGTTTTTTTTTTTTGTGTGTGTGCTGAAGGCCCTAGATGGTGATAGGGCTGCCAGGCTCCATTGCCAGAAGCATACTGGTGACACTAGGGCTTATATCTGACTTCCTACAGCTGCAAATGCTGCCAGCACTAAGATTTCACAATGCTTGGGACACAACCACTGGGATGGAGAACAGCTTCTAACTGAATTCAGGCAGTGAGAGAGGCTGTAAAGGAATGGTGGCTTTCTGCAGAAGCTGCTCATCAGAGGACAGCTGCCCCCTGCTTTTCATTTGCAAAGCCCACTGCCCTTGCTGAGTCTATTGTTTTTTCACTTTGCATCTTCTACTTGGGTGTGATTTGGCATGGTGATTCATGTCTCTGTTAGCTTCAGAGTGAATGCCTACAAGGATGGAGGCAAGTTGGAGACTCAGCTTGTGCAGATATGACACCTTTGTATCCTTGGGAATATAAGCCACTACCACCTCAAGCCTTGGCATTCCTCTTGGCTCTCAGGCTATTGTCTGTGGTCTGGCTCATCAGAGCCATGTGTTAGTTGCTACCACCCTTGGTTCATTACAGCCAAGCCTTCAAGGCCAGCTCCTGCTCATGAAAGCTCCTGCTTTGTCACCTTTGTCCTGTGATTGGTACGCCTGTATTGGCATGCAATTACATTCCTGCCTCTGAGCTCGGCCATGGCTTGTCAGTCACCATTCTGTTCTTACATTTATAGTAGACACCAGGCCCTTCTCTGTTGCTTGTTGTTCTGCTGAGGTCTGGTTTTGAGAAATGCTTTTGACCTCTCCCTTCAGCTAAAGCAAAGGACAGTGTTGTATGCAAAGAGAGAGATTTTTATAGTCCCTTACAGACCTTTATGTAGAGATAAAAATATTTGAAGTTATAAATAAACATGGGAAAATCTAACATATTGATAAGCTTCAGCTTATCTCAAATTTTGTCTCCAACCAGGAATTAGAATTTTCACTGTTGAAATGTTTAGTGGCTGCTTTCTGTGTGATCTCTGTCTTGGTGATTCGCTTCTCTGGGTTCCTAAGTAGCTGGTTTGCTCAAGGTGTTGTAGCTGTTGTTATCCTTGAGAGTAATACACAGGTCATGGCCGATACAGGTAACAAGACAGACACTGTTTGAAAAACCCCTCAGTTCTGAGAGCCAATGTTGTTAACAACCCTGATCTTCAGTGGCTGCTTGAGAACTTGGCAGTGTGCTTCAAGGGTAGGCTGTTGGTATGTGCAGTTTTAACTAACAGGTAAACTGTGCTGTGGATGCGTACTGGTTATTATCATTAGGATCACAATTACTGAACCGTGTCATAATCTAACCTGGAATCACATCTAAGATTTCACAGTTAGCATGGGACTCCCTCAGAGCAGGTAGCTGTTGAAGCTCAAGCTGGCAGTCACAGAAAACAGGAAGAATTTGAATTTGGGGTCAGAGTTGGTGACATGACTTTATCTCTAATGGTGACAGATATGTCAGGGATTTACTGACTTTTTACATTTCTTTTTTAAATGTGGGCCCAGATATAAAGACTATTTCTGAGTTTTTCTGATTCCTCTTGGTAATTGTATTCAACTTGAAGGGTAATTTGGCGTAGAAGAACACAGGCAGAAGAGAAACGCAGGTCGTACAAAGCAAGTACACATCATGTTACAACACCATATGGGCAGATTCAGTCTTACCTAAACGTGGGGGCTGCATTCTCACATCCCATCAAGTGGACAGTGCTGTATCCTTTAGTGCTGGGAAGAAAAAATTCCTCCTGTTGTGCACTCCAGTGAAACTGCATCTGTAGGACAGATTGTATTTATTATGTGCATGTTGGAGAAAATGAAATGAAGAAAGGGAAAGAGGTTACAACCATAAAAAACCGTGTACATTTGTTTTCAACACAGCATGCTACATGTAGCACTGTCAGGCTTATTGGTTGTGGACTGCATGTCTACAGGGTCAGTTCAGATCCTGAAGTTCCAAGACAAAAGAGTTTATTTCGAACTCATCCAGTGAGAGATACTGAATTTTGGGTGCATTTGAAGCTGAATTCAGGTCTGACCCTTGCAATAAAAACATGTATGATATGGTGGACATCTGATTTGTGATATGCCCCTGGGTACCTTGTTCTGTGGCGTAAGTTGCTAATGGACCCTGCCCGCACACATCCTTGTTCCAAAATCAGAACAGACACGCGAGCATGGGAATGAAGCTGAAGTGTGGAAAAGTTGAACACCATCTCAGGCTTTTCCCATAGGCATCAACAAATCCCTTGAAGCCTCTCCTTTTCTAATTTTAGTGATAGAGATGGTGCTTTTGCAGGAATTTATAATTGCTGTTGATTTCTTTACTTGGAACTTGTGTGACTTGTTTAAACAGCATTGCAGCTCTGGAGTTCTTTTGCAACAACTGAGGAAGGCACTAAAGCAATATAAGACAGTCTAGGCCTGACCCTGGGGGAGTTGAGACATGGGTTCAAAAAGGGTTGTTCATTCTTTCTGCAACCCAAGGACAGCATTCATGTTTTGCACCTGGAGTACTAGTTTGTACAAGGCACAAGTTGCCCTCAAATATTGCTTTCCATCTTCATGTCTTTCTGTGGCTCTGAAAGGATCTACAGGGGTTATGCACATTTCTAAAAGGATGCCTTTATTTTACCTGTCTGCCATAGATGCTTCCCTGTGGATGCTGGGATGTAGGGAAGGATTATACTTCTGTAATTGGAACATTTATATACTTTCCTTGCAGAATGCTAGGTTAGAGAGAACATGATTCTATGATGTTAGTTGAGTGTTGTTCTAATATCCTTGTGGAAAAGCTGGTGTATTTCTGGAATAGAAGCATACTGCAAAAAGTCAGTACAGGTTTAATCTCCTGGTCTTCACAGACTGTCAGTGTGCCCTTGAGCAAGTTAGTTCTCTATGTAACTAAATTTCTTAGGAATATGACTGAAATAAGAGCACTTCCCTATTGTCTTTGTGTGCTGGGGTGAGAAGTGCATTAAAGACTGTAAAATACTTGTAGTCTGCAATGGTGAAGCCATTTAGATGATTAGGATAGCTGTTAAACTACCTGAATAAACAATCTGGCTAGAAGAGCCTGGGTTCTCCATGAGGTATTGCAGCCATTGCTTTGCCTGCCTGTGCCAGCATGCTGTACTGCCTTGTATGTCACTGTTAATCAACATCTCCCTTCCTGAAAGGATTTGCTGAAGGAGCATCGTTTTACTCCATCTCAGACAATGCAGGTTGTCTAAAAATCTCTGGGAATCACAGAACAGCAAGTTCTGAGATTATTCTAATACCTCATAAAGGACCTGCTAGCCAGAGGATCCTGTTGGTATTTGGTCATTAAGTGAAGATGGTCAGGGCTTCTGTACCATCCTAGTTCAACACAGTTCATTGTAGTTCTCAACATACCACATCTTGGATCAGATCTGTCCTGTTAAATCAGTGGAATTATTAAAATAAATTATTTTTATTAATTTATTATATGAAAAATTTTAGAGCAAATTCCTTTGATGTGTGATATCCTAATCACACCCGCAGGGCATTAGCAGGCACAAGGCACATCTGAGTGTCTCTAATTCCCTAGTGGTGTGATTATATCTCATAATATTCACAACCCCCTGGAGCTTCTTTACTGGTATAAATAAATCAATTATTTAAGTCAAATACTTTGATCATTAGAAGCTGCCAGTGAGTGCTTGAATGCCTGAGCTGTATGATTCACCAGGAATGATCTTGCCTCTCAAAATGCTGAGCAGCGAAGCTGAGTACTAGAGCGCTTCATTTCAATCTGCTTTATAAATTAGATTAGAAGTCGGTTTCCAATACTTCATCCTGGATAGCAAGGAAGGGAGAACTTTACAGGGGTGGAATTATGAGATATTGCTGCCAACAGATCCTTTTATCATTTAACACTGCTGTCATAGGTTAAATATGAGCTACTGTTCATATTAACTAATAGCTATTATACTGAAAACTGACACAGGGATTCCAGCTAATGCACCATGAACCTGGTTCATACACACTGCATCATATTAACTATTATTTGCACATATGGATGGAAAGGAGTTTTCATTCACTTGGGATATATGGCAAATTAGCATTTTATATCATATTAATGAAGTGCTAATTGCTCCTTGCAACCTTTTTTGTGCAAATTGAATGGGTCCTATTTGCATTGTCATGTAGCTGCTGTATTACCTTGCAGCACTTTCATTAGGATGAGGCAGCACAGAGTTCATCAAGGAAAAATATTAGTGAGATAATTAGTTATGAAACTAATATTGTTTAAAGTAGAGCAGAAATACAGCAGTAGACTTTGGTTTAGCTTGGGAATATTTTTTATTAATAGGTTTTATAAAGTATCTTTCATTTTGCACATATTAAGCTGACATCTTTACAAACACAGCGCCCAGCTCCAGAATTTTCCTTTTCAGTTCCTGTTTGTCAGGGTGCTTTGTATCTTCTAATGAAACATGAAACATAGCAAAAAAAACCCAAACGACCCCCCAAAAAAGACAGTAGTTTTGTTTTTTGGTTTTTTTTGCTGGCCATTTATTTCTAAAATGAATCACAAGTCTGGAACTTTTTGAAATTGTGAAACAGGAAAACCTCTCTAAAGATATTGAATTTAAAGGTGTCCACGATTCTGACCAAACAGCAGCAAATTCTGTAAAATAATTTAAGAAATGTTGATTATGTTACAGTCTTAAAAATTTGCAGAATCTTGTTAAATGTCACAGATAAAATTCCCCAGTAAAATATAGTATGTAATATTTTCAGACAGGACAGGTATTCTGGGGGAGAGGGAAGAGGTGGAAAAAATGAGACAAAAAAATTGAAAAGTAATTCCCTGCTAACTCAGGGATGTTTCTGTGATTGTGGAGGAAGCATGATTAATTTCTGAAGCCTCTGTAGGGAAGGCACTCAGACAAAATGACATAAATCTACATTAAAGGATTTAAATGCTTTTGCCAAGAAAAAAGTGAGCTGAACTTTAGGTAGCACAGCCCTTTGCCAGTCAATTAATCCAGATTTAGGGCCTGCACCTTTTCTTTTCCAGTGAAGTATCGGATATGGACAGATTGCAAGTTACAGCCGGAGGCGATATGACAGCTTTATTGCTGTTGTATGGGCAACATGTTGTCTTCGATTGGGAAATAGGCTGTGGACTTACAGAAAGGTATGTACAATGAAATACTGTCAGATATTTGTGTTATTAAAACAAAGGTCGTTAATACAGATTGACTAGCAGTCTCATTCTCTGTCTTTTTGCAGTGGATGCCTGTGCATTTGTGTAAATGTAGACCTGAGTATTTATCGAAAAGGTAGTCTCAGCTTGAGAGAAAACTGAATGAAGAAACTGTGAATAATATAGTCTGTCACAGTATATATTTTCAAGTGTCTGCAAGGGAGGGGAATTAGGACTCGCACCTCAAACAGACATCCTGAATGCTCTATCCAGCTGTACAAACAATTGCACAGGATGTTGTCCCAGGTAGGTATGAAGCAATGCAGCAAGTAAAGACCTTCTTGCTGACTTAGACTTAAGAGTGTTTCCAAACAAGCACAAGCAGCTCAGCATATTTTTCAGACCTAAAGTCTAGATAGGGGCATTTGCAAATTGTTTTGTTTTGCCCTGTATGTGATCCTGGCTTACCTGATGTAAAAAATGCAGATCATCTGGATTTCAGCTGTATTCTATCCACCCAGGGGACAAACCAGAAATACTTGATTATGGTGCTACTTGCATCCAATTTGTTCTGAACCAAAAGAGTTGTGTATAGGTGAGCTGGAGAAAACTGGTTTTATGACAACATCTGCTTTTTGCCTTTGCAAAATGCTTTCCACCCTGTGGAAAGCATACATAAGCTTAGACTTGCTGAAGTCTCTATGGGGAAAAATATTTTCACTCTCTCTTTTTTCTGTTTTTTTTTTTTTTCTTAAAATACTTTGTAAGCCTTGCTGTGGCATTCTGAGAGACTTCAGCAGATAGTTGTGAGATCACAAATAAAGTCTGGATGTATCTTACCTAACAGCAGTACACTGAATCTTGCTGTATAGTGTGCGTCACAGCTGAAGTATTAATGGACTTGTTAGTTATCAGAATAAATGTCGACCCTGCAGGAAATTGTTTACTGTATGTAAGAAGATGAGGAGGTCCTGGGTGTGGACAGGAGAAAAGGGCAATGCGACAACCTCAAGAATTTTATGGGTTTATGTTAAACAAGCAGCTGTGGTAACATCAGGAGGTTATCAGGAGCCTGAGGACATCCAAGAGCAAAGCTCTGGTAGAGAGATAGAGGAATCAGATGTGCAAATATTCTTCCCTGCTGACAGGTAGGGCAGCACTGGTATATTCTTCTGCTAGTTCAGACGAGTCCAGGAGAGGAGCTGAGCAGAAATGGGAACTTTTGGTAAATGAGGAAGGCTGCTTCTTGCTTCACAAGCCACTTCCTGTATTTCATGCTCATCTCTTTTCCAGGCATTGCTGACAGGAGTCCTTGCTGAGCTCTGAAGGCCAACACTGGGCCTTCAGCTTTTAAGCTCTAGTTAAGAGTGTAGCTTAAACTCATGGCTACCAGAAGTCATTAACATGTGGCACAGTGTTCAGTGGTCTGTAAGAAATGAATTCAACTTCACTGTAATCCTCTGCTGTTACTTTACCTGGATGAAAAGGCACCTCAGGTTTCCTCAATTGGCATATTTTTTTTCTATGTCTAAAGAAAAAAAGGGCTTTGAGTAAGTGTAAAGCAAAGCCAGCAAGTGTGTGCCAAGGAGAGGACTGCAAATAAGACTTGGAGACTCCTTGTTGCAGTGGCATGAAGGAGACTTGAAGGGGACTTCATTTCTGTTTCTGAGATATGTATCTCTTATTTGTCTTTAAAAAAAAAAAGAGGGGGGAGAAAGAAAGAAACACTTGCTTCTACAGGCTGATGAGTAAGAAGCTTTTCAGACACCTAAAATGAGTAATCTGAAAAATTAATAGTTTGGAGTCCAAAGCAAAGTTTGTGTGACCTCGGAAAGGGAGGGAGGGAGAGAGAGAGTCTTTAAGGGAATGACAAGAATCTAAAAATATTGATTTCAGTTTGCCATGGGAGGGAGAAGGAGAAACAAGCCATTGGAACAAGTTCCTGAAGCTTCCAACTAGCTGGAATGTCGAACAGCAGAGTGAAAACAAATATTGCTATAAGGTTTGCCTTCCCAGAAAAGATTAAGTCCAATCCTTCTCGCCTTGCGTGCTGTTGCCGGTAGCATCTGGTCCTCTTTGAAACAGCAAAGAAAGCAGGACTTTCGGTGCATTGATCTGGTACTGATGGTTTGTGGAAAAAGGGAAAAAACTATGAAGGATGTCTTATTTTGGGGGGGTGTGTGTGTAGGCTACAGCAGAGTCCAGCTTGTACACTTGTGAAGGACTGCACTCAGCCTCTGGGCCTGGAGGGAGAAGAGAGAATGGTCATGCTTCATTCACAAACCCAAGCCAGCACCCTGTCTTCACAGCTTTTAGGGAGGTCTGTGTCAAGCAGCCCTCTGCCTTTCCCCAGAGGCAGTGTCCTCAAGTGCAGCTTTCACAAGGCATCTTGAGCCTGCATGATTTGATTCTGTGTTCTGTGCAATATCTGTCTGATGACTGTGTCAATAATATTGCTCCTGGGTTAGGAGCCCAAGTAAACTCTGCCTCAGGTGGACTACCTTTCCTTGAGAGGGAAGGGTACAGTGTGCATGTGTGTCTCAACTGGCCAGGTAAGGAGGAAGCTTTGATATTTGACTTCACTTTTTCTTCTTTAATATGGAGTCCAAGCAAAATCTCAGTCCCTATAGCTTGGTGTCTTTGGGAGTAATGGAGTGACTGAAATAAGATCATAAATAGAAATTTGGAAATGGAAATGGCTTAAAATCAATGCATCTGAAGGTGACTAGGCTATTAATATGAGATGAACTTTCTTGTGACCTATATACATGCAAAGATTGACACCTATATAGGATCAAAGAAGCTTATGAAAGGCTGGAGTACATGAGAGGAAATTGAAAATGTGTAGGTTGTCGATCTCAAGAGTGGCTTTTATTAGTTATTGTACATAATAACTATTGTGTCAGAAATGAAAGGGATTAACTCTCACCCAAGGTACTGCACCTGAGCAAATATTGTCTTGCCTGGGTGAAATTTGTGCCAACACAAAGAAGACCTGGTATGAGGCTATGTGCTGCTTAAGTCTCACTTAAGTCTTCAAAATGAGGATTATGCAGTATTTCAGTGGTGCAAAAATATAAGGACAAATTTCAACCCTTATATTACTACAGTGTATATCCCCAGGGTTTCTGGAGTAATGTAGAGTCTCACCAGAACACACAAAAGCTGTTGGAAAGTACTCTCTCTGCAGACCGACCACTTTCCCGATTAGGGAGTTTCTTGTCACTGAACTGAAGCTCTGAAGGGCTGTTAGAGGGAAACTACCTGGATAAGTGGGTGTTAATAGCTGATGTTTTATTCCCTGCAGTATTTTCCAATGGCTCAAATGCTTTTGTCTATGTAAGCAAGCAGGGGAATATTGTGCTGTTGTCAACAGGTTTCTGAGAAATACTGTAAATGTGGGACTACAGTTGACAGTTTGTTGTTGGAAGCGTGAATAGAAAAACACTTGAAATCTTAGAATAAAAGTAACGAACATTTTCAGACCAGAGGAAGAAAATTATAAGTCTGGAGGACAAAGGAAATATTTTTCATTCTGAATCTTTCTGCTTAGATCTGCCTCCAGCAGATGACACCCACCTTTCAATCGCGCTCTTGCATCTGTGCCTAGTTTGCACACCTCTTGCTAAATATTTTCCTGTTTGTGGAAGAATGGTGAAATGGTTTCACAAGAATGCAGACCATTTGCTTGACAGCCGTTCACAAATTTAATTGTCTGTCTTCAGTGATAAGGCCTGCCTATGTAATCTGGACTGCAACCACCAGAGGGGAAAGGATATAATCTTGTACGCACAGTGTTTTCAGAAAAGCCTTTCTTTTTTTTTTGGGGAGATTCCCATATTTATTGTCTGCCCTTCTCCCTGCCACTACACAGGCTAAGGAGAAAAGAAATGGGGAACCTTGTGGTGTCTTTCTGTAAAACTGCCCCTCCTGTGTATTAGCTGGTTTCCAGGGATACCTTGTAGAGATGCCTCTGTTTTTTCCATGTATCTTCCAAGACATGGAAATTGCTAATGAGAGGCTTGGGGACACTGTCATATAAAACTGTTCCTTCTGAGAGGATGTTTGAAACTGCTTTGAAAATGCAGTGTTTCTGAGGGGCTTGTGTCACCTGGTATCCTCGCTAAAAACACTTTTCCTATAAAGCTGGTATTGAACATGAACCCTCACTGTATGGCTGATTTACTAGAGCAACTGGTTAGTTTGAAGGATAATTTTACACTTTTTTTTTTTCCCCCCCTCCAGATTTTATTTCTTAAATGCTTTGCAACCCAAATGTATTCTGATCTGTTTTTATTAGATTCATTTGTCTTGCACTCCCCTCCTCCCCTTTCCCTATTTGAATTGATATTACACACATAACTCTAAACAATGTATTTTTATGTCTTGCATTGATATAGTGGATGTGTTCTGATGTGAAGGTGATTAGTGATCTGAGGAAACTGTATCAACACTGGTTTCAGGTAAAATGATCGCAGATCTTTCCCCAGTGGCACTCATGGTTCCCTACCTTCCTGTCAGTCCATAGTAGAGCACCAGAGCAAAGATTGTTCCTCCTTGTGGAAGGAAATATAATTTACTAAGGTTAAATAGTGCTGCAATTGGCGTGTTTATAGCTAGTGGTAATTATATTTTGTTGGCTGATAAATCGATCCCATCCTATTCCTTTGTCTTTGGATATTGTGTTTCCTGTGTTACCCTGGCCAGTATTTAGCAATAACGACTAGATCACAACTACTTTTGCTTCATGGCCTTTTGCTGGCAAAACCTTGGGCTTGTGTTTTGTTCTTTTGAGTAGCTGATAATCCATAACAACAGTATTTACAAGTGAGAATGAATAGAGCTGCTTTTCTTGCCAAGAGCCGTGTATGCTTCTCTGACATATGAGGAGGCCATAGGATGGTGATGGGCTCCTTTATCCTTCATCTAATATTTGCCCAGTGAAGGAACACTGCAAAGTGGTTCATTGTCCTCACAGGATCCCTGTGAGGTTGGCAGCACTGCTGTCATCATTTTGCAGGTGAGTAAAGTTTGGGCAGACAGACTCAAATGACATAACCAGCGTTCCTCTAATGTGTATCAGGTGGTGATATACAGCATATGGGAATTCTGCATTGCAGCACCTTATACCTCCTTCGCAAGTCTGGATGAAGACTTTGCATTTGTCCTGATTTCCATCCTAGTCATAACTGATCAATCATCTGCTCCAAATTTATTTCTATAGGTTTGCCTTAATTTCCCAAATAAAAATATTGGAACACTTTGGTGTCATGTTTGCAAAGTCCATGGAGGCGAGGGGAAGTCTTGGAGGACTCAGATCACAGATGTTAAAACTTGCATCTGCATGGCTGTAACCAAGCTGTGAGTAAGCACCAAGCAAGAACCTTTTTTGTGAGAGGTGTGTTTCTAGGGAGTCTTTCCTTTCTGTGGTCAACAACAATTCCTAGAAAGCAACATGATTTCATCTTCATATTATTTTATACATCAAGGCAAAAGTAAGGGAATATCTATTTCTTTATTATTAGGGGGAAAAATGCATTTAGCTTTTTGTTTTCACCAGCTTTCTCCTCCTTTGAAGAAAAGGAGAAAGGAAGAGGTGGAGGAAAAAAAGGGAGACAGAGAAAGCATCAGAAATTTTTCTGTCTTATTTATTTCTAGAGGAAACATCACTAGTGAGCTTATTAGTATGGCATTTTCAGTGGAAATACAGTATTTCTGCTGGACAAAACGCAAGAATGTTTTATCTCATGGAATTTCCCACTCAGGAATGGAACAGTTCTTCATACTGCCACTGCTGCCTCAGCTCCTAATATGGATTTAGCAAGTAGCTCAAAAGTACCCATTGGGTCCCAAAGACGCAGCTGCTATGATAGTTTTTCAAAACCTTAAAGGGGCATACCAAAAAAGTCAGGAAAAAACTTTGCTATAAAAATTGTTGGTTGCACAATGGGATGGATCCTATGTTTTGCTGCTGAGTTATTAGCCATTTGTTTTGATTTCTGTCACAGCAGGTTCTGCCTTGAATTATGCCATGAAATTTGTTTTGGTATTGTTTTGTGTAAACTGAACCCGAGCAGAAGCCTTCTGTGAGGATGTCAGTGCCTTTTTGCTCTTAAAGATTGTAGCTTTCAGCTTGATTCTGTCTTGTAATGACACTAGTCTTGTTCATCCTTGTTTTGATGTTCTTTTGATGTAAAATGCATTTTCTGAATGAATAAGTTTGCTTCTTGTTTATAATTCAAATTGCTAAAGCCTATTTTCACTGACTTTTTAATTATGCAGCATTTTAATCCAGAGTTTATTTGCTTTCAGAAGAATCCTCAGAGGGATATTAAATACCAAGATACCACTTTTGGTTCAGGAAGTCCCTGAGTCATGAAGTGCTGCATGAGAGTGTAGTGACAAAGTATCACTGCACACTTACCCTGATCATAGAATCATAGAATCATTTTGGTTGGACAAGACCTTTAAGATCACTGAGTTCAACCTTTAACCTAACACTGCCAAGCCCACGACTCATGCTTTTTTCCTAAGTTTGTGCTCTTGGTAAGTGATGGAGACATGATGGATCTGAGGTCTCAACTGGTACAGCTCCTTTATGTATACAAAATGTATCTATGTCTTGATTCCTCATACCTTTTTTGTCTCTCACTTACTGCACTTCTTAGTATGCAACTGGAAGCCACTTACGGAAAGGTAAACCTGTTTTAGGATAATATGGTAGCAGGAGTCCCAGACTGTACCTGTGTTAGTAACTTGGACAGGGCCAGGAGTGGAGGTGTGTAGTGATCTGTGGTGTTTAAGTGTGATCATGCTCCATGACATGCTTTTACCCGTGCCAGCCAGCACTCTCTGCAATGGTGTCTGCGTATGGGTTAGGGCAGCAGCTTGAGCCAGGGACTATTCCAAGCAGGCAGATATGGATGAGGACTCCTCTTTGGGGAGTGAGCAGAAGGACATAGTTTAGCCATATGGACATGGGCTGTGCCATAAAACTTGTGCTCAGGGGCAGGGAATTGGCCCTGGACTGCTTTATTTTCTATTCTAAAGCAGGCCTGTTGATTTCTGTGCCATGGTGCCAGGCCCTAAGACAGAATGCATTTACAGCTTGCTCTATACAGGACGTAATTTTAATGCTTGGCTTCCGCTGCAAAATATGTCACAGCGAACTTCAAGAGGATTGTTTATGTCCCCAGAACCTTAAGCTGGAATAATGACTCTAATTTATGTATGCACATTTTGACAGCTTGTTATGTTTTATTCTGTAAAGCTAAATGTGGTCTGAACACCTTGGAGTTATTGCTACTAAGTAATGATACCAGGGAGGGTATTCCAGAGAAGATCTTTTCCAGTCTGTTAGGGTTTGAAACCACTGTCCTTGTGTCTTTGTATCTGTTTGAGAAAGGATGGTGAAACTGAGGAGTGGTGTGGCCTAACTGAGCAGGAACAGATCAACTTCACATCAACAGTGAATGCTTGAATAACTCAATAACCAATAACCTTAGTGTGAGACCTGTCACACTCAGAAAAGCATGTGGGACTCTATCCTAGATAGAGACCTGTAAATGCCTGCTTGCTGTCTAATATGACTCAGTTTCTGTTTTAGATCTGCTGAACAATGATGTTTGGGTACCTTCCTAGGAGACACTGTCTCTTTTTCCATGGAAAGTTAGTTAGACCCCTTCTGGTCTGGAAGGGTTATATCATGTATGGATGTGATTGCATGATTTACATACCCATAGTGTTTAATGTATCTAATGAGTTAGTTTTGATAATATATTTACAGTTATTCAGGGTGTTCACAGGAACATTGGATGGTTTTGTAAACCACAAGGATATGGTTTTGGTGTGTTGTGAGGCAGTTTTGACCAGGAGATTAAATTAAAACAAAAGAAAGCAACTGTAAAACCAAAGCATGCGACAGTGGATTCTGTATGATTCTGGGTTTCTTTTTCTGTTGTCTACAGCACTGTCTGTACTATAGAAAAACATGGTGAGGAAACATTTCCAAGCACTCACTGTCTTTACTAAAATTCTTAGCAGAGTCCCCAGCAAGCTTTAGACAGGGGCCAACTAGAATTCTTCCAAATAGTTTACAAGCACTATTCAGGGATTAAATCCAACCAAGGACCCATTCTGGGCTGGTACCTGACCATCTTGTTTGGAGGCTAAGAGGGTTAAATAGTATGAATAGGAACTGTCTGCAATGAGTAGCTGTAATCCCGAAGAACAGTCCCAGTCTTGTTCAATTTTCTGATACAGATGTAGTTAATTCAAACTTACTTCTACACCATATATATTTGGAAGAAGTGCTGAAATGGAGAAGGGGAGAAAGAATATGTTTAACCTAATCCAGAATATATGGGGATGACATAAATCACATTAACACAGACTCTTAATTCCTTGCTGAATATCTTCTATTGGCTCTAAGCAGTAGTAGCACAAGAAAAATAACATTCATGATGGGCCAGTGTGGATCACAGGAGTCCCAATAGGGACTGTTGAGAGACAAAGCTGTAAATATGTCATGATAGACTGAAAGAAAGAGGTACCACTCTAGGGGGGAACTCAGTGCGTAAGCATTGGCTCATATTCCCTAACCTGAGTGACAGTTTGTGAGACAGACTGATCATTGCCTTTGGGCTTTAGTCCTAGTTTTAATGCATTATTCTTTTAAAATATATATCTTTCTTTTTTTTTTTTTTTTTAAGCTTCCTCTTTCCCACTACTCCAACAGCATAGTTTCCAGGGCCAAACTTATTTAGAAGTCACATGGAGAACACTACTTACTGCTTCAGATACAATGAGAGGGTGTTACTCTGCTCCTGATACAGGTACTGATGAGGATGATCAGGTTACCACTCATTTACTAACTCCTTAATCAAAGGTTTAATTAGGTTTGTAGTCTAAGAAGGAGAGTTGCAGACACACTCGGATTCATGTGCAAAGTACTTCACCATCAAATTCTAGTTGTAGTGATTTGGTTTTCTCATTCCTGTCCTGGGGGACAGCTGTTAATGGCCAAAGTCAATGTGACAACTGGCCACCTTCCCAGTCCAAACAGGGAGATCTGCTTGAATGGGGAGAGTGATCTGAATTCCTACCTCATTCCCACATCATGTAGAGATCTTTCGTATCAGGATTTGAATCTCACATTGTGCACGAGGATGTCAGGCTTATCAGAATGACACTCACATATAGTTCCATAATCACCGTGGCAGTTCACTGGTCACTAAAGCAATGTCCTGGAAAAATAATGTGAAAATTGTCAGTGTTAGTCAGTGATTTATGGCATTTTAAAGTAATAAAATGCAGCTGAAAATACTGATATGTAAAAACTTGGGCCAAATCTTGACTATATCCTTATCTCAAAACTGTCTAAGAATACTTCATGCTCCTCTGTCCTTTTTGTGAGAAAGCAGAAATTTATTCCATTTCCTGGAATGATTGCCATTCCTGTTGTTAGCAGAGGCAGAACTTGAAGGTCATTGAAGAAATGAGCCACTGGGAGTCTGATATAAGTTGAGTTATACCATCAGTGAACTCTGCCCTTGTCAATCACAGGCATTTCTCCATGGTGTTTTAGCCTTGGCTCCTAGTCTTAGCCTACAGTATCTGGTTTCTTTTCAGGAGTGGCTGGCCCTGACACATAGTGTAGATTTTCATCCTGGTTTTAGGACCTTGCCTTGGACACTTTATTTGAACTATGTGTAGTTTACAAAATACAGTTCATCTCTAGTGTCCACTTTTTGGAAAGGAGAAACTGGCAACAAGAAGTCACTGGTGGAGTTCCTGCCAGCAGGTGTTTCATTTGATTTGGCTGCTATAGGTTTTTTGATATACTACCGTGTTTTTTTTTTCCTTGTCTGTGAATTCATACAAAAATGAATTATGGCACTGAGGCCTGGGCTGCATTAGGAAGTCACCCTGCTTTAAATTAGTTCTATATACAGTCAAATAGGACCTTTGGATGTTTGGAAAGGCCAACCACCAAATGCTGTCCCATTTCCACACGCTATGGAAAGGACTTCTCATCTTCATACTCCTGCTCCAGAGAGATTCACTCTGCAGGATGATGAGATGGTTAGTTTTCTGGCAGATAAGACAATACATTGTGGCAAATGTGAAAACTCATCTTCTTTTCTGACTTTTTCATTAATTTTGTTTGACCCTCAAGACCCCCCGTTTCTGTGCCATGAGGTACACTAGTGTTTATCTCTGAAGTATTGTCCCCTGATCTTTACCCTTTGAAAACAAACACACACTGTGCAGAAGTTACCAAGCTTAGTCCTTCATCTAACAAAGGGCTAGCTATCTAGGAAAAAATAATCTGCTTTCTAAAGACTCTATTCTCCACTCATCAGGGTACGTGAGTATATAGAGCTACAGCCCACAGCAACTTTTAGCGTTTTGAAGTGTATGGACACATGTGAAAATGAGATTGTGACTTTGTATGACCTCTATAAGGGGTTGGCAATATTATATATATATATATATACACACAATGTTATATAGTTTGCTTTTTTTTTTTTCCCTCAAGCTTTTGCACACATGGAATAGCATCTTCCTCTGCAATAATCTCACCTATAGAATTGTGTCAGAATCTGTCCTACCAGCTGGAGTGAGCTATTTCACACTGTATCTGATATTGTTTCCTTTTTATCTGTTGAGATAGAGTGCTTTGCTGCACTCTAATATCCCATGGCTCTCTTTTTGGAGCTCTTTTCACACATCTTGATTCCATCTGTACTCTTGAAGAGGCCTGTTAGGTGGAAGATGTATCTGTCAAACACATGTAGATTCTGGACAGCAGCCTTTTACGGGTCACGCCTTGAAACATTACTAATTTGATTTCAAAGGGAGCTATTACAAAATGTCTTTTGTGTTGTTAAGCCTCAGGAGAAGGACCTCAGTTGGACACAGTGAAATGCTGCATTTGCTATAGTCATGGAGCCCCTTGTTGGAACAGATATAAGAATCAGTCATGTCTTTGTCTCTGAGCTCGGCACCTCTTCAGGACAAGTCCCCTGATGAGAAAGGAGGATGGCTGAATGTGTTAAAAGGTCCAGGGTACAGAAACTTAGTGATCCACAGCATCCATCTGATGCTGTCCAAAGCTGTTGAGCAACCTCAGGAAATGAGTGGAAATCTGACTCTTGTTTGACTATCCTGAGTCCTGAAAGTGGGATGGTGGGTGCAAGAGCGTTGATGTACACATCTGTGCACTCTGTGGCAGTGCTTTGAAGATCTGTGTTGTAGCCTGTGGCTCTTTATGATGCAGTCATGTGCATTTTTAAGACTAAGAATTAGACACCTTTGTGCTTGAAGTTAAGCATGACTGTGACTCATTCAGCTGTCACTCTTACAGACTTGGTGTGAGAACCATATGGCTGGGAAGAAGTAACCTAGACCCAAGATGCAAGTTCACGGATTGCAATATGGAAGGCCAAACACTGAAACAGCATCTGACAAAAGTGAGTAATTGGTCAAAGTTTCCACTTCTATTTGATCAAATTTCCAACATAATTGTCTCAAAGCAGTGACTTTTTGTGCTGGTAAATGGTGTATCTTCCCCCACAGCTACTTCATCATTTGCACTTAGTTAGAGTTGCTCATAGCCTGCACAATCTCAGCACATTAGAGCTGTAGTAGTAGCCTGACTGGTGTTTGTAAACAGGCAACACTTGGGACTTAGTAACATTCCAACTCAGTGCAGTAGTGCAACAAAAATAGGTCACTTCAACTTCATGTTGTGTCACACGGTTTTGAAGTGACGTGTTTAACATGTTTTCTCTAGTAAATGAATGATAGCAAGTATTAAACTAGTAGGCTTTGATGATATGCCCACAAAAAAACCCCAAACCAAAACAAACAAAACTCCAGAATATTTCCAAAACTGTTACCTGGTATTTTACTAGAGGGAAAAAAACCCCAAACCAACAGGATGAAGAGTCAAACTCCTGCCCCCAAGCTTCCATAATGAGGAAAATTAGGCTTTTTGGCCCTTTGTCTCTGATTTGCAGAAGTATAACTAATTTATTAAATATGTCCATCACTACAGAGATTGAATCTGATCTTCTGATAGGTATAGGAGAGCATGAAGGATGCAAGTTGAGCTTGTCAAAGCAGCTGTATCAGAAACCTCATGACAGGACCACTAAAGGAGTGAAAAAATGGTCCCTGAGTATATGAAACCTATAACTGTGCACAGAAAGGTTTAGAGTATTTTCTGTCTTCTCATATAGCAATGCCAGGTTGTCTTGCCACTCTGCCCAGTACCCCAGATGGGTGTTTCCTATCGTCTTTCTGTCAGGCTATGGACTTGAGAAGGTACAAGCTAGAACACAGGAGGTGTTCTGTTGGAACAGATAAGAATCACTCATGTCTTTGAAGACAAGAACATCAGAAAACACTTTTTCATGGTGAGGGTAGTCAAATACTGGCACAGGTTGCCCAGAGAGGCTGTGAAGTCTCCATCCTTGGAAATATTAAAAAGCCATCTGGACTTTGTCCTGGGCAACCTGCTTCAGGTAGCACTGCTTGAGCAGGATGCTTGGATCAGATGACCTCCAGAGGTCCCTTCCAACCCCAACCATTCTATGACATGTGATCTATGAGTGCTTGATCAGGGCTGCTGACATCTTGTCATTCAAAGGCTGAAGGTATTGATGAAAATCTGTTACCCAATCTTGTTCTTGGGAATATTGGTTTTGGTATTGTGTGGTGTGTTTAAAAATTTAATAGTTCCTTCTGCACAGGAGGGAGAACTGCTTTAGTTGTTGGTGGTGTAACTTTTGAGCGTGCAGGAGGTACTGTTGCATTGAGACCACTTCTCCAAGGAGGACATGTAACAACTATAGGAGGTAGGGTGAACACTAGTAAATTGCTGTTAGTGTAAACACAATGTATACCACAGTGTAAATGCAATGTAAATACAATATGTTAATACAATGTATCGTAATATGTAAATACAATGTATTGCTGACACTGTGCAACAAAATCTAAACCAGTTGGGCTTTCTGAAAGTTGGTTCTTAATATTCTGGGTATGTTTAGTAGTCAGAAACTGAATTGTCTGTTGAGCTGGTCACACACCGAGTCTTGACTTCTTTTTGGTCACTGCTCCCACTGAAGTCAAACTGAATGTCACTGGTGATGTTATGTAGTGCTTCATCTTAGGTACACAAGCTGCAAAAAGGCTGCTGTGTTGTATACAGATGCTAAGTCTTTTTATGTTGTTCAGCTGATCAATTGCTTTTTTGGGTCAATGGTTATATAACAGATGACAGCTAAGTCCCTATAAATAATAATTTAGAAAGTAGAAAGAGGCCTTGTACTTGCTGTCTTAAGAAATATGATGAAATTTAATAATACAACCATTTGGTACCACTCTAAATTGTTCTTACCACTTGTTCTACAATGTTTTACTACCACCCAGTAATCATGCCAAATATAAGGTAATATTTGTATTTTTCCAGTACATGTACATGGGCACTTGCATGAGCTTCCATGGTAATAATATTTGGCTTGCAAGTTATTTTAACAAATTTTGAAGTGTTTCTAGTCATATGAAATTCATAGCCAGAAGATAAACAAAATAGTTTCAGGAATATTTATGATGTTGTGCTTGTTATGAAACATAGCTTAATGCATTCATAGTAATAGGAAACTGGAGTTGTTATCTTTTGAATGCATGTGTCATGCAACTGAGAAATCTCTTAAGACAAAAGAATTCTCTTTTGCTACTTTTCAATTGATACAGTGCCCAGGAAAAGTGGTAGAAATTCTTTTCTAAGCAGAGATAGCAGGATAGCGCTGCACTTCTCTCTTCCTTTGTCATAGATCTCTCTGTAGCTGTGCATACATCGTGTCGCTGTTTTTAATTGGCTCTGTTATCTGTCAGAGTAAGTTATTCTTCAGATCCCCTTTTAAATTCTAGTGCCCACCGTTGTCACGGTGCCTCTGCTGGGTACTGCGGCTGATCGGCCCCTGGCATCGGCACTTGGATACGTGCTCTCAGAAAAGAGGCTGATATGTGTGGAATTGTGAAAGGACTGGTTCCAGGGATGTCAGAGCCAGTAACCAGCCTGGTGTTATGGGCTTGGGGGAAACCACCCCCTGGGACTGCAGCTGTGCTGTGGGACTGAAGACAGGTTGGATTGCAGACATATAGTAATGCTTAAAGGCTGGCTGTGCTGTCAGAGCATCGTGTCTCTTGTTTCACAAGAGAACTGTAAGCAGTCTTCAGGCCTTTCATGTCTTGCATTTTATCCTGAGACCCATCTCCTTTTGAAAAGGCATTAAAAAGAGTCTAGCAAGTATGTGAGTAGGATTTTTTTTTTTCCTAGTAGGAGAGTTCTGCAGACTTTGCATGTGGATTGTTGGAAAGAGCGGGAATATTATTATATAAACTTGGAGCATGTGAATGTGAGAGAAATATGTTCTGTAAATGATGCATTTGTTTGAATGAGTGATCACAATAAAATGATGCATGTTAATTGTTTTATTTTCTTTAGAATAATCTCTCAGTCCAGGAAAAAATAATATGAACACCATAAAAGCAATCTACAAACTTGCTTCTTGTAGTGTAAGACTACTGAATCACATGCAGACAGAAAATCAGAGTTATTGCTGCCGTAATAACCATGGCTTTGCCAAAACTGAGTTTGCATTGCATTTGCTGAGATCCTATATCTATAGAAATGGGTTAAAAAACCAATGGTGGGGAGTTCTCTTACTTACTTGCCTGCAAAAAGTCACTGTCCAATAAAAAGAAAATGTGTAAATTGTTGTCGTTTTTGACTGATGCTATTACATAGAACTGCTAAGCTGGCACTTTATTCCAACAGTTAATTTTTGGTGTTTTTTTAAGAACTCCTAACACTTTCTGGCTTGCATTAAATCACTGTTGCCTTCTGGGTGCATCCTCTTTTCATTAGTGCTTCTTTTAAAATTCAAGATGCTATATGCTGCCCCTGACACAAATGTGTATGTCCCAGTGGAACTTGCCATGCTGATAGGGTTGGATAAAAGGCAGTGCACAACACTTTTGGCCACTTCTATATCTAACAATGGGAGCAATTGTGGCATTAGCACACATATCTTAGAAAGTAATTCAGGTAGTAATGGAGTGCTGGAGGTGTTTTTGTTATACAGAGTAATTTCTGTACATTATAAGAGGAAAAGGTTGTACTTGGTATTCAAGGAGGGATGAACAGATTGAAAGTTATGTTTGGGATGGGCTCTTGTTGCTACTGAAAATAACTGTGGAGTCTCTAGGGAGTCTATTCAACTCTGCCACATCTATGTTAAAAGGAAACAACGTCAATTGTGCTGAAGAACTTGGATGAGTTTCAGAAAACCACTTCAGTGTGACTTAGTGTTTTATCAGTTTTAAAGTGTGCCGTACCTTTTTCAGACAGGATAAGGATACGAAAAGTAAACAAACCATTTGTGTATACAGGATGAAGAAAAAGAAGTGGATGAGCAGGAGCATGGAAAAAATATACTGTAATGTAGGCTTTACTGCATACAATGGCACAGAACTGCTGTGCTGTCTTTGAGCACCAGCTCTTCTCTGTCCTGCTCTGTGGGCTGCAAAATGGCTGTAAAATTCTGCTCAGAGTGACCCTGTTTCACAGTCTTTGCACAGATTTAAATGCCCATTATGCGAGATAGCAGGGAATCAGACCCAGGTATGCAAACACTCAGTAGACTCCATTCTAGATGCAGGAGGTTTCCTTGCTCACTGCAAACAAGATCTGCAGCCCACTCAGCAGCTGCTCCATGTTATTGTTCCATAGTTTTATTGGCCAAGATCTTTTTCCTTGTGTCTAAAACAGCACCTTGAAGATTAACTGTGAAAAATTATTTTAAAGATGCTTTATTTGCCCTTGACAAAAAAACTCTATTGTGACACTGTCACAAAATGGGAGCTGTGTTTCAGGCTTGGTCACATTGCTCCTAACTTTTCCGTGCATGACTGCACTGTAGCTTGAATTGATCATGGCAAGTAAATTGAAGCTGTTAGTTCATTTAATTGTCAGTTCCATGTCTGTGCACTAAGTCAGTCAATGATTCTTCTGAAGTGCTACTACATCACATAGCTGCTCACATGGCCACTGGATGCGTATTGATGGCTCTAATGGAGTCACTGAGCCAAGCTCACATCTAGCAATGTCACAGCTCCCCAGATATTGATCATGATGGTGATTTGTTCTGCAGCAGCGTCCTGAAAGCCCAGGCAGTATCAGAATCCAATGTACTACTTAGTAGATAGGATGACATAGCCCCAGGGCTGAAGAGGCTACATGAAACTTGAAAGAAAACAGTAAAAAGCAAACCCAATGGTGTTGATAGTCATACATGATGCACAGGCTCACTTTACAGTCATTGAGATTCAACATAACTTGGAATACCTTAAAAATAGTGAATGTACTAATGATTTTTTTAAATAGCAAACTTAACAATAGCATTTTAATTAAAAAGAACTTTTTAATGAACTTTGTTGTCCATTCCGAACCTAGCAAACATACATGATTGACTTTTTTATGGACCAGGTGACAAAGGAGGATTGATGAATGTTTGAAAATCTAGTGGCAATCTTAGAAGTTAGTCTAGGGAAGATTTTCATTTGATCATATCAGTGTAGCAATGGTCCTGTTAGATCTGGAAACACCTTATGGGAAACAGCTGTTAGGTCACTAGTTCACCTCACCCTGATGATAGGATTTATCTTAGTTGTATTCTGTATAGAGATGTATTTTCTTGTTATTTTGGAAGCTAACACTAATTTAACCCTATTTTGCCTCCTTTATGTCTCTGATGCTGCTGTAAATAATCATTCTACCTCTTGGATATGTTGCAGCCTACTGACATTTGTAGACTCACCACTTCTGATCACTGACAACCTCATCTATATCTGAACTAGTTAACAAGACTAGAGATGAAAAACTGTGTATTCCATTGATGACCCTTTGAGAAATACATTACCCTTCTTTGCATCTAAAGAAAATTATTTTTCTTCAAAGGCTTCTTTTCTTCCAAGATTGCTCTCTTTGTCAAGTGCTTTCCTTAAAAATGTCTTTGAGACCTATCCTGGGGAGCATAGTGATCATCTTCATCAAAAAACAAGAAAGTAGAACAACCTGTAGCATCAGAAAATTATTCCTCACACGTAAAATTGAATGTGATTGATACGGTATCCGAGAATAACTTATTTCTTTTGGATCAGAGGTATTTGGTTGTTATTTGTGTTGATAATCATTCCATCATTCTAAGAATTCCTCTAGAAAACAGGGTTCTGTGTATAAACTAAAAACTTCACATTTTGAGGGGTGAGGTCAGTGATGATACTTACTGTTGTACCAATGATCTGGGACGATGACAAGTAGTTTGCAGCCACCTGACATTGTGAGAGAATGTGAGAGACAGAGAAAGGTACCTCGGATGTATTGGAGAGAAACAACACAGTTGCATATTTATGGTCCCTGAGATCTGCTCTGGCAGGAGAGTTGGACTAGATGATCTTTCGAGGTCCATTCCAACCCTGAACATTCTGTGATTCTGTGATCAACTGTGAGGCCATGGACAAGAATTAGTTCTTTCTTTGAACTGGAAAGGAAAACAAAAAGTCTATACCATTGGGTTCCACTGGAGGAACACCTGAAGATGCTAAACATGTTGAAATGTTGAGATTAAGTCCGATTTCCCTACTGCTTATTGTGTGGAAGCAAGACCATTATAGGGCCATAGAAGTGTATCCATGGGAACCCAGAACTCAACTTTGAAAATTTAAAGCTCTTAAGAAAACAACAGATTGATATATATATTTAATTATTTTGTAAGTAGTATTTGCAGAACTTTTTAACAAATTGTGTAAAAAATTAAATGGTACTTCATTAATTTACCTACTAAGAAACTATGGGTGTGTTATGGTACATAGATAGGATGTTAATTGATGAGTAAATCTGTGTCTCACAAATCAGGAGTATTTTATAAGGATAAGGACTGATAATGTGAATAGAATAATAGAATTGTCAGGGTTGGAAGGGACCTTAAAGACCATCTAGTTCCAACACCCCTGCCATGGGCAGGGACACCTCCCACTAGAGCACGTTGCTCAGAACCCCATCCAGCCTGGGCTTAAAAACTTCCAAGGATGGGGCTTCCACCACCTCTCTGGGCAACCTGTTCCAGTGTCTCACCACCCTCATGCTGAAGAAATTCTTCCTAATGTCTAAACTGAATCGACCTGTCTCTAGCTTTAATCCATTCCCTCTAGTCCTATCACTGCCTGATAGCCTAAAAAGTCCCTCCCCAGCTTTCTTGTAGGCCCCCTTCAGATACTGGAAGGCCACAATAAGGTCTCCCCAGAGCCTTGCCTTTTCCAGACTGAACAACCCCAACTCTCTCAGTCTGTCCCCATAGGAGAGGTGCTCCAGCCCTCTGATCATCCTCATGGCCCTTCTCTGGACATGTTCCAGCACGTCCATATCCTTCCTGTAATAGGGGCTCCAGAAGTGGATGCAGTATCCAGGTGAGGTCTCACGAGAGTGGAGTAGAGGGGGAGAATCACCTCCCTCGACCTGATAGCCATGCTTCTCTTGATGCAGCCCAGGACATAATTGGCTTTCTGGGCTGCAAGAGCACACTGATGGCTCATGTTGAGTTTCTCATCCACCAGCACTCTCAAGTCCCTTTCTGGCTTCTCTTAAGCCAGTCACTGCCCAGCCTATATTGGTGCTTGTGATTGCTCCGACCCAGATGGAGTCCCTTGCATTTGGCCTGTTGAACTTCATGAGGTTGGCATGGGCCCACCTCTCCAGCCTGTCAAGGTCCCTCTGGATGGATCCCTCCCCTCCAGCGTGTCAGCCACCCCACACAGCTTGGTGTCATCAGCAAACTTGCTGAGGGTGCACTCAATGCCACTGTCCATGTCGCTGACAAAGATGTTACACAAGACTGGTCCCAGTACTGATCCTTGAGGGACTCCGCTTGTCACGGGTCTCCACTTGGATATGGACCCATTGACAGCCACTCTTTGGGAGAGGCCGTCAAGCCAGTTCTTTATCCACTGAATTGTACATCCATCAAATCCATATTTCACCAGCCTGGAGACCAGAATGCCATGCGGGACAGTGTCAAAGGCTTTGCTCAGGTCCAGGTAAATGACATTGGTTGCTCTTCCCCCATCTATTGATATTGTGTCCTTCCACGAGAAGGTTAGTCAGGCATGATTTGCCCTTGGTGAAGCCATGTTGATTGTAGCCAGTCACTTCATCGTTATTCATCTGCCTCAGTAGTGCTTCCAGGAAGATCCGCTCCATGATCTTACCAGGCACAGAAGTGAGACTGACTGGCCTATAGTTCCCAGGTTCATCCACCTTTCCTTTTTTGAATATGGGGGTTATATTTCCCCTTTTCCAGTCGGTGGGGACTTCACCAGACTGACATGACTTTTGGAATAAAATAGAATATAATATTAAGTATTTTCAGGATCAGATTGCACTCTGTGTTTGAAATTTCTCACAGTTGATTGTTCCTCCAGCTAGTCACTAACTGCCAGGAAAGACCTATTACTATCATGTATTAATGGATCTATTGGATATTTATTACTATCATGTATTAATGGATCTATTAGATATTTACTTTGCAAGTCTCTTGGTTAAATTTTCTTTATTGATTTCTCGAGAGGTAAATGAGCTGCGGAAGTGGAAATAGGCAGTCCTTTTCTGCTACATCAAGATATTTAAATGTATTTTCAAAGTATCAAATCTTTTACAGGAGCATTTGAGGCCAGCATTTGAATTCCACTAACATAATGGATTTCAAGACATTTTATTCTGTAAATGTGAACTCAGAAAACAGCTGTGTGGACCATGTCAAGAATACTAGCATGTAAGGAATCACTGGGGGCAAATTTCCAGAAGGGTTCTAGATATTTGTCTTCAGTACTGTCTGTGAGGAAGCTGAAGCTGTGTATGCAAGTCAAACTGCACGTTTCCAGCTACCACAGTTGTGTGTGCAAATGGAAAAAACTTTAGTAGTCCCATTTAATTTGGACATTCCACTATCCGAGAGATGATTGGATGAGCTTATCAGTGTTCCTGATATAGCTTATAAATGCTGCTTCACATTTTAAACAAAGCCATTAAGTGAAACGTATCTACGTTTACTGAAATGAGTTTAATTCATCGAAGACATTTGGGCACATTTAATGCCTTTTTGCTTTGTGTGAAGACAACAATAAATCTTGCACATTTGCTAATATTTAAATCAAGCTTAAAAGTTAACCCAAATGGCTACTTTGATGGAGAAGCACTCTTTATGCATCTCCTTTTTTCACATAAACATTTGTTATTTGACATTTATTTTTGATAGGACCTTGCCTAAAGACATTGCATTCAGGAAGACATATTGGAGTTTTAGGGTTGTTTGAAATGAATGTATAAGGTTACTGTACATGTCGTGAGTATGCTGCCTGATATTCGGTTGAATAAAAAGGACTTGAAATAATGGTAGACAAAACCTGCAATAAAACTCTCTAATATTTCAGTGGACATGGCTGCTACTAAATCCAATGGTAAAATTAACCTGTGTATCAAACAAGAATTGCAGTGAGGGAGTAGATTCAGGCAATGATCGTACTACCCTGGCTTGCAATAAGGTAAAATATTAGGTGGACAATATTTGCAAAGTTACCACCACCTCTCATGGCTGCATCGTATTTGGGTTAAAAATCCAAGGAATTTAAACTTAAGATAACAACTGTTGGCATTAAAAATTTGGTGTTTGCTTCTCAGTAATTATGTGGGCTTTTTTTTTTTTTTTTTTTTTTTTTCTTTCTCTTGGAATAAAGTCTAGTTTACTGGAGAATTATAGCAGTTACTGAGAACGTTTGAATTCACTAAACTCTTTTTTGGAAGCACTTATTGGAATTACTAGTTTTTACAGAATTGGTCACTATAAATCCAAAAATGGTTCTAAAAATTAGGATAGTCACTACCTATCAAGAACTATTACACCTGATTATCTTTATGCCCACACTGTGAACTTAAGAAGCCTGCTTTTCATGCAGTTACTTTTATATGAATCTTCAGACAGTGGACACAATAATTCAAGGCTTGCTACCTTCATCTGAAAGTTAATTTTGGTGAAAGTAAAGTTAGTATTTAAAGTGCAAAAACTCTTTCTGTGTAAGTGCATGTGTGGACAGTTCTAATTCAGAAATCAAAATGTCTTCTTGTTTCACTTAATCTACTTCAAAAATAGAAGTGTTTAGCTTAATCCTTCATTGAACTGGAACAGGTCTACTTATTCCAGTCCACCTGTGAGTTATGTTGCAAAGGGAGTAGCTTTTCTGAATAACTACTATTCATTTCAGAAATATTTTTCCAACTACTTAGGTCTGAGCCTGATCTCTGTTGATGTGCATTGCAGTCTTCCAAATCTCAGGTCTAATTTTTGCAACCATCTCATCAAATAACAGACTCTGTTTTAAATGCTCCGAAGACTGTTCTCCAGAACTGAGTTTAAGCTGTATTGAATATTTGAGACAAAACTGTAAATTAAATTTTGTGGCTTTTATCAATCTCAAACTACAATTAATTTCTTGGTGGCTGCAAATATGGTAATAGCAGTATTCCTTAACAGTAAAAATGGCAGTGATGATGGTCATTAATTGAACAAATTAAATCTTTAATTGTTTTGGTACAGAGGAAATCAAGGCATGTGCACAAATCCCATCAATCTCAGTTAAGTGGTGCCATGACTTAGGAATAATTCCCTGAATCAGGTCTTAAGGCTGTCAGTTCTAAGGAGCAAGTCTTGTTATCTCTGAGTGTCTGAACTGTGCTTAATCAACTAGAACTGTTATGTGGTCGAGGACTTGAGACACAATTACAAAATATTATATAAACATCTTTTTTGGCATTTCAGAAGATTCTGAGAGTTAAAAATAAAATCCTTACACTCAGTCCCTTGGGGGGGCTCAAGTAATTATTTTTTTTATTTTTGTTTTTATTTTTGTTTTTAAATGAGAATTTAATCTCATTATGCAGTTTGTAGAACGGTCGATGTGCATACCTGGGTTAGTCTGAAGGTCAAATACTCTGTATATTGGACATTTCAAGACACTGTCCTGCTTAAGTTCCAAATCATTAGCTTAGCAAATGGGAGCTTAAATATAAGCATAGTCAATGGGGAGGAAAAAAACTTCACTGAACACTGTGTCTGGCAATAGAAAAAGCTACAGAATGCGAACATAAATTTTTAATTCAACATGCCTTAATTTAAAAAAATGACACCACCACCAATCCCCTTCCCCCCTGACAAGCTTGCAAAAACTAGGTCTGAATTCCCAGTGGGAATAATGAGCAACAGCAAGAGTGAATGCTGGGAGAGAAGAATGCAATTGTATTAGGCTCCATCACAATGGGAGGTAAACCCAAATCATTTATAAAAGGTAAATGCTGGCAGAACACAGGGAGCTCAGAGCACCACACTGCAGGTGTGATTTATGAGGCTGGGGACTGGCTATAAATCAAACCCTTTTGTTTTAAATAGTACTGCTTCAACGCAGGAGATCAGTTTACATGTAGAGGAAATGATGAAAAAAATGCTGTACATTGCATCCGAAGAATATAAGAGAATCAGCTTTACAATGCGACTGTCTGTACCACGTTCAGACGATGGATATCTAATGTGCAATTTAACGAATGCTCCCACTGCTTGAATAGAGTGCCCTAATCTAGCAACTCCAGTTTGTTTCAAATGTATTAATTATGTGATCTGTTTTGTGAGACCAGCTGTTAAAATCATTGCACTTATGATCAAGAATGCATTGGCTATTCCTCTTAACTAGCTAGAGGTGTCCTTTTATGCCATCAAAGGCTCTGCCTGTTTCTATGTGATCTGTATTTTTCCTTAATTATAAAGGTTTATGGGTCTCATTATTTAATGGCCTTGTTCTGTGGAAATGGGTGGATAAAACAATTAATTTCTAAGGATTCAAATAGAAAGCAGGCATCTTGGAAAGTTCTGCACAATTACAGGAAAATACATACCTCTGGCAAAGAAAAGTGCTTTTCTCCCTCCGTTGGCTGTATAATTATCAAATGGAAGAGATTTTTAAGGTAACAAGCAAAATGATTTCTTCTGCTCTGCTTTCCAGATCTGCCAGGGCTTATCTTGGCTGCATATTTTGCATTCATTTTGCATGCATACCACTAGAGCAAACTGTATGCCTGAAACCACACTGTGCGTCCTGCAACGTGGGCCAGAGAAGCACTTAAAAAAGCTGAGAGGACAAAAGGCCTACATAAAGGGAGGTACAGCAGTTATATCAGTGTTCAAAGCCATTCATAACGAAACAAAAGCTGATTGCGTTGCATTTACACGTATCCTAGTCATTTGATGTAATGGTCTTCTATCAGTGATAATTTAGCCGTGTGGATGTAAGAAGTTGCCTTTAATTCACTGATAAGCAGAGTGCCTTTATGTCAGCAAGGAGTGAAGAGACATCTTGTATTGCAATACTTTATTACTTTCCAAGTGTCCAAACCACAAACATTACAGAAACACAGAAGCACAATTTCCAGGATCTTTCTGAAGCTCTGATACTGATATAGCCAGCATCAGCTATTGCTGGAGGCCTTAATATCAGTTGCTAGTGTGAGGAAAGTATAATTTCACTGAAATTGATTGTTTTTTTCTTACTTATTATTATAGAAACAAATCTAGTGTCATAAATTTATGGGACACTCTATAAATGTAAAAACAGATTGCCTGCTCAGTAGAGCTTGCAGTCTACATTAGGCCAATATAAGAAAAACATACATTGATGATCAACAGAGAAAAGAGTGACCGAAATTGCTTTTACCAGTTTTGTGAATCTGACCAGCTTTCCAGCTGATAATGAGACAGACTCTTAAAAGTATTTGGCCTTCTTTTTTCCAAAGATTAGGGTGATAAACTGTCTTTAAAAATACAGTAATTTTACCTGTAAAATCTAATGCACCACAAAAAGCACATTATGTGGGAGATGAGAAAAGATGGCTGTGCACCTCACAAATCTTACGTTGTCCTGGACACTAGAGTTAATTTAGATATGTGGCCTTGAAAAGAGTCTGCCCAAGTTTTGTAACCTTCTCAGGGTGCAATGCCATCTGTAATCTTTGTAACAGTTTGTGTTTTAACCAGATTCCTGCAAACTCTTTCCACCTTAGTTTCTTTTCCTAGGCAAATACTCTGTCTTCTTTCTTTGTCCTTTGTGCCCTGTGAGGGAAATACTTTTGTGGGACAGAAGTAGTGTTTTAAAACCCATTTTTGCAAACTCTTCTGCCTTTTATGCAAACAAAGATGTCACTCAAGTACCTTCTTGCAACAGTCAATAAAAAAATGTAATTAAAGTGGATTTAAACATTTAATTTCTTTGGCATCTTAAAGGTTAAATAAGTGGAAAAGCAAAGAACTTTTATATAGCAGAAACAATAATGAAGGGCTTACATCTTCAGCCTCCATGAACAGTGGAGATTGTGGCTTTTCCTATGTACAGTCATCATGAATAGCTGGTAGTTACTAAATTCAAAGCTTATTGTCTCCTCCAAAAAGCTAATGGTGTTTTTTGGGGCTGTTTCAGTATGATGTGACGCCTGATGTCTCTATTCCTTTTATAGGTCTTGATACACACTGAATCCTGACCTAGATGGAAAGTCATTTTTGTGAACATATTTACAGAATAATATGTAATAGATCTATCAAAGGCTAAAGGCTGGTAATAATGACTGATGTAGTACCATGGAGAAAAGAAACCTGAACACTGCTCTCCAAGGAGTCTGAGCAAAGAGTGAGGTAATAACGGGTTTCATTGCCCAGTCAGGGTTGACAGAAGGAGAGGAGATTTTGCTTCTCAAATTGTGCTCAGAGGATGGGAGGCAATATATATTTAACATATATACGGTAGGTGATAGGACAGACTTGTTCAGTGATCTAGAAGGCATTGTGCTACATACAAAAGTATCCTACAAAGCTTATGAATATTTTTTCCTGTTGCAGGGCTGATACATTGAATGCCTCCCTGCAAATTGAATCCAGCCTTGCCATGGGTTGCTCGCTGCATAATCTCATTAAGCCGATGGGTATTACAATGAGGTAAAATCACAGGAAAATTTTATGTATTCTGTAGCTGACAAAGGAAATGTCCTGAATTTATTCTAATGCTGTGTTTTTACTTTTAAGTAAGTGTTGGCATGTGCAAACCATTTCAAAATATGTGCTGCAATGGCTGTAAGCATGGAATGTTCCACAGGAGCATATATACACAAACATGCTGTCTGTGGGCAGGTTGTTTAAAAAGGGTGATTCATGAACTTTTCTTATTAAACCATAATCTTCCACATAGGAAGCTCAAGTAGGTCATGTAGTAAGAAGAAGCCAGGAAATGCACATATTTGTGTGGTGTAAATCTGATTGTCTAGTAAACTGGGAGTGGCCAACAGCCATGCATTCCCAATTTGTCAGATATGCTTATATGTTTTCTGAGATGTTACAGATATAAAAAGCTTATCAGAGTTTAGAATCTGACCTTAAAAAATAGATGTCTTCTGAGACTGTATTCAACTTCCCTGTGATAAGAATTAGCTTTCCAACTTAATCAGCATTTGTGACTTGATTCAGCAGAGCACTGAAAGTGTGTTTGTGACAATCTCCATTCAGGAAAATTTTTAACTTTAAATACATGCTCCGGGAACAAAACTTAATATTTTTTTACATGCTTTGTGAAACTGGGTTTTGACTTTGAGCCTCTGGATTTAAAAATCAGTCATGAATGTTTGGTTCATAGCATGAACCATTTGCTCAGGACGGGACTGGCACATGAAGTATCAGTGGAAACAACAACTATGTTCACTGTGGGTGAACAGTTAGCACAATATTTTAGAGCATCTTTTAAAATGACAGATCAACATGTAAGTAGGTATACAACAAGCAGAAGTAGGGTTTTTGTCATTTGGCTATTAAAAAAAAAAGACAAATTTTTGGAATTCAGTTTCAAAATTAAGTTAAAAATTTGTAAAGTTTGCATACAAAGTTTGCAGTCATCTGTAACCCTTAGGATCCACATGCCTGCAGACAGACATTCCCTTTCCAAGCCATTTTTCCAAGATCCTGGGATTGTAAAAATGTAAAATAAATAAACAAATAAATACACACAGAGGTTTTGATATGCTCTACCTTTCCTCTGCTACTGCCTTGTAGAATACAATAAAGATGTGAGGAATCAGAATGAAGGAATGAGGAATACCTGGGAAAAATACTTTCTTTTATTCCTTGTCAGGAATAAAGAAAGAAGAAACAACGCGTTGGAGGATGCCCTGTTGCTAGACTCTAACACATGTTAGGAATGCCATCTTCAGCTGCGCTGTTAGTGGAGTTCTGCAAAGTCCATTCCACAAAGACGTTTGCAGTCTGAACACAGGACCTCTTTGGCTTCAACACACCACTGGCAGCAGCAGTACCATGCTTCCTCCCCTGATGCCTAAAGACCTGAAGCAACACTATCTTCCAGCCACAGCAAACTGAAGGACCCTATCACCCTTATCTGCTCTCGAAAACTACACTGCAAGGAATGTCCCAGAAATGGTAACTTCCTGATGTGACTCAAATGCTCTGTCCTAATATATGTGGATGGCTCCTGAATTTTTAAGCATTTGTATGCTATTTGTAGCATTGATAGGAAAGATCTCTTACAAAAGAAGGTAATTAGTTGAATAATGCCCTTTTGAAGCATTGTAGGAATTAGTGCTCCAGATCAGAGCACTTTCTGGTCTGGTGCCTTTCTTCAGATTTGCTAGGGGGAAATTTCCTATTAATTAATCTGACATATCTATTGTTATCAATGTTGTTTTTTTTTCCTTATGAGTTGTATAGTTGGCGATTGATCCAGTTCAATTCTAAGTGTCAGAAGAAGGAACTTCTCTAATTTCCAGAACGTACTCCGCAACTTTGTAGACAGTGTATATTCCAGTCACAGTCTTTATCTGTGCAAAATCTGAAATAAACGCATTGAAGTCAACAAAGCTGTTTTAGTTTAACTTAATGTAATAATAGACTTTGTCCTCAAACTCCATCTATCATTCCAACCCTCATTAGGCATTCTGGTTTTATTCATAGTAGGAGCCATCATAAAGAAATTGATTTCCCTCTGTTCAGTCATCCAATTTATCGCAAGAGAACTCCATGTTCATTTGCCCCTTACGCAGCATTTTGTGGGGTGAGAAAGAAACAAGCCAAAAAAAATCATCAAAACAAGTAGTTATCATGTTGATATTCTGCTCTCATTTGTATTTGGTATAAATGCAGAACAGTTCCTCTTTTCACATCTGAGTTTATTTGCATTTACTTGGGTGAGACTAACTCCAGATTATACTCTGAACCTCAAAACCCACCTTCTCTACTCCTATTTGCTGCATTGAGTTACAAAATAAACTTATGATCTTGTAGCCTACATATTACGATTTCCATCACCTCTGCTGTTCCTCCCTCTCCTTCATTGCTAGTTGTGTTTCCCAAGTTGGGCCACCAAATAATGTGTCCTCCATGGCTGTTAAAATTGCACTATAAATAGGCTGGGAAGCAATATTGTTGCAGCAAAGCAATTGGCACAGTCCTCTTTCTTCTCCCCAGTGGCAAAGTTGTTCATGACCACAACACACCTGGTCTCTGTTTCCAGAGAGCATAAGCATGGGATTGTTTCTGCATCTGGGTCCCTCATAGGGCTGCACAAAGCATGGTACGTTGCAGTAGGATGCCACCATCAGCGTGCTGAACATTGTGCAATGGCAATGGCAGCAAATGAAAGCCCTCTCCTCCCGCATCGCTCCATGCTGTGAGCAAAACGACGTCCTCAGTAGAGCCAAATTGAAAACTTTCTGCACAGTTGGCTCAGTTAGACATTTGCAGTGAGGAATGTGTTAGCTGGTAAATCTGTAAGCTGTGAATTGCATAGATACTCGACATGACAGTAGATAAGTGATCTAGTAGGAGTTTTGCTTTCCCTTTATGCCACTCATTGGCTTCCTGTTTAGCTGCATCATATGAAATCTTCCCAAACTCATCTTCAGGGCCTTACAGATGTTCTCTTCACTGTCATGTCACTTTCCTGTACTAGTGTACCAGTCATATCTGTCCCTTGCCTAAAACCTTGTGCCTTTCTATCCTGGCACAATTTTTCCACAGATCACCAACCTGCTTCTGTACGTCAGTAGTTCTTTGCTTGCCTACCATCCCTTTCTTTCCTTCTTCCTCTAGCACCATTAGGACTTGTAATGAAATAGCTTGTTTTGGTTTGTTGTGGATGCTGTACATTTATGTATGTTGAGTGAGCTAAGATCAGTACTATTCTTGTGGCGTTGTGTTTTTGAAAGCCGTGTGTACAGGATACCTGTAAACTATAATAAAACTTTCTGAATGTATCTTATTTTCAGTAATGTGAGGACAGTGGCTGATACCAGTACTTCATGGGACAATCCACACCTAAAGTAATTACAGCAGTCCCTTGGAGCTAAACATGTAGTTATTGTAGGTGAAATTTTATGCATTTGTGTGAGTCTGGGAGGAAAAAAAAATCTATTTGGAAATTCCAAGTAATGGTTTTGGTTAAATTAATATTGCAGAGAGTTTCCCTGTGGAATGATGATGGATCATGTCAGCAGCTTAGAACGTATCAAGTGAGAATTTTATACAAATACCAAAATGTTATTTAAACTGTGTCACAGCATTGGCAGAGCACCTCTGAGTTGATGCTAAACTCAGCTTTCAAGTTTGTGGTGAACTCCCAAGCTCCATTTTGACTGGGTGGTTTGAAACATGGTCTCTTCTTTTGGCTTCTTTGGCAGTTTTCCAATAAACAGTCTGACAGCCTGTTATACTTTCACAACTATACTAACCGCTCTGGTCTCCCCATCAAGCTCCTGACTAATGTTGGCTCATCTTCGCTGAGGACATTGGTCCTACTGGAAAAGTGAGTTTACAATTTATTCTTCAGGGATGTGACAGCTGATCACAAACAGACAAACGTTTTTTGCACACCAGTCACTTTTCTACTGAAGTAGTACAAGAAATATCACATACACACGCATGTATGTATGTATTTATGGATGCATATGTATGAGCACAAGAGTATATATATACAAAAATGTGTATGTGTATCTTTTGAAAAAGAAGAAAGAATAAATTTGCCCATTTTCTTTTCTTTCTTCTGTTTCACTACTGCTCCCAGGAGCTCTCTATGTCTGAGCCACCCAGGCAGTCCCCAGTCCTCATGTGATGCACAGCTCTTCCTCTGAATCATGGGCTCGGTGTCATTTAGTTCCTTCTTTCTTACTTGGCCCATTGCTTTCTCCATCTCTGTCTCAATTTCTTTCTTGCTCAACTTGCCCTCCCTAGCTTCTTAATCTGTGAGATTTTATCAAGGCAAAATATGTGCTTCTGTAGGATCATATCAATGCTTCATTTAATTCTTCTGCCTTCAGGAAAATTCCCAGGCTCTAGCTCCAGCAGCCAGTACAGACAATCTGCCTTTTTCTAGATGTTAGCCTTCTCATTGCCCTGTCCTGGTACACAAACAACCATGCCTTTTTCAAAGACAATTTTTTTTGGCCCCACTTCCCTGCTTATTAGTGCAAGCTGTATTGAATCAAGGTATGGTGAAGAGAGACAGATATAAATGTATAAGTGATTCCTACAGTTAACCTAGGATTTTGTAAGGTGTGTACAGGTGTCCTGGATGACTCCTAAAAGATTGTGGAAAAAAAGACTGACCTAGAGGGAATACAAGGCCCCAAACTAAATTAGTAACTCAGAGAAAGGTGCTGAGATCTCAAGTTACAAAAAAAAAAACCCCTCTTAACGCAGCATAGGGACAGTTTTCACTTTCATGCAGTAAACAGGAGTTTCAGGAGTAACTTGGTTTCAAATGAGCCGTATTTGACAGGCAAACTCAGAGTGAAACCTGAGTGCAGTGTTTGTGAATGCACTTGGGCTGAAACTGAAGAAAAGCTTTCCATGAATTGCTATAAATGGAAACCACTGTGTTAACCTAGATGGGTGCCCTACTTCCCAGCTGAGGTACCTCCTTCTGCTCGCTCCCTATGAACTAGCATGAAGCCATAAGAGATGACTTTGAATAAAGGACTCTACCCCAGCTACAACATCAGGAAGGAACAAACCACTCACTACTCCTTTGCTGTGTGGGGTGGAAGGTGGGGGAGGTAAAAACCCTTCTGAGCTGTATCCTTTCTCCACTCTGCCAGCTGCTTTTGGCATAGCCTTATCCCCATCCTGCTGATGCTACTAGGGTGTCCAGTCTCTCTGGACAACACGTTTCCATTCAAGCCATGGCTTGCAGCCCTCACTTACATCTTCTGTACCTAAATTTTCAGGGACTACCTGCATAGCAATTACCTTTTTCAAGGGTGTTTCAGTCTCTTTTAATTTTTTTCACATCTTCACTTCTTATAGGAAAATAGAAAGGTTATAAAGTACTCCCCCCCCCCCCCCCCCCCCCCCCCCTTGTAATCTATAGCCATTCCCCAAATTATATCCTCTATTGGGTTGAAAAGTAAGGGTTGTTTAACTGTGCACAAAAGCCTCACACCATGTTTATTGCCGCTGTGCTAAGGAAAATGTTATATTTAGTGCTGCAAGTTTATGACACAATAAGGATCTTTTTTTTCCAATCTTATGGTAAGTTTTTATTCTTAGATCACTTTCCAAAGCTGTAGAAATATTAGATAGCTAGATACATGTTTCATATTTTCCATTGTTGTATCGTAATTCTTTCTGATAGAGAACTTAGCTATTTTTCTTCATGAACTAGGGGACCCCTTAGACTTTTCAAGTGATTTCACTATTAATTTTAGTCTGAGCAGAGTCCAGTATATGTGAGTAGTTCCGATTTGTACTGGTTGTTGCACATCAGCATCAGTGTTGACTGAATGAACTGGAAAAAGCACAAAGACTGAAGTCAGGCTGCTTTATTGCTGCCCCTCTTGCCCCCATCAAATCCTGTCTGTATTGGAAATCCAGCCTGCTGTTGGTCAAACTTCACACAGGTGCTGTTGGAAATGTTTTTTTTTTTTTAAATTTGGGTATCTCTATGCAAGTGACAGCACCAAAGAGAGAAACTGGAACAAAATCAAGGTAAAGTCAAAGAACACTAATTTCCACAGAACTAGAATCCACTTCAGTTTCTTCATCATCTCTTTGCTGGACTTGCACTGGTATATCTGTGTTTCTTGGACTGAGGAGTCCAGGACTAGACCTTGCACATTAAATGTTTCTCACCAGTGCTGAGCAGAGAAGGATCATCAATCTTGACCTTCCAGCAAAGCTCTTTCTGTTGCAGCTCAAGAGGCTTTTCACCTACTTTGCTGCAAGGACACATTGCTGGTGTGCTTTCAAAGCTGCTTTCCATCTCGTCAGCCCCCCACATATACTGGTGCACGAGGTTGTTCCTCCCCAGCTGCAGGACTGTTGAACTTCATGAATTTCCTATTGTCCCATTTCTCCAGCATGTTGAGGTCACTCTGGATGGCAGCACAAGCATCTGATACATCAGTGACTCCTCCTGACCTTGTGTTGTTCACAAACTTGCTGAGGGTGCACTGTCCTCATCATCCAGACCCTTAATGAAGAGGTTAAACAGTAGTGGCCCAAGTATCAACTCCCATAGTACTCCACTAGTGACTGATCTCCAGATGGACTTTGTGCTACTGATCACAACACTTTGAACCCAAAATTTCTGCCAGTTCTCAGTCCACCTCACTGTCCATTGATCTGTTCTGTACTTTGTCAGTTTGTCTATGAGGCTGCTACAGGACACAGTCTTGAAAGCGAGGCTAAAAGCAAGATAAAGCCTTACTAAGGTCAAAATGATTGGGTTCTTATCCTGACAGGTCTGACCTTTTCTTTTCTGAGTTATAGCATTGTTGAGGTCTTGTGTCCTGGACAAGTCACTATGTCTCTTTTGGTGCCATGTTTAATGAGGCTGGACCTGAGGCTTACTGTTATATAAAAAGAAGGGAGGAATTATCTTTCATGGGAAGTATTTTAATAGTGTCAAGTATGAGCAGTTTGCATTCTAAGATTCAGAACCGAGAGTTAGGCATGGACCACCGACACCAAATATTTAAAATATAAATATAAACTAAAAGTGTTTATAAAACCAGAGCAGTTTATTAAAGCTTTTGAAATTTATTGAACTTAGCATCCACAAATGTTAAACATGTACAGTTTACCTTTAAGAGGAAAGGCTCTGCAGTGGGCATTTAGCTAGATTTGTACACCTACACACTGCAGATGGTTTAGTTTTATAAGAGATGAAACTGCATTTGGTGGAACTGATTAAATATAAAAACACCACCATCTGCCATTTATTCTAATATAAAATGGTTTGGGCAGATGCTGACATCTTTTGAGATGATTGATTCATCTCTGACAAGTGAAGATTCTCAGAGGGTTCCAGCTGCCCACTGCTCACACAATACCCGCTTACGAGAGCAAACGCCAATCACCGCACTGTGATTTGGATGTAGCAGGTGAATGAAGGGCACTTTAATACCAGCAGCCTGGAATTCCTAACTACATCAGCAGTGGTTTTTTTTTCTTCTTAACCCCCCCTTCCCCCCCCCACTTCTGGCCCACATTAAACTGAGAATATTTTATGCACATGGTATACTGTATTGGAGCACAGCTACCCTAGCGCAGCAATAACTGGAAGAGTGTCAATTTCTGGCACAAATAGCTCTCTTTCCTTTTTTCAGTGGAAAACCGTAAGATACTCTATACACATATGCTATTCATTTTAAAATTATTTTTTGCTAAGTGTCCGTGAGGATTACATTTAAACTTCCTGAAGTATCATTTATTGAGTATGACACCAAATGCTTTGTAATAACTTAAATAACAGATGTCTATCTTGTTTTATTTGATAACATTGTCACACTGTCTACTGTGGTATGCTTTAGGGTAGCTTGCTGTAGCATCGTATTTTTTAAAGGTTTTGCTCAAGATTTTTAGAACATGCATGATAACTTATGGAAGAATGCATTTAAAAATACTCGGGACCAGATTGTGACATCCATACCCATACTGAATAGTTGTTCTCACCAGCAGTAAGTCCTATTGCAGACAGACCATTCGTTATGAAATAAGGTCCTTACCGAAAGCTAGATTTGCAGTAACTGCAGTGGACTGTTGGTCCGTCTCCAACTGGGATAAAGTGCGGTATAATTAGACCATCATGCAATAAGGAAGCAGACCAAGTCAGCCCTAACATTGCAAGTATATAAACTGCAGGACTTCTTTGGAATATTTTAAAATAGGCTGCTCTTTTTGTACGTGTAAAATGTAATCTCTGACTGTGTCCCTCACTCAAAAGTATCACTTTGAACAGCTTCTTTACAGTAAAACATTAGTTAAAAAAGGAAAAGGGTCTGTTTATATGAAATGACATGAAAATGTGACAGTTTAGTGTTGTGCTGGCAGAGGAGCGTATGGTATTTATATATAAGTTTGGTCAGAGGGATACTGAATGATTGTACTGTCATTTGCTGTTGAATGTATCTGGAGTAATTCCAACAATGGAATAACCCTATTGTACATGGAGGAAATTGGTGCTACAAGATGAGTAAGAAAACACTCTGAGGGGCATTTTTAAACAACTGAGAGAAGCTAAAAGCTATTTTAAAAAGAATGGATTCTTGTAATTGGTACAGAAAATTTTTTACTCACCTGTTGCTGAAGACAAGGCTATAGATACTGTCATTTCATCAAAGGGGCAAAATGACGTCATCCAGAACCTTATGTGGCATAAATTGGGGTTTGAAGCCAGTGAAGCTAATCTTATTTTTATCAGTTGTACATCTGGGCCAGTGGATTCAGAAATTATTTTCTTTACACTTCTCTTCATATTAACCCCTTCTTTACTTATAATGTTTCCTTCATTCAGAACTCAAGATTCTTCACGTTTAACTCAGTCCCCTTTTTCCCCAGGTTCTTTTTCCCCAGAAAGAGGCAATCTGACATCTTGCCGAGAACTGGCCTTTCCTGGATACTGGTTTGTAGAAGGCACTTTTGCTCTCCTCTGTGAAAGGAAGACTCTCCCATCAGAGTCACTGTGTTGTTTCATCTAATGATCTGGGAAGCTGGGTTCTTGGAATTGCCTCTGAGGTTGGGTTTACTGCTGTGAAAGAGCAATGTTTATGTTAAAAAGCAACAACTTAATTTAATGTTCAAAATGTTTGATTTTAAACAATGAAACAGAATCTGAAAAAAAAAAGTGTTTTGGAAGTGGAAAGGAAAAGCAGAATCCTAATGAGTATACAGCACTTAATATATGGAATGAATATAGGACTTTGGGGAAAAGACTTTTTTTCTCCACTTTGGCTCCTATTTCTTCTGACATAGAAACATAATACAAACCTAAAGTGTCTAATCCAAGAAACAGCCACCGAAGCTTTATAATGCAAATGATCTGACTGTTCTATAGTGTCTTTCTTCCAGAAGGGTCCCAAAGTGCGATACAAATTACATGTGGCTACATGAATCAGTTCCCACATCACTGAATTACAGGGAGCTCTGAGGAGCAGGACATCTTTCCACCAGTGCACAGCTGCATTCCCCAGCATTTTGGGGTGGCAAGCAGGAAATACAAAGGAAGCAAAATAAACAAAATAGGAAATGATGAATCAGATTGAAAGTAGGATGTGAAGATGACCAAGTAAAAGGATAAAATTGGCTCTTTGTTTCTCTTTGATGGTGTCATCAGAACTGGTGATGCATATTGTTATTGGTAGCTATAGCTGACCTTCACAATATTTGTCAAGAGGGTTCCCAGGACTTGGGCAAGGGTATCTGGGCAGGAAACAGCACTGCTCTCTGTTTCTGTCTCAGACCATTTCTCTCTGCAGCTTTTCTTCCTGTGTGCCCAAGTTTCCACAGAGAGGACACTGGTAGAAGGACATTAGGGTACCTATACCCTGTCCAGATGTGATTCTGTCAGGGAATGCTCTTGTTTTGCCTAAAATGGGTGAATTTGTCTCCTTTGCCACATACCCTGCTCCCAAACACTGCAGTGGCAAGGGATAGCGTTGACTTGTGGACTTGGAACAGGGCTCAACCCTCACTGCTGCCCCTAGCTGGAGTGGTCTTCTGGCTGCCACTGGGGCAGAGCCCCATGGACCACAGGGATGGGGAGGGACTGAAAAAAAGATGGAGGGAGGACAAGAAGAGAGTTTCCCACAAAACCAGTCCTCCACAATCCTATTTTTTTTTATGTTTTAAGCAAATAGTTTTGGATTTCTCATGAAAGTTTAAAAATGGTTACCATTTTATTTTCCTAAGTCTCAGGATTGAAAGTTGAAACATGAAAAAAATCCCTTGCTCTGTCTGATTTTGCATCAGCTGCAAATTTTGTCTGACAAAGCTAAAACTTGCCATGGAACTAAATTTTGAGACTGGGGTTTTATGTGACAAGCACTCAAGTATTGTCATTATGACTTGTTTCCCACCTGAATTCCATTAAATTGCCATTTTTGTGTTCAAAGGGCGTTAGTTATTTCTTGAATGGATAGCTTGCAATTCAGTCTTGTTAAAAATTGTGTCCGGCTAATCATTTCTAGAGTCTGCCTGAATGCAGTGATGGTGACAGTTCTGCTACTTTGTGTGTAATAGTTCCTTCTACTTATGGGAGACATGCTAGGTAATTAAAAAAGTCTGTAAACAAAGGATGAGGTGCAGCTTCTCAGCAGAATGATGCAGTGACATTGTGGTAGATGATTAGTCTTCTTGGGAGCAAAATCAATGAAAGCAGCAGTAGTCGGCTGTCTTCTGGCATAATTTTTCCTATGTGCAGGTGAAATGTTTTGCAGGAGTCTTAGGAGTCGTCATTATTGTCACAATTTTCTACACTCTCAGCAGTCAACATTTACAAAAATGTCCAACAGATTTGAGTGTGCTCCTGTGGATAAAACCTGTACACGGGACTTAGGTAGGAAAAATAGAAAAGGGCAAAAATCTTCTAGTTTGCTCCCCATGAACTCTCATTGAAAATTCCCAGGTTTCTTCTCTTGTTGCTGCCTACTCCTTCTCTCTAAGTGCTGCTTATCTGGTGGAAGAATCATGGCTGGAATTTATAAATGCTTCTCTGTTGTGCAAAAGAACTTTGATAGCATGAAATGAATAGCAGGTAACATAATAAGAAAAAGTATCTGGCTACAGCTTTGGAAATGTAAATTCTTTTATCAGGCCCCCTGTTAATTGGAATTGCTGTTTGTTGTTTCACATTTAGTGGATTTCATTATATTTTCTTTGGTAATTAGATATTGTAACTATAAATTAAAAATGCCAGACAAAAAAGAAAAAGCCCAAAACCCAACCCCAAACCACCAACAAAAAAAAGCTTCATTAAGATGCAGTTAAAATTGTATATAGATGTGACTTTAATTAAAATAAAATTGTTAGAATGTACTATTAAGGAAAACAAAGCAAACAAATGAACCACAAGAATGTGAAACTTGGGAAGAAGAACCAAATCAGTCCTCCCCAGTCACTGCAAAGGCACTTACAATCTGCACTGTGCTTTGGACCATGTTCACATCTGAGGGAGAGCTTGAACAGGGGGGCAGGTCTAGGAGGGAGTGGAGGTTTTTGACCCTCTTCTTCAGTCTCCTGGTGATCCCTTTTTTGGACTTTCTTCCTCCCACATTGTACTCAGCTCCAGCAGCAGCCATCTCCCAGCCTGGTGCAGGTTACCAAATACTCCCTGCAATAGAGAAGGTGTGTCAGAGGATTTTTGCATCATTTGTCATATATCTGTATGGAAAAAACCTCCCCAAAATGATGTTCCAGGCAGGTGAAGAAAACACTCTGTAAACCTGAGGAGATTTTAAATGGGAGGTTTTGTGACTTTTTCATGTTTTGTGGATTTTAGAAATTATACATTATGGTAAACATATGAAGAAAAAAAAAATCTTAAAAATACCTGTGATCCTCTAAATTATTTCTTAAAGGAAAAATGGGTAAGATGTGTTATGCTCCTGTGCTAATAGCAAAGAGGAGGTCACAGTCTTGCTGCTTACACATAAAAGTGTGCTGCAGAGCTAAGAGCTATCCCAAAATGTATTTTGGAAGACAAGTGAGCCTTTCTTCATTCACACTTTTATTGTGGAGCTCAGACATGGAAGAAGGAAAACTATTTCCCAAAATGTTCATTCTTTCTGAGGCTGATTTCTATCTTATTAGCCTAAGGAAAGGACAACCCAAGAAGAAAGTATCTTAGACAGATTTGAGTCCAAACTTGTTAGTAAAATTAACCGCTGCTCTGTAAGATAGGCCTGGCAGATAGAGGCAGTAGCATCTGGGAGATTACGAGGTCTAGAAACCAGCACATGAAGACAGCTTGTCTTTGAACAGGAGGAAAAATATCTCATTCCTTACTCACTCATTTACTTCTTTGTCCTGTGTGAACTGAAACATTTATTAAGCTTTCAAACGAAGCTTTTTTTTTTTTTGAGATTAGAGTTGTCTTGCACTGAAAACATTAGATAAATGTGAAATATGCCAAAATCTAAGTGAATCAAAAGGAATGACATTTTTCTCCATCTGAAGGTCAGCGTGAACACTGAATGCACTGCCATACTCCCAGAATTGGTTTCTTAATTTCAAGTGTCTCCCTGCAACTCAACCTCCTCCCTTTTGTATCACCCCTTCTATTAGTTTAGTAATACGCTGTCATCCTGATTTTTCTTAATTTTGCTTGTGATATTACTTCTCCTTTTCCTCCTCCTATGGGAACAGATTTCTTCTGCCATATGCCCATTTAAACCTAATTGTAGTATCTGAACATCTTGTGTGCTTAGCCACAGCATCCCTTGGGATTCAATTGAGGCAGAGTATGTATGTGACCTTTAAAGCCATGTCAATGTGAGACTGTCTCAGCACATGGGTCTTTAAAGTCTGAATGTCTATGCTTCATACTGACAAATTTGACCAGCCTGCCTTTTTATGAGGATATCATCATTTTGGGCAAATTCCAGATTCCATATTTTAAGTCAGTATGTAGAGCACTTTTAAAATCTCAATTTCCCAAAGATCAAGTTCCAGAAGATTAAAAATGAAAAAAAAAAAAAAAAAAAAAGTCAAAGCAGTTGTTATTCTATTTATTTATTCCAGCAAATCTGTAATAGCGACTACTTGAACATGACTAATTGGCAATTTGTAAAATGGACTGTTCTCAGTAGCAAAGTTTTAAGTACATCAATGCTGTAACTGTTTCCTTATTATGACAGTTCTTAAAAAGTGTGATAAGGTTGTTATAGGAAACAGTGAAGCTTTCTAATTTACTGGGGAGTATAGATTTTATATTTGTAATCTAAATAGTCTTTATTTTCACACTTTTTTTTGCATACATCAGAAATATGATTGTTCTGGGTAAACAGTGAACTGCCCTAATAGTCCTGTCATAATAATGCTACTCTGAGATGAAGTCTCATAAAATCTCTTTGACTCAGTGAAAGCCTTTTTGCAAACATCCTCAATTCAGATCTTTGTGTCATCCCACAGCATTGTTGCTGAGCTTTTGCCTTCCCAGAGCCTCTCTGTCAGTTCAGCACATAAATTGTCCAAATTTCAGTGCATCGCTGATATAGTCCATAAATACCAGAACTCAGGTGTGTCTCAATACACATAAACCAAAACGTGATAGCACTTACATTATAAGGATTTATAAGACAGCAATATTTGAGGTCTTAAGGATACTTTATGAGAGAAAGAAACAATTGATTTGTACTCTGAAGCAGAAAAGAATGTTACATTTTAGTTAAAAATGACACTACATTCTAATAAAGTAGGCATAACATGCATTATACTCGTATTAAAATTCACCCTACATTAAGTATCTAAGACAGGTTATTTAGTGCCAAAATGACACATCTCTGAAATGAAAACATTTTAGGTTATGAAAATATGTAGTTATGTCATCCGTCCAAAGAATATTTACTTTGCCCGGTAATGCTGTATATCTTGCAATGGGCTTTTAACTTTGAGGTATTCTAGCTCACCAATTAAAATTTGTCATTTTACTATTAATCTTCTAGCTTAGTTTGGTTAGTTGCTTTATAAAGAATAGATACATGAACATTTCATTAATTTCTAATCCTTCTGATATCAATAAATGAGAATTCCTTATCCAAAAGCCTACAGCTTTGAAAGATTTCTAAATATAGCATTTGTCCCAAATCTAAGTCTTGTAGAGTCAATTGTTTTCTGATGAGAATATAGTAAAGGAGAAATGAATAGCATTTAAAAGAAGACAAAACCAGCAGCTGGAGTTGGCAAATATTGTAAGCTGGTGTTAGTCCTTTTCTTGTTTTAACTCAATAGCGAGGAACTGGGAAGAATAGTAGCCTTTGCAGTGCAGATTATGAACAAAATCAAATGCTAGGGGACTTGTCACTTACTGTTAATTCCTAAATCAGCCATATTTTCCATGTTAATCACTACCTGAACCTGATTATAACATCTCTCTGTCTGATGAAGAACTCTATTGATAATTTTCCTCTTTGGAAGCAGTTTTGGGGGTGGATTCTCAGGTGAGAGGAGTTTGAGTAGTGAGGGCATCTTTTGGGAGAGGAAGCATTTGTGAACATGTGTGAAAGACAAGCTTATGGGTTGACCATTTGCCCTGTTGAGCTACTGTTAAACCTTCAACTCCTGGAAAACCCACCAAGTCAGAATAAAAGTAGCAGCAAATTAATAATTTCTACCCCCCCCCCCCCCCCCCGCAAACACTATTATTTATTTTGGTCTCCTTCTACAAAATCTTTAAGCTACATTTTTTTCCTGTGCACATGAATTCATAATGAATGATAATTCTTATGTGCCTTGGAAAAATAAGCATAAAAGTTTGAGTTTTCACAGAGGACAACTAACTGGAAAGAAAAATGCATCTTACTTTTGGAAAATACTCAGAGGCAAACTCACCAGAGTACAATCACACAATTACAGGTGACATATTTGTGTGTGTTGGGGTATTTGTCTTCTGTTATTCTACATCTTTCAAGCCAAGGGCCGTCACAGAGATGCCCCCTTGAGTGAGTGGCTGTTTTCTTCTGAGCTGGTTGTCAGAACCTAAGGGGGATGCTGGGGTAAATGGAAACTGCTCATGTGTGGGAAGGATCCCACCCCCGATTTCAAGTCATAACACCAATGAGTGACAGTGTCTGTGTTAAAGGGGGGTATTCCTGTGTTGTTAATACTTGTTTAAGCTATGCTTTGATTTTCCCCTCTAAGTGATGAACTGTATTGAAGACCTTATCCTTCAGTGATAGTATAATATTTTTACTTGATACTTAAAACAATGGTGTGCTGCCTTTTAATTAATATTATGTTCTCCTACACAGTTATTTTCTGCCATAAAGAAGGGTTATCTAGAATGTCAAGGGCCAGAGAGAAGGATGGTATCTTCTAGCTTGAATTAATCTAAAAATAAGAAAATAGACTTTTAGAGAAGAAAACAGTATGAGCCTGGCCTGAATTGGATCAGGCCCAGTATCCTTCTGAGGAAGAAATAAAGGGCTTGAACCTTCTCCCACTGAGAGCAATTACAAACCTGCAGTTGACTATAATAGCTGTGTGTGATAGGGGCATAATAAATTTAAGGTCTTGAGATAATCAAGGAGGACTGTGTAATCTTCTGCTAATGCTTCTGAAAGGTGCTCTGGTAAAATGCTACACAGGAAAGCACTACGCCGCTCTGTTAATAGAAGAAATAAGTTTAAGCCGCTTGCTTGTTGCACTCAGATATAGCTAGTCCTGTGAGTCTGATTTTAACAGTGATTTAAAATGAAAAAGTCTCAAAAAAAAAGTCTGTGGAATGATGACTGTGAATGCTGTAACTGTGAGGGAGTGGAGAGGACGAGACAAGCGGGAAGAAGTTTTGCAAAGATACTTTTCTGATTTTCTGGATAGTACCTGAGAACATTAAAAGGTCAAAGGCCCCAAAGCTTGCTGCCGTGTTTTTGAGAAAGGCCTATAGGAGATGCTTGTGGATGGTACAGGAGCAGGGCACTCTCACAGTGTGCAATCCCAGCCTTCAGCAACATACAGCTCAGGGATTTCACATCAATAAAGTGCTCTTCAGGGAAAAGCTGTCGCTATCCATTTAAATGTCTTCCTGAAAACCACCTTATTCATAGCATAGCTTATTCAAAGACATTCATCAGGCATTAGCAAAATGTAAGGTTCACTGAGTTCAGCAGAGTGAGCTAAAATGCTTTATGACCTTAGCTTAAATAAGATAAAATTATTAGTTCTGATCCAAGACACCACTGTAGCGATTACATATCTTTCTGCTGCCTTAGGTAGAATTTGGTTCAGAACCTCTATGCCCTCTATTATTTATCAATTTACACTAAGTGTGACAGTGGCATTGTTTTTTTCTTTTTCCTAAACTGACTGATTTGCAAAGGTGTTGCTATGACCTTGCTTTTTTTTTCTTGCCTCATCTCTTCTGTTGATTGTCCTTTGTTATACCTTAGCTAAAATTCAGATTTTTAGGTTTCAGAAAGGAGACACCTCTTTTGTCTTCTGTTTTGAAGCCTATAAAATAATAGTGGTAATGGATCCTAGAACTTTGTCACTATTTTCTATGAAGGCAAAGATACATACATAGGTTTTCTGCTATAGAAAACATATGAAGTACTGTATATATGTCAGAATTACCTACGAGCTGTAGCAGAATCCTTTGAAAAGAAAACATAGAAGTTATTTTAGAAGAGAAATAGGCAATATTTTCTGAACAAACAAAATTTGTTAAGAATATATCATGTGTCTCTGAAGATTGTTAAACTTGAGGGAGAGTGTTAGGTAATTTTTTATAAATTGTATTTATATGTAATTTTATATGCAGATTGACCAGTGGTGGGAGTTTTGTTGTATTTGTTTTCCTCTCTTCTAGTTTGGAGCTCGTGTACTTCAGTTGGCACAATATGTGAACATGAAAGTACATGTTGAATCTCTTGTGAGCGGCTGATGGATAAGAAAAAAATAAACCAAAAATGCTTTACTTTATTCCAGATAAAGACATTGATGTCCTAAGTTAACTTTGAGATAATGCGCTTTAAGTCTCAAAGCTGAAACACATGTGAGGTTATATGTGGAAATGCTGCTGTGGATATAATTAGTGTAAATGGGATTTAACCTATCATGTTTCATACAGGCAAGGTCTGTAACCACCTGGATAATGTGTATATGCTAATCCTTCTCTCATAATAAGTATATATTACACTAAAAAGTGAAATGAAACATATGAAATCATGCATTATACATAATAAATATATGTAAAAATTACAACAATTTGCATGGACATAAAAACAGATTTTGAAATTTTGGAAATCACTTTTTTAAGGGTCATTTCTAATTAAATTTTCTGAAAAAAATTGGTGGATTCATACACTTGTTTAGTATATGCATTTGTATGAATCAGGATTTTATTTGCAAACTGAGAGGCTCCAGAGCTTCAGGGAACTACCGACAGCTGAATGTCAAAACCAGTTTCTGGTTAAATGTTATCCTTGGTCGTCTTCAGGAACACAGACTTTCCAGCCAGTATTTTTTCTACAGTTTTTCTGTTTTGTGCATCATGTTTTTCTTATCCTTCCCTAGACACACCAAAAAATGGCCTCTATTTTATAAGCACAGTAGTCAGCAGTTCCTAGAAACGTGAATATTTGTTTTAAAAAGGGAAATATTGCAAGTGAATGATTAAAAATTCTGCTTTCTGATGTTAATAAAATTTCTATTAGTAGCTGGAACCTTCATTTTTTTTTTATTGCCCATGGTGTTATAACTCAGCTAAAATTCAGAAACACAGATAGAGTGTTATTTCTTTGACGTATTGCTTTGGACCTTTGGGGTATGATATAAGGCGTAGAGCATTCAGTGCGCTGAAGCAGATTGCTGCTTACTGAATAAGCAGGGGAAATAGCTGCAGAATGGGTTCAAGGGGAATGATGGTCAGAAAAAATTCTGACTAAACAGTTTTTCATTGGCAAATGTCATATTTCTATAACCCCGGGCTGCATTAACTGTGATAATACTAGCAAAAAGTTTTTGGTCACCTGCCCCCACCTGTACCCTAGACTAACCAACAGTCCAGTGCTTAAATGTGGGCAAGAAGCCTAGTTCTCCAAAGGGACCCTTCAGCCTTATTGTCATGGGCTCTCACTTTCCCAAATAGAAGTTATTCTTGTTTGTACAAGTAAAGACACCCTGATCAGAGAGAAAAAGAAGGACTTTATACAGTGAAGAACTCCATGGTAGGTGGAAGATGATGGCTGACATTTCCTTTTCAGTTAATATGGGATTGTTTACACAAAATCAAGTTATTTCAACAAGAGAGATGGATAGAGCTTAGCCTATCATACCCCTGAACCAGTGACTTAGGCATTCAAAGGATGGTAAACGATTAAGGTTTAATATCCAAGCCTGCATCTAATGTCTCCTAGATGTTCCTGTGGTGCACTGCCTTTTTCTTTTGTTTTGTAAGAAAAATATTCAAAGGATGTCAGTGGTGCTCAGAAATCATCCAGAGCCAGTGTTTCTTAGTGCCTGGTTTCTGCTGTCACAGCCCTGTGGGGGTCAAGCATCTATACAACACAGTTGTGCTTGTAGATGCCTGGGTATCAATATCTTGTTTCCCATATTGTCCCCAATGTAACAATAGGAAAAGAAGAAAACTGCGAACAGTGCAATTAAATAAAGGAATAACTCCCCTGACACCCTTTTAACATATCTCCCGTTATCTCCTACATTACTGGGCAGTGGGTTTCTCCATCTCCAGAGGGTGTTGCCTGTCTGAGGTCTGCAATAGGGCAGATTTGGACCTATACATCATCCTCTTGTGTTGAGATATGGTGTCTGCCCCCCAGAGCAGAATGGTTTAGCCTGAGGTCGGGCACCTGATCTCCTTATGCATCATGTAGAACATGCTAATGCCCCAAATCTGTTTTTACGGAGATCATGACATAAACTGGGAGTGAAGGTGGTGAATGGCTATGCTAGCAAACAGCATCTCCTCTTTCCACTTCTCAATATCCTTTGTAAGCCTGAGATATTACCTATAATAAATCAGGATATATAACTCTGAATGGCTTCCTGAGTGCATGTTTTGCCTTGGAAAAACTGGCCCATTCTAATTTTTAGGAATCAGCTGCCAGGAAAGATGGTGACAGGGGACCCTGTGGTGAGAACCAGTGCCCAGGGAGTAGGGTCGTCTTCTTCAGTCTTTATCCATGCACTGCTCACCCCTAGAAAGGCTGCACACATCAGTTACATCCCTGCATACAAGTGGGTGAGCGGAGGGACACTCCTCACCTTTCTGCAGTGTTGCGTGGGCACCCTGAGGACTGCACTGCTCCATGGAAACCTTTTTTTTGTGTCTGGCTCCAATAGTGAGTTGGTCAATGTATTACCTACACTACTGGTGCAAACCTGTGCTGTGCTTGGCTTGCCTTCTGTTCTTGTGGGGAGGCTGGTTTTTTGGGTAACCCCTTCATTCAGATGAAGCTTTGTTTTTTTTTCTTCTGTGCGTTTGGCATCTGAGTCCTAAATGACAGCACTGAGGAATGCAAGCCTCTAAATGACAGAGCAGCCGAATCCAACTGGTTCATGCTAGATCTGCCACCAGTTTCTCTCCAGATGCAAAATGAGGACAGTTTTTATTTCCTAATACTGATATCACAGGAGAGTCAGTTCCTGCCCTCAACAAGAAACCTGTTGGAAGGACCCTTCTCTGCACAGCTTTTAACAAATTTCTTTTTCCAAATCTTTCTCTTTTTTCTTTTTTCTTTTCTTCCCCCCCCTCCCATGGGGGAAGTGTTTACTCCCACGGGTGTTTCTCCAAATTGCAGTATACCCAGAAGTGAGCTGTTGGCAGAGACTGGCTGTGAACTTCACAGCTGTCCAGCAAAACCATCAGAGCAGTGGATATGAACATCAATAAAGCAGTCCTGGTTTACTGCTGCTGGGACTCTGGTCCAGCATCTATAACATTTTGTCCTGTGGGTAGTGTGGGCAAAGTAATACCACAAGGAATGAATCACAACTGGATCCCAGCTTTTAAATTCAGGGGATGGGGGGGATGTTTGCACTTCATTAGTGTTAAGTTTGCCATTTCCAAGGACTGGGAAGAAAAATCTCTTTCCTCTTTGCTAGAATAAAGAGTGGTGTTTACTTTCTCATTTTGAAATTTTCCCATCTTGTGTAACAGCTGTGCTAGGGCAGGACTCTCTCTCTGCTGAACTGCTGCTTTTTTCCTTTGGCCTTTGTTAAAATTTCTGATAAATAACAGACTGTCTACAGCTGTTCAAATGATGTTGCTTTTTCTAAGTGTCACTTCGGTGTTCATTCCCACCAATGTGGGCTTTGCTTTAGAAGGTAAATAAGGGAGAAATAGGGCTTGCTGTTGAGTAAAATTGAACATGTGGGCAGTGGGAAAAGAATCTGAAATGTGAATTGCCCAAGCCTACAGAAGCCATCCACCTCCGGCTGTGATGGAGACACTGTGGCATCTTGGCAGCATTGCTGTGTGCAATTTTCTTTAAATAACTAGTGGGGTTTTTGTTTGCTGCAGTTGGTGCTATTTCTTCACATTTTCTCATTTGAAGGTAATCTGCTTCTAAAAAGTGATTAGTGCAATTTGTACATGGAAGGCTCCACTGAGCTTTGAATTTTTGCAGTGGCATTAGCTATGCTGGTGCTACTGGTCTCACCACTGTAATAAATAGTGAGAATATATGTAACTAATCTATTGTTATAAAGATGACTTTATATAATTTACATTAATCCACAATTTAATTTCTCTAAAGACTTTCTCTAAAAACTTTATAAAATCACAGTTCTGGAATAAAAGGATTTTATGAGCGAGGATTGAAGTTTTTCTTTTTCACACATCATATCTCTCCTTTCCGCAGCAGTAGTTCTTTCAATTTTTTGCTCTTAATCCTTGTGTACAGATCCCTCTAAGAAGCTGAAGGGCAGAATTTGGTCTGGATTTGAAAAAAAGATGAAAAATTTTGAAGAAAAAAAATGAGTGCAAAGTTTTATCTGTGCTTGAGATTAGAAATTGAATTTTTATAGTAATATTTAGGTGATGTTAATAGATGAGTTCAGTTTATTTCCTGTTACAAACTGCTTATAAAGACAAAAATATATAATTTATAAATCCAAAGAGGGAGAAAAGGGAATGAACTGAAGCAACTCAACTCTGTCCTTTCCACAGCTGAGGACACAAAATAATAATTGTTGCTTAGATAAATTATCACACAAAAGAACAGCAAGTCATTCATTTCCACATGAAAAAGCACAGAAATAGTGTCTCTGTAAGACTGATTGGAAGGTTTTAGATGAGAATGTCAATGTTAAGGTTTCCCTTTAAAGGTGTTAGGTCTGCCTAGGCTGAAACTGTTCCTGCTTTTGCACAAGTGTAAACCTGTAGCAATCAAATAAATGGAGAGTCAATGCCATGGTTTAAACAACTTTATGACAACTATGATAGACCAGATCCTCAGCTCTTCTGTTTTTTTGTTGTTTTGTTTTTTTTTAAACTTTTCTCAAGGTTGCTGGATTTGAAACACTTTACACTGTATATAAGCCAAAATTTTTGGTTCCAGAATAGTACCAGCACTGGCTGAAAGATGACAGGTCCAATGACCCTGTAATTCCCTGGCTGACTGTTTAAATAAAGGACGCTGGCTAGCAGCAGTGCTGCAAGGCAGAAAGATGTTATTCTGTTGGAAGGTATCAAATTCTGGTGCTTTTGGAAAGAAGCTGGGTTTGTCACTTAGAAGGAAATCTCAGAAAGGAACATGAGAATTTTTCAAGAGTGTGCTTCAGGTTTGCTCAACATTTTGATGCAAGTGTAAATCACTTCTAAGTAAGCTGAGACAAATTAAATGTTCATAATTACAAGCTGCTAGCCAAACTTTGCACTGTTTTTGCCCGAGTACTGCTTAAATTACTACAGCATATTTTATAGACAAAAAAAAAAAAAAAAGTGACTAATTAATACCTGCAACATCACTAGACTCAGGTAGGAATAATAGTGCGAAGGAGCCAAACTAACTCCGTTGGTTGAACGGGATTATTATTTCTTGGAATAGAAGTGGGGATCCCAGTTAATATATGGGTGATTGGCTGCTCCAGGCACTTTTCAGCAGCTCGGCAGAGAGGCCAGGGACTGATTGGAGGTAGAGGTTGAACTATTCTCCGGTTCCCTGAGATGGCTCCTTCTCATGAGGGTTATGTGCAAAATTGTGACTAATGAGAAATGCATGTCCTGCTGGAGCACAGCTGCCTGTGTTTGCTGGATGAGTGAAGACCTGTGGGCCACTTTTCAGTTGCAAGTGTTTTAATGCTGATAAACACTAGCTTTTTATCAGATTTTCAAGCAGCATCAAAAATGCACATGCAAATTGCTGATCTTGGTTGATCTCAGGACCTATTTTTCCTGTGACAGCTGGGGCCATCTTAGAAGAAGGTGATGGTAACAATGTGATAAAAGCATTTCTCTAGACCTTTGTAGTTGGTGAGAGAGGATGTTCAGTTTACCCCAGATAGTAGCCATAACGTGTAAACAGCAAGACTCGTATGTGCTGTTTTCTGAAGTGTGGTTCGGGGAGGCTGACCACTAGCTGCTGCTATTAGCAGTGGAACAGCCGCACGCTGAACGTTGGACAGATACACATCTAGGTCACTGCTGCCGGGAGCCAGCAGTGTGGCTGCAGCCACCCGGTGAATGTATCTTTATCACTGCCGTCGTGTATTTCTAACTGTTGTACCAAGGCCCTGCATCTGATAGGAACGAGATTTTTGATTCATTATCAAAATGCCTTTGAAACTGGTCTTTCGTATGAGAGAGAAACTAGGGTTCTTCACTTTGTGCAAAAGGTTACTTGGAGAACAGGAAGATTTCCTAGGTTCATAGGGTCACTTGATCGTTAGCTTTATTAGCTGGCACAGCAACACTGTCAGTCTCGATAGCTTGTACTCTGGCTTGAAAGCAGAAACAAATCCAGGAATACCATCACTGGTAGAAGTCAGGTAGGGTTTTGCTGTCTCAAAGCTAGTGTTGTGTGGGGTTTTGCCTTGGATTGGTGAGAATTTTAAATTTAGTTTTAGTCAGTATTATGGTTATGAAACGTTGTACTTTCATTGCCATGTTTTTGTACTGAAAGGTGGCTTTTATATACCTGCAATTGGAAAGCGTTCATTCCTGATGTGTACCATCTGGATACAAATATTGTATCTGGAGACTTCGTTTTTCACAAATAATTGCCTTTTCATAATAGGTACAATAGATAGAGAAGATCTCCTCGGGCAGGTAGTCCTTTGCATTTTCACAAAGGAATTCTACCTTTTGCAATTGAATCACAGCATTTGCTTGCCTGTTCAACTGAAAGCCCAAAGCAGGATTTCTAAATCCAGAATTAGAACTCAGAGGTTCCTAATTACCTTTCTTTTTCACATCAATTGTTTTTTAAACCATCTTTTAAGAATCCTGTTTAACAACAATAACAAAAAGGACACAAGACTCAGCCCTCCTTCCAGACTGTATGTGTAGAAGTTGCAAAAACACTTTATTCAGAGTGTATGAAAAGTTAATAGTTTTTATTTTTAATCATAGTATTTTACTTTCCTGAAATTTCTCTTCTCTCTTGGAGGTTCTGTACAAGAAAAGAGGATCTGTAACCCTTCTGGTAACATTATTGTAATCTCTTCTAAATTTTCTCTAATTACAAATGTCTTGGATGCATTGTTTGAAGGCTTTATTGGAATGACACAGTCAATTAAATTATGGATATTTGGGCTTGTGCCATATTCCAGTACTTTCTTACCTATTTTTCCACGCACATAACATTCCTAATAGCTTCCTATGCCATTATGTTCTCTGCTTTCCACAGCAGAATAGGCTTTCCTTACCTCTTTTAATTTCAGTAGTAAGCCAAACATGTTAAAAAGGTAGGTGTGTATGCATGTGCCCGTGTGGCATCCGGTGTTTACGCTTCTCGTGGACATTTCACTCTCAGCCTTTTCCACCCCCGATGCTTTATGTGGTCAGCTGTGGCTCTGCAAACCTGGCCAGCACCCTGTGGGAAGGCATGAATAGCCCTTGTTGTGCTAGCACACCTGTGTTCTGCACACAGCTGTTTGGTTCACAACAGGGTTGCTGTTAGCAGTTATGAAACATTTTCACACCACCCACCCACTATCCACTGGTTTATAACATTTGCTGGCACTTCTGTCCGGCTTGAACTTTTTTTTTTTTTTTTTTTTTTTTTTTTTTCCTTTTTACTTTTTTTTTTTTTTTTTTTTTTTTTAAATTTAAAGGACACCAGGATACTTTATGTATAGGAATAACAAGTCAAATTAGCACAGCACCTTATTAGAAATATTCCCTCTCTCCTGTCCTCTTTTTTTTTCCTGTGGTAAATCTGCAACTATAAGAAAAAAATGTTTCTATTTATTTTGCTTGCTTTTTCCCCTACTTATCAGCCAGTTTTGTGCTGGCCAGAATTTAAACAAGCTGGAACATTACTTTGTTTTTTTCTACATATTGTCAGAGATGCAGAGTCACCCATATGTTCTGCATTTTATCTATATGTTCTACTATGAAGTTAAGACACAGAGCAATAGAAGGTTACCCATATAGATAACTTTTTAAAACACCAAATCTGGTTGGATGGATAACTCAACTTTTTTGAAAAGAAGATGGCTAAAACTCACTTTTCTGGTAGTCTAGATGATGTCAAATCACCAAAACAGAAAACTGAGCTGAAAGAAAAAAACTAAATACAAAATGAGGTGGTAAAGTGAAGCAGGTGCTCCATATGGAGGGTAAAAAAGACAAATTAACTTAATGTAAAAACTGCTTCATTTCTGTAAGAGAATGCTATTTAAATTCATAGACTAGGAAGACAGCTGAACTCTTCTGTGTAGTTTTATCAGCTGTGTTTTGTATCTCTCCATGACACAGTATGTGGCTCTTTTCTGAAAGCAGGACAATGTGTTTTGACAGCCCTTGGCAGTGAGAGCAACAGTGAGAAAAGCAAACCAAAGTGATTCAAATTAACACGAGCTGGCTGTTGTGAAGCTGGACCATCCAAAGCATTTCCCATGAATAGAGAACCTCAGATATTGTAAGATGTGACACAACCAACTGGGTTAGAAACGATGAGGATGGGCTGCTGCTAACACTGCTCACCATGCCCCACCTACAGAAAACACGGATTGTCTTTGGGGAGGTAAAGGGACATTTAGCTCTGGTCCTGTTTGACAAGATGAACAGATCCCACCCATACTGAGCTCCATTTAGGTCCTGCAGGGAAAACAGCACCAAGCAGAAAAGCAAAGCTCAATTAAAATTGCTTTAGGTAACCTGGACCATTTCTGTAGGGGATGGCTTTCATGGGAATTTGTTGTTCTAGATCACACATGGATGTGTGTTTATTTAGCCATAATGTGACTACTGACAGCTTTTGTTTTTTAAACACTTTATTGCTGATCAGAAGGAAAAAGATTGAGAATTTATTATACCTTATTAGTTTTATAAAGTCTTTCTAATTCAAAAGAGGGGCAAATGTCTTTGGTAACCTTAGAATTAAGAATTCTTTGCTGATGCCAGAGCAATCTCCATGAGGTCCAGTCCTGCCCACTTGGTTTGAGGAGTTCAAAACAGTCCAGAAATTAATACCCTCAAAAGTACACCAAAGCTGAAAAATCTGATTTTTGCCATTCGCTTCCTCTTCTGGTCTCGCATGACAATCTTTTCCTTTCATATTCCTTTGCTGCTGATAAGAACATATTATTTTCTGAGCGATGCAGTGCTATGACCCATCTCTCTGTTTTGTGTGCCACAAAGTTACTTTCTCCTATGTTAAAACTTCCAAAGAATCTTACTTTTACTTAAGATCCTTTCATTTTGCTTCTCTTCTCAGTGGCTTCTTCCATCTCATCATCAAATGAATCTTCAGAAACATTAGAAGTATCCATTGTTTTCTTCTCCTTCCCACACCTGCCCACATTTGACTTTTCTTCTCATACCCAGTGCCTTCCCCATCTCATTCCCAGCTGGAAGACCTCCTCTTCTCATTGTAATAAAATCTTTTTTTTTTCCCCTTAGGAATTATGAGAAGGACTGGAACCCTTTTACTGGTATTTCAGTCCCCCATAAGCCATAAGAGATTTTACCTGCACTCTGCCCTGTGAAGCAAGGATTTGTTGTAGATGCAAGAAATTAAGTGATTTGCCCAAGGACATAAGGAAAGTGAATGGGTAAATTAAGCCCAGACCTCGTGGATCTTAATCTTAGCTGTGGAGGCTGTAATAGCAATGGTGAGGAGCATGGAAAGTCCAGGCAGATGATTTGTATTCCTTCCTTATGGCCAAATGTGACACAAATAGAGGCACCCTGTTCCTGACAAGGAGAGGCGGGAGAGGGGAACATAATTCATGCTATTCAGATTCTGCTATTTAGCATTTGCCGATCTCTAATGGGATATTTGTAAAGTATAATATTTTCTAACAGCTGTAAGGACAAGAGAGCCTAAAATTTCTCCCTATACATAATATCCATGAAATTGCATTGAATATTGTAATGATGTGTTATGCTGCCATTAGCTCCCTGTGAATACCTAATTTGGAAGGTTAATAGAATTGACAAATGTGTGTACTGTACGCACATTGTCAGTACTAGTTAATGGCAACTCTCACATTTTTATTTGGAAAATTATATAAAACTGAAAGTGACAATTATTGTAACTTCATCTTTTTCGGAATCTAGCACAGTGTGCAGTTTATTTAAATAGGGCTGTATGTGTTTTAAATTTGTATACCCTCATATGAAGTCCTCTGCTCATCATGTGATTATATACTTAATTTTTGTATGAATGAATGCATGTATTGTGGTCTTTTATAGCATATTGGGCCAATCTTTTGGGTTTTGTGTGTATTCCACACTAAAATACCGTAAGTCCTTGTCTTCCTGTTGGCTCAACAGTGCTTGATTACAAAACTGGTGCCAGTTCATTCAAAGAGACATCATACATCCAAAATGAATTTCCCCAGGCAAGGAAAGTATGCTAGAGTACACTGCAAGAGTACTCTGGCATTTTATGTAAATGGTGGAGCATCATAAAAGGTCACCTGCAGCTGCTGCCACTTTAATGTATGACTTTGATGAGATCCTTGAAGTTTGGCCCCTAAATATTTCTGTGGCTCTAAAAAGTACTTCTTTAGGTCAAGGTCACATTTTTAGGTGTAAAGAGTCTGCCTTGAAATCTTTTGGTAAATACCTGTTTGATTAGACAGAGCTTTGCATAGTTAATGATACCTTATCATCCTGGGGATCTCAGAATCATCTGCTAGGAAGTGAGGAGATACTACAATGAACCTTGGTGACACACAGAGCATTGATGATGTAGAAGACTCATCTGAATCTTACAAGCTGGAAAAGAGTGGATGGATGGATGGATGGATGGATGGATGGATGGATGGATGGAGTGGGTGAGAGGTGCACAGCCCACTTCCCCTGCTACTTAAGTTTTGGGCATCTCTGCAACTCCTTGTGGAGTTTCTTTTGAGAGAGCAGGTGTCACTGAGGAGGAATTCCACCCTAAGGAAACCATATATGTCACTTCCAAGAACAAAGCAGTCTTTTAAACCCAGTGCTATACTGAGGCTGTGAGTCACACATCTTTAGATCAATAACCAAAATGTTTTTATATGCGGGGGCAGCCCCAAACAGAGTGACTCAGCGCCGGCAGTTCCGCATTCAGCACGCTTCTGTGCAGGGTCTGGTTTCAGATGACTGATTGCGGGAGTGGGGATGGGTGATGTGTGGAGGCTGAGGCACTGCTTGTGGGTACAGAGGAGAGGAGTTTTCTTTTTTGATACTCGGCACACCTGCCCCTCATTCAGCTTCATGCAGGATCTGTGTTCTCAGGCTGTCCAAGATGCTGCCTGCAAGTCAGCAATTTGTCTGTCTCTCTCTCTGGTATTTTTTGTAAGGTGACTTGGGGATGCTGAGGTTTAAGATATACTTAGAATCAGATTCTGTTGTGGCTTTTTCCCCTTTTGTTATGTTATATTAAGAAATACATGTCGGAATCTGGTGGAAGAATATATCTATTCAGGCCCTTTGTCACAGACACCACAGACTCCAGTGGTCTAAAATGCTGAGAAGCAATCAGATTCTTGTCCCTCTCACACTTGACAAAAGGGACTCTTTCTGCTCTTGCTCCAGTTCTGGTGGCCATGTTGCATCAGACTGATGGTAACCTCCTGGGATAAGCTGAGGTCCATCCATTAGCCCATGGACCTCTACCCTAGAAGCACAGATCACACTTAAATCTTTGCATCAGGTGTGGTTGTCAATGTATACATTGATTTTAAACAGGAAATTTGGAGCCTGGAGAAGCTTCACACAGATTTGTCTTGTTAAGTGGGAGTGTTTTGCTCCTCTGTGGATTAATGATTTGGATTAATGATTTATTGATAGCTCGGTAAAGGATAAGGCATGTGTGCACCTGGCCTATTGAAGGAACATAACATTTGAAGAAGTTAGGCTGATTAATAGTCCAGGGAGAGGACACTTGAAGCCAGCTCCTGAATGGAGGAGGGGAGATGAAATTGAATGAACCTTCCTGCAAAACTTCCTGCAAAACTCCAACAAGGAGTACAGGGTTTTAAGTTAGCCTTCTCCCTTGGCTGCAGGTTCCCTCCTGTGAATGTGTATTTTGGATGGAGAATGTACACCGTCTCTGAGACCCTGGCCATGGGGATCAGATGTGGTTTAGATCTTTTTTAGCAGTTACAAAGTGAGACAGGGAAAGAGACAGTGGTGGGCCTTTTGGAATTGTTTTTAGGCAAAGTTTTCTTTCCTTTTTGTCAGACATGTTATAAATGTCTGCAACTGTGTTGCTTATTTTGGATTGGATAAATAAGTCATTTTCCTTACTTTTGACTTAACTTGGCTTGTGCTGAGGATGATTTCTAATGATGGCTAGCATAAAAAGCCTACCCTGAAAACTGGTATATAGGCACAGTGTAGTAACAGTGAAAACTGGTATATAGGCACGGTGTAGTAACAGCGAAGTCCCCAACACATTGCTCCATGATATCCCATGATCAACAGAAATGGCCATCTCTGTATGGGACACTATGGGAGCTGGTAAAGTAGGGAGACTATACTAATGTATAATTTTTGCTTTTCCAGCACAGGGCAGGAGATCTTGTGCACAAACAAAGCATACTGATCTTCCAGGTTCAGATTCCTTCCCAGGGCTATTGGGGAGTGCATAAAAAGCAGGTAACATGATTTAGTTTTCCTTTGAGAGCTCTGCCTCTTTTATATTGAAAGATATTTGGTAGTTCCTTCAGGACTGAGAATATTTGATACACATATGAATTCTTCTTTTTTTTTTTTTTTTCCTGACCATTTGCAACTGGACCCTATGCTTGCAACAGGGAGATAGATAAGGCTGCTGCTGCTGGATCAGATTTGCTTCAAGGTCAGGAACTAATGAAATGGGAGTAACTTGAAGAAAAGAAGTAATTATGAGGAAATATTTTGAGTTAAATGATTTTTCCTCAAGAAAGATAAAAGGACGATCAAATTTTTGGATCTTTTTACCATTTCAAGCAGAAGAAGATTAATGGTGAGTTGTCTTGAGAGAAGTTGCTACCAGGGAACAATGACTGAGGCCCAGGAGCATCAGGGCGGGTCCCTGGGCTGGGAATGAACAAGCTTCATCATCAAGGGCCTGTTCCACCACCCCCAGCAGGGATTTCTTCTAGGAAGTTTATTCCCACCCTGAGAGTAGAAGGTGTGGAGCCCTAACACCTCAAATAACATTGACTTTGTCAACAGCTAAGGTGCCACCACAGGAAGGAAACATCTCTAGAATAGTGATGCCTTGCCTTTCACAGAAAAAAAGATAAGCTAAAAATTTGACTACAAGCACAGGGTGGATGGAGGGCAGTAGGAAAAAATGAAATGGAGTAACATAACAGAAAGGTCTTCTGCTATCTGTGGAACATAACAGAATTCCCTGCTATCAAGCACGTGTGAATAATTATTGATTCTTCATGATTAATTTCAACATCCAGTGAAAATACTCTCACTGACTTCAAGAGGTGCTGATCTTAGCTAGGGGAAAGTAAAAATACAACACCAGTCATTTATTAGCCAGCAGAATTTGGAGAATGAAAGTCTCATTTATTTTCTTATAAAAAAGACAAGGTATAAGAGAATCTTGTTATACCTACCCTTTCCCCATCTTGAGACACACCATTAGGGAATGTGTGATACCTGAGGTGTGGGAAATGGTGCTACATCAGAAGCGTAAGTGTCAAAAGTTAGAGTTCACATTTCTGGGAAGAGTGATTATTCTGTTTCTTCTTCAATGTATTTGTTTAATCTGTGAAAATCACCATCTTTTCATAAAAGTCTGTTCTATGCAAAAAAAAAAAGAAGCAGTACCATCTCTCAGTGCATTTAGCACAAGCCATAGCTCTGCCTATGCAGCTGTTTCCAAAGCTAGAAGGACAAAGAAATGCTTTGTCACTCAGGAGCTAAGAGTATTGATAAAAAATTATGGTTTAACCTCGACTTTCTAACCTTTGCTTTTAAATCTAAAAATAAGGGAAATACGTGTCAACAAAATAGTTTTATTGAATCAAGGAGATACAGACAAAATAACAGTGGTTTTGATGTGAATTTTTGCTGTGGTACCTTCTAATTGGGAGGCAAAATTTGAAATGTTGCCTCTCTTTGAGGCTGGGTAGGGGGCAAAAAAATCCTACTAAGTCCAGCCTCTCCAGATTTCTCTGCTAATGTTTCCCTTTTGCAGATGACGAACTAGCACTTAGTATGTTTAGTTTTGTCCAGACAGCATGGAAGTTTTCATGACTTTCATGGTTCTCTTGATCTTCTCTCTATCCTTTCATTAAATGTATGGTGGACATACCATCCAGCTTTCAAATTTTCCCTCAGTTACTTCCGGGACTAGATTTGTCATAGTCAAACCAGAAGTTCAGCCAAGTGCCTACTCCAAAATGGTCCAGTCTACATAGAATTAACTTCCCTTAACAGCAAACAAGTGTTAGCAATGTCTTTTGCAATCCAGTTGTACTTGCTTGTTGTCCTGCTAGAAAATCGTCTTTCTGGATCATATTCAAGGTATTCAAGTGTCACAGGGATCAGGAACAACATTACCAGGGAAGTAGAGGAGGCTGTCAGCTTCACACCAGCGCTCACTGATGAGGTGCAAGTCCTTGTCATAGTATAGTATGTCACAACCCTGCTGTGCTGGCAGCCAGCATATATATGCTGGAAATAAAGACCTGTGTCTGTCCCAGTCTCCTTCCTTCCTCTGTGTCTTCTGTGGCTTTAGCTCACTATGCCAGCCTTTGCTGCACTTACAATTTGTTCTTTTTTTTCCAGGAAAAATATTGCAGTCTGAGCAGGTTAGCCCTGTAGGAGCAGGTTTTGGCTTTCAGCATTGTGGGATGCAGGCAGCACGTGGAATACAGGGCATGAGGGATGCTCAGTGCCCAGCATTACAGGATTCTCCTTTCCTCTTCTTTCCTTTGGTGAGTTTGACTGGGTGAATGAGGCTTACCTGTGGGAGTTGAAAAGTATGTTGCTAAGCTTATTTTTGATACTTCTTTAAAAAAATCTTCTGTTCCTGTTGCCAAACACACAGGGTTTGTTTTCAGACTCCAACTTCTCAGGTAAAGCTGTCATGTTTATTCTGACTCACTACATCAACATATAAATATGAGATTTTTCTTGTTTACATGTATTCCTTTTTGTGTCTCTTTATATAGCCTGGACATATTGTTTTAAGGCTTTATTAATTTCCCAGGTATAAAAGAATGAGGAAGAAAAAAAATCACTGTATAACTTAATCTCAAAAGATGTATTTGGACCCATGTGTTGCCTATGACAGTGGAGTATGGTTAAATCTGGGACAGATTTGGGTTTACATTTTCCAGGATAACGAGTACCCTTAGTTTCGACCATCAATTGACATTAAAAAAAAAATTTCCACTTTTCAACATGAAAGTCATGAGTCATACTTGAAGTGAGTGTTGCCCATGTAGTGCATTTGAGGAATGGTTTGGGGCAGGCTGACTTGCATTCACAGGTTCTGTAATCTGTCATCCACTTTGCAGTACTTTAACTTACAAACATTTTCACAGGCTGCAGACGGTGGCTCTCTTCTCGGCTTAACCACAAGCTCATTCTGCTTCACCACAGTTTGACCTCTCTGATGAGCTACACATTAATGTGTTTGCAGCCCCTGTATATATATCTAGAAAGAAACTTGTCAAGGCATGCACAGAACAGAAATAATGTTAATTTTCAAATGTGTTTGGTTTTGGCTGTGATCTCACTGGTCATTTATTCCTGGTAAATGATTTTCATGGTGTCAGCTGGCCAGTGTTTAGCAGTGTTGTTAAATATTGTCCCATCGTTTTCAAAAAATCAGAGAAGATAATTCTTGGGGTTGTAACAGAATTAGGCCACGGAAGACCGTGAGAGGTCAGGTAGCCCTGCCATGTTGGCTTAAGGTAGGCAGTTTGAACCAGTTAGACCCCTGCTGTCTGCTCCACCTCATTGCTGGAGACCAGCTCTGCTCCTGATGTCTGAGTGTGCATGCTCAGCATCCTCTAACTCAATAGAGTTTATTGGAATAAACCTCTGTTTATTTTGCTAAGGCAAGCCACAGGCTTGTGGAATCCAGACAAACCCTCCTGCTCCATCTCCTTGACTAGAAAGGTGGAGAAAGCCAGAGCAGACAACTGAAGGTCAGGACTGAGCCAGGGCAGCTGAAGCTCTCTGCCATGGCACGTGCATTCACATCCTTGGCTGGAGCTTCTAACTGCTGAGTTTGGGCACCTGCTTCTCAGCTGCACCAGGTCTTTCATAGCTGACTTCAGCAGACGCTGTGCTGAAGCAAGGAGCAAGCTGATCCTGCACTCTGTCAAATTAGTACCTGCATGTGGCCCCTATGACTGGATAAATGATCAAACATTTCAGGGAGATTGTACTGTGCCACAGGAATGCAAGTTCTCACTTGAGGCACCAGGCCTCAGTTCAGCTCATGAAGATACTCACATCTTTGCAACATACTGCAAGTCTGGCATCTCCAGAGGATGATGGACCTCACTGCTGGTGAGGGACATGGGTGCTTCCCCATGCTCTTTCAGTTCTCTCTACACTTTCTAACAGCTCCATATTGAAAAATGCTCTTCAGAGCTTCTAGCCTGTTGTTGTCTGAACCTTCACCCAGTGAAAGATGAGCAGGAGGAAAGCTTTGATGCCCATCTTGCCAGTCCATCACGGAGTCCCAGCTTTGATGCATTCAGTTGCTGTGCTCTATAGTACCCAGTCCCACTTGGTGTCTGTCCCCCCATGCAGTGATGTGGGGTGGATAGACTGAGGGATGTGAGTAACATCCTCCTCCAAAGCCACGCACAAATAGATGTCCCTTAGTCCCTGCCTTCCGGTCCAACTTGTTTTTTTAATTTTGCATTGCTGTACTTTCAAAGGAGGAGATTGTCCAAATGGTCAAACAAGGGCAGTCCTGGGGAAGTTATTCAGGGGTTTCAGTCTGTCGCACTGCTCTGACATGAGACATGCAAAGATAACGTGCTCCCATTCTCTCTCTATTTTTTTTTTTTTCCCAGCGTGTAGAAACTTGTTATCAGTTTCACTGTGCAGATGAAAAACTGCATCTTGAGCAACATCTATAAATGTCACAGGGCTGGGTTTTTCTCAAGTGTTTACAGAGAACATATTATGTTTTAGTGTCTCTATCATAAATACCTTTTTGTTAATCTTTCACCCTCACTAAATCTATTACAAGCTTTAATCAACCTTTCTAAGCAGCAATAAAATGTTATCAGCAGTTGGCAGAGATTACAAGTGACAGACCCTAATGTTTTCTAATGATTGTCATTATTTAGAAGGTTGGTTGTAGTTTTAGAGAAAAATAATTAGATCTATTGCATACATGTGAAGAGAGGGGAGTGTGCCTCCTCTGATAGTTTACTCTCAAGAAATCTAATTTGTAAATAATTACTTGAAAAAAAATCCCAACAAGGCAAAGCTGAATGGAAATTCAAGGTATATTTAGGCAAATGCAGGCAGAAGAGAACATGCTTTATGCTAGAAAGACAGGATATTCCCCAGATGAATACATACAGTTCAAATTTTTCACCTATTACTGGCAAGATCTGAAGTCTGAATTCCCAGGAATACATCTCCCTCTTGATCAACTCATCACCTTGTTATGCACACAGAAATATGCTTCACAGAACTATTATTTTCTATTATGCAAATTATTTTTCCCTTTAGGAAGTAGTCAGTACTATTTCACTTACATGCCTTGCTTCTGCAGCTGTGAAAAGTTTTGAAGGGGACATAAATGAAGGTGAGATTTTCTTGATCCCCTTATGGTTTGAAGGGTTTGCATTTGTTAGCTTGTTTCTTTTTCCACATAATAGAAGAGAAGGTAAGCACTGTGTTCTGGCTGAATTTCTGTTTTGATTTACTCAAATGAGATACATTTCCCTGAATTCTCAATGGTATGAATGTAGTTTAACTTCTACTATCCTAACTCACAGCATTGCTGAATCTGGAGAAGGTGCAGCCCGAAGTTTAGCACAAGCTGTATGTTTGGATTGTGTTCTGAGTGTGCTGTTCAGGTCCCCCACCCATCTCCTATCTCCCATGTACCATGAGTTCACCATGATGCAGTAGCTCCCTAGCTGCAGACTCTTCTGTGTCCCTGAAGATGCAAAGGCATTTTACTGCACTCTGGTACAGCCCTTGGACTTCAAGAGGGGGGAGGATTCACTGTTGGGCGGCAGCCTCATGTCATCTCCTTCTCCCATTTTATTTTCTCTCCTATTATAGGACCCTGGATGTGTGACTTTGAGAAAGGGCAGTTATGAAGCTGCACATCAAATACCTGTGGTGAATATATCTACAGTACTCCCAGATATTTGCTTGTCCCCCAAAACTGAAATCCTTGCCAGCACCAGGCAGGGAGTGTTTTATAGTTTAATGTTGTTTCATGCCCAGTGAATGCTCACTGCTGACCTGCTTTTAGAGAGTATATAAAAAAAAAAGCAGGTGTTTAGGTCTCATGGATGTGTTTGCACAAGCAAGCATGCACACACACACAATCGTTTAGGCTAAGTGACCAGTTTAAGTAGAAGTGCAGACCAAATCAGATTAGTGTAACTGAACTGGATCTTAGCTTTTTAATTACAGACCTCATCCAGTCTGCTCTTTAAGCCTCAAAACTTGAAACTCATTCCCCAAGTACACCCTCTTCTATGACTTCAGCTTGCCTCTTGCTCAGCATGCGGATCAGCCTTGTACTCAAGATGAACTTGCAAATGATTATTAATTTCTGTGTACTTTTTGCAAAGTTTGGTTTATTTCTTGTGGTGGGTTTCTGTTGGCCAGTGTAGATGTTGACTCTCTTTATTCCTGTCATCACCTCTTAGACAGTTCTAGAGTGTTATGCTGACCACCCATTTTTGTGTCCAGTGATGCCTGTTTCTGCACATCCCAGAAACTTCCTTGTTTAGTTCTGCTTATAAAAAAGGATATGTTTAAAAAAAAACCCAACAACCTGATTTTTAGCTCCTTAGTAAAAACTAAATGATGTGCTTTTTCTAAGCAAACTAGGCATTTTTAGCAATTAATTTCTTTTCTCAGACTCTCCATTACCCTGGAGAAGGATGTGCATCCTTAAAGATATTATTAAGTAAGCAGAAAAACCAACTTGAAAGGACTGGCAGTGTTTAAAGTTAGCATTTGGAGTATATCTGCAAGAAGCAGCAGCAGTGTTTAAATGGGAAATTCCAGACTATAAATTCTTTTTCAGCTAGATTATATGCAGTACAAGTGTTGACTTTCAATTTATACCTTTGATATGACTCATTGAATGTTCTGATTCTTAGTTTATTTGTCCTGTCTTCAGCAAAATGGATTGAATATAGGGTTATCCAACCATGATGCGTTCTCTCTGTGCCTCAGATGTTATATTGATGAAATCTTAGTGTCTGGCACTATCTAAGAGGAATATAAAAATTTGATTTGGTCTACAGCCAGCTTTCCTCCCACTCTGGAACAATGATGGAACATCTGGGAGAACACTGTATTCATTAACCCAAATCCTGAACACTTCTCATAATACCTGATCCTGTAAGAATCTGCTTAGTTTTCCAGCCTGTGTAATCTGTGCTGGATGCGGCTAGAGCATATTCAAATGACTGTGTCTTTTACATTTTTGAGCTTTTATGTGACATTATGCTTTGTCATAATTGATGATAACGAGATTCCCATTTGTTATCTGATTTTAAATGCCACTTACATGCATGGTGTCTCACTCCATTCTCTCTCCTCCAGAAATTTCTCTTTATTTGCCATTTGTATTTTCAGCTGGAGACCTTAGGGTTTTATCTTGCCCATCGTCTCAGCTGAAGCCATATGCCAAGAGGCCTTTTAACTTTCCTGAGGATGGATCTTGGAATATCAGACTGGCATCGGTGTGCCACCTTTATTGTTTTTCCTGTTTTCATAATCTCCCCTTCTCACAGTGGCAGATGCACACCAGCATTGTGGCTGACAGAATAGCCATTTTCCTCTGGGGGTTTGATACTCTGCTCTGCCCAGCTGCTGTGGGTTATACCAAAGTAATGCTGTTGGTACATCCCAGAGTTTGAACATCCCCTGTGATTTTATAGCCTGTGCTTGCCTAAGAAAGGGATTATGTTTATGTCTCCTTATGACCCCAGATCCTCTGAATGGATTTGACTGTTCATGAGACTAAATAAAGCTAAACTCCCGAACATTTATTTATTTTTTTAGCCCCCGCCTTTACAGTATAGATGTGCTCTCTGCTTGACCTTGGGCAAGTCACATAGACTGGGATCCAGAAAATAGTTATGCACCTAAATCCCACTGTGGGATTTAGCCACCTGGATAGGAGAAAGGTCCAAATTTTCAAAGATCCGCTATCTTTCAGAGCACTTCATCTGCAAAATGAACGTGGAAGCTCATGGTTTTCTTCAACAGGATGTCACGGGAACAGATGCACCATGTTTGTAATATATAAACTGCTCATCTTTGGCAAGCTCAGACATTGAATCAAAAGGAGGTAAAAGTGTATGCTATGCAACTATCTCCCTCTTCTAATGATGTTTTAAAAATGTACCTTTTCCTTGCAGGGTTTGGCAGAGATGGAAGAGTGTTTGGGACTGAAACTTCAAATTCTGTTTTTCCATTTTGTTAATACAGCCTACCAAAGATTTACATGACAGAAGCTCAGAAGGACCAGTTTTCAATGCCTTGGCATCAGTACAGCTGAAAGAGTTAAGGCCATTAGCTGGGTGCCATAAAAATACTTACTATCTCACATCTTAAAAGTGATGTACAAATACTAATTAATTTTCAAAATAGCCTTACCTCCACACCCCACAGTCAACCCTGATTAAAAAGTAAATATTCCTCTTGCACATGTAATCAAGACTCAGAGCTTTATGCTCTAAGAGGGTAATTGACTTGTGCCTTATTTGTGATTTAGATAAACAACTCAGAGTGGTTCAAAGGATGAAGAGCCAGAGGGAAGGTCAGTAGAAGTATTGAGGTATGGAGTGAAGAGTGCTTCCTCCCCAGACATCACTGATGTATTTCTGGACCTAGGTCCTTTTTTGCATTGATATGAGAGAGTATTCATGGTAAGAAATACTGTGTCTGGAAAGCCCGAACTATGGTGAGGAGAATGCATGACTATGATGGTACTTTAATATACACTTTTAAGTACTTAAAAATTCTGCTTTTCATTGCTCAGTGTTTTTATTTGTATGCAGAATTACACCACAAGTCAGGTCACTTGCTTTAGTTCTTTCCTGAGAGTGTACCCATTACTGGATCCAGTGACAAAGTGTGATACTGAAACCAAACTAATGATTAGTGCAAAGGGGAAATCGCTGTACTTAGGAAAGGTATGTATTAATTAATCTCAAATGAGGCTGTGTCTCTGAAAACTGACCCTAAGAACTGTTAGATGAGAGGTGTTTCATCACAGCTGATATGTCTCATGCAACTAAGACAGTGACATTTAACATAAAACCACTTAGATGACTGCTTATTGGAAACTATTCTCATCAGACCTGAATACTCATGGTGCTGCATCAGCTGAAACTGCTCAGCAGCCTAAAAGCACCTGTTACTGCACGTGTGAAACTCTCTCAAAAGCACTTGTTACTTTTAAATGTTTTGGTGGAATAGAGGTGTACAAAATCCCATTGTAATACCCGGGTATTTACACGTGGAAATATCTCAACAAATAAGAGCTAGTAGACACTGAAGATCAGGGAATATGGATGTCAGGCCTGCAGACAGCACCAGGCTCACAGGCTCTGCATGTGGCAGAAGAGAGGTCCATGGCCTTGTGGATCAATGCAGGGAAGGGAGCGAAGCGAGATCTATCTACCCATCCATCCTCTTGCTAGTCTATGGGCTCATCTGTATAATGAAGGTATTGTGACAAGTTGCTACAGTTGTGCTCGTGCTTGATTTTAGTGCATAGGCAGACTGACTGCTGAACCTTAGACCTTACTGCAGTTCATGGTCGTGTCTTGTCTGCCTGAGACCCGAGACTTAAAAGATGCACTTTTTGGTTAAGAACACACCCCTCCTCAGTGACTGCAGGAGGTCACTCTACTCACTTGCAACGCATGGGTCATAGTTCTTTCCTACTTGATTCTTTAAATATAAACATTTCAGGTGCTGAAGTGCATTACCACTGGGGATCAGAGATTATTGGTGTGTGTGAAATAGAAAAACTTGTCAGAGAGTTGAAATTTGTATAGATGGGTTGTCAGGGGTGGATATCTGCATCAAGAGATGAAATACAATATGAAGCAAGTTTAGGGAACAGCAATAGTTGAACTGTGGGCCTGGTATTTGATCTGAGTGCTAAATCTGGGAAACTGAATTACTATCGGAGTACCTGTATCAGTAAATTGATGTGTAACTGCCAGGCTAATAGTGTGCTGGTTCTCTGGACACACAGAGCATCATATAAATCTTTTTGACAGACCAGAGTTTTAAAGATCTCAAAGCAGTTCTAGTAATGAGTGATATTTATAAAAAAGCCAGTAAATTGGAACACTTGATAAGGTATTAAATAATGCCGTCTGAAATTTGGGTGTGATTGGTTAACGGAGTGAAAAATAACGGATTCTCACTGCGCATAAATTGAGTTCAGTTTGCAAGATATTCCTGGTCCTACTTTAGACTATTAAAAATTCAGTGTTTGTCACAAAACCACTTCAGCTCAGTTCAACACACCTGGGTGCATGCCACAGTGGGATTATCTCTGATCTAATCACTAGGGAAAGTGGTCTTTTCAGGTCAGGACTGAGGTCATGGTTAGACTGTAGATAGAAAATTACACCTCCTTTCTCTGAAGCATGCTTATTTACAGTATCAGGTGGTGCTCACTCATGTCTCCTCATTTCATCATTGAAATGCTAATACTCATTCATCAGTGTCACTGATACTCCATGGGGGGGACCATGTTTTATATTCTCAAATAGGTGGTCTGGCGTTGCAGTATCATTTTCAAGGGTAGACCTTCCTTAATACATGTAGGTAGCTTTATGTATGTATTTAGGTCAATGGCTTCATTAGTTTTCACTCATAATAATACTAATATTCAGCCTTTGTGTTTTGCTTGTAATCAGTAAAGCCAGGAACCACATGTGTAAGGTTTTAAGCAGTGGCAAAAAAGAAATCCTTATCTTTGTGTTGAAATATTAAATATTCAGATATCATGAAGTGCCACATACCAAGGATGCTCTAAAAGTATGAATTCACTGCTTGTCTACTGTGCTTTCTGGTTTATATCATGCCATAGCCTTATCAGCAAATAATTGATTAAAATGCATATTTTTGACAAGGACAGCATTCTTAGTAGAAATGAGAAGTAGATTTTGAGATGAAGTATTAGAAACAAGGTGAAAGCAGCTGAAGGCAATAGCTGTGAAATCTTTTGATCCTTTCTTTCTCCTTGCTATCATTTTCCTGGATCTGCTTTGGTATAGAAATATCCAGAGGCTCTGTCTCTCTCAGCTCCTCCTACTCCTCCAGATGATTATATCAAAAGTAGGTATAGTTACGCTCAGCTCTTAGGAAGGCCCACAATCAATTTAGTGATTCTCACCTCGGGATTTAAAATCCTCAACAAATGCTAGAACCAAACTGGATGCAATATGGAGACAGGAGCAGATTGAAACAAGCTGTAGCGTCTTTGATCCCTTGGCCTACCTATCTGCATGTAGAAAGTAACTGATTTTCACTGGCATTTCAAGATCTTGAGATATAATGTATGGGTGAAATTATGTTAGGTTCCAAGCTGTCATTTGAGATTAATCACTAGCAACTACATATATAGAGGGACATGTCTCAAAAAGTGAGTAGTTCCAGGGAAAATAGAAGATAGATGTATACATAATGCCAAAAGTTATTAAAACTGTGTCTGAAAATAGTAAGGATATAGGAAGAACAGGGACCTCTGCAAACATGTCCATAGAAATGGAAGATAAACATGTAGGTGGAGTATGTGGTAGAACATAAATGAATGCAGTGCAACTGCCCAAAGTCTGTTTTCTCTGACTCATTTTCTAGACACACTTAGCAGCCATCAATGAGAAATAAGCACTGCTAGGGCATGATCTGTGTCACCCTCTTTGACATCTGAGTTCAGATTAGTAAATCCTCTGTTCCTTTCTCCTGACTCAAAGATGGGAGTCTATCCTGCTAAGTCAGGCACAGACAACTACTTTGCAGATAATCAGAAATAAGTGAAGTGATTTGAGTCCTAATCATGCTGGAGACATGTCACATAGTTTCATCCATTGCACAACATCTGACTGAATGGAAGGTCTGAAAGAGCTGTTTTCTATTGGTAAATAACGAAGGAGAGAAACCTTCCACAAAAGGCCAGGTAGGTTTTCACAGTATCTGGAATATAGCAACATGAACTTCCCAACTTCCCAGAGTACAGTTTACTCTGTTTCTATTGACATCAATATGATTTTGCTACTGCATCTGGCGAGGGAGGGGACAGAGCTGGGACCAGCATTTCCATTTTGGAGCCCTTATTAACCTCATTTCAGAGCAGGTGAAGAGCAGAATGCAGATGTTGCTGGAGAAATAAAGCCTAGATTAAATAGTGCACATGTATCTTTGCATTAGTCCTGCTCACATATGCTCGAGGGATAATGTGTGTGTTGAACTCTGTGCTTTTTCTTGGGCATAAACCAGCAATGTGACTCTCATGTCCTCTTTGGATGCCATGCACACCTATTAGTAAACATAATCCAGTTTTGTCATCCAAATCAGAAGCAATATTTTTTAAAGCTGGCAGAAAATTATGTTCTTGATTTGTGAGTGTACAATAGTTTGAAAGGTATTTAATAACTGGAGACTTGTTTTTCTCCCTTCCCCATTCTCTAGTTCCTGTAATTGATTTTCTGCTCACATGTAGCTTGGGCTCATCTGCACCAGTGTCAGCAGAAAGCACTTAGAGCAGCATGGCTGCAGTGCCACTGAAAGCCTTCCTGGGGCTCGTTCCTGACATCGCAACAATGCCATGCACTGAGGCAGGAGCTGCTGGTGTTTCAAAGGTGCTCAATTGCCTTAATTTTCATCATCTGTGATAATTTGCTTAAAAAAAAAAAAGAAGACAAAAAGAATATTTTTTTTTTTACAATCTATTCTATTTTCCAGCAGGAAGGTCTTTTCCAAGTCAAGCCATACGTTCCTGGGGTACTTGGATTAGTAGCTGGCCCCCTCTTTGTTTATAGACACATATACAGCTGGTATGAATCTCTTTCTACATTTAACACTGTTGCTGCTTAAATACTGTTCCAAAGGAAGGCTGTGTAATCCAGCAGTACAGTTTGCTTTGTGTTTAAGAATGGGGAAGAGTACCTGTGCTCTACTAGAATATCTCCTAAATATTGCCAAGGGTAATCTTTTTAAAGATATCTTTATTCTACAAGGCAAAAATCCATCAAGTTTTATAGTCAAAGAGCTATGAATCTGACTAGGAGATGCAGATCCAGACCCTATTAAAGGAATGATTCTTCTATACACAATAAGTAGGATGTGGAATGATTTGCCACAACCTGTTTTTCAGGTTGAGTTTGGTAAGTGATTCAACACTATAGAAGGCTAAGGAGACTTGTGCTCTGAGAAGTGCAAAATCCATATTCCTCATACATGGAGATGTAGCTGGTTGGTGTATTGTAAAATGGTGTATTCCTTTTTCTGTCTTTTATACAACCACTGCATGACAAATACTTTCACACTGCAGATATGGGGATCATTTAAATAACTACCTTATGCTTTCTTTGGTGTCTCTCTGCCCGAGACTCGTCTATCTGAAGGCATATGCTTCCAGAGACACGTCTTCTTTTTTTGCCACACAGGTTTGTACCTTCCTGCACACACAGCTGGAGAAATAACTATTGGTACAGCTGCTTGACTTTAAGTTTTCAATTAATTATATACTGCAGGCACAATAATATAAAATGTGGGTCTTAAGCCCACTGAATGTTTGTTTTCAGACTGGTTTGGGCTAGGTATGTGCTAGGGAGGATAACCACAGGTATAAAACTCAGAGAGAGGTAAATGTACCTTGCTCCTAGGCCATTCAAGTGTTGTGTGCATCTACCCCATTTGCAAACACATGAAGAATGCTTTGTTATCTCTGGAGACCATTTGGACTGCCCTTCCCAGAGGGATCAGCAGGCAAAGGAGTCTCTCTAGTGCTCATGCCACATAGAGATGGCCCAGGATCCCAACTCCAAACTGGGCATGGTGTGGCACAACAGGTATGTGTCAACATGTCAATGTGTCACGCCAGGCTTCCCTGCCATGTCAACCCAAAGCTGTGATCCTCTGCACTAGAAGCAACCTGGATCTCTTAACTTTTTTAAAGCCTAGGACTTTTCATAGTTGTTTGGAAGAGTGAAGGCAGAGCTAAGGATATGTGCATAAGAAACAGTAAGATGTGCTGTGCAGCTATGCAAAAATTTTAAGCCGACATGCATTTCATGTAGAGGCACCAAAGACTGTGAGGAAGGGTTAAAACATCAAAAACTGTTATTTCCCATTGGAAAAGAAAAAAATCAGTGAGTGAAACATGTTTCTCAGTGTGAAGCTTTTCATTAAGAGATCGGCGTGGTGTGATATGAAAGAAGAAATCAGGGGTTACTCTGTTTTCCTAACAAATGAGGAGATTTTTTTAATACCGAGGCACTCGCAACTCAATTTTCCTCCGTAAAAGTCAAGGTTTGATTATAGTTCCTGCATTATTATTTATAGTTTAGCAGTTATACATGCCACGTCCTTGGCTGTGGCATTGCAGTTTGCACCATCTATGTCTGCTTCCTAAATTTATTGATCTCATTAGAAGATAAAAATGACAAAGATAGCTCATAATACTTCTGAGAAATGTAAAACCATTAGCAGGTCATTGTCAAAGTTATAACATGTCCTTTTAAGCTGCTTAGCAAACTGGTGGCAGCCTATGATACAGGGATTAACCTGTGCCAGGAGTGACTGAGTGGATTGCAGTGGATGGTTAATATTCAGCCTGCCTACAAAGCTCTGAAGCTGCCTCACAAAATGATACAATAAAGTGATAAACAGAAATACATTAAAAACAAAGGGAACTGAAGTTTTCTTTTCCTGTCCTTTATCTTGGTCTCTGACATATAAGCAACAGAATGGATGCTAGAGCTTCAGGCTGAAATTAGAACTGCTTTTTTAAGTTGGGTTTTGCTCCCCCAAGCAGAGGAGCGTCTGGTGCTTTGCTCTCAGAGCAGTCTGACCTTGGCTGAGACCCTAAGCCCGCTTTTCCTGGGGTGGGGCCTTGAGAGTGCTATCCTAGAGCTGTGTTTAGGGGTGTACTTTTAATAATGAGTTTTTCAGATACACGGTGCACAGTTGTATTTTGAAGCCACCATTTGTCACCCCAGGCCTAGCCTGTTCCATAATGCCAGTCTACCCACCAATGCAATGGGTATAATAAAACTTCCCAATTTTTTACAGGAGAGCTGTACCTTTGCATTATTATTGCTTGCATTCCCTTAGAGAAATGGCGGGAAGCACTGAGTGGTTACGCTCTTGCTTCCTGGACTTACAGAGATCATTGTTAAACTGGGCAGATCATGTACCGCTGTATGAGATTTGGGCTTGGGGCCCAGGTTTGCTGTGTTGGTTCTCAGACATGAGAGCAGGATAGGTGGCTAAGGAGAGGAGAGGAAGGTGTGGGTGGAAAGACTGGTACCTAATGGGTCTCTTCAGTATCTTGCCTGACTCTTCACTCAGAGGGTGTAGCATTGTTGTGTTCAGACACAGTTACTGCCAAATCCCTTTGCAGGTGGGTTGGACATCCAGAGATGGGCTCTGATATGAGAAGTAAGAAGGAGAAGAGAGAAAGAATAGAAACTCGAGCTGCAGTTCACTGCTGTTGAACATCATGTGACCTGACTTACACCAATGCATTTTTCTCTTTTAGGAACATTTAATATGAACATTCCAGTAACAAGTAAACAAGTCTCAGGACAATGATGAAGTAGCCTAGACAACAGTTTACAGATTACAGCAGAAGAGAATGAGAGAATGAGAATAATAACATTATTATTATTCATTTCAGTTATTCATTCCATTTCTTACCTATTAATGACCATTTGTTTATTTTATCTATTGGGAAGTCAGAATTATCAGGAACAGGACCCAAAAGCACTGGCACACAAACTTCTCCCAACAAAACTTGGCTCTGTTTTCTTTTTCGATCTAGATAGCACTAATTATAATTTAATGCAACTGTACAATCTTAGCTAGATCCACAAAGCTACAAATTAAGTGTTACACTACTATATTGCCTACCTCACCAAGGTGGTTTTGGGTTAATTGGTGAGTTTCAAGTACTCAGAATGCTTCAAACCCATGCTGTATAATTATTAATGTGTATAGATATTCTTGACTATTAATTGCCTTATTATTATAGTCTGGTCTGATAACATTTGATTATAATAGAAACATTGCTTTCTACTTGATTTTGTGACATTATCTTCAAAGTTTAAACAGTTATTTTCCAACTCACAGATGTTATAAATGCTATTATGGGATGCTGTAAATAAATAATTTAATAAATGATAATATCATTAATAAAATGATGTGAGGAAAGCTGACTCAATTTCCTAGAGAATTCTAAGCTTTAAACTGGAATTGTTTAATTCTAATTCAGTTTGCATAAACCTCCAAGCATACTAAGATATAAGTTCTCCTGTCAAGGATTAAGTTCTAGAGGCTCTGTCTCTGAAGATCTTTGTCTTGTTCTCATGTCCAGTTACTGCATAGAGAAAATTCTCCATTTTCTGTCCTAAGAACAGCCTCCCAGCCTGGTTTAGCTGGGTCCATGTAAAAAGCTGATGGCTACTGACTTTAATATCATTCCCATGGTTGGTGCTCCAGAGTTAGGGATGTTTCCCATGGATTTCTGTCCCAGAATCCGGTAATCCTTTTGCTGAATGTCCTTACTTCTGAAGGATTAAGGCAAACTCGAAAGGTTGCAGAAAAGAACAGCAAGAACAATGGAAAGTCTGAAAATCCTGCCTGACATTGAAAGATTAAAGCAGCTCAGTGTACTTAGATTATCTGAGAGAAGGTTAAGAGGTGACTTGATCATGGGCTCAAAGTCCCAAGTTGAGAAACAGTTTTCCAATACACAGGGAATCTCTAATTTACTAGCCAAAGCCATAGCAAGATCCAGTGATTGGATGTTTAATCTGGACAAGTTCACACAAGATGTAACAAGTATGAGACTGTAGTAGCTAAGACGGGGTTTATTTTAGGGTACAAATGGACTCTTATTCATGTTAAGATTTTAACACATATCTTTGCTAAAAGGTGTTTTATCTTGATCAGAAATTATAGGGTTTATGCAGATGTCCCTGGGTGCAATGCTATGGTATGTGTTGTGCCCAAGGGCAACCTTTATAATTATAATTTCAGGGAATATTAATTCTTTAATAATGAATGTTCCCTACTGCTATATAAAATAGGCCCATATAACATACTAGCATTTTCAGTTTTCTAGCCCTAATGCCAATAATGAGAAGCTCATCAAAACTGTTTTGTGCCTCTGTGTGCTTAGTCCAAAGAAAAGGAAAACTAGTTAATATAGAAAGGTATTTTTAGCCTTTCTGAAAGCTTCTTATGCCAATCCCTAAAACGAAACAAGAATTTTCTCCAAAAATGTAAATTCTCTGTCTAGGAGCAAGGGAATCGTTTTCAGTTTTAACTGCTTCATCATTACGTGTCACTCCCTATGTATGGTAAGTGCCTCATGATACTTGTTTCTAAGACACAATCAGGGACTGTTCCAATAACTACATAATTACATTTCATAATACATGTATTTGTGAGGTATGGGGCTTTATGTGTCCAAAGCACTTAGCAGTCATTGATTTATGCTCACAGTACCTCTACAGAACAGGTAAGACACTATGTTGAAGGCAGTTGGTCCTCAATACTCACAAAGCATTGGTAGCAGAGACAGGAAGAGAGCTTGTTACTTTCTGATTTCCAAATTCCATGTTCAAGTCTCCAAAGCAGAACACTGTATTAAGTATGTAACTATAGGAACACTGTTTTTTAGTATTACGTTTTAAAACTCCAGCTCTCGTACTGATTTTATTGGCATCTTACACTAATGTAAGGGGTAGTGCTGTGGCACTCTATCTAATTTGTCAAGATCAGCAACATTTGCCTTGGTAGTTCTTACAAGGTCTTGACCTTACTTATTGGGCTAGTCCTACTGAAATTAAATCACTGCATGAGAAGTAAGTTTCATTAAAAATAACTCTGAACAAGTGGTATTATTTATTTTCAAAGTTTGCCTTTAATTTACAGATCAATGGCATTATGATATGGCAGTAACGTGCATAGAACAGCAGGGGCAAGTGCTTGCTGCGCCAAGCACAGCCCTTGCTGTTAAAAGAGTGCTTTATGAAAGTGACTACTTCAGTAACCGATATCGGGCTAGCATAAATGAAATTTATGAAAGACCCTCCAAACTGTTTAGAGTCCATTCTGTCCTTTTTGTGTGAATAAGGAACTATACATGTCAGCTGTAGAGAAATATCCTTTCACAAGGTTTTCTTTGACCATGGGGCCCAATAGCTACCCACAGCCTTTCTCCCCACTCCTGCATGTCGGTCAGAAGCTTCTTGAAGTCACATGTAGATGCTGTGGTGGCAATGCAGAGTCCAACCAAGCCTTATTAATAAATTAATCTCATGCATGCCAGACCTGAAGGAGGAACTTATAGTCACCTATCTCATTCATAAAATTCCCAGTGCCATGTTAAGGTTTCTTCTTATGTTTTCTCATTAATTTACAAAAGTGATGGGCAAGGCAAATGTGAAGGATCTAACTATGGTAGAAATGTGGTGGAAGACAACCACATGTTCGAGACATGACTTCCTGTCTGGATTTATTTTGGCCTGAGTTTTGGGCACCATCAGGCATGGCTTCTGGCCTTACTTTTTCCTAGGGATTGTTACTGTCCCTTGATGATTAGGTAGAAAACTACTGAGTGAAGGACAAAGGGGTAAATGGGAGGACTGCCATACTGTCACTTCAAAGAATGTCACAAACATAAATTTCAGAGATGGATAATTGGATGAATAAACTCATACCAGGCCTTCTTAATGGTTGGATGCGGTGGTCTTAGAGGTCTTTTCTGTCTGTGACAATTCTGTGATTCTGTGGTATCTGCATTTTGGCCAATTCTGCTGGACACTAATCAAGAAAACCTAAGAAAATACAAATTCTACTGGTCTGCCAGTATGTGTGTTTTGAATTAGAAAAGGAGAAATCTTTCCCCAAAAAAGACCAAGTTTCCTTTCCTCTTTTTAGTTTCTGGCATAAGACATGTAAATGTGGGAGGGAGAAAATAACCCTCTCAAAAGAGGAGTCTTGGGAAGTCAGCAATATAAGAAAAAAAGTTTCTTGAAAACAATACCCCCCAATGCAAACTCAGTGTTTCACTACAAATTGAAAAGTAAGGTACAGAAAAGGCAGCAGTCACAGAGCTGCTTCTTCCACGTTTTCAACTCACCTCATTCCAGATAACTTCTGTTCAGAAACTTCCATGCCATCTAGGCTTATCTCAAAGACTTAAGACACGAAGATAAGCACCACCAGTTTTGCAGAAAAGCATCCTGGCAAGTGGAGGTATCAAGGTCCTATGCAGGCAAGGACCTACAGAGCAAAAGCAGATGTTATTCTCAATGCAGTAGGTTATTCTTGTGAGAAGAGAATCAGAATCTTGATATTGGCAAATACAAAACAATTAATCTGGTAGGATCTTTGCATCCTCTGCATTTTCGAATCCTGATTTAGAGTTAATCTATATTATGGTATCAATTTGTGGCTTGCCAGTGCAGCTTACTGATCATATAATGCCCTAAAAGGAATCTGACCATTTGCAAAAATCAATTGAAATGGGCTGGAGAATGTCCATTCCCTTCAAATGCGTATATTACCACTTCCTATAGAGGGGAAATAGGAAATGAAGGAAGAGCTTCAACATTTCTGCAAATTTATGTATAAATTATTGTTTAAACTACTCTTAGTATCATTTGGACCCAAGATACTAGCTTTCTTAGGGACTCCAAAATTACTCATCTCAAAAAAAAAAAAGAACACAAGAATTGAAAGTAGTGAGAGAGCGAAGGTATTCTGCATATGTTTTGCAGCTGTTTTTGAAGGGGAATGTAGGGTCTGAATTTGTATGCTTCATTATTGAAGTTTGGGGCCATGGTGCATAATGAGAAATGGTATCTAGCCAGAGCTCTGCTCATAGGGAAGGAAATAAAATGAATGACAGAAAAACTTTTCTTAGTTCTCACCATGGCATCATTTCCAATTTTAAGCACTTTCAGTTTAGGGGTACTTTTTAAAGAATATCACATTTTCAGAAGAAGCAGATGCTTTTGTAGAAAGTTGACATTAGCCCAATACAAAAAACCTTTCCAGAACTATTAATGATAATAAAAGTTTGATGAAGTGTTTTCACTGGATTTTTTTTTTTTTTTTTTTTTAAGTTACAACCCTAGCTGCTGGATCATAGCTCTGTAGTTTTGCAGTGCAGGATATTTTAGGGAGAACCTTTATTTTGTGAATCATATGACACAGGTACCACAAGAAGTACCAATAATGAAACTGTGCAGAATTGCGAGCACTTCACTATCACAGACTGATTTCTAATATTTATTTCATCCTATTCTTCTTGGTTCTCTGCTCCTCTGTGAAGCTAATTAAATGCATAGGAATAAATGTTCAGCTTTTCCAGTAGAAGTTTATCAGTGAAGTCCCCCAAAACTATATGCGAGGAGATCTGACAGAAGAAGATCTGGCAAAAGAAATACTGAAGTAACATAGCTTAGAAATCATATAGAGCTATTAGGAAAAATAAATGCTGGAAAGAGTTGCAGAAGAATGTCATGATACTGACTGTGTGATAAAATGTCAGATAGAATTCAGTGATAACAGTGTAAAGTGTTTCTAACTTCAGAAGCACAGTAATGGCTTTTGGACTAGCTCTTACCACCCAGAAGAAATCTTTGAGTTGTCTGAAAATATCAGCCAAGGGCTCAATACAGATGAGGTCAAAAAAGATGGTCAAATATGTGGAACATCTTCCACAGGTGGAGTGATGAAATAGTCTAGGTGTCTTTGGCCTGAAGGGAGGAAGTGATGTAACTTCCTGAGATCATGACAGGTTGGGGGAAGGTGAATAAAGAATGATTATCCAACCCTTCTCATAACACTGGAACCAGAAGTCATCAAATGTAAGCTGATGGATGGCAGGTTTGGAACAAATACCTGGTCTGTAGTTAGACTCTGCAACTCATTATTTCATGAGTGGATAAAAGTTTAGACAAGCACAGAAAGTTGTAAAATCAGGATCTAAGAATAAATATCCATTGAGAGCTATTAAAGTATCTTCCTATTGCAGAGTCCCCAGTCATGAAGGGTTGAGTGAGACAACCAAGAAGCTATGAGTATGTATTTGCTCTGTTGTTTTAATCTTCCTTAGCTTCATTGCTGGAAAGGTGACAAAAGGCTATAAGGACTTATGGTTTTGTGCAGCAAAACTGCTCCCATATTGAAGGGTACTTTCAGATATTCTGTTATGTAATCTATATATGTGAAGCATATGTGTGAATGTGTGTGGTAGCTGGTGGCAGTTGCTGTGATCACAGTGAGATGTTCAGAGCAGGGCCGCTGCTTCCCAGTCACAGCTTCCTCATTGTGCTCGTTGGTGCTAATGAACCTGAGAAGAGAGAGGGGAATTCAGAGTTTCTGTCTTTCTTACTCAATTCCAGTAAATATGTGCCAAGAAATGGTAAAACTTATTTCTATGAAATGATGAGGCCAGTATTTTGTGGTTTGGTTACAGTATATTTTTCTTTTCTGTCCTGATTTAACCAGGCAGACAGATTTCAATAATCCTCATCACTTCTTGACTCGCTGTTTTATGTTTATGTTTATTCCTATCCTCCTCATTTTACAACCTACCAGCTCCCTCTCCTTAATGTGTTGATACCAACATTCAGGGATGGTATAATAAACTGGAGGGAAACTCGGTCATTTACTCCCTCTGGTCTTGTTTGTTTGCTTCAGAAGTACTTGCACTGACACAAATAGACTTTCCTTGTATGTGGAAAGAGATAAGGTTGGGGTTTTCTGTTTTATGTGTCTGTACCACACATATTTTCCCCACCCACTCCCTCCCTCACTTTTGTACATGCTCACACACAGATGTACTTGTACACTAACAGGTTTCAGAGAATTTCACTCAGCTTAGGAGAATGTGACCAATGTCTGGGATGAAATGTTTATATTTTCAGCATCACGAGTCATTTCCACCAATCTTACCATTACAGGTGGGTGTTTCTGGGAAGGGTGCTAAAGCACCTATCACTCAGCATTTAGGACACTGAAATAGCATTAGTGATAGCAGTGCTATGAAGAGTTGGGGTGCACATATTGTCACAAACTATTTCCTGCCTGCCCGGTATAGCCCCATTTTCAATATCATAGAAGAGATTTAGCTAATAGAGAATGCAATTGGCCTGGGTTTTTTTTCTGCCTATTCCTTTGTTGAAAATGTTGATATGGTTCATAGTTCTGCATCTTTGACTACTAATTCTTATACAGCAATATGCATATAGATAATACAAGTGATTTTATGATTAAAGGGATTTTTTCTGAATCTGCTGCATCTTGCTCAAGCACTCTCCCTAAACTGGGTGTCTCCGCAGATAGATGAGTGCATCTGCAAGTTTCAAGTTGTGCAGTTTCTGTGGGCGGGTTGGGATGAGTGTGTTGGGGTGAAAGAAGATAAGAAGAAGCAGTCTCTGGTGTCAGTAAAGTTTCTGGTGCCTCACATCAATGTCTATTCTCTTACAGGTTCTGCTTTTTAAACCCTTAAGAGAAGCTCTGCAGGATGAAAAGGTTATTAGGTGACTGGACACCTTGAGTCACCTGGGGGAAATTGCTACAGTCACTCAGGTATTAGTTAAGTCCTTGTGTTCTAGTGAAATCAGTGGAGTTTGTTTTCACTGGTGTAGTATCTAAGACATCAAGTTTAATGAATCATTACAAATAATTTAATCCACACTGTATTAAAACATTTTTTTTTACAAAGACTTTTCTTTACCTAGGAAGAGCAATCTTTCTCAGTCACAATGGTTTAAATATGAAGTAGTGGGATAGATTTTGCTCGTTAGAAAGCCTGATGCTGAATTCAATATTCTCTTCTGTTAAACTTACCTCCTCCAGAATTTAAGACTTCAAGTTGCAGGGGATAAAACATAAGGCCCTGGTTAATTGCAAATAAATAGTGCCAGAAATATGTACAGATGGTACCTGAAGTTCACTGCTGAAGACTATCCAGTAAACTATATATAATTTGCACAACACGTATGTACAGGAATCAGCAGAACAATTTTTTTTTTTTTTTTGTGGTTTCTCACATTTGTAAAAAAAACAAAACAACAAAAAAAGAAATTATAAATGAACACTCTCAGTCTGTGAAACTTCTTATTTGGAAAACAGCAACCTGTATTTCTGTTTATTTACCTTAATTAAATTAATTAATTTAACAAGTCTGAAGATTTCAGCATTTTACAGGATACAGGTGTAAATATCTGGCGAGTAGAGTGTATATATTAAACTACATCTACTTAGCTAGTAAATATTTTGCCGCATTAGTTTGCTCATTCCCAAGCAATCAATTGTGAACTCCAGTGTTGTAACGGGTCCACAGGGAACATTTGTGCTTTGGTTGGCACTTAGATTAAATTCATCAACTGATTTTTTTCCCCCTTCAAGGTTGACATTTCAGAATGTTTTTTTTTAAAGGTTGTGTGCCAACTGCCAAACTCAATTAATTAAATAGTAAATCTGAAATTTGTAGGGGAAGACTATCATTCCATTTTTCTGTGCAACCTTGGAAAAGTGAACATTTAATCCACAAAATACATGGTTTACCAGAGGGTCCAGATCTGCTTGCATTGAAAGTAAAAGCAAAACTCTCAGAGACATTTTTGTGAGATTAGAGATTACCTCAATGACAGCATTTTACCCTGCATTTTCCTTCTGCTTTTGATACATGGTAGTAAAGAGAATATCCTCTGAGGTCCTGCTGTGCTTGGTGTCTTAAAGGATGCAGTACTTAGTAGAAAGAAAATGTGCAGATTTATGGCCTCATTTGCCATATATTTGGAGGCATCTTAGTTGAAAGTAAGGTGTGCAGTCCTAGACTTTGTGATACCTATGGTGGCCAAAGAACTTCATCTCAGATCTGTGAAAGGAGATGTTAGGGGTGAAATTCAACAGACATGAACAGATGGTGATCCTGTTCTAAGGTAGCGTAGGTACTATAAATGACTCTCCAAAACACACATGTCCCAAGGAGCCTTCAATGACTACAAAGGCAGCCTGGTTACAAAGGTTACATTAAACCTTACTTCTCTACCCCACACTCCTCATGTCACTTTTTGTACATCTTATTGAACTCCTTATAAGGTATTTGAAGTTTTACCACCATAAACTTCTTGGAAATGAGTGCAGTGCACTGTTCTTCAGCTGTTTTCTGACATAATTTTTATGTTTGTTTTGTATTGGCTTGTTTTTTCCCTACCTAAAGACTGCAGATGCCTATCAGTACCCTGCATTTTGGGCTCTGTATATATACGGAATAGAAACAAAGTCCAAAAACAGTGTAAGAGGCAGTAGACACAGATGGGTTGAGGCAGAAAAGATACAATACATGCTACTTTTCTCCTTTGCTATATGAAATTATTTCAGTATATGTTTTGCTACAAGTTCAAGTTCAGGACTTGTACCTAATTTTTGGCCTACCCTTACCTCATTTGTTTCATAAAAGTATGTGTTTATTTCTTTAGGAAGAGCTATCTGTTGTAGGGAGAAGTGAAAACTGATAGTGCCAAGGGTGCTTCTTAAATACCTGCCTTGTAGGAATGTAGTCGCTATGTATTAAGATATAGGAAGATAATTCTTCTCAGGAGTCATAATCTTATGCCTTCTCCTACCCTTTTCTTTATATAGTGAATATAGTAGCAGGTCACAGAATCGCAGAATCACAGAATGGTAGGGGTTGCAAGGGACGTCTGGAGATCACCTAGTCCACCCCCCCGGCCAAAGTAGGTTTGCCTAGATAGGCTGCACAGGAATGTGGCTAAGTGGGTTTTGAAAATCTCCAGAGGAGACTCCACAACTCTGCGAAGTTCTTCCTCTCAAAGCCCTGCAGTGCATTTCTTAAGATATGTTTCTTCCTCTGCAACCTCTTTGGAATTGCCCTGCTTGTCCACATATAACATATTTTAAAGTAAGGACATCTCATGCTTTCCTGTTGAAACTCTTCCTCCTTTTGAAAGAGACTTACAGATGTGATGGCCCAGAGAGACTGAGTCAGTCAGGTGTGAGCAGAAGTGAGAGATCTTCAGCTCTGCTTTACTGCGACACTGCTACTGTATTTAAGCTGAGTGATATTTGATGTAAAATATCAGCAAGAATGCCTCCAAGAATGAGATAAATGAAGCATGACAAGCTGTGGATAATGCTTGAGGTTAAAGCTACTTTGAATTTCCCACTTCTTCATACCGTAAATACTGAAGTATTTCTATCTACGCCTAGAAGGAGAATCCCTGAGGGGACTTGGTAAACTTTCTTTTAAACACTTGAAGGACTTTAGATGAGGCCAAGGCTAAGCAACAGATGAGTGGAAGCTTAGAATATTGAATTTTGGTTTAAATTCTATCTGAAGCACCTAAAGTCTTGGTTGAGTCTAGAAGTCAGCTGATGTGTGTTTAAAATTTCATCTTGTAGGATGGGTTTGTTGATATTCATTTGTCTTAGAGGCATGGTGGGCAGAGAAATGGGTCAAGCACTCACTTATCACACCAATAACTGTACTATCTATGAACTTAGGCAATTAAAAAAGGTGTTTTAAAGGGCTTGTAAAATTTGTCAGAGAACAAATCTCATGAATGTTTCTAGGTGATCACTAAATTACCAAGTTTCCCTTAAACAATGTCAGGTGGTTATTGCTTCTGTGCAAAATGCCTGTATCTCCCTGTGAGCTGTGAATCCAGTTTTCCAAGAGATCATTAAACACGGAAGAACTAAACATCCACATTTTTTTCCCCTAAAGTTGTATCTCAGCATTGTCTTCATCAGTAGCCTTGCCTGCAGGAAGTGTAAAGTTTCCTGCTATGATTGTTTGACTGCTGCCAATTATCAGATCTGCTTTTGGCAGCTTTCCCCTCAACCTGCTGATTAGCTAATGTGTGGTTACTAATACAATATGGGAAACTGGTGTAAACGAGGAAGCAAAAGATTTATTAATTTCATGTGCTAAATACTTTTTGTAATATAATTATCAATACTGTGAAAAGAAATCCTGGCTTAAGACATAATCAGGTTTCTATGTCTTTTGTGAAATGAGGCACAAGAATTTTGTGCAATAAACAGGCATATTCTTCCCTTGATACATATACATAATTTTCATTAGATTCATAGGTTTTAAAGGCAGAAGAGGGACCATTAGAGCATCTAGTCTAACTACCTGTAAAACACAGACCACAGAATTTCATCCAGCTACCCTGTATCAGAATTAATAGAAAACAGGACCCAAATCCTGAGCTGGATGTACAGCAGTGCTACTCCACCAAGCTAGAATGATGGTGATTTATACAAGCTGAGAAATTGGCAGTAGACTTAAGTGACAATGGATTCTTTCTGCATAAACATAAATGAAAATGAACACTTAAGTTTTAATGGCAATGTTGAAAGAGACTCGCTGGGAGCGAGTTTTTGCAAAATATTTTAAACTTTAGATGAAAATTTTGCTTTTTTTGTAAACTTTTCTGGGATGATTGTATTCCCTGTTGTAATTTAAACTTGTCCCTTCACTGGATCTCCTGAAGAAAAGGCATAAAGTTAGCAGAAGAAAAATATTTCTCTTTAAATTGAAACCTGTGCCACAATTCTTATTTGTAATTAGTTCACACCCTTGGATTTTAGTGGGGGAGGGAGAAACTAAATAATGTAATAAAAATCTGAATTTTCCTAGAGCCAAGAAGAACTTGAATTTAATAGTTCAAAGATTAAAAGTCTGAAGAGCTAAAATGTAGACTCTGTAGTTTCTTTGGTTCTACATTTGGCAAAATAAGATGTCTCATCACTCTTTTGTAGCCATCTGTACGTGTGTGGATGATGTTATTATATTTATAGAAGATACAGTCTTATCATTTAGCTACAGACAGACTTCTACCTGCTCAGAGCTACAGGGTTTAAGAATGCACTCAGACAATATTGACATAGCCAACGCCATAACATCCTGCACAGAAACTAAGACTTTCTGCTCACCAAAGCTGAACAAAAATACTTCCTTCCTGCTCCTTTAACTCGAAAGAGAGTGTTTAAAGGAAAATACCAGTTTGGGGAAAATATCCTTCAGATTCCCTCAGATTCCAAATCATTTTCTCTCAGTTGTGCCTTAGAAGGTGGTGAAGGCTTTTCTGTTGAGCGATACAGAAATCTGTGACTATCATGTCAACATGTGGACTGCAAAAAAAGGAAAACACCTCCTTATTAGAGTAGCTGCTTATGTAGACAGTAAGCAGAGAGAATCTCCTCTCATAATACTCACATTCTCAATAATTATTAAGCTGACTGCTGGTTTTGCTGATGAACAGTTGGAGGTTCTTTTTATTTGCTTAAAAGAAACTAAACAGAATAGACACATTTTAATACATTGCCCGTACTTTTTACCTCTAGTGTTTTTTTTCCTCAGATCTGGAAGTGTATTTCAGTTGTGGTGTTTCATGTCACAGCACATTTTGGTGCCACTGTCACATAAAAAAAAAAAAGATAATTTGCTGAACAGATAAACATCAGAAGACATGCCCTGAAGCTTACCAATAAACCACACCTTTCTCTCTCTCTTTACTTTAAGCAGAACCAGAAAAGCCAATCCCTCCTTCACAAGCAAGGTTTCTCTTCATCCTTACCCAGAAGTATTTAAGGAAATCCTCATATACCTCTATCATATCACTTAGTATTTGGTAACACCACACTTTCCTACAGAGATTGTAGCAACATCACATGCTTCAGACTGTTGCAAAATGCATCTGCCTCATGAGGTACATCCAGCTCCTGAACTGTTCTTCCCACAATGCCTAGACCTAAAGTTCCTTCAGCACACATAAGAAAATTGAGGATAATTACTTGTATTTCTATTTTATGCTGTCAGGAAAGACAAACAAACGAACACTGCCATCTTAAATACTGCCCGTTCATGAACATCAGCCTGTTAGCTTATGTTAGGAAAAAAAACAAATTAAATGTTAAAACCCAAGTTTGGTGAAGTATCAAAGCACGCAGAGGTCACTGCCTCTTCTCATCCTGTGTCATTATGGTAACTTCTGCCTAAATGAATATGTGTGTAGAGTGTGCCAACATATCTGATACAAGGTAAGACAGGACAAAACATGAGTGCCATGGAGAAGCCAGACAAGAGACTGAGGTCTGTATAATCCTGTGTTTATTATTTGATTCAGTCCTGCATTTCTCAGTCCACAAGGCTGACATCCAAGAAACTTTAGAAATGCTGGTTTCCAAAGTCTATTGTTATTAGAGAAATTGGCTATGGTTTATGGTCTTGACAAATTAAATTTAGCTTCTGTGAACGTGAGGTGAAATCTGTATAGTATAGCCTCAGCAGTGAATAAATAGGCTCCTTCAGCCTAGTCATATATAAATACCAGTAATACAAAATTCTGACAATTGTTAAGAGCATTGCATTCACAGAAGGTTTGCACTTTTAGTTTGGTGATAAAACATCGGTCTGTATATAGTTCCATTTTGTCATTTGCTTGTGGACTACTTCTTTCCTAGACTAAAATTAAAATTGAAAAGACTGTTTCACTTTTGGGGAAAAGAGCACCACTGAAGAGAAATTCTCCCTTGCAAATTAATAGATAAGGTCTCCCATACTAACTCAAAAGCAAGCAAAAGGTAAAAATTGAATCTCTTTATCACAGTTAAGTCATTTTTCTAAACTAGGGAAGTAATATAGCATGGGATATATGGGATAGATTCTCTTACAGAAAGTGTTTTTAAACTTTCAAAGGTCCATATTTAATATTGGGAATGGTTATAAATGCCAGTTTCTCTTTTAGATTAGGTTGCATTTATTACATTCTACCAGGACTTTATGGAGATTCTCAAGGAATTAAAGTTATATTTATGATAAAAACATGAAGCTGCTTCTAAATAGCATTTTCATCATATTAACTGTTGCCTAGATAACAGGCATATCTCCTTGAGCACCTCTATTCTGGTTTAGCACTACAGCTTGCAAATTAATACAGTCATTATAAGACAGCAAAGCTATATCACTTACCATTTCATTATTGTTCAAATCAAAATCCATATTTTTTCAGTTTTCCCTAGGGTTACAAACCGGATAGGGAAACGTTATCATCTTGCAAAATAATCTCTCAAGGCTCACTCTCTTTGGTGTTAAGAGGAGCAGTTAATCATATTACAGTAATTTTCATATTAATAAGTCCTGTGCAAAGACAGAGTTAATGCTTTCCTTCTGCATTCAATCCTCCAACAGAGTTTTTTATATATACATGTATTTATATGTGTGTGTGTGTATGTGTATATATATATATGTGTATATATATATTAATCTGCTTGGAGCAAGATTAGCACAAAAGATATCACATCCTACTCTGTATATGAATCAGGGTCAGATCAACACATACCCTTAAATTTTTAATCGAAATGGCAATCTGTCATTGCTTAGAGAGTTAGGAAATGTTTAAGTGAATAACATGAATACATATCATGTTTTAATGGAAAATACAGGGGACAATTTACTGCAGCACAGGAAAACATGCCATACTTAACCTCGCAGATACTCTACTCCTTACAGGAGAGGCTGTGATCCTACCCCATGCGTATCTGTTCTAAATAAAAAATCATTTTTAGACCTGAATTCTATTTTTTGAGGGATTAATGCACCCTTTACTTTTGAGATCTTCTCACATACTGTAATTTTCTGAAAGCTTCCCATATAATGTTGTACGTTTAATAATGTAATATTGCTCTATAAAATCAGAGCTTTACCTTTATATGTGAGAATTTTCTGGTATTTTCCTTTTTTTCAATCTGCTAACTTGAGTAATGTGATTTGTTCAGAAGAACTTGAGGATGAATTTAAGGAGCTGGCCAAGGGGTCAGGTGTTTGCCTCATTTTCTGCAGCCTGAATGTGAAAGAAAGGTGGGTCAGGTCTGCAGAGACGCAAGGGAAACCCAGCTTGCCTCCACTCCCACTCTGCCCCAGTTGAGCAGGAAGCCACTTGGCATGGGAGCCCAAGTGCTGCCCAGGTGTCACAGCTAATAAGGCCCATGGAGAGTGGGATTGAGACCTGGGGCACAATGCTGACTAAATGTAGCTGTCTGGCTCCTGGAGCTGGTCGGCTTAGACCATGAAGGAGCCTTCTGCCTCTTCTTCAGCAGTAAGGAAAGATGCTCCCTCAGTAAACCTTGGCTTTTTGTCAACATCCGCTCTCCTTTTGCTAAGCTCTGTTCCTGTAATGATGCCATCTCTTTTGATGTCCTTCATTATTCTCCCCACCATTGTTCCCAGGAGGTCTGATTAAAATCAATGGAAAGCTCCCTGGGATTTTACTGGCTTTGGTACTTGGGCTGTGCTCCTTAATCACTGCCTTTCTCTTCTGTTTTTAACTCTGCTTTCTGTTTAGACTCACTTCTGCCATGTTCTTCACATCCCTCATCTTCCCCCACTTTTGTATACTTTTATTCCTATTCCTGACCTGCTCGACAACTGTTAAATTACTTAGGCAGTGAGTAAAATGCAGATTAAAGAAGTGCTCTCAGCTTTGAGATAAAATGTGTTGACAAGACTCACAAGAGGCCTAAAGGAGACATGGAAAAGTGGCATCATTTTGGGAGGAAAAAAAGCTAGAAAAACGATTCTCATAAGATCTGAGGACTCATTACGGTTTTGTGGCAGCAGCCAAGGCTGCCTTGCTGAGGTCACAGGTCTACTAATAGTGTGTAGAAACAGTTTTAATTGGTGATAATTTTAACACTTGTTTCACGAAACTTAAAGGCAGCTGGAATTGTGCTCTATCTGCACTATACCAGTGTAAATCAAAAGTAATATTATTCAAACTTATGTTCTTCTTCATTAACAACACTTTAAAAGAAATCAGACTTTAACGCATCCCTGAATTTCAGATATTATACTGTATTTCCATTTATAACCTGACATAATTCCCACACAGCATATGGTATTAATCTCGTGTAAACACCATGTTATGATGATACCCAAACACATCTAGCTGACATGAAAATGTCTTCAAGTACAGTATTTCCAAAAGCAATTATGTCTATAGGGTTGGTAGCTACCTTGCTGTGTGAAGTTTTTTTCCTTAGTCATGTATACATGCATGAAGGTAGACAGGATGAAACATTATTTATGAAAAAGGAGATATTTTCACTGTTTGCAAAAAAAAAATAAAATAAAAAATAAAAATAATTAAAAAAAAAAATCAGGATGGTCTTTTTTGGACCTGTCAGGCTTTCATAAGGAAATCTCACTTTCATGTGAACACAGTATTTTTGCAGTGTTGAAATTTTCTTTGTTTGCATTAGAAGGTAGATGTGTAGTTTAGTGCAAGGAATACAGTGACACAAAGTGACACTGATGACATTTGTAAGAGTAAATTATCTCCAATAGAAGTATTTAAGGAAATATTGAAATTCTCAGTGCAGGTAATGCTTCTCCAGATGAGCATGCCCCAGACACCAACCTCTGCTGATAAACAAGGATTTTTCTGTGTTCCCTTCATAAAGACATGTGTGAGACCAGCACCCCTTGTCCAGGTAGATGCATTTGTGAAATCCTTAAAAAAATTGCCTAACATTGGAGTTGAGCCAATCTTTTTGTTAAAAGGAGATAAATAAAAGCTTGTCTTTTGGAAAGTAAATGCTTGTGGATGGTAATATTTTTGCTTGAACACTTGCCAGTAGGGCCAGATTCACAGCTGGTGTAAACTTTTCTAGTGCAATTGAGTTAACAAAAGTTTGAGATGGAAAATTCATTTATTAGAATGAAGTGCAGCTTTCTTGCAGATTGTTTGTAGCTCCACCTGCTACCCACACTCTCAGTTTTTTTAGCCTTTCCTAGCCCCTTTTTTATTTCCTGAGAATACTTTCTTAAATACATTACTAGGACAAACAAAATAAGGCAGCCTCAATATCACATTCACAAAATGAAAAGGAACTGCTGAACAATCCATCTCTGCACTCGTTAGCATCAGTGTAAATCCACAATGACTTAATTTTAATTACATTGTACTTGCACTACAGTGAATAACAATAGGTTAGGATGTTGACGGCTTTGTAAAGTGAGCATTTCCAGCTCATCCCTATTATCCAATACAATATAGGAGTTTTAAAAAAGAGCTGGCTAAACAAATTACAGCGGGGCAAGTGTAAATCTGGAATAACTTCACTGAAAATTTACACCGGTGTGCCTAAGAATTGAATTTAGCCCATTTGTTTGAATTCCTTTTAATGGTTTCTGCATGCTCAAGCATCCACTAGAGATTAGATGGAAACCAGCAGACTTGCTGTTATCTGCCATACAAGCAGGACACCAGAGGTGAAAGGGTAACACATTATCACACTGTGCCACCTGGCCCATCCAACACAATTTGAGCAACCATAATTGTATTGATTACTTCTTGTGCTCATGACTAATGACCTTTAGCTGCAACCTTGCATTTTCTAAATCTTTTATATTCTGATTTAATAATAAGATTTGATTAAAAATTGTCATTAACCAATGCCAATGATTAGTCAGCAGGACTGAATGCCGCCAAGTTCCAATGAGTTTCATTATTCTGGAATTAAAAAGGACAGAGAACTTCTCTGGGTTAATAATACAACGATTCTGTCTCAATCAGGAATGAAAGAAAACAACTCTAATATACAAATGTAGCACAATGTATGGCTATTACTAATAGCCACATTTTACAGAGAAGTGTTTGAAGAATTAAAGGGACTTTGTCACAGATGGTGGGGACAGTTTGCTTTTTCTTTTAATATTTGATTGGGAAGCCAGAGTCAGATGGTGTGTGAGGGGGCATATTCCTAAAGAAAGCCATTTCCTTTGATGAAACAAAAACATGGGGTTTATTCAGATTCTCCATGTGCATCCCTGACACAAAAAAACAATGCAAAGTGTATGTAGTCAAAAATGAATTGTGATGCCTTTAGACAAAAACAAGATTTGCCCAGGTTATTTAACTGCTGAGAATATGTTAACCTGCAATATACATATATATATAATTTTTTTTTTTTCAAAATGATGACTTGATATTTAAACAAAAGGACATATTGTCACATCTTCCACAGAACATAAAAAAGTATGCAGTTTCCTTTTATGAAGGTAAGATATTTAAACACATACAAACTTTTAGATGTAGCTAAATCCTGCGGAAGTGTGTTTAGTTATGGATAGAGTTAAGCAGACACCTAAGAGAGCTCTGCTAAATCCAAATTGAGGCCCTGGTATTGCTGAAGATAGGGTGCACTAGAGGAGATGCTCTATCGGGGAAACATCTGCTACCGGATGTGGCATTCCCTCAGATTGCATGGAAGTTAACTGAAGGACTGGGTGACATTGAAGTCAATGAATGCTGAGAGCACTCAGCACCTTTCAGGTTTAGACCTCTAAATAATAAAAGACCCATGAGGCACAGTAAAAGCATTTCCCCCACCCTGTCACACAGGAGCAAGAAAACTGTCCTGTCTCACTTTCATCCTCCAGAAAATAAAACATGTCCCAAACCTGAGCACTATAAGATTTTTAGGGTATTTGAGTAAAGAAATAAATCTTTCAATGAATGTACAAAAATTCTTGCACTGGGTTTGTGTGGCAAGGTTTTGGTGAGAGGGGGTTGTCTACAAGGGTGTGTTCTGTAAGGAGCTGCTAGAAGCTTTCCCTATGTCTGATAGAGCCAGCTGCCTCCCAGACAGACCTGCCACTGGCCAAGGCTGAGCCTGTCAGTGACTGTGGTAGTGCCTCAGTGAGAACATATTTAAGAAGAGGGGAAAAGAAAGCCTGCATAATGGCAACTTCAGTTGGAGAGTGCAGTGAGAATATTTGAGAAAAACAACTCTTCTCCAGGCATCAGAGCAGAGATTCCCCTGCAGCCTGCGGTGAAGATCACAGTAAGGCAGGTTGTCTACCTGCAGCCCATGAATGTTAATGGTGGAGCAGATACCTACCTGCAATCCGTGGAGGACCCCATGCCACAGCAGGTGGATGCCTGAAGGAGTCTGTGGCCCCATGGGAAGTCTGTGTTGGAGCAAGGTCCTAGCAGGACCTGTGGAGAGAGGAGCAGGTTTGCTGACAGGACTTGTGACTCTATGGGGGAACCATGGTGAAGCAGCCTGTTCTTTAAAGGACTACACATGGTGGAAGGGACCCATACTGTAGCAGTTCATGAAGAATTGCAGACTGTGGAATGGATTCACATTGGAGAAGTTCATGGAGGATTGTTTCCTGTGGGAGGGACCCCACGCTGGAGCAGGGGAAGAGTGTGAGGAGTCTTTCCCCTGGGCGGGGAAGAAGTGTCAGAGACAATGTGTGATGAACAACACAACTCCCATTCCCCTGTACTGCATGAGAGGAGGAGGTAGAAAAACTGGGGAGTGAAGATGGGCATGGGAAGAAGGGAGCGGTGAGGAGTAGGTCGTTTTAGGATTTGGTTTTATTTGTCATTATGCTATTCTGATTTGGTAATAAATTAAACTAATTTCCCCAAGTCAAGTCTGTTTTGACTGTGATGGTAATTGGTGAGTGATCTCCCTGTCCTTATCTGGACCCATGAGCCTTTTGTTATATTTTCTCTCACCCGTCCATTTGAGGAAAGGGGAGTGATAGAGCAGTTTCAGTGGGCACCTGACATCCAGTCCAGGTCAATCCACCACAGATCTTTTTTCACATTCAGGAGAATAATTTTCAAATGTACTTTGTTAGTAAAGTTTGCTTTTGGCAACTGTTGTTTTCTCCGCTTATTATAAGTGCCTTTAAAATGTTTCCATTAATTAAGCCTGCTTTTATAGGCTACATCCATTTAGTAAAATTACAGAAAGAAATGCTGCCGACACATCTGCCATTAACTTCTGTTTGCCTGAGCATTTCATACCCCCGTGAATAGCACAGTGGGGAGAGAAAACCTGCGAAAGATAATGATAGAAAGAGGAGAATTCTGTCCAGCAAAACATGGAGGTCAGGAGAGACTCGGCTGATTACATACTCATGTTTTCCAGGATTACATGAGGAGAGTGGAAAGTTGGTTGAACTCTAGTTAGAACCGAATAGCCCTCTTAAAAATACTTACTGAAATGCTCAGAAAATAAAAATGCATAAAATGTGAGTTTGAATACATGAGATTGTGTTTTGGGGGAGCAGGCAAGAAGGAGGTTGATCTGAACATCTCAGTATTAACTTACGGAGGTTTTTATACACCCTCAGCTGAAAGCATTCCTAGCCAGATTATAATTATAATTACCTTGGCTTCATCTCAGTGTTTATCTGCCATGACACCCACCCAGCCACCTGCCTGCTATTAATTCATTCAACACTAACTTCATCTTTTTTTCCTTTTATCTTGTTTTTTTCCTGTTATCCTTACTTTAAAAAATGTGCCCGTTATTAGAAACAAACTAACACAATATTTGTTTGTCCATGACATCATGTGTTCCTTTGTTTAAAAAAAATAAAAAAAGAAAAAAAAACAGCACAGAATTCTTCATATTATAAATATAAGTTGTTTGTATTTTATAGTGAAAACTCAAAAGATCTGGCATTTGACTCAAAAACTTAGAACAGCTGATGATCTTCTTTAAATTTTTTTTTTTTTTTCCATCTAAAATACTGCCAGATATTTAAATAAGATGAAATTCATGACAAGGGGCAATAAGCATGATACAGAGTTGGCTTGTAGGATTACATCGTGGGTGCAATTCGGTACACGTCCTGGATATTTCTTGCTGTTGTTGCTCCTGAGGTGCTGAAGTCTGTTGTTTGCTCTGACAGGACACTGAATGTCTGACTCTCCTGTAAAACGATGTTTTAAAAAAATGGCAAAACAGGAAAAACATGAAATAACAGCCATTCCCACTGTGTTTAAAGCCTTAGAAAGACTTAAACCAGCATTCTTTTATGCTGTTTATAGGATGGAAACCACTTCTCCCCAGTACGCCTGGGACTGTGAACTGGTACTGCTGTGTAGATGTCCTCTTGGAAGTTTGGTGAGTGATAGATTGAAGAACAAACCGTAACGTGTCAGAAGGAGCTAATTGTAATAATGGCTAGGGGTCAGGTAAACGCTTCACTCTTTGTCTGACCCAACCACTGTTTATTATACTCCCTGTGTCAACACATTTTTACCAAGTGAAAATTAGCAACTAATTAATTTAATTTCAGGACTTAATGCCTCTGTAAAGGAAAATAAGGCAGGTTTATATTGAATAGCGATGTTTCTAGAAGGGAGCATTATAAACATGGAAGTGAAGTCTTTAAAAGCAGCTTTGAGCTGAATGGTGTAAAGGTCTGATCCTGCAACCATTCATCAAGCCTCAGTTCATCAAACTGCACTTTAAGTATCTGGTCAAGTCTTGTTCAAATCAAAAGCATGTGTTTAAATGCTTTCCACACTGGGGTCTTAGACCCTGCTCAAGCAACATTTCTAAATTCATTGAGCCTGCTTGCCTGGGGAAATGTGGCAAGGTGAAGGCCTAATTGCCTGTATGCCTTTCTCTACTGTTGATGCTCCTTTTTTGAAATGACATTTCTGCTCTCTGTCAGTCAAAGTTTGGAAATGTCAGAATGTAAGACATATTATCCAGACCTCTGTACAGATTTCAGGGCACAGTTCAAGCAAGCAAATGAATGAAGGGGAATTTCTGAGGGAGTATTCTTTTTTGCTTACTATGTTTTTCAGCTCTCCAAAGTATGCAAGCTGCTGTTGATTGTTTGTTCCTGACCTGTTACTGCTAATGCAGTCTTCCTTTTGCATAACTCACAAAGACACAGCAGCATCATGAATATATGGAGACAAAAATTCTTTGAACTTTTACAGTATTTGTAAATTCTTAGGATCTACTGGGGCTAGAGGTTTCCCATCTTTTCTACTCACTGGGTTGTTTTTTGTTTGTTTGTTTTTTTATATTACCTTTTCCATTTTTCCTTCCCTCTATCCTTTTATTCTTAAATGAGATCAATACTGAAGAAGCTAAGGAACACTTTTCCAGGTCCTGGATGATTTCTTTGCTTTCACTCCAAGCTGTACTTGTGGACGAAGCCCTCTCTTCCTCTGAAGGCCAGAAGAGAGCCCTAGTGTGTCCCAGACAGATCCCCATTCTGGATGATTGAAAGTCCAGGGCTCCAAAGCACACTACAGGCTGCAGCTGCTGAACAGTTTCCTATAGTTTAAGTGGCTAGCCCCAGGAGATGCAAGAAATCTGTGGCACAGCTTAGAAAACAACCCAGATGTCTTAGCTGTTCTTCTTCAGACTTAGACATTAAACAGCTTTCACTCCCAATGTGCAATCACTGATTGCTGGGATTTTTATGTTACCCTTGAAAATGATGGACCACTGCATGCAGGAATCTCTATTTTTAGACCCAATTTTTCTAATGATAAATTCAGGAAATATTTTAATAGCATGTAATTATCAGAACACAGCTATCAGTCTAAAACTTTTAGCCAACATTGTGCTGATTTGGCACTGTTTGTCTAGCCTGGCTCTGTCTTCAAAGTCATCTTTTGTGTCAGATAGCAACTGCTGCAAGGGAAGTACGTATAGCTACAGCTTTCACCAAGACATCAACAGATTTGAGGCTGGGGACTGAGGAGGCAATGCATAGGTCTTATGATCTTCCTCATCTCATTGGAAAAGGTCACAGAAGTCATCAGATTGACTGCAGAACATTCCCTCAGAGCAATGCACCTTTTGTACTGCAGATCTGCCTGCTACTATTTTTGAAGCCGTGGTCTGTGCAGAACACAAATCTTTCTTTAGCATGTATATTGATGCATTAGAAATACCCACAGGGGACAAGGAGAGGCTTCCTGTTCAGTGCAGCATTTCAACAAAATATTCTAAATTAGAGTAATGTAAAACAGGCAAGAAAAGCCATTGCTGGATTTTGTTCCTTTACAAAAGCAAGTCAAGGACAAACTAAGGCATTGGAGATCCTTAATTTTAGTCAGTGAATGTATTTTTTTATAGGGAGTTAATAATCAGAAAAAGATCAATGTACTGAAGGTCTGTGGATTCTTTATACGTTACAAAACTCATCAGGCTAAAATGGCCTGTGTAGAACGGTGTTGCAGGGACAGCACAGAAGACCATGGACTGTATGAGAAGAGCTTTGAATGTGCCCTATGTCAGCTGCTTCTACTATATGGGCCTTGAACAAAATCTGTGCTGGTATAAAGTATAGCCTGTGCAAACTATAAATAATTTTATACAGTATATATTACCCTTGTTCAAGAAGTATATGCAAAACAGTCATCTGCTAATAGGCAAATGTCCTAACATAACTTGATAAGGATAGAAATGGCCTTTCACTCAACATATGTGAGTTACAAAGTGGAAAAGCTGCTAAAATTATGCAGTCAGGAGTGTCCACAAAGTATTTTCTTCTACACTCTCAGGAAACATTTTTTAATCACAAATATTCTCCTGTTCACCAGTGCCCTGTGGACACACTTGATGAAGAGGCAGATCATCCCTCATGGGTCTCTGCTATGTCTCACAACAGGTTTGCCAGCAAGTATCCCTGCTACAAGCAGGTATTCTGCCTACAGTTGCTGGCACTGGCCCCCCAGTGATGAACATACCACAGTCCTGCCAGTGACCTAGCACTGCAGCTGAAAGAGAGGAGCAAACTTCATGGAGGCCTGATCCTGTAATGTCGTCACATACTAAACACGAGTGAAAATCAAGACTATTTAGTTCAATCATCTTTCTCTTGATTACTGAATGAACACCATGAAGGCGTGATAAGGCTGAGCTTTGTTACTAGGCTTGTCTAACCGTCAATATGTGAGTATTCAGAGGTGTGAATAAAACCATTATGGAAGGGAAAAACCCACCAAACAAACAATCTTTAGTGCCTAAAACATTCTCACTGCTTTTCAGCTACAGCACTATGAACTGTTTTGACAGAACTTAAAATTATCTGCACTTGATATCTATTTACACAGAAAACAGGAAAAAAAAAGCAAACTGATATCACCTCTCTCGACTTCTGTGGCTTTTCCAGGGGCTCCAAATATTACCATGGGTAGGTCTCCTAATCAGTCAGTGTTTATTAATAATATCCTTCTTCTACTTTTTTTTTGTTGTTTGCTTGTCGGTTTCTTGTTTGTATTGTGAACCTCTGTGAAGCATGGACTTTCTTTTGTCACGGTTTTGAAAGACAGATCAGATGCACAGTCTAGTGTGAATCTTCAGGTATGAGTAGAATAGAAATAAACAATAGTAAATGATTATTAGTCATTATTTTAGGCTATGGGAAAAGGTACAGGAAAAAAAAATCATGCTAAACTGACATGTTAAAGCACTGGAACCGGACCCAGACTAAGTTCTTTAAATCAGGATAAGCCAAGGCTGTTGCTGGTTACTTCTTAATTAACTAAATGAAGCATACACAACCAATAAAGATTTAACTTTTGCAAGTCAAATAAGCTAGGACTTTTATGGATGCCAATAAAAGGAATGCTGTCTGGAAGATATTCATTAGCTGAGTGGAAGATGTCTATAGAGGCTACGGTCCAGAAAGCTGGTGGATTTAATGGCACAGGCACGGAGGATTGTGTAATAAAGTGAGTGGAGCCAGTAAAAGAAAAAAGTATCACTTCAGTATGAATATGTTTCATTAAACCAGCAGTAAATTGCATTGACTTTTACTGTCTCCTGGTCTACATTAGCCAAGGTCTGACTGATGATAATGGGTCTACCCATTCATTTGCAGAACAGTAAGACTGGTTTACTGTTCCTCACAAGCTGAAGGGTAAGTAAGTAAAAAGTATTTGGATACCTACTGTGCATGTGGGAAGAAAAGCATTTCTGAAAGAGCAAATTCTTAGGTATGTTTAATACTCCTTTTTTTTCCTATTTGTGGTTGCATGGTTAAACAGGGAAAATGGAAACCCTTGCATTTTCAGCTGTGGTTTATTCCTACCCAAATAGTGTTTTCCTGGCAGTTCTGAAACCTCTTCATACTGTGAAAGGTTGGGAAGGAAGGAAGGAAGGAAGGAAGGAAGGAAGGAAGGAAGGAAGGAAAGACGGACTGAAGTTTCTGGAGAGTGAAAAAGTTCATAAGAAGCAGGAAAAAATGGTAGTGTGATCAAGAGCAGTGTTATGTACATATGCCTCCATTCAAAATATGGGCTACTGATCACCAACAGATGTAGTATGTTTAGTGTTTGGGGTACACCTAGATAAAATACTCCACAATAAATAGATATGCATGTAAAAGGCATTTATGTGCTGGAATAATACAGAAGACAATGAGAAATAATGACCAATTTATTTATTTTTAATCTCCCTCTCTTGCAGCTTCTCCTGTGAATGGACAATGCCTGACAGAATTTTGGGACTATTAAGAAACTAGCAATATGTTCTGGATTAGATGACAAATAGTTATATGATTTTCCATCTGAAATGTGCAGAGATGTGGAACAGTTAAATGGGTACTAAAAAATTCCCTCAGTTCTCACCTGCAAAATTTTGTACATAGGCTGTCAAGCAATCATTTAAAATCATGTGCTGCCCTTTTGATGCCTAAGTGGTGACTAGTTCAGCTTAAGCTTTGTGTTGCACAAACAGGAGTATTATGCATCTGAGAAGAAAAAGGATTAAATAATAACTTCATGCTACTTACAATGCTATTTCAGCATTGCAAACCTGTGTTTGGCCATGTGCCTCCTGCGACTCCATAGATGTTCTACTACTCGTAATCAGAGTGCGAAGTTGAATACATTTTTTACCTGAGTTAATAAATTTTGATGAAAATTGTATAATCTTAAAAACTAGAGAGAATGTTTTCGTCACTATAGCAGGGCAAATTTAGGATCTGCTACTGAAATTGTACAGTGCACATGAGTAACTGCTCTTTTGGTGTGACTCCATTGCTAAATGTTTAATTCTGATAACCCTAATATTTACAGTTTCAAAGCCTTTCTGAGATTTGTTATTTTTACACTGGCACATACAAAACTTCTTGAATAAATCTTGACTGCAGGCATAAGAGATGCTGTTTAGCCTGTCTACAGCTGGTTGTCCAGTGTGGTTACTGGGGCTGCTGTTTCCCACTGAGTGATCTGAGACTCAGGATGTGACAGCAGTAAGTAGTGAAGCTTCACCCACTCTTTTAAAGCTAGATGCTTCAGAAGCTGTGGCAGTTGAAGTTATTCTGATACAGGCTACCTGAATATGGCTATATTGCTCCTCAGTACAAGTAGAAGTGAACCTACACCAGAACTGCGGGATTGGGGGTGTCACATTTGAAAAAAAACTTTTTTGTAAAAGATGCTACGAATAAAACTGATTTCATTTTGTCATGAGGAACTAAAAGCATAGTAACCCATTATTCAGCTTTCCCCAGTCATTTCTCCCAACCACTGATTTAAGGAGAAAGGACAAAGGATTATCCTTCTTCCCTTTCCTCAGCCTCTGAGGAACACAGATTCATTTTCTGTTAATAGCTGAAGCACCAGTGCAGATGTAAGTTGTGTTCCTGCATCTATTAGGGTATAAATACTTGTCCTTTTTTCCCCTTTTGCAGGTCACTCTATTTTAAAAGAGGCAATGGTAAATTTAACATCCAAGGTGTCATGAGTGAAAGACTAAACGCAGGTGTAGAAAAATTGTACAGTCCTACTTTCAATAAAGGTTAATTTTCTCATAGATCTGTGATGAAACTGAAAATGAAAGAATTTCATCCCTGCAGTTGGAACAGAAGCTTCATCCAGAGCATGACATGGTTTGTTGATGTGCTGATTATACAAAAAACTATATTTATTCTTGCTTCAGCATCTCCTTTTCTTCTCAGCTGGAGTCAAAAGAGTAATCATAAAATATTCACAGAAAATCAGAATATCTTTCAAATCCACATGCATACCTTGGCCAGATAAATGGAGTATCATTCTAGCCCAAATTTTATTTGTGTGAAAGATCCCACAGAAGGTGAGAGGTGAGGTCTCCAGTGGGATTTCTTCAGCACTGTGAGCCCACTTTACCTCCTTAGAAAGGTGAGACATTTTGGTGATGAGTTACTACTTTTTTAAGCAAAAGAATCCTATTATGGGATTGTCAAGTCTGGAGAAGAGGAGGCTGAGGGGAGACCTTATTGGTCTCTACAACTACCTGAAAGGAGGTTGGCGTGAGGAGGGGAACAGCCTCTTCTCCCCAGTGATATGTTGCAGGACCAGAGGGAATGGATGCAAGCTGTGCCAGGGGAGGTTTAGGCTGGATAGTAGGAAACATTTCTTTGCTGAAAGGGTTATCAAACATTGGAATGGTCTGCCCAGGGCAGTGGTGGAGTCGCCATCCCTGGAGGCATTTAAATGGCGTGTGGATCTGGTGCTCAGGGACATGATTTAATGGTGAGCTTGCAGTGTTGGGTTGAATGTTGGACTAGATGATCTTGAATGTCTCTTCCAACTAAAGATTCTGTACTCTTCTTACTTCATGATTCTGTACTCTTAAAAGCTTTGCTTCTTAGTGAAACTCTTCAATGCATATTGATTCTTTGCTTCTCTCAGAGACAGGTTCTCTGAACCTGATACAATACTTCTAGTAACCATGATAATCTGCAGAATATAAACAGAGATAGGCATATAAAGAAAGGTATATGTCTCTCTCCTAATATATATGCACAACTGACTTTGGAAAAGATAATTGGGCTTTCAGCAATACATTGGACCAGTGGCGTCTTAGGCCATAACTGGAGGTTTTGGCTGCTGCAGCTTTGCACCACAGTCCAAGATGCATCCACATTATTTGGGTACTGAAGTGATGTTGGTGCAGTGCAGAGAGGGTCACCTCTGAGATACTGAAAAGCTCTTGATATTAACCACTTTATTCTGAGGTCAAGGACTCCGCAAGCTTCTCAGGACTCTCCTGCCAACAGGCTTTACCTTTTTAATTTTTTTCCTCTATGAGTCTCTTCAAAGTAGAGACCACCTTCTCAGCCTCCAGTGCTGACACCACTAACTTTTTGTTGATATATGTAACCACTTTCTCATTCTCTACTACAGAACAAATAATAATTATCTCTGTCATTTTCTAATGTACTTCTAGAGTTCTTATAAGCACTGTGTGAATTCAACATTAGTTTTTTGACCCAGGACTGACTACAGCTGTATCTACAATTTTACGCAAGAAACTCAGATCCTTGTTACTTTTCACATTGGCCATCACGTTGCTTTCTAATGTTCCGCAATTAGTTTGACTAATGCATCCACCAGTAACAGATACCATGAACCTGTCAGTCATTAGAATTTTCTCTCCTTAATTGTTCAATGATCTTCTTGTTAAGAAAATACAAGTGCTTTAAAGTTAAAAAAAAGTAAATAAAATATAAAATATTTTACTTCTTCAGATGATGCAGCTGTCAACTATTAGCAAACACACTATCACTCAAAAGCAGAAGAATTATGTTTTAGTTATCAACACATGTTTAAAAATAATTGGGATTAAAATGTCCTCCTTAGTTAGTACCTTTGGGGATACATCTGCAGCCTGACCTCACCATGTCTTTTTCTATATTGAGCTAGTTTTGATGTTTTAATAGGCACAATATTACAGCTTCACACTGTGACATAATATTTTGCCTTCAAATACATACACATAGGCAACACAAGGGACTGTTTGTTATCTTCCATGTGTAAGAACAAGTGCAATGTAAGATAAAAATGGAAGCAAAATCTTAGATAATAAAACATGTTTTCTTCCTCATGGCTTTTCCTGATGAAGTTGCGGGAAAAATACACAAGTTGTTTGTTTGTTAGGCTTCCAAGCTGCCAAGATGTACAGTAGAGAAAAAAAATCAAACTTCTGACAGGTGCAGAACGATAGAGCTCTGAGGCAAACTCTGACTCCCCAGGGTATTTTAAAACTTTTCCTCTTGCCAGACCCAAAATAAAATTCAATCTCTATGTTGAAGAAAATAAACAGTTCTGTTGACTTGCCAGATATCAGGGCTTATCCTGGAGTTTTTATGAGATACATGTAGCTGCTGAGGTGCTCAGACAAGCAAGCAGATACAACAGAGGCTCCTTGTGGCCTTCCAGTACTTAAAGGGGGCCTCTAAGAAAGATGAGGACAATCTTTTAGCAGGGCCTGTTGTGACAGGACAAGGGGTAATGGTTTTAAACTAAAAGAGGGGAGATTGGACTAGATATAAAGAAGAAATTTTTTACGATGAAGGTGCTGAAACACTGTCACAGGTTGCTCAGAGAGGCAGTAGATAGCCCACCCCTGGAAACATTCCAGGTCAGGTAGGATGGGGCTCTAAGCAATCTCATTTAGTTGAAGATGTCCCTGATCACTGCAGATGGTTTGGACTACATGACCTTTAAAGGTCCCTTCCAGCCCAAACTATTCTATGATTCTGTGTAGCTGAAATTGAGATTGGTTTTCTTTAACCATACATATGAAATCATACAGTTGTGAGAGAAAGGTAATATTTGATATTGGAAAGGAGAAGTTTTTAACTTATTCCAGCTGATTAACATAAGGAGAAACTTCTTTACTGTGAGTCTGATGGAGCACTGGAACAGGCTGCCCAGAAAGGTTGTGGAGTCTCCTTCTCTGGAGACTTTCAAAACCTGCCTGGACATATTCCTGTGCAACACGATCTATGTGAACCTGCTCTGGCAGGGTGCTTGGACTAGATGATCTCCAGAGGTTGCTTCCAACTCCTACCAGTCTGTAATTCCATGACATGAGCTGTTCCAGTGATGCCCGAGGAAGAATGTTTGAGCAAGCATGTCTGACTTATTTCATCCTGTTCTCTTCGTTGGTGTTTCCTATCTTTCAGTCTCTTCCTACCTATCCTTTCCTTTCAAATAACTGCCACCAAAAATTACAGTCCATGCAAAACTATCTAAGTGTATGTAAAATATTACAAGGATTGAGTCATGTGAATGTATGGAGGAAGTGATGGAGTGATGGAGATGAGACAAAACTGATACTTACCTGCACAGAAAGTATTCACAGCACTATCATGACATATGTCTTGACCATCTATTGCCCAGCTGTACCCATATAAAGAATGCTATATTTAGTGATGGCAAGTTGCATAGCCCCTATTAACATGTTCCTTAGTGGTAGCTTGTGCTGTGAAGGGATGTGCTCTTTGGCTTGGAGCAGTAGTAGGATCTCTGCCGTGGTTTGGTGGATCCTATTCCATGACAGTTGTCTGATCCCACACATGCAGCATGGCTCAGGGACCTTCCAGATGGCCACCCCAATCCCATTTGCCTCAACTGGAATCGTAGTAAGCCCATAATTGTACCCACTGTATTTTAAAACTTAGTTTGAGGAGGTAATCCTGGTTCTATCACAAAGTCTCATAAATTAAATTGAAATCGGTCATATTTATGACTGGCTGTTAAACAGCTGTAAGTGTTATGAATTTATGACACTGTGCTCATATTCAGCTGTTCACTGCTTCTGCTTCTAGGTCTTTTTCTCCTATGTGGGATAAAATTTATATTTGTGGGTGAGATCATTATAAATCTTTTATATACCACAAGTGCAATTTTAAATGTTTGCAGGCATGGAGAACTGTGCCCGTGAGATATCAACTATATTTCATGGGTTATTGCTTCATAGAACTCACAAAAAAGGAGTTTTGCAACTAGTATACACTCACACACTTTTCTTAAGTTTACATGTTTGACCTTTAAGAGCTGGTAGGCAGCATGAAATGTGTGACTTAGGAAATAAAATGCTGCATGGTTCATATTTTACTTGGATGCCAGTTTGTCATGTTAATTTTCTTTCTTTAGCAGAAACAGCTTCTCAGAAGACTTGCCCATGCCCAATCCTCTGAGGCTTCTTGCTGATTGCAATTACATTTGGACAAGTTCCTCAGGAGTGAGTGTATTTTACATACACCTCTGCATAAATCAGTGATGAAACAGATGAAACAGGCCATCAGTGATGGATGCGTGGCTCACACTTCATGCAGAACTATTGTTTAGTTCTGCAGCCTCCACACTGAGCTTTCCTATCACTGTTGCTAGAGGTGATATATTCAAGGGCACAGGATACAGAGGAATACAATTTTCAAAAACCAGGTTTTTTTTCTGGATGGAAAGATGTATGGGATGGGAAGATATTACTGGTACTGGGTAACCTGTTAATAGATAACAAGCTGTGAGCTAGGTTGTAAGTGTGGTGTTAACTTAAAAGAGCACTTGGAAGAAATATGCTTTAATGGAAAGCACATTGTGTTGAGAGCTGGGAAGCCTGGAGTTTCCTAGTTTTGAGGGTTGACTACCAGGACAAATAGTTTCACTTAGTGAAACTTAGTGTCTTACCTAGGAATAGATTTAGCAGGGGTAGAGAGGCTGGAGGAGCTTTCTATCTTTTCTCTGTTCTACCCTGATTGTTGGTTACCCATGGCATACACTGTGCCCCATATCTCAGTCTGGGAGCACTTACCATGCCACGTGGAGCTGGGAAGAACCATCCTCTACAACACATCTCCACAGTGTTGGGGACATGTCTCTGAGACGTGATTCATTATGAGCATCAAGAGGCTGCATTTATGTTGGGTCCATCCTGGTATTCACCTCCTTTGCCCATTTCAGACAAAAGGCACCTCGAGATTGAGACTTTCCCTCACTGTGTGTTATTGTGTTACTGCTTTTGGTATTGAGTGCAAATATAAACAGTACAGATAACTTGATGAGATCGAAGTGTCCTTCAAACCAGTGTGATGAGTTGAGGAAGTATCAACTATCTCTAGAAAATATTTTTTCATATTTCACCTATGAATTTCCTATGTATTGGATATTTGGTTGTTCCCTTATTACTTCCCTTTGTCTAACACTTTATGTAATCTCTTTAGCTTTTGTGATTCTTTTTTTTTTACCTCAGGTATTAAGTGTTGTATTACAGAGACTAAGTAGGGCACATACTCTTGTCTGTCCCCTGGTTTGGGTAAATGAAAATTTGACAGAGATGTCAAGATAGCAGTGAGAATGTCATCTCCATCAACATTAACATGCTTGTGAATGTTTTAATGCATGTGTGCTTCTTTTGAACGTTTTAACAGCACAACCTAACTATTGAATATTCACAAAGCACAAGGTGATTTCATTCATGGTTTCTATTTTAACAAATAGGCACAACTCTCTTTAATGCAACTTTCATCCAACTTCATAGTATGCATCAAAATACATTTGGAATGTTTGTGATTGATGTGGTCATTCTCTTATGAATCCTTTGGGCTAGATAGAAATAGAAATGTAGGGCAGGAGTCCCCATTACTGTGCAGCTGCTTTCCTCTGCACTGTCAGCATAAACTAACGTGAAAGCTGGAGGATCTGGCTCAGCATAAATGTAATTCTGAGATGATGAGCTGCTCTGGAGCACCTACATTTCTCTTCCTTAGTGTTCTTGGGATAACATCAAAAGGGTGCATGGCCAAAGGGGGAGAAGGCAATGGGAAAGGCAACATAGCGTCTCAATCACACTCATTCCTGTTGACTGCTGGTTCTGATTTTGGTTCACAATGTATTACAGATAAGCACTAACTGGAGAAGCTTTGGACTATTTCTGATGCAATGGGAAAAAACTGGCCCTTTCACTAAGCAGCACCAAGTTCAATGGGACTCAGATATAGCCATCCAGCAGGTCAGGTTTAGATGCTTTGGGGCCATAGGTCTAAAAAGCTCATAGATACCTGAAGGCTTATATAAACACCCAATACTACTTTCCAATGGGGTTTGTGGCTTCAGGCACACATTTCTGAAAAGTGGCAAAGTTTAGAGAATTTATTCAGCTATACTTGATTTCTGGAAGTGAAGTAGAAGCTTTATTCTCCCTTTTTGGTGTTCTTATTTTCTTGCTTTTTGAAGTGGGGCTTATCTGTGGGACTTAAACTGCTGATGAGCTTAGAAGCTTCCAAAACTGCTGACCTCCAGACTGAAGTCTGTTTGTATCTTTCTGTAGCTGTGATCTGTGATGTCTGCAAACATACAGATCCCACGATCTGTTCACTTTCTGTTTTGTGAATAGTTATATGTAGAAGGAATTTAAATATTAGATCTATTTTTAAAGCAAATGGTGGAAAGAAACAATGTTGTGATACTTCAGGAGAAGAAATTAGTGTGGTACTACTGGATGTACCTTTCACTAAATTAAATGTGTCTAAGGGAAATGGGTATTGCAAGAATTTGTTGTACTCCCTAACTCTAAATATTTGCATTAATTAGCTTTGTCTTTTTATAGTTCTCTTTCTCAGTAGAACCTAAATCCTTAAACAAAAGGTAAATAAGCCTTTAATGTGACTGTGAAGGTTTAAACAAACACAGAGGCAACCATTGTTTTCCGTAATCAGAGTAAACATTTTTTTTTTTTTTAATATAGTCTTTTAATCCTTCTAACATTGTCCAGGACAAGCTAACTACTGTCTGTGCACCAATGCAGACTGAGTTTGCTGCGTCTCTTTTTCACTTCTGAAAAAATCACAATCCACTTAGTCTGACAAGTGAAACCTTTGATTACACGTTACCTACACAATACTGCTTTTTTTCTTGTTAAGTCAGAGAAGGAAATAAATGCAGAAATGTGACTGCTAAGTTTCCAAGTTAGCAATCTGTTGAAGGAAACCATGATCCTGACAGGTGCAAATGCTGGACTCTTGGGCTTAGGCAGTCTCACAAGCCTTTCAAAGGTTCTTCACCTCACTGATCCAAAATAAACTTAAGTGCTTAAGAAAAATCAAAACAAGCAAAATGTTTTAAGTAGCACAATCTGATACAGAAGAGAAGAACAGAACGAGAGAAAGAGAGGGAAAAAAAGCCAACAGGTTATTTCTGACCTTTGGCCATTAATTGTAATTCTTCTATGACCTGTCTTTTGGATTTGACCTTTCCTTGGATGCCTCCAGTGTTGAATGTAGCAATAGAAATATTGCTATTTAAATATTAGCTATGTTGTTAGTAGTTAAAATAGTATTGCCTCTCTAGTACATAATATAATGATTTCTGTAATGAGCATGGTGGACACTAATCCCTTGCCATTGCCTTCTTTTACCTTAAGGATGGTTGCAGATTTTGATTCTTGACCAGCTTTTTAGGTTTGTACCACTACACATCTCATATCATTTTAAGAATGTCAGGAAGAAATATACTTTGAAATGGAGACATATCATGCATACAGTTATATCAGCTGAGCTGCAGCTGACTGTGAGGCAAATCATTCTGTGCACATCTCTCATCTTCAGGTACAAGGAAAAGCACTGCTTGAGAGCTTTTAGCTAACAGTGGACTAATAAAGAAAGAAATCCCCCAACACAACACTCTGTCGTTGTTTACCCACTCCGTTGTTGTTTACCTTTAAATTATAATCACTACTCACCATCTTCTGCCTAAAAGAAGTGCTTTCAGCACAATCCTCAGCCATCAGCTTTCAGCTGCAGTACCACAAAGACGTGGATGTGAGCTTGAGGAGCCCTTGTGTTTACTGAGGTTTCCTTTCTTTCAGCTCAGTCCCTGTAAAATAATAATAGAAATAGTTTGCTTCTGAGAAATTAGTTCAGCCATGAGCACTTCTAAAATTAATTGCGAAACAGATGTATAATTGTCTGTGCCATATATATATGTGTATACACATATCCATATATATAAATTGCTGTAGTTTAGCACATATATATATACATATACATGCGTGACTTTGTTTCAGGAGGAAAAAACCAATGGGTTCAACATGTAAGACTGAAATAGAGCATCTTTCTATCTCAAGTAGAATAAATTATTGCCGAATGCCAAGGTTAATGTTCACTCTGAATTGGGGCCTGCACAGCTGGGATTCTCAGTGCTGTTTGATCTGCCCTTTCAAGCTCTGATGATCCCGCTAAATTGCATTTAATGGACACAGGGCTGACGTACAAAAAAAATAAGAGGGCTTGTTATAAAACAATAGACACAACTTAGCTTACATGCACACCTGTTCTTTGTACTTTGTGAAAGATTTTGTCCTGATGCAGCGGGGAAACATTTTATGAAGCACTCCACTGGCATTGTTTTCTTGAGTTTTGGAAGTGAGACTGCCATTTTTGAGTAGTTGGATTTACAGTCACTACAGCCATGGTTGAATTTTACAGGAGGTGTTTGTACTTGGCTAGTCACACAAGAAAAGGATGTCACACACTTGCACACTCCATTGGTAGAAAAAAACTATTCTAGATAATTATTATCCAGAGATAACTGAATTAAATTGACTGTTTTCACCCATGCAGGCTACAGAAGGCTTACACAACTGCAGTAACTTTATGGAAACATTCTCCCCGGTTATCTTGTCCTGAAGGATGCTACCCAATCTTTTTTCCATCTGAAAAGTGGGAATTTTATATTGGTGGAGCTTTTTTCGTAGTTTCCTGGCATATTTGTAATAGGGGAGGTGCAAACTGGAAAATATATCCTTTCATTTCATTAATGATTTTCATAGATTTTACTAGATGTTTGTCTGAAAATAACATGACAAATATTTCCTTTTGGTTTTTTTTGGTTTTTTTCCTGAAATGTTTGAATATGATTTCTGTCTTCTTCACCTTATATTTATATATGTATTAATCTGTTCTTTGCTAAACTTACCTGTGTGCCTAAGATTGCTCACAAGATCCAGCTGCTGAGACTGGTCTTTAATTTCTGGTAATAAAAGTGGTCTGTGACAAATCACTATGATCCTAAAATCAATATAGTGCTATATAAATCTGGAAAGAAAGAAAGTTGCCAGAGAAAAGCAGTCAGCATCTGACTCAACTATATTGAATCAGAATATGGAAAGAAAATGGATTGCCTCCTCCTTTTTGCACATAATCTAGACAACAACATTTAGTCTGAAAATAATCTGAAAACTTTACACGTAAAGTACATGTATATTTACTCTGTATACAAAGACCAAGGCAAATGTGCAGTGGACGCATAGATATCTTCATACTGGCATGCTGATTGCTTTCAATGCTGACCTCAAACACGTACCTGAAAGGAGAGCAGTAAAGCTGATATTCTGTGAGGTCCACACATATCCCTATGTCACATGTATTGCTTTCACTATGACTGCATGTGGAATTGTGCAAACTTGCATGAAGGATGTTTCCTATCACAGCATGCTTGATATTGCAAGTAGTTGAGGAAAATTTTGGAGATTGGCTGATGTAGGATTTTTTTCCATTTGCTCTATGGAAACAGGAGAATAATAAATAGTGCTATTGAACTTTGAACTTCAGGTCCTTAGAACTCACCCTCCAGAAGCTCCAAGGTACTTTGCCTCTCCTTCAAGAAAAGAGAACATTACTATAAGCGGTGGAGTGTTTCTTCTGGGAAACTGATAGGAAACATCGTTAGAAAATAGCCAGCAAAGGTGAAATGGGAATATAGAATTGTAGGGTAAGAGCAATTAGCTTAGCTACTGTAGGGAGGTAATTTAATTAGATGATTCAGGGAAAAGCAATTTAGGCTGTCTTTTTTTTTTTCTTTAAATCAATGTGTTAACTCTGGACTAGCAAGACAGAACAGCAGTAATACAAGATAAAGACTGTCAGTAACGGGTATGTATGTTGTTCTCTATGGTGACTGGTTTTGAGGCAGAATGAAACTAGAAATCTGAGAAAATTAAAAAGAGGAAAATAATTTAAAGAAGAGATAGCGTTGTTCCCAGCCATATTCTTGCTTGAATTCCAGATGTCTGCAGATCATGGACTTAGATTGTCCTATTAAATATCTAACCTTCAAATCTGGATTGAGATCCAAATCACTGCTGAATTTATGCTTCACTGAAGGAAAGAGATTAGATCCAGGTCACTGATCACCACAGTGTGTTTGCTGCAGAGAAAGACCAGGTGTGTTTACTTAATTCCTTAATTTATTAAGCTTTACCTTCTTCTTCCAAGTAATCTACTCTAAAAGGTGGTCAGATACAGCAATTATGAGAACAATAAGATGCTCTGGAGTGAAGTTTTCTGAGTGATTGTAAGCCAATATTTCTGCTTCATAGCTGGTCCCAGGCCCCTGCAAATAATAATAGTAAGAGTTTTCTATGGAAAAGTTTTTGATAAATGTGCAGAATAGTCTGAGAGAAATGTTGAGTGTTGTCGATAGGCCACTGAGACAAAAGCTTTGCAAAACATTAAATCTGGTTGTTTTTTTCTCCCTAGGAAATGTCTTTGATTTCACCTGCCATTTCTGTTTTGATTGTTGTGTTTAGTACCCTAATATGAAAATGTCTCCAGCAGGCTTCTGATGCTAAGAATGGTAGGTGACTTAACAGAGCTCTATTTTTTGCCTTAAGTATCATGTCTTCTTATTGCCTATATTGAACAGCCCAGGATGGAGTTTCCTCCAAATTAGAACAGCAAGTGCAGCGGCTCCTGTGGGCCTGGCTTGAGAACGTGCTTAAGTGCTGAGCAGCAGTGCCTCTGAAGGGGTCTTCATGAAACTACAGAGGGCTGGAAGTCAGAGACGAAGTACTACAGCTAGAGAGACCTCTGCCTTTTTTTACACTTGCAGAGGTTCCCTGAGAGCTTTGGGTGATGGTGGATTACTACTCTGCTCTTACACTATAAATAACCACTTTCTAATGGATGGTCTGTTTTAATACACTAGTTTATCGGATACATATACAGGAATAGCAGTTGGATACTTTAATAAAGAACAATGGTATAATAATAATAGTAAACAACAGCACTACAAATACATGTAACTTTATGTAAGCAGTCTGTATCAGTAAAATTATGATAGTTACAGGGAGTTCATTGTTAGCATTATCTAATTATAAATGATGCAAAAGTACTCATCTGGGCAGAGACCAAGGAACTTTGATATTTTTAATAAAAGAGGAGACGTCTGCTTGTTGGGGAACAGGATGTTGTTCACATCCCTGCATGGATTTACTCTCTGACTTTCCTTAGTCATTGAGGTGAAGACTTTAAAGCATAGATGAAGTGCTTGTCTCCATGTTTTACCATTTAACAGAAATGGCTTGATTTTCAGAGTGTCTGTGTCTCCACTACCTCCTAATTCTAGTGCAAATGGTGATTACTTGCAACTGAGGTGAATTTGGCAGCTGGGACTGTAATTACCTTTCATCCTTCCCACTCTGAAACTGACGCTAGTGGTATTCTCTGGATTTGCTGAGCAGAATTTCACTCTTGGCTGAGGTCTTTATGTTAATATTTTCAAAGGCATCCATAGGGAGTTAATGTCCAGATCTTACTGAAACGCAGTAGGATCTTGCTGGTTTATTCCCTTGAATTCTTTTGGAAAGAGAAAAAAAAAAAAAAGTCTATATTTGCTGACTTTGATCGTTAAAATAGACAGTGAATTTGTTTCCACCCTACAAAAAATCTTTATCAGGTCTTATTCAGAGCCCAGAGCTCTGGAGTGGTGAAGCTGTATTAATGTTGATGGTATAACTATGATGTGATTTACTTCTAATCAAGAAAAGAAATACAGTTTATTAACCTAACTACAGAATCCTGTATTATGCTAAAGCACTTCCACATGGCAGTGGGGTGAATTTTTTCTATTATCTCTTCCAAAGGAATGAAATTTCATATTTCTCTATAACTGGGTGCACCTCTATTCTGTGAAGGACTCGTTGAGTTTTAAGACTGACTTAAGATAAAAGGATTGTCAGGGGGAGAACTAAAAGCCCTAACTAATTGTTTTCATTATCACAGGGCCGGTGTGATACATGACCTGAGACATCTGATGATGACTCCAGTAAAGGTTGCTGCTGCTCAGTCAACATCATGGGCTCTCTGCTGTCTATAGGCAGTTTCCTTTTCACTCTTCACCTGAATGGAAGACAACTTTTCCTCATCCCGGAGGGATCTCTAATTCAGAGGTTGAATTTGGTGGCCATTAGGGATCAGATAAATCAGACTGTTCTGCATTTATTGCTGTGTGGAAGTATACATACAAGCTGCTATCACAGAGCAGTTCACGCAGGGTAACTTGTCCGCCAACTGTCTGTTTATATGCTCATGCACCATGGTAATGTGAGGTAATTCAAGGTAGCTAACTTTCAAGGAGACAAGGCAATCCTTGTAGTTGAGATTTCAAAAAGAAGAAAAGGTTTCTTTGCGTTGCTTTAAATATGATATGTGTTTTTTACAGTGTGAATAACATTCTTTAATATCTATATTTGGTTTAGAAACAACAATAAATCTGACTCTGAAACATAAGCCTAGAGACTGTTTCTTTTTGTTGGAAGGACTAACCATGATAGTTCTGTTTCCTTCATAGGCTATTTTTCAGCTTTCTTTGCAAAACTTTTTGTTTCATATGAAAGGTTTTGTCTGTGTTTGCATCTATCACTGGAGCTCGTACAAACTTGGAAGTACTTTCACAATATCCCAGCAGTCATTTTCCTTTCAGTTCTGTCCATTTCTAGAAGAAAGAAAGTTGGCATGCTGTGGGGCTTGAATACAGTATGTTTCCTCTTGTCATACTGTTCCAGCACTCAGGCAAAGATCACAGATTTTTTTCCCCTCAGATAGCCATAAACCATTTTATGTTAGAAGTTTTCAGGTAACTATCTGTCACTAAACCAACACACAAGCAGCATGATTTATCACAGTGAACAGAGCTGGCTCAAAAATATTCGTGAGTCGGTGAACATTTAAAGCTTGATCTAAAAATGTTGCATGCAAGAAAAAAAGGAGAGTATTTAATAGAAGCTTCAGGCTTTAATCTCTCTCGGCTTTACAGACATGCTAGCATATGGATTCACATGTGTCTGCCATGTGGTAGAGTTTGTACTTCTTAGAATCCAAAGCAAATAACATTTTAAGCTTTCCTTTTTAGGGGAAGAAAGGACAAATCATTCACATACTAATGGCTCATACAACTTAAGAGGAAAAAGCTCAGCCTACTTGATCCATGTAAATGGAGAGTGGTATCAAAGGCTCTGACCTGGGATGTTTAAATGGTCTGCCATATACCAGTACTGAAGAAAGAGAGGTGAGGCCAGCTGATGGAATGGCCAGCACATGGAACCTCTGAGGTAGGAGATCTGGAAAGGGAAGGTGAGAGTTGAAAGGCAGTGGGCTGCTCCACCAACAAGGAGCCTGGAATGGCCCATTACTCTGAAGGGGAGCTAGGCACAGGAAGGCATGCTGCACCAGTTGGAGAGGACGGCTGCAGAGTTATCCTAAGCATCCTCTCTGAGATTGTTCAGGGCTGAGCTCCATTAACTAAGGGCAGAGAGTAACTGTCAAATCCCAGTCTGATACATATATAAATATAGCAGCCAGCTCAGAGCAGGTGGACTCTTTGGCTTTCAGGCGGGACGGGCCTGATGGGTCTGATTGCAGGCTTGGTTGTCCTTTATTAAGAATTTATTTAGATCTATTTTTTATTATGCTTTGTTAATTAAATGTTCCTTGTGTATATTGGAAGAAGAAAACAAAAAAGACCCATACGCTTCAGTATGTGTCTTACAGAACATCAGATACAGAAAATGCACTCATTTGATTACTGTCCACTATTCAAAAAATCCCAGACAGTGTATTTGTTTCAAAACAAATTACTGTTAGGGATTTTTTTAGATTATAATATCCAGGGTGTTCCTATATATATAGCAGAAGGGTTATTAAAAATAGATCAGATTATTAATAATGGAATCATTCCCTTAAGTACAAAAGCCGAATGTCATTTGCCAGTTGAAGGACAAAACTTTCTGTGAAAGCAGAGATGCTGAAACTTCTAAACAAATCCATTGAGACCCCTTCCCCCCTCTCCCTCACTGGAGATAAACACTAGTTATCTGCCAGGAGGTAGATTGGAGGTGTATTTAAACCCACAATAACTATGAGTGCGATGGTTTGATAGGTGACAACGCGACCAGACCACTCTGATTAGATGACAGCTGCCTGCAGTCAGCCGCACACTTGTAGGTATAGATAGATGCATTCTCCCAGCGGGACCCTGCAGACAGCTGCATTCTTCCAGTCTTGTGCTATAGTCAGCTCACTTTCAGTGGCTTACATTGTAATCAACTGCATTCTTATATTAATATGTTATAGCCCATCCTTCTCGGGGCTGTATGTTGCCCTGCCAAAGTCACTTGCTGTAGTCAATCAGACAGACACAGCCTGATAGGTGTGTGAAGGAGACAGAAGTTTTTGCTGGCAGAGAAGCACGTATGCTATGGGCTGTTGTAGCATTATAACTCCATAATATTAGCAGACCTCTGTCCTTTAAAGTATAATAAGAAGTCAGATGACATAACCATAAGCTACTTCCATACATTTTCACTGGTTGCTCTGCTATCAAGAGCAATGCTGCAAGTTCCTAGGGACCTCTTCTCCACCCAATAAGATGGAGTGTCACCCTTGATTTATTGTTTTGAAGGTATAACTCCTTTACTCACCTGCATAACGGTGGCTGTGTAGATGGTGTCTAATGAGCAGCTGAGGCCCCTTAGAGTTTCTCAGGACTTTTACACTAACTTCCCTTCTATCCTGCACCCAGTTCCCCAGATCTTATTTTAATTACAGGAACTGTCACTGAAAGAAATAAGAACGGGGACAATTGCCTTTTCTAGGTAAAACCAAGTGAAAGGCCAGAATGGGGAAGAGCTACAAACTTCTCCAGCCTACAGATTTTAATGAACCTATTAGTATGTGGAAATGACTGCTTCTCAGGGTGCAGACTACTGACAAGCAAGTATCATTCATTATGTTGTTTTGCTTTATATAGAAAGACATTACCTACAAAAAGCTAAGAGTTTTGGAATAAAGCAGTTCCTTTTTTTTTTCTCATGGTTTTATAAATTAGCAGTGGTTTGTCTTTCAGACAGGAAGAGTTGTGGACAGGCTTATATCTTCCTGCATAACACCTCATCCACTCTAGAAGAACCCACAACAGCCAAATGTCTACCAGGGACAGCACTTATAATCTCAAGATATATCAGATATTGTCTGGGATGCTGCTGCCCTTACCCTGTTCTAATATAAGGGCAGTAGGAATATGAGAAAATTGCTGGAACTAATATTGGTTAATTTGTCTGTTTCTAATTCACCTCCCACTGATACAGTCAGCTATTACTGTTTTGTCGGCCATCACTGTTTTCATTCATGTTGCACTTCGGTCATCACTTGGTTCCTTTGATATGTCAATAGTAGTAAGTTGCAGGACCTCATCTGTTCCCTTCGGCAGACAATGCTGTGCACCCCAATGAGGTCATTTGGTTTACCCATTTTTATTAAAGACAAGAACATAGTCTATATGTTGTTACTTGTTTAGCACCAGATAATTTTTTTCTACCATATAATTTTCCATATATAGCAATTACCATGCATAACAATTACCATATATAACATATTTAGTAATGTAATTGCCATACATAAAAACTACTGCAACTAAGAGATGATAGTTCTTTGGAGCCGTAACACACCTTTGGACCGTCATTTGGTGTTGCCTCCGAGTGATTCAAACTGTCCATGGAAGATCATACCAGAGAAGCTGTCTCATTTGTATAGTAACAAGACAAGGTCAACATCAAGTATGATGATTCAAAAGCCATTTGTTACAGGAGTAGAGGTGAAGTGCCTGCACGCTATCCAAATTCCTGCACAAGTAATTGTAGTCTGCTTCTGCAAACTCTGTAGCTTTGCTATCAACTGTTATTGTTGTATAAGCTTCCTGAAGCTGTTGGTTAAGACTTGTCAAATGGCAGATGCACATAAATAAAGTAGAGCCTTGTGCAGTGCATCAGTTTTCAGAGAACCTGGAGATCGCCTGGAGTTGAAAGGCACTATGTAATTGTAAGCTTACTGTTGTAAATAAAGTAACTTCCTTAGTTCAAGTCTTCCCTTATTTATGCATGGTGTAGATTCATTGCATTTACCTTAGCTGCACATTGTGCAAATCAGAGTAGACTCTGGTACATTAATTCTAATTCTGTTCTGGCTGGACAAACAAACAATATGCCCAGACAGAATTGTCATTGCATATAAAAGAAGTGCTTTACATATTTTCAAAGTGTCATTAAGACGCTTATTTGGGCTGCAGTCTAGGAGCATCTCAGAGCACAGTCCCAATGACATTGCAGCTGTTGTGCTTGGGCATTAAAAAGGCAGTCTTTCCTTTCATTGTAATCATTTAAAAATTACCAGCCATGTGCAGACTATAAGAGCCTGACCCATGTGAGGAGGGATGGGAGTCAGGGCTTGTCTTTCACTGAAGTGTGCATGCTTTGAATCATTGTGGATTTTCAGTGCCTGGTCACTGACACCAGGTAGTGAACTATTTATTGAAATAATCATAATTAGTTAATATCTGAGGACTGTGTTTATGATGGCAAGCCCAGCACAGGTGAGAAAAGGGGCTTCTTGAGCAGTTCTGTTACTGTGATGTTGGAATTCCTTTTCTCAAGTGAAATAAGGCAACTCTTTGGTGCTGTTAGCAGTGGGACAACCACCCCCGCAGCTTTCTACTGTACAACAGCCCTTTGAAACTGCAGGAATAATGTAACAGTTAATCTGTGATTCATTACAGTGTGTGAGTGTGCCTGTGTTGGAGGGGTAACATCTCTCTTCCTGCAAACAGCAATGCAGTATGAGTGTAATCTTATCTGAAGTTACGCTCCAAGCAGCATTCCCTTTCGCCACGTGCCATATCTGTTGTTAAGCACTGGCTTCTTCCACAACTTTGTCAGCCCTATTTTTGACACATGGGGGGTCCCATTCTGGTATTGCTCCAAATCATTGATGCACAACTGTTGAACATGGCTGAGAGCTGTGCTGTTCCTGGCAGTACAGACCTGGTTGCTGTAAAGCCCCAGGATAGGTACTTCATGGTCTATCTTCTTGTGTGGGCTTCTGCTTAAAGGATGTAGATGCAGCACAGTGCACAGACATTGCTGAATTGTCACAGGGTTGCTTAGTTTTATTTTAGCTCACACTGTCTTCACTAGATTTTGTTCTTTGAGCCTGTTTATAATTTATAAATATATAAATTATAAATAAAATAATTAGTATTTTATGTGGAAAAGCATATTAGGGGACGGCAATTCACATGATCAGGATGTTAGTTCATGCAGCACCTCACATCAGATGGCAGAACAGTAACAACAGCTTGGTAACAATAGTGAATCCTCAGACTTATGCAATAGAAGCAGTTTCTGTCTCCTGTACCACATTGCCACCTATCATAGGATCACAGGGAAATTCAGGTTTGAAGTCACCTTAGGAAGTAATTTAGTCCAACCTCTGCTTTGCATTTCCTTTGCCACTTACTGTATAGAAAGCATATTCACAATGGCAGAGCAGGTCTGAAGTAGTTTCATCATCTGTTTGAAGTGGTGAGGTTTTGTCTCCTGTAGTAATGCTTGTCGCTATCTTAGTGGGCAGCGAGTTAGTTCTCCTTCAGGAGTTAGTGGCCTCTAAAAGAGCAACAGCACATACACATCTCTGCAAATGACTGAACATAAAGAGGACAGTCTGGATATAAACAGAAGCCTACAGCTAATAAAGAAAAAGAGTCTGGAATTATTCTAAGACACATTCTTCACAAAGATAAGTAGTATTTTAAGAAGTGAATGAAAATACCTACAAAATAATTCCCTATCTAACCTGTCTTCATGCAGATGGATTTTCTTCTGAGATATGCATCTGTCTGAATTTATTATTTCAGTTCTGTCTCAAATATTTACAGTGTTCAAAAAGGGTGAGAAAGTACCCTTCACTGGGGGAACAGAAATGTAAGCATTGCAAAGAAAAACTTGTAGTGAATTTTACTCTAAGAAAGACTGATCTTTTAATTTTTTAGTTTGTAATAGGTATGTTTATTAAACATCACAGAAAAATGTTTTAAGTCCACAGACATTTCATATGTTGTTATGAACACACTGCTGTGATAATTGGTTCAAAGAATTTCCACCATGTCTATTACATGTACAGCATTTTTCTTCTTTCTTCTTCATCAGTTCTCAGTTGAGGCAATAGCTGCAGGATCTCTCTTAGGTGACCCACTGGAAATCAGGCCAGTCCTGGGCATAGAGGTCTACAACCAGACTTGCTGCTTTCATTCCCTGACACAGCTGGTTAGTGAGTCAACTAGGGAAGGGACCCCACTGGACTTGTTTTCAGACAGAGGAAGACTTGTGGGCAATGTGATGGTTGAAAGCTATGTTGGGCATAGTGATCATAAAATGAGGGAGTTTTTTATTCTTGGAGAAGTAAGGAGGATGGTCAGCAGAACTGCCACCTTCGACTTGCAGGAGGCAGGTTCTGGACTGTTTACGAGACTGGTTGACAGAGTCCTCAAGGTCATAGGAGTTCAGGAAGGCTGGACATTCTTCAAGAAGGAAATCTTAAATGTGCAGGAGCAGGCCATCCCATGTGCTGTAAGATGAGCCAGCGGGGAAGAAGACTGGCCTGCCTGACCAGGGAGCTTTGGATTGAACTGCAGAAAAAAAAAGAAAAGGGAGTTTATGACCTTTTGAAGAAGGGACAGGCAACTCAGGAGGACTACAAGAATGTCATGAGGTTATGGAGGGAGAAAATCAGAAGGGTCAAAGCCCAGCTAGAACTTAATCTGGCTATGACAGTAAAAGACAATGAAAAAACATTTCTATAAATACATTACCAACAAAAGCATCCTGATTTGTATCAAAAATAGTGTGTCCAGGAGGACTAGGGAAATGATTGTATCCCTGTACTTAACACTGGTGAGGCTACACCTTGAAGACTGTGTTCAGTTTTTGGCCCCTCACTACAAGAAAGACATTGAAGTGCTAGAGCATGTTCAACAATGGAGAGTGAAGCAACAAAGCTGTGGGGGCTCTAGATCACAAGTCTTATGAAGAGTGGATGAGGAAACTGGGGTTGAAGAAAAAGAGGCTCAGGGCAGCCCTTATTGCTTTGTACATATACATGAATAGAGGTTTTAGTGAGGTGAGGGTTGGTCTCTTCACCCAAGAAATAAGTGATAGGACAAGGGAAAAAAGACTCAAGTTGTGCCAGGGGAGATTTAGTCTGGATATTAAGAAAAAATGTATTCACTGAGAGTTGTCAGGCACTGGTACAGACTGCTCAGGGAAGTGGTAGAGTCCCCATCACTGGATGTATTTAAAAGATGTGTAGATGTGTCACTTAGCGACATAGTTTAGTGGGACTTGGCAGGTTTATAGTTGGACATGATGATCTTAAAATCCTTAACAACATAAATGGTTTTACGATTTTATGGTTCTATAGATTTTGTAATTTTGCTTTCTACCGGCAGAGTGATCCAGGAACAAGGTAGTGAACTGAGGGATCTAACTTCACCTCTGCTAAGAAGATCATCTATGGTGTTCGCTTCTTTGATATTCTGTCTCTTTTATATAGTCTGCATGAAAATTGTCAGAAGAATTTTATTTGAGAAAAAAAATATTTATCTTCATCATTAAAAACCCTTGCAACTTTAAAAAATAGGAAGTAATACAAGGATTTAATTATGATTCAAATCACTTAAAATTTAGTATTTTTTAATCTGGTAGCATTCAGTTTTAAGGATACAAGGTATACGACTTACACAACAGCTAGAGAATATAAGTTTTCCAGAGAGTGACCAGCATAAGCATACACAATACATCTGCTATTAATGGTTTCTGAGCTCTAATATGCCTCACCTTTAACAGTAGTAATTTGTTCCAGACAACCAACCACTCTTTCTCTCTTTGTTTTTCTTTCTACAGATAATAGTGTCTTGTTCTGCACGCAATTGGAATCTTAAGGGTACTGAAAAGAGGGGAGGCATTATATTATAGCCACATTGTACTTTTTGCCCTTGTTTCAATTTCAAGGATCCTACTGTTCTGTACAAATTCGGCCTCCGCTCACCATATCATTGTAAGTGATCTTCACTAAAGAAATATGAGCCTGAGATTATTAATAGGGGCTTTATATCAAAGGAAATAATCCTATGGCAGCTTCTTTATTAAATGAATAAGCTTTGCTGGTTCCTTCTTTTGGACTTTTGTAACTGTAAATGTTATCTGAAGCAAGTTGAAAAGTATAGAATCATAAAATATCTCAAGTTGGAAGGGACCCATAAGGGTCATTAAGTCTAGATCACTGAAGTAGAGATCTGTATAATTAATTCTTTGGGCTGCTTGCAGATATGGTGGTGTTGGTGTTGCGCGTCTATGTGGTAAGGAGATTGAACAGCATTAACCGTTGTTAATGGGAAAAGAGGTGGCTAGACACATTGCCTCTCCCCCTGGGAAATCCTCCATGGCTCTCTTCTGTTATGGCAAAGGTGACCACTGCTGCTTCCAGGGAGCTACTTAACTTTTGGCTGCCTAGACATAGTATTGGTCTTTCTGGAGACAACAAAAGGCTTTCTTCTGCAACTAAAAATCATTTCCATGTGCAAGTAATATCTGATCAAGGACATATGTCTGCAGAGGCCTGTTGTTTTTTGTCTGGTGAGCCTGCTTACTGATTTAAAGTCATATTCTGCAACCTTATATCAATGCAAGCTCATTGTCTCCAGAGATTAAGAACAGAGTCTGGATTTGGCACCAGAGAAGTCTACCACAAACCATGTAATTCCAGTGTATGTATGATGTGTGACTTGTAACCTTGTTCTCTGCAGAGTAAGTGGTTTGTACATCCCTTATGGAGACATGGTAAAGAATTCCAGCACTGCAGCTGAAATTCATTCTATTTTAAATTGCCCTCTTGCATTTACAAAACAACTGAGTTTCCCTTGCCCACTTCTGTACAAACAATGATTGTGGTATAAATAACCTTGAATACTTTGTAGACTGAGTCTGTGGTAAGATGAGTGAAAGGTCAGAACGAGGCTGAGAGAAAACACTATCCAAACAGGATAAAGAACATCTAACACAAAAGCTTTATGGTTAAAAATAATAATAATAAAAAAAATCCCATTCTGCATTGGTGTAAACTAGTCTTTCTCAAAGAAGGGAGTTATATGTGAATTCCAAACCTGGGCTGTAGATTTAGAGGCTTTCCAGTTAATAACTGTTTTTGGAAATGTCAGTATGTGATGCTTTTTTCAATCAAAGTGGTTTTAAAGAGTTTGAAACTGAAAATCTGAGTAGCATTTTCTCTTGTATTCTAAACATCTGTGCTGTTTATTAGGAAGGGCATCAGATTTTGGGAATTCAATCTTATTTTGTGTGTCTAACTTGAAAGAGTAGCACCACTTTTTCTTCAGTGCAATTGCTGGAGTCTAGAGATTTCCTAAAACTGATCGTACAATATAATTCTGGAAGTTTTTGGTTTTTTCTTAAAGACACAAGGACACAAGACAGCAGAAAAAGGCACAGGGTTATGTTCCTGATTTGTGCACCAGCCATACTCAGTGCAGAAATAGTTTGCCACTTCGGTTCTACTGACAGTTTCCTATTTTCTTAAGGCAAAATTGTCACTGTATTTGAAAAAAATAGCTGATTTGTAATAATAATTACTGAAAGATTACCAACTGTGCTCTTTAAGTAGAGTTTTAAATTCTCTTTTCCGTCTTTCTCCTTCAGTTGAGGTGATAGTAAAGAAAGAGGGAGGATATTATTTTTACATTACTGTTAATTTAAAGCTGGGAAGCCTCATTAGGAGAAGTTTAATTCTGTCTGCAGTAGAAAGTGCTATACGTTCTGTGCACAAAAGTGCGAGACATACAGCTTATTATACAAAGACAAGACTCTGAAGCAAATCAGAAATGTGTATGAAAATCATCTTTATTGTGTCCTTTTGTAGTACCTGTAGTTTAAATACAGGCCTTTCTTGAAAAATAGGACTAAACTCCAATAATATGTGCAAAATATGTCAACATTTTAATGAAGTTTTGTGTGTTTTATGCATGCATTTTGAGGAAGCTAGAAGAATCCAGTACAGGATATTGAATTCCAGTGTTTCCAGCTGATCAGACTAATACTATCTCTCCTTAAAGCATGGCTTGTTGTATAACTTGAAGCATCTTTTATTTCTATATGTAACCTGCTTATCCACTCTTTTCCCCCTTGCACTTTTAGGGTGCATTATAGTCTTGCCTTCATTTGGAAAAATGAAGCTCTCAGCCAAAGAGGCCTCAGCACTTCTCAGGTGTTCAACTCCTCCCATAGGCAGCCTGCGGATGCCTCCCGTGGTATGTGCAGCTCAGGAGCTGAGGCCCTGGGAACAGCTGTCCCCTTATGAATCATTCATAGGGGTGAACTGTGATGGTGAATGATCAACTACAAACAATGCATAACATTAAGAGAAAATATATGCATTTTCACTCTAATTTCATTTTTTCCCCCCAGAGGTGGGACAGAGCCCCAGGTGTCTCCATGGCAGGATAACTTCAGTGATGGAGTAACCTCAAAGTCCTGGCCACCGCTTTCTGATGATTCCACAGGTCTTCTCAAGACCTTTTTCAACAGGAAGGGGTGAAACAGCAGTAATAATAGGTTAAGACATAAGGTGAGGGCTAGGAAACAGAAACATTTGTTCATGTCTTCAACTTTTGCTGTATTCCCAGATTTTGGAAAATTCATGAAAAATGAAATGGGTGACTAATTTTTGGCTGGCTGGGGAATGCCAAGTCACATGTTGTGATTCTGCTCTCTGACTGGCTGCCTTCTATAGCTAATCAACACAGTGTCATTTTGAAATTCACATCTGGGAACTCTTTGAGCTAAATATGCACTTTTCATAAGCTCTGGCAACTGTAAAGCTCCAAATGCTTGAATATTTAAGGAAAATAAACACACATGCTAAGAACGTGACAAAATGGAAATCTGTGTCAAGTTTGAAAGAACACTCTGGGATATCCTCTGCCCTCTGCTCCCTCTTCTCCACTTGGCTGTGCTCAGTGTCAGGATTAGATGGCAGAAACTTGTGTCCCTTATGTAAGATGTGCTCACAGTGGCCCTGAACTTTTGGCATCAGTTCAGAATGTAGTGAACTGGATCACGACAGTTTAAATATATCTTATAATTTTCCAGTACGCTGCTCAGCTGTCTACCTTTCCGAGCCCTAGCTGGTATCTCAGTAAGCTCAGTATACCTTTCTGTGTTTGCTAATGCTACCAGGTTCTCTAGAGGTAAACTGGATATTATTATGTTGAGAGCATGGGACTGAGAACTGAAAGATGCAGAGTAATTTTTGGTGGCTACTATGATTTTCTGCAAACTTCTGGAGTCATTCTTTTGGCTTTTAGCATTTAGAGCAGATTCACAGGACCCAGTCTAATGAAGCATACTTTTAATTTTAATCATGTGAGTATTCACATGGTATTTAGAGGAGGGAGGCTTTGATCTCTTCAGAGTTCAGCTTCATGCATGTATTTCACAGTATCTTGGGATACTGAAGCACAGCAGAGTTTGGAGACTATTAGGAGAAGTCATACAGTCATGGGTCAAAATGACATGCTTCAAATTTCTAAAACAAAACCACAGACTTTGATATTGTTTGGTATTGCTTGCACAAAAACTAAGAACGTCTTTCTGAGTGAAAGAAACTTTCTCAGGAACTGCAGCTGACCACATCAGACTAATTACTTCTTCTGCCCAGTAGACTGTTTCCATGAAAGAATCATGACTCTTTGCTTATATCCATTGTTTCTTTTGCTGTATTACAGTGCGACTGTATGGCAATGTGCACAAAGGCTGTGACAAGAATTGTCTTCAGTGATGCAACTTAGAGAGCTATAGGCAGGCATAAAAGTCACAGCCTGTAAAATTGCTCTGTCTTGTGAAGAATAACTCAGATTCCAACCTGCTCTGAGCATCTCCAATTTTGCTCTTCCACTGTCCTCAGAAGGATAGTAAATAAGTTTTTTTAATAGAAGTCATAAAGTGCAAGACAAAGATGGTACAACAGCAATGGTTAAGTCCGAATTCCTTGATATGGCTGAATCAAAGTGCCTGTCATGACCTGACTCTGTGGCAGAACACAGTCTGAAATTAAACTGAAACGTAATTTCTAGCTGTGTGTTCTATGGAACCTCCTTGTGTACTGCAAAAAGGCCGAAGCAGAAAGGAGGTAGAAAAGGTTAAAAAGAATAGTGCTGGTTATTTGGGAAAGTCATTGTTTGTCCGCAGCTAGGAAGAAAGGGATATCATTTGGCAGCACAGAGTGCCACTGCGTTGATTTCAGCTAATGATCATTGCATGAATTGAGCTGTAAGGAGAGCTGCCCATTGACCAGCATTGATTACTGTCCTTGACAGGTGCTAATGTTCAGAGGGCAGTCACAGCTGCTTGCACAGGGTTCCCATTATCCTTTTCTGGGTATTGATTCTCCCTGTGGGATATTTCCTTCCTAGCTGTGTTAATTTTCAGGCTACATATTTGCATTGGTCTGCTCTGAGAAGGATAGGCAGAGGTGCCTTGGCTATGTTTAATTGCCTTACCCCCTTCCCTTTCAGCCCCCCCAGTCCCTCAAGTCTTTAGAGTCCATGTCTGTTGGGATCCAAGTTTCCTCTAATTATTGTGCACATTAAGGGACAGGCTCTATAAAGAATATCATTACTACTCTTGTAATTGCTTCAGGTGCACTCAAAAATTAATCAGAAAGTACACAATGGGGTTTTTGTTTTGGTGTGGGTTTTATTTTGAATCCTTTCTAAGTCTGAAGACTTGTTGCCTATGTGTAGAGCTCACACAAGCGTAACATGGAAGGGATGGGAAAGTAGTTCATGAAGCTGCCAGGGCAGAAACTGTTATGTCCCTTCAGCACTATTTTGGTGCTGCACACAGTTGATTAACTGATGGACCTCTGTTGCCATCAAACTAGAGTGGTAGTATAATACGTGCATTTTGTATTGCTATAAATATCTTTCAGGGTTAAGCGGATATGTGGGTTTATCTATTGGTAGGTGTCTACATAGTGCCTAGAGCTGTGTTGGGATTTTGTAGAGTCTTGATACTACATAAAGCTATTTCTAAGAGTGGTGTCTTAGCTCTCTACTGTAATAAGTCAAAGAAGACTAAACCAGAATTTTTGCAGAGTAGGAGATAATAGTGGATAATACCAAAAATGTTCAGCAACTGAGGCTTTGGGTTTTTTTCATTAATATAATCACCACAGTGCAAATGCTGCCTTCACATATGAAGAAATGTTATTAATTTTGCCTCTGTAACATGGAAATGGAGCAACTAATTTAGGTTCTCCTAACAAAGTATACCTTTCCACTGCTAAATGGATCCCAGTTTCCAATCCTTCTTTAAGGCATATGCATATGCAGTCTGCACAGAAAGAAGAGGATATATCTGAACATAGTTACCTATAGGGCTGAAATAGGCTGTGGTGTTTCTGTAATCAATAACAACCAAAAGATGTATGTAATTATCTTCAACTCACCAGTTTAAATTACCAGGCAGTCATGTATAGTTGAATATCCTTCAGCATGGGACCAACACTTGGGTTAAATCATCTGGAACCATATCTCGACATTTGTGATTTCCTTGTGGAGTCAGCAAATATAGCATTATTATAAAAATAGCTCTTCTTCAAGCATCAGGCTACCAAAGTTGTTACCTCACCCTGGAAGTATGAAACCCCAAAGATAATATTCTAACACTTGGAATTTTCTTGTATTTCTAGAACGAGTTGCCTATAGTTTCTGTGCATGGCTTTGGAATTGTGAAGCCTGTAGACTTGAATGTTCGAGCGTCCTTTTTAACCTTGGAATGTTCACAGTGCACCTTTCAAAAATGAAGCATGGGTGGATAGATTGAAAAAGGATGTGAAAATACACAAAACAATGTACATTCGGAAAAAACAGGTAGGGGATTTCAGCAGCATCTGAACAGCAGGCAGAGGATGTGTTCCTCTTCTCACTTTTCCACTGCTGAAGTTGCTTTACCTTTAACGCACATGCGTTTCTGCTCACCTTGTCTTTCTTGGGACTGCAATTACTTCTGTGGTTGCTGGAGTGACTAGCTTGTGCTGCAGTGCATGCAGGATTGAAAGAGATGGTTTAATCCTCAGTTGCAGCACATCAGCTCATTTAAGCAGCTGTAGTGATGCAAGTGTGGACAAGGGTACAAGTCATCTTATTAACTGATAACTGCCATATACTGTTGGAGAATGCAGACTTAAACTACTTCTGAAATGAAAAAAGCCAGCTGTTTAAGATCAGCTGGGGCATCAAATTTAAAAAGTAAAGAAAAAAAATAAAGAAAATCCCAGCCCAAGAGAAAGCCGGAATCTGCTCTTGCTTAAGCTTGGATAGCTCTAGAGAAATGAAACAAATTAGTACAGTGAAGTCAGTGACAAAGCAGCAAAACCAGGATCAGAATCTGTGCTCAAGAGAGATAGCATATGTGAATTTTGTAGGAAGAAGAGAAGTGGGGAGAGAAATTCTGGTAAGGAATGGATAAAGACCAGAAATATTTATTAACCGCTTATTTGTAATGCTCTTTCACCATTTCTGGGATCAAGAATATGAAAAACTTTCCCCACTATTTGTCATATTTTGAAGAGTTGTTTTCCAGTCTGTTCAAAAGGAAACATTCCAGTCCTTCACAGGAAAACATTCCAGTTTTCTTTACTGCTTTGTGGGCCTGATTCTTCTCTACACTGTAAGGGTGCAGATCTGGTGTCACTCACTTGAGACCTACAGCGTTGCATTGACATGTGGGAAGCAAAAGGGGAGAAACCTAGGCCCTGTGGCTAGAAGGGAAAATCATGAGTTAAAAAAGAATTATTGGGGGGAGGGATTACAAATGCAAAAAATAAATTAAAGTGTTGAGACTTAAAAGAAGCAGGTGAAGCTGAGAGGCAGAGCTTTATTGAAAGGGGTGGTGAGATAGTGTGCTGTGTAAGACAGGAGTTAGCTGAAAGAGAAGAAAATAATTAAATTCAAATAGAAGGCTAATTAAAAAATAAGATGGAGAAAAGAATATATTAAAATGAGAAAAAGGAAATAGAAGGGAATATGAAATAAGAAAATGTAAGTACTGAGAGGTAAGAGATGAAGAAAAATATCTTTATCTAAAGCAATTGTACAAAATAAAAAGCAGCAGCAATTTTATTAAAGTCTTTACCTTTGGATTGACAGGCACCCTAAAAGATCTCTAAGAAAAGCATTTCAATACAATTTTGACTCTAGTTAATTAAGACACCAAAGTAGATTACTGATTTGGGCATCAATTCAATGCAGTTGTAGTGGAGTTGTCAATCAATGCAACTGCAATCCAAATTAGATAAAAAAAAAAAAAAAAAAAAAAAAAAAAAATTATATATTTTTCTGCTAAAGTTATTAACACAACTCATTGATTTCAATGGGACAGGAAGAAATCATACTAAAGAAAAGCCCTTTATTCATAAAGAGAGCAAAGGACAGAGGTTAAAGTCAAAGAGATGATTTAGCATGCAAGCCATGATGTGAAAATGGAAAGTGAGAGCTTCCTTTATAGAAGGCCCTTACTGGTTCCTGGTCCATTCTGCCACACTGCCTCTAGGTCAAATGGAAAGCTAAGGATGGGGCTCTATTTTCATAGAATTACAAAATAACCTGATTTGGAAGAGACCCACAGGGTTCATTGAGTACAACTCTTGACTCCACACTGGGAAACCTAAAAGTTAAATCAGGTATCTAAGACTGTTGTCCAAACGCCTCTTGAACATCCAACAGGCTTGGGACTGTGACCATTTTCCTGGGGAACTTGTTCCTGTGCTTGACCACCCTTTCAGGGAAGAACTTTTTCCTAATACCTAGTCTGAACTTCCCCCGATGCAGCTTTAATCCATTCCCTCATATCACTGAACACCAGGCAGAAGAGATCAGCACCTCCCTCTCCTCTCCCCATCTTGAGGAGGTTGTAGATGGCATTGAGGTAACCTCTCATTCTCCTCTAAGTTGAACAAACCTGTATGCTCAGCCACTCTTCATAAGTCATGCTTTATTGTCGTTTCACCATCTTTGTTGCACTCCTTTGGGCACATTCTAAAATTTTTATATCCTTCTTGTATTGTGGAGTCCAAAACTGCACACAGTACTTGAGGTGAGGCTACACCAATGCTGCGTGTGGTGGGACAATAATTTCTTTTGATCAGTTAGCTATACTGTGCTTAATACACCCCAAGTATACAGTTGGCTTTTTCTGGATGGACATTGTTGACTCAGATTGAGTTTTTCATCCAAAACCACCAGATCCCCTACTGCAGGGCTGCACTCAGGTCTCTTGTTCCCCAGTCTACATGTACATCAATTTCTCTCTTCTTTTCAGGGCAACCTGCATGGATAGGGTAGGAAGGAAAACCTGCCTCATTCCTTTGGCTTCGCACACACAGGAAAGACGCCTGACATACTTCAGAGAAGCAATGCTGAGCACAATACTTCCTGGAGCTACTGCAAAAATGGTGCAGTTTACTCACCACCCATTATTTCAAGCTTTTCCTGAAGATGCAATTTAATCCCTATGCATTAAAGGGACAAAGTCTTTCAAACCCTTGAGCATACAAGTTATTATCTATGGACTACAATGGATAGTCACTTATAAAGCATGTCATATACATATGTCCCTACTGGTTGCAGCATTAATGGGTCTGGAAAGCAGCCTCTAGCCAAGAGGCTGCTCAGAGTTCAAGCTGCTGTGCTGTATGTAGATCATATCTTCTGTGTGTGCATCATTTCCGCTCCAGGGAATTAAGTTTCTCTTTTTATTCTTCACAAAGGTGTTGTGAGAATAAACCTGTGACATTTTAGGATAACGTGATAGATGAAGCCATTCCAACCCATGGCACAGCCACACCGTAAAGTAAAGGTTTGTAAGTGCCTTTTGGACAGATCCTGTTCTTGTGCAGATGGATATAATATGGGCTGTGTCTCAAAACTTCCTACCTGTTAGTCATTAGCTGCAGCTGCAGAGCTTTGGTCTTTGGCCCCTGTTAGCCAGGGGAATGAGGGGCATGCTGTAAGGCTCAGGTACAGAGGTGTCGGAGAGTGCATGCTGATCGGGGGGACTGAGGCGTACAGGTGTAATTCAGGATGGTATATAGCCCAATGAGTTTAACAGTCCTGCTTAATGACATCGTTACCATACTACACAAACTCCCATTGAAATTAATGGTATCTCACATAATAAAGTACTGTGCAAATACTTGGTTATGTAGAACATTAATGTGCCTTTAAAAAGTCATAAAAACAGAAAATCAATTTCTTCTCTGTAGTTATATTTGAAGTGGGGGCTCATAATAAGCACCAGCACACCTAAAGATGGAAGTCCTCAGCTTCTGAGGTTTGTAGTCATTTGTTCCCTGTCACTTTAATCCTGTGAGAGATTTTAAAATAAGAATTCTTTCTTCTGTGTTTGTTTTTTTTTTTTTTTTTAACCTGTCAAACATAGTTTCCCATTGGGTTTCTTCAATGCATCAAAGGACAACATAAATCTATATTTTTTGTTTTCCTGTATATATCTCTGACTCACAAGTGGTGCTAGCAATGAAGTAATTTTTGTTGTTAACTGAAATGAAAAAATAAAACCACAAAAGGAAACATTTGTGCTCATCCAAAACAACATTTGTTTTCGTTCCCTTCACTAAACAAAACACCAACTCTCAGACTTCCCAAATTTAAACATGTTTTCCTAGAAATCACTATTGGCAAGTATGTGAGCACACTGTTTTATGTTGGAAGTGTTCAGGAGGTTATAGATATATTTATTAATACCTTCTCAGAGTTCTCTGTTCAGGTTTCTTGAACCCTTTTGCTCCTTATTTGCTAGCACATGATAAATGCAATAATTCCTATATAGATTTCTTTGCCTTTTCCTTATTCTTTGGTACATCATTTAGTCTGGAAGGAGGTCCTTCGACATCCTTTTAGGTATTTCTATTGCTGCTTTCTGAATAAGACAGTGTTTCCACATCTTGAGCCAATCCATTAGACAAGTCAGGTTCTCTCCATCACGTGAACACACATGTTTCTTTGTCCTGTGAGTTTTGTGGCCCTTCTCTCTCATGCTTTTGTGTGTGTCTCTCACATCCTTGGGATTTTTCTAGTCCTCATTCCTCTTGGCAGACAGACAGTTAAAGATGGTTCATCACTGAATCTCATGAGTCAAAGCTGGTCAAATCATAGTTGTTAAGATTAGTTCCTCAGGACACATCGTCTCATGAGAACAACTGAGGTGAATTGATAGAAACACTTCACAGCCCAACAGTTTTCCTCATAATTTCATTGGTGACCAGAATTGTCAATTGTACTGAGTCAGATCCACCAACACATTGCAGGAGGCACCACTGCTCATCACCTCCTCTGTGGATGTTTTTTCTTAATAGAAAACTGAGAACTAGAATGCCTATGAGAGAAGATGATGTCAGAAGAAATGAGGACTTGCAGAAGTATCAACTGACAGATACAACTAACTGTATGTAAATAAAGTTAAATATATGAAGACTGCATGCTGGGAAGCTGATATCACATCATTCCTGTGACAGAGCACACATCTGTGATGTCAGTCACAAGTCTCAGAGAGCTGGACTGTTGCATAAGTCTTCCCTATAGCCTTATGAGGCAATTAATTCCTGATATAAATAAATGAAAGAGAAATAGGAGGATCTGAAGGAAGATAATTGCAGGTGGTGCAGCTAAGTGCCCCCAAATGCTCCCAGCAGAGTAGGTAGTGACCCACTGTACTTTGAGTCTAATGCTCTAGAGAAAGAATATTGTATTACTCTATTTTCAGTTCTATAATCATCGCCCCAGATAACCCACATTTGCATAAAATCAGAGGCAGAGACAGGAAAGGTTTTAAAACAGAGAGAGAAAACAGACAGTAGGGAATTGAAGAGAAGGGGGTTAATGCAGGAATTGAAACAGTCAATGGAGACTGAAAAACTGCTGGGGAAGAAGCAAACTTTCCCTTGCATTACTTACATAAATGTATACATAATGTGCACTGTCGCTATGGCACAGGGCTAGGGTTTTTTTTGTGTTTTGTGAGTTGCTTTGTTTGTTTTTGTTTTTTTTTTTTGGTGTGTGTTTTGTTTGTTTGTTTTTTTAATTTTATGAAAAATCTGAAGCATATATTATGAAGATATAGTATTTTTTCCCTCGAGGTCTGCTGAGTAGGATGCAGTGCTCTGCAGCTGCTCCCCAAGTGACCAGGAGACTGGTAAGGATTATTGGATATCCCCAAGGAATTTGGGAAATGCCATGCATCTAGGACCTCACTAAGGGTCTGGGGAAATGTGCTTACATTCCAGTTCTGATAGCAAGGTTATGTAGCCTCCTTCAAAGTATATGCATCAGTTTTTCCCAGAACTGTGCCCAGAACTCAAATCATAATCCTGCAACTAAAGACAGAAAACCTTATTCTCCAGGGAAAATTTGTCAGGTGTCCTCTGGCAGTGGTGAGAACTAGATTATGGATTGTTTTAAATGAAACTGAGTTCTGGCAAACAGGGAGATGAAACTTCCTGTGTCCACCTATGAAGAACAAACTCTCTTGTTCTGCTGTAACATACTGATGCTCAGGTTTTTCAGCATCTATAACACGTTAGACATCAGAGTCTGAGTTGAACCATGTGAGGGAAATGCAGTAGGCAACTGAGTTTTCCGCTTCTATCTGAACTGCAAGACAAAGACCACTTTGATCAACACCTTTGATTTTCTGCTATTTTAATTAAATTTTGCATTCTTTATTCATTTAATCTTTTCACATAAAAAAAAGCTCGTAATAGGTTAATTTGGGGTTTCTCAGTTGTCTTCTGTGTTTTTCTTCTGGAATTGAATCAGAATTGCTCTTTCATCAGCAAAATATTGCTAATTGGCATGCTCAGGCTTAGATCAGTCACAAGATCTCCCACTGTTTTGCTTCCTTTTTGTTCCACTTCAGATCCCAAATTTACTCCTTAAGTAAATTTCAAAGTCTGCTCTTCCTGAATTCACTGAAAACTTTAAAAATTGTCAAGTGCATCAGGGCTTGGATTGATGGAGGTACAATAAGCTGGTTGTTTTCCTCCTCAGTGGCACCTGGTGCCTTCAGAAAACAAGCAATTGTTTAGAAGCCGCTTGTCATGTTTCTGAGTGAGTTTCAGCTCCATGGGAACTCTTAGCTTTGCTGTACTTCTTTCAGATTATTTTGGTTTCTTACTATTCCTGTGGCCTTGCAGTAGTCAGTAAGAGCTTTGGGCCTGGAGTGACTTAAGCAACTCTTATTTAGGCACAGGGTAGTAAGTCTGGTTTACAGAAGGTAAACCCCAAATACATTCTTTTGCCTTGGTTTTCTGGTGTCTGGAGTATAAGTACAAAGTCTCATCTCATCAGAACGAGAAAACTTTCCTGCCCGTAAGGCTGGTAAAGGTTGGGAAGTCAAGAAAACTCTGTACTCAGTAAAGTAAAGGAAATTATCATAATCTGCCTGAACTGTAGGCCTGTAGAGTTAGCTGGGAGTTCATGCTTGGCCTGCTCGTCGATTCCGGATAGTCCATGTATTTCATCTAGAGTTATGAGGAATGGCCCCAGTGCTGGCTTTCAAGAGGAAAGAAGTGCTGCTAGGACTTACTCTCAAGGCTAAAAAATGTGCAAGAAGTTCTTTGAATCCTTTAAACCACACTATAATCATGATAACACCATTCATCATGCAGGCCCCCCCCCCCCCCCAAACCAGCCCCTTTTAACACAACTCTTCCTGTCATTCAATGAAAGATTTTATTACTGCTGTCTGTACTATTTTTCCAGGGCGCTACCATAATAGAAATCAACACAGAGAAATCGGTAATAATCACACATGTTTCATATTGGTTCCCATGTGGAAAACATTTCAAAGGTGTCAGTGCCTGGAAAACCTGATGGTTTCATTGAATACCAGAATGAAACTCCAAGGCAAACCCTGAGGAGAGATTAACACTTGGAAGTATAAAATTCAGGTAGTAATGAGAAGCCAGGTGTTCACTGTCAAGGATTCCAAGTTTCCCTAATTACGGGTGAGTATCTGACTTTAACTGCCTCTCTCAGGTGAGCCAGTAATCCTTTGTTGACAAAGATTTATAAAGAGAAAAAAATAACAATAGGAAAAGGAAAAGAAATATGCCTCTGATTGCTGCTATGGAGAAAATATTACACAGGCAGTCCTATTTCTAACTAAATTAAGACGAGAGAGGGAGTTGGAAGTCATGTTGCACCCACAGTGATCATTCTGCAAATTGCAATATGGATCTAGAATTTCATGTTAATTACATTTTATTTGAGAAGTGCTGCACCACACAGTATTTTCCACAGCAGTGGTGGCCTGATTCTGCTCTCAATTAAGTAGGTGTAAAGTGGAGTATCTCCAGTGAAGCTAACGAAGTTAGAATAGTTTAACATTGAAATGAGGAAGATTACAATAAGGCCCTAGAGCCTGCAATATTGCTACTGCAGTTAATGATCATTACTGCAGAATGCTGTAGCCTGGTAATTATTTTGCTTGTGCAGGTAGAAAGATACACAAAACTGGCATCGATTGCATCTGTAAGAGAAATACTCTCCAACCGAATATTGCCTCTCCAAATTGCATCACATATTCCTTTTCATGTGTATTGTGGTGCTGTGCAAAAGGGAGTGTGTTCAGATTTTGAGGAGGCTGATTTAAAAGGCTGCATGAGAAGCTGAGCATCAAAGTAACAAAACTGTGCCTTCTGTTTCATTAATCCTTTAGGCTGCTTTGATGTCCATTGCCATTATACAGCAAGCCCATTACTTTTGCTGCTTTTGGAGTGTTTTGATACAGACTTTAAAATATGACAACTTTGTCAGTCCTAGTCAAAACTACTTTCCAAATCTTGGCTTACCAGTCACATCATTACATGCCAGCCAGGCATGATTCCCAAGCACCATCTTTATGGCCATTAAGTGGAGTCAATATCTTGTTTCTGGGATGTTGGGTGGAGCAGACTCAGGTGAGACCTTGAATTGGCAGCCCAGGATAACAGTGGATATCTTGAATTCATCTCTCCCTGGACAGGTGTGGACAGAGAAGCTACATTTATGCTGGTAACCTAATCTGAATTAGAAGTCTGTGCTCAAGCATTGGTATGTGACTGCCCACGCCTAACTGCAAACAAGGTCCCTGAAATGGATTTAACTAGCATGTTATCTCAGCTGAGAATGGATGGGAACAGAATATGAACAAGAACTATCCCCAAAAAAGCAGTTGGGATATGGCCATCCTGTTCTGGGTGGTCTTGAGTATGTATAAATGCAGTCTAGGCCGTGCCATTTGGCTTCAGGGTGTAAAAAAAAAGTCTCTAGTCTAAAAAAGATCTTTAATCTGCTTGTGTTTGTATAGTTGTAGCATAGTACAAATACAACTGCGTAGCAGCATCCACGAGGCTGGAGCAATGAGTCACCACAAATTAATGTTAATGTTTCCTTGAAAGCCTGTAGATGTAACCTCAGGTACCAACCTTGTAACCCTGAGGTAACCCAGTCAGGGATCTGAAATGTATGCTTTAGCACACAGGGACATTCCACATGGACAGGCTTGGGTGCTCTGTGCCTGGTGATAACATCCATCTGACTCACTGCCTGAACAACTCTGAGCCACCAGCCCAAATGTCCTTTCTAGAGAGGTCCCAGCTTCAGGGAGCACCAGGGTGCAAGGCAGCTGTAGGCAGCCTCATGGCAACATTGATGTGAATTGAGGCTTTCAGGACATGGGCTTCTGCCTGTTCCTGAGACTGACCAGGTCAGGTACAAGTTTAGTGTAGCCTTAGAATAACTGATGTAAAGGAAAATGGTTGGATTATGGCAATTAGTATTTTAGTTCTACTTAATTCATACTTTCACACAGGCTAATTATGTAGCCAGTGCTAGCCTCTTTGTTAATACAAGTATTTGATTTATATGTATATACCCCATATATGAATATATTTATTAAAAAGGACATATTTTGGTGAATGTATCTCTTAGAAACTCCCATGCTAACCTCTCTTCTTCATCCAGGTGACTCAAGCTTAACATCAATGTTTGTAATGAATTTTGAGCCTATGACAACGTATCAGTGCCAACAGGAGATCATTTTAATAGATTGCTATCATCAGATAAACTGTTTTCAGTAATACTGCAGTCTGGGTATGTACAGATTTAGTAACTCTAACATCAGCTACATTTGAAGAGGGAGTTTCCTGAAGGTAGAAAGAGTGCAAAGGTCCCCAGATCAATTCAACTGGGAGACTTGAGGGGTCGGTGTCAAACTGAAGGAGCCAATCTCTTTTCTGTAGTGTCCATTAATAGGACAAGGAATAACAGATATAAACTTGAGCATAGAACGTTCCACCTCAACATGAGGAGAACCTTCTTTACTGTGAGGGTAACAGAGCTCTGGAACATGCTGCCTGGAGAGGTAGTGGAGTCTCCTTCTCTAGAGACTTTCAAGACTCACCTGATGTGTTCCTGTGTGGCCTGCCTTGGGTGATCTTTCTCTGGCAGGGTGGTTGGACTTCATGATCTCCAGAGGTCCCATCCAACCCCTAACATTCTGTGATTCTATGATTCTATTATAGGGGAGGGTGTCTTCATGTGTCTTTTAGGCTCCTGGAGATTTCCCACCTTTGTAGTTTACACTGGGGATGGCAAGTCCAGGAACTCTTCCATAGCTGTGCTTTGATGGGCTCACTTCTGCCATTCTGTGTTTAGAGGTGCTGAATTGCTGCTGACTTGTTTGTCACAATATTACTCCTAATGCCTTAGAAAAATTACTGTGTGTTAGCTGCTCCTGCTTCTCTCACAAGTGATGGTGAATTAGAAGGGAAGCATGGAAGGAGGTGGACTCAAACAGCCTTTGCAATCAGCTTTGGTAGGAGGCAGGCAGGGACAGGGACTGTTTTACACTGTGGGACTTGCTCCTTTTCCTTTGCATTTCTCTACATAGAAGTGTACTTTTTCTCCTCTCCCCAAACAGAAAGACAATATAAAATATCATCAGGCAGAGAGTTATACACTTCTTATCATTAGGTATTTATCAAGTACCCTGAGCAATCGAAGCCTGAAAGGCTCTTCCAGAAAGGGAAGCCAGCTTTATCTGTGGGATAAAATGCAGCTTTTCTTCAGGAAGGACATCACAGTTCAGATCAGAAGTACGATCTGGAAGAGGCATACTGCACATGTTCATCATGTAGTCTATCTCCTAGGATGCAAAACTTGAAAAGAATTTGCATGTCACCACAATACGTCCTCTTGTTTATCTTCCAGACAGACTTCATGTATCATGTTGATAAATTGGACAATGCACGGGGCCAGTTCCCTCCTACTGAGGTGAGTGGGAGCTGCATGGTGCCTGATACCAAAGCTAGGGAATTATTCAGATTGACTAACATAGCTGAGCTCATGCCAGGTTTGTTTTATTTTCCGTGTCAGGTCTCAGGGAGTTATGGAGCTGAGGGTTGTCTTGGTTTCAGGAGCAGACTAGAGGCTCATAGCACCACTTGCTTAGCAGCACCTCACGTAGCAGTTCAGGATCTGCAAAATGGGTGTGGTTGTGTAACTTGGGGAGCAGCCCAACTGCAGGTGCAAGAGGCTTAGGGTCCAGGGAAAACAAAATCCTCCTTGCACTGCTGGAGTTATTGCTCAGGGTTTATCCTTTTTAGTGTTTGTCCTGGAGGGTTGCTTAAGGCATTACTGTAACATAAACAATTATTAATAATGATTCAGCAGCTATGTTACTGTGTGTAAAAGAAAACAAAACCAAATAAGGTTAATCTTTTGCAACACTAATACAGTTTCCTATAGGGACTGGTATGTATCTTCCAGCCATAAAATAATTAAATCTCATTGCTTTCCAGTGGCGGAGGAGCTTGCTTCAATCTTCACATGGCTAATATCTTGGGGGGTCTGGGTCCAAATACATATTTTACCACAATGGCTTTTGATTTTTATTTTTTTCTCAAATGCTCAAAATAATTTCAAAGTCTTTTCAGTGTCCGTGCAGTGAACAGCATTTGTACACCTAGACTCTGTTGCATTTGTTCCTCACATTTGTGGAGTGAAACAGTGACCATTTTCTTCCTCAGGAATCTGAAGCTTAACACTGAGCAGTGTGTCCAAGCAGCTGCTGACTGGTGAGCATCTTTTTGTGGAGCCCGTTTGCAGCACTGTGCTGTATCCCTCTCTGACGTGTCTCAGGGGCTCACATGGAGAATAACTCATGAGCAGTCTCCTGCTGGGGTTTCTGCACCAGCACTTGATGTTTGCCCTAGGACCATTTCTTTGTAGTAACGCAGGCAAAACATTGCCTTGTGTGATGTTCCCTCACTGGTGGATATTATACTGTAATGAATAGAGATGTTCAAATTAAATGGACATTGCTGATTGGTGGGTTCAGAAAGACAATCCAGGACAAGATCCCAGTTCTGTTTTTGGGAATCAAAGGAAGAGTAAGTCTGAATGGTTGTGTGTGGGTGTGTGTGTTATAGGGGCTATAAGGTTGCATAGCTACATCTTTTTTGCTCCTGACAGTATTCTGCTACCATAGACACACGTCTAACTCTAAAAACTTCCCTAGTGTAGCTGTCTGGTCAACAAACACATTTAATTTTGCTTCTGTTCTACCAGAAAACAGGAAGGAGTTAACTCAAGTGCTGTCACCATCATAAACACAGCTTGGAGAGGGAGGCAACTAAGTCACTAATCCATTCTGAATTCATCCTGGTGTTGCAGACAGAAAAAAGTGTGTGGCCAAGAAGAAAAACACTGTGTATATCAAATCACACACGGAGAAAATTACCCTGAGAATGGGAGATGTCGAACATAAAGAGAAGAAAGCAAAAGAATAGAACCAAAGATATTAAAAATAAACAGCCACAGCTATACTCTGATGCTCTGTCCCATTAGGGATGACTTAACTGTCAAGTGTTGCCTCACTGGAAAGGTATGCAGGCAGGTGTGACTCAGGATCCATTCAAATGCAGCCTGTTGTTCTATCCAAGGTGAATATTAAAATATGTAAGTGAATAACTGTATTTTGTGCCTGAATTAGTACTTGCAAAGTACTGATTCTAGCATGCCTTAGGGATTTAGCCATGGAAATCCCACTGACCTTCAGTAGTGCTTATGCACCTACATTCCTTAGGTGCTTTAGAAAATCTGTATGTATGTTCTGGGCTCAAGGTTAAAGTCCACTGCTATTATTATAATGTGACTATGATTTTAAGATCTTGTAATGTACTCATTTTTATACAATTTACACAGTAGCATTTGTCAGGTCAGGGTTGTTGCCATCTAAGTGTTAAGTTCAAATGGGTGTGAATTGCTTAACATTGTACTTTGAATTATGTATATTATATTTACTTGAGAGTGGCCTTTCTGAGTCACATCTGGGTTTTGTGCTGTTTACAAACTGCTCTAAAAATCCAGACTGAGAATATTTGCAGTTAGTTCAGTGTGTCAAACAGAGGAATAGAATTTAGCTCTATTCTTAAACCACGATTATTTATGTAGCAGGCATGTTGGCCAACAAAAGAATGAAAGCTGACGGGCTTGAAAATAACCAGTCTGCTCATACATGAGTCTTGCTAGCAGTGGTGCCAGCAGGAGCTTGAAGAGGACTGTAAATTGTGAAACAAAGGGTGCATAGTTAAGACGCGGCAGAGATGACCAGTTGTGGGGCTACTTGGCACTACATATCCCATATGGTGGTGAGGCTGCAGAAGGACAGAAAGAACCCAGGAAGCTACAAGAACATGTGTGTCCTTGCTCTGGGAACATGTGACTGTTGGTAGTGAGTGTGGGCTGGTGTGCCTAGTTACCAGCTAAACCTAAAAATGCAGAATAAGTGCAAGAAGGCGTGTAACCCTTTGGATTATGCACATTCAAAGATAAATTCAGAGAAGATTAAATTTAAAAGAAATTACAGTTGTGAAATGAGGTAATTAGAAGTGTGAATGTGTCAATATCACAACAACCACATATCTTAATCTGGTGCCTCCAGGTACACCCATTGGCACATGTACTGTGAGAACTATTACATAATCAAATAGAATGGTTTTCTACCAGGTGCCTACCTCATTTTTTGAATGGCATGGACACAGATTACTGGATGAGACAGATGATTAATAATTAAACCTTGTTTCTTAAGAAATGAGTCTTTTGTTATTTTCTCTTTAATGACTTTTAAATCTATTGGATAGTCTTATCTAAGCTTGGCAAAGGGAAGAGGGGGTAATGTGTGTCCTCAGAACCTCTCTAGTCAGATGAACTGGCATATTAGACATCAGAGAATCAACATGGGCTCACTCAGAGTGAAGCACGTTCATTTAATTCTGCATTCCACAGTCTGTTTGGGTTTGTCACTCATGGTTCTCATGTGCTGTCCCAACAGCAGGCATACTCTAGATAAGGATTTTCACAGTGCCACAGACTTTCTTCTGGCAACTGCTACTCTATCAACTGAGTACCTTGCAAATGCAAAGTGAACTTTACAAAGATAAATGGAAAAATAAGTGTTATTGTCTGCATGCTATGGAAGAGGATCTAAACTCACAGTGCCACCAATTTTGGGTGCTTCAGTAGTCATTTATATAAAATGGGACACAAGTAGATTTTTCTGATGTGCCAAACACTGGCAGTTCTCAGAGCTGAGACAAGTCAGAACCACTGGCAGGACCATCCATCACATGGACCTAGGCAGAACATCTCGCAGTACTGCTCTTTTGCACTGCTGGGAACAACACATGTAAGACATGAGTGTGTCTCTGCTAGAAGTGTGGCTGTTTTGTGTGACTTGGCCTCACTTCTTGTAAACCTATTTGATTCTACATAATGCAGTGGACTCAGCTGAGGCTTGAAACTGAAGAAATAGGGAATATATTACTGCATTTTCAATAGAGTGGAAATAGTGGAAAAGTGAGAATCTTGGTGCTGAAAGCATGATCACCTTACTGCACTTAGTAGCAAGGTATGATGAGAAGCAGTTTTTCTGCAGTCAGTATCTCACACTGTCTTTTGCTTTCCTTCCTATCCACCTTTCTCAAACTCACAATCTTGAAGCCCTGCTAACTCTTTGTCTTCCAAGATCCATCTCAAAATGCCAAGGCAGGCTGATAGAGGAAAGCAGAACTTTGTCCTTTGACACCTGTGTTTCTCTTATTTTCCTTTCTTCTTCTTTCTTTTCTTTTTTTTTTTTCTCCTTTTCTCCATGGGAAAGAATCTTTGCAGCAAATATTTCTCAAACCTTTCTAATGGGCTTCTCTAAAGGGGAAAGGAAAAATTAATAAAACAAAGTATGAAAACTTCTGCAAAGATGAAACCAGGTATTTATTACAGTAAAAATACAGTAGGATGAACAGTGGTGGGGCCATCTCCCTGATATCAGATATTATTAATTTATGGAAGATTTTATGGAATCAGAACACAAAATATGCCTCATATTTAGGTTAATTCTATTAAACCTGTCATCTAAAAAGTAAAAAGATTTATGAAATAATTTCTAATTGGTTAAATTCACTTATATGTACCATAAAGTTACCTACGAAATCTATTAAAAGAGATATATAATGTATAAAATCTTGATCTGAAAAATCAATTGGAAGCTGCAGTATGAAGCTTATCTGTCTTGCTCCTTATACAGGAAATCTTCTGGTATATGATCCTGTTCATTGCTTATATAGCATTCTGTAACATTTAGACTCAAATCAGCAACTTTGTATAAAGTATAACTCTCTATAAAGTAGAAAAAAAAAGTAGGAAAAAACCTGCAAATATTTTGCTAATACTGTGATGAAACTGCAACTCTTTCCACAAAGATGGTACTCAGCTATTTCACGTTTTAGATACACATAATATTATGCAGTCAAAATGAAGGTGCCTCATCCCATATTGCTCTTCTCTTGATATAAATAAAATGTATGTGCAATATTTTATTTAATTTCATAAAATTAATCCAAGAGCAAAACTGCATGATCTTGTATGGCAACATAACTTTGTATTCATGGCTGATTTTTTTCCACTTAACACAGAAAATAATGTGGGTTGATTCAGTGTCCTAACACAATAGGGGCTAATGAATAGAGCTTGCTGCACTCAAGAGACTGCAGTTCAATTACTAGTAGTGCCAATCAAGTCAGAAATATTAACCATGGTAACATCAGATCTGAGTTGTGTGGAATGAGGCAGTGGCTTCTTGGGGAAGATTGCCTCTTGGGAGGGAAGGGATGCTCACAGCAAGAGTTGCAGAAGCTCGGAGCATGCTTCTTTGTGGCAGAGAGCAATACTCGGCTCTTGCTACTGGGAGCTTTGTGCTGTTTGTGTATGTTTTCACTGCTAGTGTGCCTGAGGCGTCATAACTAGTAAGTGTGACTGACTACAGGGTCTGCACTATGTGCATAACCTATAGAACATATTTCCTACATATAAGTGTACAACACGTTAATTAAACATATGAAAGATAAATTTCAGTGCAGATTAAGTCCTAAAAAGGAGTAAAATGTTGCTGAAGTCAGTGTGCCTGGGCGGAATTACACCAATCGAAGCTGCAGCCTTTTATGAGGATTTTCTTAATATAGTGCATTTGTTCTGCTGGCTGATGATCAGAGTGAGGATCCCTTGATTTGATACAATGGCAGTGTTATGTATTAGTAGCATGAACAGGAAGCAGCTGGCATCCTGTTCAGAAAACAATCTCAGTTTTTATTGCAGGGAATGATATTGAAAAAACAGTGTATGTGTGTGTGTGTGTGTGTGTGAGGGGCCTAATCCTTAAAAATGTGTGTGTTTGGATACTGTCCCTTTTCATTGACTAGTCACTTCTGCACTAAATCTAGATTTGTCTCTTTTCACAGAAAGCTGTTCTGGTATCAGTCGTTTGGAATACAGAGAAAAGCGACTAGAGCCCCAAAATGGCTATTTTGCACCTGCCTGCTGCCTCTCCTTCTCTTCCAGCTGGTGAGTAAGCTCAGTTGTAGAGTGCTTTTCCCTTTCTCTTATTCATGAAGAGATGGCACATCTTTTTGGTCAGCATCACTGAAACATTTCATATTCTTTGTCTTCAATGCCGTTAAAAAAGCCAGCTGTTAGGGATGGGTACTATTTTGTGGGCGCTTATCTCCATTGTTAACTCAAAATTCTGTAAAAATACAGGATGGGTTTCTTAACAAACTGAAGAGTAATAGCAACCTATGAGTGAATGTGAATGTGTCTGCAAAGCTGATGAAAATAATATGTACTTAATACCTTTTTCTAATTATTTTGGAATGTGCAGTAACTACCATGATGTCTGTTTAGGGCAAACAGGTGTAGTGCCTGGACAGAAGAGCTGGATCATAGAGGTTCCTCTGCTCTTCAGGCATCTGAAATGTGTTTAACAGTGTCTAGTTTTAGCACTTTAAGTCCCTTTTATAGTCAAGCACTATGCAATCTGGGGAGATGTTTCACCTCAACCATCTCAAAGCCTGTCCCAGGTTAAGAGGGAAAAGGTCTCCACTGACCAGAAATAGAGCTCAGGGACACTTGATGAATGTATGTTTGGTCTCTGAAGCTAGGAGACATGGAGTGGCTGAGGCTGTCTCCTGGCTGCCAGGAGGTTGAATTTTAATTCTGCTTTTAACACTGTTGTTTATTTGACCTGAGACTGGGTCATGTTCCAACATTACCTCCTTTTTGCCCATCTTCCTCCTCCCATGCTTTGTGTGTCTTGAATATTGCACATTTATTCAGTGTGGGAAACAGTCCCCCTTTTCTCCTAATGAAGACTGAATCCTGGTGTCTTACTCATAGTAGATAATGTGAGCCATCTGGTAACGATAGGCTCGTGAAAATGCTCTTAATTTATTACTGTTTCAATTACATAAGTGACTTAATCACCGGAGTAGGATGAGAAGTCTCTTGTCTTGTTTCTTAGAGCAATGCCCTAACCACTGGGCTAAACACTGATTTACTCACTGGATTGACAAATAACCAGTTATTGTGAAACACCACCAGAAACAGGTTGAGGAAGCTGGTCCAGAGGTTGACTGACAGTCTGTTGTTAAGACATTTGCTTGAAAAATGCAGAAAGCACATTCAGGTCATGTTGAGTGTCATGTTCAGAACACTGCCTGAAGACAAGGTAGTCTACAGGCTCAGCAGCCATTAGGCCACTGGGCTATTTTCTCGTCAAATCAAGGAATATTAAAATAACAGTAAAGAGTGGCTGAATATTCTGAATGCCCCATTCAGTACCTAGGAGCTTCTTTTTGGAGAAGGGTGGTTTGGGTTCAAATTGTGTTTAGTGAAGGACAGAACTGAACCAGTCTTGTGTCTGGGGAGAGCTGTAATTAGCGGAAGAGAGGATGAAACCAAAGTGATCAATAGCAGCATTATCACTATCTATCTCTTAAACTCTTATTCCACTTTTTCAGTGGAAATTCAGAAATGATTTCTGGATTATGGAAATTATACATTTTGGCAAATGTCAGATATGATTTCACCTGATCTTGATTTGTCATGTGTTCAGCCCACAGAACCTAATGTCTGCTTTAGTAGGCAACTCATGAAATACAAGAAACCGAAAAATTGCAACTGTGGCTCAGTTGGCTTCAGTGGAACATGCTGGATTATCCAAGATCTTAATTTTTTTACTTTCTGTTTTTATCCTTCTCTAATGAATCTTTATCAAATAATCTCAGCTGTTTTGGCAGACCCATAACTGCACTATTCTCTACAGTAAAAGTTGCTAATAATCTGTTAAGACGCCATCTCTAAATTTTTCTTCCAGCAAATGCAGTTAAAATAATTTTTTTTTTTTTTTAATCCTTCCCCCTCACCTGAATGGAAGTGTAGGAAAGGAAATCTGTTTAATCTTTTTTCTCATGCTTTCGTGATTCACCTGGCTGCTCTTGGGAATTTAAAGGAAAACCATTCAATAAGAATGAGCAAAATTACAACCTAAGTTTTATGGAATGCTTTAGGATAAATGAGATTCCACTGTTATTATCCTTCACCATTGCCTCTCCTCAGCTCCTGTCTGCCATATGAAGAAATGTACTTTCTTACTAGCAAAGTATTTGTGGTAGAATATGGATTTAATAACAGGCCAAGTTTTATTTCTGACCTAATAACTAACTTTAGTTGAATGATATTCAGGCCAGATCTACTAACAACAGTATATCCTTTGTTTTTAAGAATATTGCACTTTCCATAAAGAAAGAAAATATCTCCACAACAAACACAAAATCCCAACAGGCCAGCCAAACAAATAAAAATTGAGGGCCTTGAGTCTAGTATAAGCCTTGTAAACTGTTCTTCATGGGTTTTTTTTTTCTTATTTAGAAAGGTTAAGACAATAGTTTCCCTTCAGAAAACGTTTGCCATCAAAGAATATGAGCTTCTCAGTTATTCCTTGTCTGAAACCACAATTCAATTTTAAATGATTTCAGGTTACAAGCTATCAACAATGTAAAAGGCACAGAACCACTTTAGCTTCTTTTTCATGTCAACATGAGGTTTCTCACTGTCTTGTGTTTGAGTAGTCATTTACAACAGTCATGCTAGAATGGCAGCAATACGCTGTGCTTGGTGGAAATATGCAGTATGTAACTGTGTATGGAGCTAAGTCATTCTTTTAACAGGTGAAAGTGAATTCTATGGTATAAACAAAAAAGAACATGAACTTCATAGAGATGATAAACTATAAGTTCAGAGGCTGGGGGAGCCTGGCCTTCAGCTGGCATAAAAAGGAAAGAATTATTGTCTCTAAATCAGCATAAAGAGCCGAAGTGAACATGAGGCAGAGACAGGTTAGAAGAGTGTGGAGATGGGAATTACCTTGCTGCTGTGACAGTAATTTACCTGCACTGCATGTAGCTTAGGAAAATAGGATGTCAGAACCCCATGAGAAGCTGAATGTCTCTAAGAGGGTGAAGCGGGGTGTCTACTTGAGGCAGGAGTGGGACAAACTATGGCTTCCTTTCTTACCCCTTGGCTTTCAGCTGAAATGTTTTCTGCTCCAGAACAAGCCCTGTATTTTAGCAGGCTTAGTGTTTTCTTGTGTCTTTATCTGACCATTTGTGAGGATGACATAGGGTTTTATGTCCAGCCTACTGCAGAGGAACTGGGAACAGAAAAGGTGACACTACAACCAAAAGGAGGAAAACAGTTCAGCAGACAAAGAACAGCCAATGCATATCAGGAATCTGAAGAATATACTAAATGCTTCCATTACCACGGTAATTATATACACTAACACAAGTTTCAACACCATAGTCTTTCCTATTTAATAGTTAAGAATGGAATATATGATATAAAGGGTGGTGAATTGGATAATGGAGAGCCAAAGAGTAAAAAATGCAATCAGAGATTTGTGTGCAAGTAGACCTTCCTGAAACAGAATATAAACTTGTTAGCAAAGAAAAGATTGTCAGTGCTATTATCATGCTGAATACAAGGAGTTAGTCAGGCTGTTATTTTATTACGAGCTTTACTAGCTGTTGATCTTTCCAAAACACAGAACCATCGTCTAGGCCTCAGAATCACTATGGAAGAGTGGTTTGAAGACTTGTGGAGGTGCGTAAATAACAAACTGTTGTAAATGGCAGGGGAATGATTCAATTATTAGAAAAGAAATGTGGTTGCCATTATTATTGTTTGTATAAAAGTCCTGCAGTTTCTTCACGATTTGTATAGATGTGTTCAGTTTCAGCTCTTTGCCTTGTCAGTTTTTCTGATACATGGTACATCATTTTCTTTAAGATGCCTAAGTGGTGGTGATTAGTGGTGTGTGGTGAATGGACAAGGAAGCTTTACTTTAAAAGGAAGAATTCTATATGTGTTCTATATGTGAAAGTAAAACATAGACTGTCCATTGTTAAATTTATGTTACTGTAGTTCCTGCTTCATTTTATGCTGGAGCACCACAGCCCAAACAGCGTTCAACATGTGCAATGGCCGTAAGATATTAACATAGAAGCAGAGAGCTATATATCAGAGTGTCACCAACAGTAACACCCTGTCAGTTACTCTCTAGCAGCCTCTGGTACAAGTTAGATTACCCTGGAAGTATTATGTGTGGAGTCACTCTCTTTTAGCAATGGTGCTGGAATGCTTCAGCTCATTTGGTTTAAAGTGTAAGGACTTTATCACTAGCTTTTGTCAGTACAATGTAAATGGCTACTAAATGCAGTTGTAGGTTAACATTGTTGAAATATTTCAACATAGTGCCTATGGAACTGTAACACACAGTATGGGTAAATAAAAAGAGAAGTCGAGCTTTGACAGGCTCTATCCAGTAATGAAAGGTGGGTAAGTCCTGAAGATTCATACAAGACTTTTATTCCTTTCCTTGGCTTGCTTTGCCTTGGTTTGCTTTCTAGCAAGAAATCAAGCAATTTAGCAGAGAATGGAATCATAAGATCTAGCCTGGAATCACAAAATACGAGCAAAAGGCATATCTCTGTATGTGTAGTGCCAGACTAAAATTTATTCCATTAAACGAGGCAGGCTCAGGAATTGAGAGAAGGTGACAAGAAGCAAGCCTCCCACTCCTACCTCTCCCAGGAGGTCTCAGTGTTCTTAAAATAAATGGAGAAGCATCCCAGGACATATAAGCACCCAGCTTGGTGCTCCCTAAGCACAGAAAAATCTAACATACTTCTCCTTATATAAGTAGGTGAGAAACTAAACTATATATATATATATATATATATATATATATATACTTGCTTCTTCTGACATAGTTGTTTCCGGGATGTAGATAATGAGGAAAAAACATCACCACTCCTGTGTACAATAGATCAGTAGTTTTGTATTCACCAGTGGCTAGTGATAAAGTCATGGGAGATGTTCTGCAGGTGAAATCTGGAACTATATTAAGAATTATTTTCAGTATTACAGGATTGCAGAATCACAGAATGGTAGGGGTTCGAAGGGACCTCTGGGAATCATGGAGTCCAACCCTACTGCTAAAACAGGTTCACCTAGATCAGGTTGCACAGGAATGTTCCAGGCAGGTTTTGAAAGTCTCCAGAGAAGGAGACTCCACAACTTCTCTGGGCAGCCTGTTCCAGTGCTCTGGCACCCCCACAGTAAAGTTTTTCCTTGAATTAAGGTGGAACTTCCTGGGTTCTAATTTGTGCCCATTGCCCCTTGTCCTATCACTGGGCACCACTGAAGAGGCTGACTCTATCCTCTTGATATCCACCCTTTAGATATTTATAAGAATTGATAAGATCCCCCTCTTGGTCTTCTCTTCTCCAGGCTGAACAGACCCAGCTCTCAGCCTTTCCTTGTAAGAGAGATGTTGCACTCCCCTAATCATGTTTGTAGCCCTCCGCTGGACTCTTTCCAGTAGCTCCTTGTCTCTCTTGAACTGGGGAGCCTAGAACTGCACACAATACTCCAGATGTGGTCTCACTAGGGCAGAGCAGAGGGTGAGGAGAGCCTCCCTCGACCTGCTGGCCACACAGTTCTTAATGCCCATGAATGACCAAGAAATTGGAAGAAGGGAAGGCTCTGTATCAGGAATTCTGGTTGTGGAAGTAAAGTGAAAGAGAGTTAAAGTATGGCAAATAAGGACAACATCCACTGTCTGAGAGACTGAATACTACTAATAATACTAGGTCATCTTGGAAAAATTATGTCACCTTTGGAATCCAGGCAATTAGTCAGCTTTTCTGGCACTGTGATATTATTTCAGTCACATTACTTTTTGGGAACGAGCTAGATTTATGGCATCAGCATCCATTTTCTAGAACAACTAGCAGAATACTCATATGTCATTTCATTTTCTCATTTTCTTTCTCAGAAATGTCAACATTTCCCTAGATGAAGTTGTTTATGCATGATGAAACTTGTTCAATATTCTTGTATCTCTTCTTTGTGCTTGAGACAGAAGCCACTGTGAGGCTCTCCTGTAACACTAGACACACATATGGAGTTAGCTAGTACTGGAAAACATCTACAGTTACAAAATATGAGCTACCTTGAGAACAGAGACATCTACCAGGAAGGAAGAGATGCTGAAAAAACCCACAACTGTCTTGTCCTTTTTTTAAAAGGGTAGATGATAGAAATAATATTAGTAAGTTGTTCCTCCAACAGCTCTATTAATATGGATTTTTTTTTGTTCTCATAACCATGAAGAAAGGTTAAACAACCAAGACCTTAGAGGCAGAGGTTTTCACTGGGGCAGTGAACAGGGATTGCGTGCCATTTTTCTTCATGATTTTAAAACTGTCAATAGCTTTTCTAACAATAATAATAATAAAAAAAATTAATACAATGTTTGTAATAAACCAAGTTCAGGTTTGAAATGAGTTATTCCTTGTAATTAAAGACAATAAAAAGGTATGTAGAATGATATAACCACCATGCACAAAACTTCAATCTGGATTCATGAAAGACATGTTTACCTTGCTAAACATTTAACTACATTGACAGTGGAGCTGAGATGTCTTGCAATCAGGCATTATTTGATCAGGCAGTCCTTGTTGTATTGTACATAGCTAAAGAGTTGCTTTAAATACAATAAATAAAAGTAAAATCTTACACAAGGCAGCCCAGCTTAGTAATTGCTGTTTTGGAGCTCACGTCGCTGCAGTTATTTAGCTCAGCACTTCATCTCCAGCTGCAGCACAATTTTTGCCAAATATAGATAAATGAAGTTAAAGTTATTGGCAACGACTAGTTCTGTATCCCTGTTTCGAGTTCATAGATTTCATAGGAAAGGCCTTCCTTTATTTTTGTAGCAAGCAATTGTTTTGAACTCCAAACTTCTACACGTTCCAGTACAACACAGTGTTTTCAGTTCTACTTTATCAGGCAGATACTGGTAAACAGAGAGAATGAGCTGGTTCCCTGTTTGAGAAATATACCACATGAAATCTGAGGGAGGAACAAGATCAGAAAGTGAATCTCACTCAGCATATTTTAGGGGTTTAATATAATCTCGACACTGAATTTGCAGACAGTGCCTTTCAGCACGGGACGTCTAACTCTACAGAGTGTTAATTTCATTACTTTCTATGTAGTATGAGATGGCCTGGTGGCATGGTCTGCTGCAGATTGTCCCTCTCACTACAAGCTACATACAGATGACTTTCTGGCTTCTTTTGACCTTTTGTAGAGAACAACTTCAGTCTGAATTTAACAAATGAGACAATGGAAATACAAATACAAATACATGATATATACATAATATTGAACATGTTGTAAGTCACTATAGAAACATTTATTATTAAATAAACTCAAGAATTGTAAAATCTAGAAATATACTCCTATATGTTCAGAGTCATTCAATTCTATTTCTTCTTAGTCTTGCAAACACATTAGATGGTCACTTTTACAGCTATCTTGTGCTTATCTCTAAACAAGTAAGAGGGTGGTCAGGAAATGCTGGTATTTCCCTGATCCACCTGGCTGCTTCCCCTTTCATCTATGATTCCTTCTGTTAGAAGGCAAGGAGTAATGTTTTACTCTTCAGAAAGAAAACTCATAGAGCTTTTATTTTGAATGGATATGCATGGCAAAACACATCTCAAGAACTGCTGTGAAATGATCTAGATATGGAAAGGGCAAAGCACTTCCCTTTTTATGTCCAAACACTGGCCTAGAGCTTCTTTCCACAGAGTTTCCATATTAAGAGCATTTGCAAATCTTTTGTCACATGCTACTTTTGTTGTGATAACTTCACTTGGGACCGTGGCTTCAGAATTACATTGGGAAAATGCCTAAAGGTTGCCAGTCAAATTTCAAAGAAAAAGCCTAATTTCAGAATTAGCGGAGCAAGCTATATTTTTGCCTTTCCCGCCCGCCCCCCCCCCCCCCCCCCATGAAATTGCCCTAATTCATGCAGAGTGACTAGTTTCAACCAAATAAAAGGCTTCTCCTTTTTGTGATTTCTCACCAGCTTTACGGACACTGTGAGTTTCACTTCACAGATCCTAGGGCACCTTCCTTTATGAATAAAAATTGGAAGATTCAATACATTTATAGGCTTTTCATTGAAAAAAAAATCCCAAACCCCCCAAACTGCCTAAAAAATAATTGCTGTTGGTAACACAGCAGCAAATGAAAAACATATTTGTATTTGCCTACATATTATGAAAGAGGGAAAATATGTTTCATTTGCTAACACAGAATGATTTTCAATAGGTGTTATAAAATTATCCACTTTTCAGATTGCACTCATTTTGACAGTACTTTAGAATAAACTTCAGCTAAGAACATCTCTTGGCTCTTTTGAAATTCATAGGGTCTTACAATATAGGGTGTATAACTACTTCCTTTGCTACAAATACAGTACTTGCTCTTATACTGGGCTTTTTCTTTGAAACAGCTGAAGCAAATTACAAGTAGAGCAAATTAGGAATGATGGCTTTTTTCATATAGGAAATGTTGGTGAAAACAATATTTTTCATTTTTGAAAATATGTTTATTACAAATAGAAAGCTTTTTTTAAAGACAACATCTTTTCCCTTGAAGGCTGTATTATGGAAGAAAGGTACCATTTCCCATGGAGAAAAAAAGAAAAATATTTCTGCTTCAATGAACAACTATAACACAGCAATACATTTCCAACACAAAATGCAGGATTATCTTAACTAGGACGACTGATTTTACAAAGGTGTAGGCAAAGATGTTACTCTTTCTTTAGGTTTATAATATGAACTCATGCAGTCACAACAGAACTGTAGGTTTTACATTCCCATCTCCTGTTCACAGTATTACAACAGCTGAAAATGGTACTTTACAATATGAAGGAGAGAAACTGGAGCTTTTTCCAGTACGATTATCCTTTCTCATGAGGTCAACAACTAGTAGCAAATTAAAAGTTTTGATGTTCCATTCAGTTTCTATAGTATTGTTACTCCTGTTATTAGTACTGGTGAAACTTTTCACTGATGGATTCAAAAAGTAATTTTCTGAACATTTTATACCAGTATAACTCCAACAAATGCAGCTATCCCTAATTTATACCAATAACTGAGGTAGATAAGGATCAGGCTCACTGCTCTTTACTGAAGAGAAGATATTTCTTAGGGGTGGATGAGTATCTTTGATTCCTACTGTCTCTCATGGGTTGAAGTTGACTCCCTCAGATAATTGTATTTTATCATGGCTACTCATACATGTCATTAACCATGTAGTCCAGAATGTATTTTGAAATATCTAAATCTGTCTGGTGTTTGCAGAGGAGAGCGTCAGTCCGTGATTCCTACGTCTCTGCCAAAACCCATGTATGGCCAGGCCTGTTTTGGTGCCTTATGGTCTGAAGGTGAAGCTTCACACTCAGATGTAACAATTTCTCATTCTGGTTATTTTCCTCACAATTAATCAAGCTGACTGGAAGGCTGATCTGGTCTCATCAGCTCTGTAGCTAGAAAGTAGAGAGAAAAAACAGAGCCTTTCTGATATCATGGCTGCATTCCTTTGCCATATCCCTCCTGGAGAGTGGTTTACCACAGGGTCTCCTGTTTGTACATACAGGGCTGCCCTCCCCCTTTGAGCTACATAACAACAATATGATGTGAAAATAAAGAGAAAAACTCCCAGGAATGTTCTTCTTCAAACCACATGTGCGTATACAAATGTACATGAGCGAGCTCATTTACACACTCAGGCAAATGCAGGCGTCTGCATGTGCACAAACTCATGCCCTGTCACATTTGGCTCGATAGTCAGCGTGGTTAAATAATGTCAATAACAGAAAGTCTTATGGTGCTGACACTTCCTCTGGCTGTAAAATATTTACTGTTCCTTTAAAACTGTGAATAAAAAAAAAAAAAAAGGTCAGTCTGTATACCGAACAAGGAGTAAAAAAAAAAAAGAATCCTTTTTTTATTAGAAAACACTTGAAACTTATCATGTGCAGCAGATGGGAGTAGAAAATGCAGCTTGAAGACAGTTATATAAATATATCCTTGATGTCTGTTTTGCTTTTCAATTTGCAGTGAAAAGTACAAAGGTAGAGTAGAGCGCCAGTCAGGGCTGCACTGTGTCTCTTGATATCCATTCCAGATGTTGGCTAGACTTTGTGGAGCCAGGCTTATGGCACTGAGGCTGGAGCTAGTTGTCTTTTCCTCCAGGTGTGATGCTTCATGCTGATCCCCCCACATGCTAGCCTGTCTTATCCAAACACACTAAGCTCTGTGACAGGCATCTACCACCTTTTTGACCAAAATTCACCTCCCTTCCCCCCCACCTCCACGCTATCCACCCACCCCAACTTCTTTCAGCTTGATGGACTCTGCAGACAAGCCCACTTGTCCCTGCCTATCATTCTGTCACTTCAAAAGCAAGTCCCCCTAAAAAAACGAGCTCTGACGTGGTTCTTAAATAATGCTAGTCAGTTAGTAGCTGCTTTGAATATTCCTCTTTGTGTTTTGAGAGTGTCTGGAGGTACTATTTGACACCGAGTATGTCTGCCAAGCCTCTAATGGTAGTTCTCTGTTTGTGCATGCTTGTAAAGGATTTTACACTGTAATATTTTAACTCCCTGATTAAACATTGCTAAGCACAGAAGTATATCATAAATCTTGCAGGCGCCAACTCCATTTATCTGAATGTTAGTTACTGTCTACAGTGGGTAAACAAATTACAGCACAGTTTATTACGATATATGGGGCCGTGATGTAGCTCTATTAATATCTTGTACCCCCTGGAAATATATTGTTGGCTCACAGTCTGAATTTTTTCTCCTGAACAATTAAAAACAAATTCTGAATGGAGGGTGGGAGGGTGTGTGTGAGAGGGAGGGGGAAGCATCAGGCACTTTCAAGGGGAAACTTGCTGGGAGTAACAGTAATGAGCTGTAATATCAAATTACTACTATCCTGGGTTTGAGGTCAGTACATATTGAGCTAGTTGTAAGATATTAAAGTAGAAACTTTTCTAGTTTGGAATGCATTAATGTTGCTAAAGCTGCCAGCAAAACAGCTAGAAAGAGTTTGAGTTGGAGAGGGTAGAAACAAAGGAGAATGTTAACAAGCAAGAGCATCGGAGTCCCTTCCTTTTCCAGCTGCAAGCAGCACATTTGTAGAGATCATCTCATTAACACTAGTGGGTTTGAGATGCACAGATCCTTTGCTTGTTGATAGGACATGAGCACTAGAGAAGTTGGAATACTTCTGAAGCCATCTACAAAATAGTCACTTTTATTTTTTTATCATTTTTCTTAGCCTACACATATAATCCCAGTTATGTGAATTTATTGTTATCAATGGAAGCTCTGTCTTCTCAACATGCAGAATAAATGACTGATCAAAGTAGGAAATGAAACCTTTGGCAGTTCTACAGGGAGGCTTTTGGGAGTACTACTTTAATACCATTTAAGATGGTTTGTGGTATGTTTCAATATAGAAGTAGGAGCAAAGGAAGAAAATTTATGGTAACTATGCTAAGATAACTGGAACAGGATCAAGATGAAAATAGGATGTCTAAGCCCCTGTTTACTTTAGGTGTTACAAAAGCATCAATGCTACTTGTCCTGGTGCATGGAGTTGTGACTAACAGGGTGAATATTAGTAGAGCTATACTGGTTGGAGATTACTTACAGTGTCGTAGTCATGATGGTAAAACAAAATAAAGTAATTAATGGTTGCTCCCCTAATTCTTCACTAATGCCTGCAGGGGGAATGGCACTGCAATCCGATGCAAACTGACGACCCTGACGTCATGTTCAGTGGGAGCAGGCACATCTAGTTGCTATCTCCCTTGCAGGAAATCACAAAACGCCATCACTTTACAGACTGCAAAAGAGTTCATTACTTGCAGGGGCAGGGCAGGACAATGTTGTGTTGTTCTTAGCTGGGCTCCAGTGGCCAATAACACAAATACCATCCTTCATAAAGAGGCTTGGTAATCCAAATATTTTTAAATTTTTTGCATATTGTCAATACTGTAAATCATCACATAAGATTGTATAGCAACTGGTGAAAAATACATCTGTTACTAAGAGCTAATAACTAATAAAATCAGAACCACAGACTTCTACCTAAGCCATTTGTCTTTACATCAAACAAGAAATAAGTCTAAACTAATTGTTAGCCTTTTCCTTCTAAAGCAAATGCATTTAAGCCAGGGCTGAACTCAGTTAGGAGATCCTTAAAGAAACGCAAGTGCTGTGTTTGTGTCAGTTTGTAAAGATCTTGTTTATATACACACTCATTGCCTGATTCAACAATGTGTTCGGCATTCTGGCCTGATCCACCAAAGCATTTAATCACGTGTGCAGGCATGTAGGCGATTTCTTTCACATCATTTAAACTATTTAATGTGCTTAACACTAAGCACGTTGGAGGGCCAAGCCTGCAACAGAATTATTTTTTTAAAAATACCATGCAGGTAAAGCAATGAAGTTTGCAAAGGTACTGTCAGGGTGTGTACCACCACCTTTTCACCACAAAAAGAGCCCAAAGGTGCTGAACCCTACTTGCTCATGCTCTAATTGACTCCATGCAAGTAAGGAGCTCCAAGTATCTCTCACAAGGTGCTTGGGACACATCTCTCAGTCACTGAGGTGGAAGGTTCAAATAATGTATGTCCTGGCTTCTAAAAGAATAGAAACATTTTAGGAATAAAATCTGATTCTGCACCCTGAAATATTTTGGGTAATCAAACCAAGACTTCAGAAAGTGTTCTGATCCTGGAAGGACTCACCCTGTACAATCCTGTGAAGTAGGGGAGTGTTTGTCAGAGGGATGCCAAATAAACCAAAGTGTAATTTCCTGTGGTTGAGCATTTGCACCTCAACTGGAACTGATTAGAAAGGTTTGAATCTAATAACTGGAAAAAGAGGGGCAGGAGGGGTCACAGGCTTGTCGGAGTTCTTTGGAGAAGTCAGTTAACTGGTGGGGAGACCTATGGGGACATCAGAAGATATTTTGGCAAAAGCTGAAAGCTGGGAGAGTAGGACAGGAAAGAGGGGAGGAGGAATGAACCTTTTGAAGCTGATCTAGGGAGAACAGCAAAACAGAACAGTTAAGTGTAGGAAAAGGCTTGTGGTAGGAGAGTAAGAGAAGGGTTCACCCACAAGCTTCTTACTGGAAGAATGGAAAAGCAGAAGGTAGGCTAGCTGGCATGTTGTCCTCCTCAAGAAGCTCTCCATAGGAGGCTATGAAGAGCCACTGAAGGGCTTACATCTTACCTGATCCCAGAGAGAGGAGGGAAAATGCCACAGTGGAGACTGAGGTGAGCAGGGAAAGATAATCAAGATGTGTAGTCCATCTTAAAATAGAAAGCTTAAAAGGAACAATGAGAACCAACAGAAAGAGCCAGTACTTGGGATACCATGTTGAAGTACATGCTGGGGCGTATACGTACAAAGGACACAGACATAGAAAATGGCTTTGTGTTGAGACTTCAATAGCTGTCTTGTAAATGAAAAGGGTCCCAGTAAGGAAGGCTTTGTCTTGTGGTATCCGATGAAATTTTGGAGAAAATGAAAAAGAGGAATGACAAATGGCAGTCCTGCCACACTAACTGGTTGTGACATGGATTATTTATCCTTTCCACCTTATTCCAAGGATGGGAAAGAGGGTCTTTTAGGAGTCTGATCCATCTGGTGAATTTCATGCATAGTATAAACAGCTGATCTCTTGATTTCACATCTACAGACTCGATGACAAGATATAAGTTTGTCAAACACCCGAAGAGGTTTGAATGACTTCTTGGACCTTTAGTGGTTCTGCTACTCTTCACACAGTACTCAGTGGCATAATCATGAACTAGTGAGAATGATGAACGTTGTCAAAAGGGATTGTAACATTTATTGGTACTATAATACTAAACTCTGTTCTGACTGTGTACTGGATTTTTGTGAATATTCACTAAGATGTTAACTGGCAAAAATATTTTGATGTACATTGTGTAATAATCATTTCAAATGTCACTGTCAAATTCACAACCATTTGTATTTGCAATGAAAACACAATTACTTTAATTAAATCAGGGAACAAAACCCAGTAATATAGGATCTAATGTTCAATCCCCATTTATATGACTTCTGAGTTTGCAAGTGCCCTGAGACATTCTGGCATCTCTCAAAACAAAATCACATTGGAAGTAGCGTGTATCTACCTCAAATCAATGTTGTTCTTTGCTTAGTTAGCAATGGGATTTTGGATCAAGCTTTAGAGCACACACACAATTTGAAAGATACATTCATTAATCTTTTCATTACTACTTTCCCAGAGGTTTTCTGGAGCAATGCTGAGTTTTAAGATGAGAAGAATCAAATGAAGTAATAGGTAAAGTTACTTCAAATGTAGTGGCCTTCATGGTAGGCAGCACGGAAATGCTCATGAGAGAAGGAAATGAAATGAGCCCACGGTCTGAACCACAGATGTAGTGACCAGTTAAAATCACTAGTAGAAAAATCAATCAAGCGGTACTAACCACAGAATTACATCTGTCTAATGAAGTCACTTATATAAGCAGCACTAGAAGCTAGAATAATTTAGTAGACAAAATATCATACTGTCTTCCTAGCACTTACACTGTCTTTAACTGTCTACTCTTTGTTGCTATTTAAAGCCACTATGCTAGATGGACCTTTGGTTTGACCTCTTGTGCTGTTGTTCTCAAGGTCAGTCATGAGAACTCTGTCACACAGATCCCTTCACAGCATCTGGGGACAAACAGCTAAAAAGCCTAAAGCTGAAACAAGGTAGGTTTAGACTAGACATTAGGAAATAATTCTTCACAGAAAGGGTAGTGAAATATTGGAATGGGCTGCCCAGGGAGGTGGTTGAGTCCCCATCCCTGGCTGTGTTTAAACATCGCTTGGATGTGGTGTTGGGGGACATGGTCTAGGGGTGAACTTGTAGAGTAGGGCTAATGGTTGGACATGATGATCCCAAGGGTCTTTTCCAACCTGAGTGATTCTGTGATTCTGTGATATTTGTGAGCAATCCCCATAGTGCACGAAGCTCAGCACCAGCTTAAAAAAAGATGTTAAAGATTAATTTACATAGATTAGTTGTTTGCTGGGAATACTACTTTCAGCTCTACATTTAACTCTGAACTCATTCTGTGTCTTTGTGACGAATTTTCTATAGATTTTTTTTTTTAATTATTTTTATTTATTTCAGGAGTTTAAATTAGGTTTCTGTGTTATTAGTTATGCCATCTAAGTTCTGCTTATGCAGAATGCTGAGAGAAAGACACGTCTCCAGAGGAGACTAACTTTCTCCATGAAGATACAGGGAACCTGTGGGATACCGAGGAAAAATACCTCAGCCAGCATGGGTATAATGATGCTATGGTGAAAGATGACCCCAGTGCCTGCAGCCAGACTGAGGGGGAGATGGTGTCTGCACCCCTGATCTGTCTGGTCAAGTTTCATGTGGCCATGAAATGCCAAAATAGAGATGCACTAGATGATTTTCGTGCTGCATGCAAGGAGTCCACAGACTGCTTGGGTCCCCAAAGCACAAAGTGGAGGCTTCTGAGAGGGACAAAAAGGCCCCTCTATGTATTGTACCTTGGCATGATCCACATAAGCAGTAAAAATTCAGCCCTGTGTGAAGACTGCCTGTTGTGAAAGGGAGAGCACGTGACAGAATTACTCTCATGATTATAACAAGGGGAGCCAGTGTGCTAAGAAAGAAACACATAGCTGCAGGCTAAATGAATTAATTTTTCTAGGACAGTGTGTGTCACAGCCTTGATAAAACTCAGTTCTCTTTGTACACTCCAAGCTGCTGTGTTTGGGTAATATTACAAGATATCTAAATGTTTTAAACTTTTTTATGTCTCGGTTAGATTTAGCCTCTCTTTCTGGCAGACTTCTTTGATATGTTTTTTATCTACTATTGTTTCAGAAAAGCAAGACACCTACAGCCCATCACCTCCTCCCCTACTTCTCCAGGCCTATCTTTTCCCAGAACTCCACATTATGGTCAACATAAACGTGCAGTTTCTTCTCTCAAAGCTAAGGGATAGCTGAGGTGAACAGATGAGTAGCAAACCCAATCAGGTCTTACTTCAGCTATCATTAGAAGTATACATATGTGGACAAAACTTTTCCACATTCACCCTCCTGCTTCAGTTTCCTCTCTACCTCTCTATCCTTGGGTCAGAGTTTTCTGGGTTGTCCATGACATTTCTCCAGTTTCAGGTCTCTACCACTTTTTCCTTCTCAGTCCTGTCTGCACCCTCCTTCTTTCCTCTGAAGTGAATCTCAGAGGAAACAACTTCTGTAAGTCACTTTCCTATACCTCAGGTAGTCATTAGAGAAGGTGTATCAGATGATCTGTTTCTCAGTAACTAATCTATAGTTCAATTACTATCTTTCCTTGGAACCAGACTTGAAATAACCGTTTGCTCTGGAGAGTTGCCATCTTTTATCCAAGTGTGCTCCATTTAAATGGAGGATCATCAAAGTTTAATGGCTCACTATTTTTAGCCATGAGCCAGGTGCAAGCAACTTTTCTGTCACCTACTGTGGGTTTTATGTCAATATAGAAGCAAAGGATCAGAAGAAGGAGCTAAGTGTGCCACATTCCTGTTGGAACTTGCATTCTGACAGATGTCCATAAGAAAGATTCCAGTTTCAAGAAGAAATCATAGGTAGCGAAATTCCCCAAACTGTCTCAATCTGAAATGCTGTTTCACCATATGTCTCGTTATAATTAGCACTGGTAGGATGCATATATTCCAGATCTGAGTTGATAAAATATATTCATTTTGATAGGATGATTTTATAGAAATCTAAAATATTTTCTGCCTGAGTGTGGAATGCAACTGTCCTTGCCAGCGATCTAAAGTCAGCCTCTTTGAGATGCAAGCACAGCTACAGAAAATGGTGCCTAACTTCAATGAACACAATGATCTTCTGTGTCTTCACTATATCTTCGCCCCTGGTAGCAGTCTGCAGGACTCTCTCTAGCTCAAAATCCATCAGCCAAGAGCAGGTCCGATCCACTTCTACTGTCAGCATGAGAGATCCCTCCTGTCTGTTGCAGAACTGATATCACTTGCTTCACAGGAACATGCCTGTTCCTTATTTATCACTGATATTACCCTACATATCAAACTAAAATTATTTTTGTGTGAGATAGGAACAGTTTCCAAATTAAATTATGAATTACCTAATCATTATATACGCTTTGCACTTGAACGTGTGCAAAGCGTAGCTGCAAACTGGATGGGCAATCCATGGACTCTGAGGGCTTGGAATTCACATCTTTTTCACATACAGGGTTTGGAAGGACTGAATTTTGGAAATTCTAGTTCAGAAGGTCCAGATCTTGAAAAATATTTAATTTGGGATTATAGTGGAAACATATTGAGTGAAGAGATCTGCTAATTGTTATCACTATCACTCTTATGTAAGAAGTGCCTTCGGCTGCTTATGTGAAAGGAATTGGAAGATAAATTCCTGACAACTTTAACACATGCTACCTGAATACCCATCTGCTTAGCTTAAAAACAAAAAAGGGGTTCATTAATGTAGTATTGAATAAATTAGACATGCTGCTATATGTGTTGAAATGTGTTATAATATTTAGCACCACTTTTTTGAAAACTCTGCATCTTAAAAAGCCTGCTGTATTTTTCATATGAAAACCAAACAGCAAATTGGATCTGCATCTAACAAAAGAAATTCATGTTTTGAAGTTGCGGAGTGGTGGCTGACCACTCATACACATGGGCTGACTAGAAATGTTGCTTAGAAACACCACGTTATCAAAGAGAACCCAACATCAGGTTGGAGTGTTTCCCAGACAGCCGGTTAGTGGTGATAATTTGCAATGGAAAATTCTAATATCTGTTCCAACGATTCTTTATTTTCTAGATCTTCTTACTTTTCCGTCTTCAGATTATTTGTCATTTCATTTTACGATTTTCTTCCAAACTCTGATTTGGAAGATAGCATAGAGGTATGCGAACTATGTTTTTGGATTGGTAAGCATTTCAGCAAGTATTAAGAAAATGTTGATCAGACTAAAAGATATGGAAAATCCATGATGAAGGAGCTGCCATGTAAATTAGTATTATTGACACGAGGACTGACTTAGCTAGATTTAAATATACTGTGTTCTATGTATACATTAATAGTAACTACTTATAGAGGACTTTTGGTTGTAAAGATCATAAAAGAATTTAAGAATGTTGTATAAATACAGGAATTATCTATCTAAACATTGTGATCATCTCCTGGGTAGAACAAGAGGTTGATTTTATATTTTGAAACAGAGGAAGTTATTCAAGCAGGACAGCTAAAGGACTGCATTTGTCTTGTCCTGTGCAAGCAGGAAGATTTATCAGCTCCCCTCATACTCCAAGACACTTCCATATTGCAGTAGCCTGTTGTCTGCTCCTCTGGTCCATGCTAGGACCCACAGTATCTGCCACTCCAACCACCATGGTGGGAGTTAGGAGGAAATGGGTCATATTGGAATGTATGGAGAAAGGTAGTCTCCCAGCAAGTTGTGTCCTAGAGTGATGAAGTTTTTTTTACACGTATAACTCGAATATATATGTTTTTGTGTATACATTTATTCCTATATTTTATAGAAGAGATATTGACCCACCCCTCTTGACAGAATGTCTTCTAACCCAAAGATGAGCTCTTGTGTTGACTCAGGGGGAGGAGTGCCATCTACTGAGTCTCCCACATGAGTTCACACTTCATCTGTCAAGGTTTCTTTCAGGGTCCTTAGGGGAAGTGTTCAAGTAGGGTACAGCAACTTCCCTTTTTCTTAAGAAACGTTTTTAATAAGCAAGGACAGTAAGTTGTTGGATTTCCCCAGCAGCCCTCCTTACTGCTAAACCCAAGTCTCTTTTGGGTCTTCCCTTACTTGCTTTTTAAAATAAAAAACAATTCAAAAGGAAACATGCAAGATAGTGCCACAATAGTATTAAAGCTGGTTTCCTGATCAAAATCGGTGGCAAGACTCAGAAGACTTTGTGGCTTCTTTCCTATGTTAAAATATGGAACTTTTCTTCCTTGAAGCCACCATTTAATCATGTGCAAACAGACCTCAGCTCTCTTCTAGCCCTTCATTTGCTTTTCAGGTTTGTTCTGAGGAAGAAAATAGTAGATTTAATTTTATGGGCAAATGGGAATGTAGAGAATTGCAGGAGTGTGTATGTGGGGAGTTTAAGGGACCGTAAGTCCTTTGTACAATACATTGTATTTTCAAGGCCAAGCAGGGGCCTCATTGCTCTAAGGATACTGCCAGTTTCAGTGTAGTAAGCACAAACTGAAATGTTTAGGCTACTTACAATATAGATGTCCCCTGCCAGAGATATCCTTCATGTGGGAGGGTGAAAATGAGTTGTGAAAACAAAGCATAGAAAACATAGATGACAACAGACTGTGAGTGAAAGAAAAAAAAAATAGTAGAAAAATGCAGATCCACATTTAATATTTTTGTATACTCTAGGGCACTCAAATGCAGTTGTTACAGTCTATACCATAGATTAACAAATATTAATGTTCCCAAAGGAAGTAAGGGAAGGTGAGTTACCTTAAGGTGGAAAATAAAAAGCCATGTGTCTGCACAGGGCAGAAGCCCACATTTCTTTCCATACAGATCACACTTGTCTCCAGTGTTCAAGTGCTGAGTTGTATGGTCACAGAGAAAAACAAAGGTCTTTTAGATCTTTTCCTGCTCTTATTGCCCACATAGCTTAAGAGTCCCCCATGGGTACTGCAGCATGAGCAGTCACTGCCCTGGGATCACAGCCTGTCCTTGCGGTGCTCACTTGTAGGGTGAAGAGCAACACTGGCATCATACAACCACCACTGGCCAGCAGCCAGTCTAAATCTGCTCCTGCAGGTATCACAGAAGAAATGGAAAATGCAGTAGTGATTATTTTTCTTTTCTCAGAGAAAAGAAAACCACTGGGTGATACCTGAGTGAAGAAGATTTCACCGTATAGTACAATAAGCTCACACTCCCAGACAGACCATGATGCACATAGGGTTGAAACACCAGAGTCCAGGAAAGCTTTATGATTGCATGTGATGCAGCAAAGGCAGTGCTGTGTTGGTCTGGGATTAGCAGGTATGCAAATTAGTGTGGTACTGATTTTGTTTTTATTCTTACAGATGAAGCACAGATCCCTTCATAGCACTGTGCTCCACTGAAGGAAATTTCAGCTTAGAGCAATATTAGTTCAGGCAACTTTGTCCTAGCTTGTTGGCATGATGTAACTATGTCTTAGGTCTTATTAAAGGGAGGTTATCCAGTTAGGGAAGAAAAATTATTATATGCACTTTAAATCACCATTTATCCAGCCCAGGTTCTGGCTCTTACCACTTACCTCAAGGCACTTCCAGTAAATCTTTGGATTCAAAACTTTAAGTTAAAAAAAACCCAAACCCCAAGCATTTAAAATAATACACAAATGCAAGGGGAATAATTGAGATCTATGTACAGGGAGATGCCAAACAGAGACAAAGAGACAAAAGTCAAACTGATGACAGCCTTGCTGAGTCCTGAGCACAGGAATGCAGTGACTGGGGATGTGACAGCTACAGTCCTGCACTGGCCATGGCTCTGTCCCCATCCACTGTCCTTAAACAGCTGCCTACCACTATTTCAGATTGATTTGTCTCTGGTAAGGGTTAGAAGTGCTGTCAAGAAGGAGGAGGGTTTAGGCATCTTTGTTTTTTAAAAGGGTAATATAAATGATTTTTTTATGCTTTTTAACACATTGTGATAAATCCATAACTCTGGAGAAGCCAGGCAGCCCATTGTATAATCATCATCACAGCATTCTTAGAGGCCCTGATTTCCTTTAAGGTCAATATATACTTCTATATGCATACACATGGAAATAAATATATATATATGCATATGTAGGGATATGCATACACACATATACATATGTGCATTTTTTAAACTTAGTTTCGTTAATGAAGGTTTTCCATTGGCTTCAGCAAGTGAGGTTTAGGCCTTAGAGCCCATCTAAACTTTATGTTCATTGATGCAAACATTTCTTTTGAAACTTAAACTCTGTGTGTTTTATATATGTTCAAGTTTTGGTGTATCTGAACTACTTATGTCCATAAAGACACATTAAAATTTAGACATGTACTGAATAAAAGCACCTTGCATAGACAATAAAAAAAGAAGGTGCTCAAGGAATAGCTAAGATATTTCAATACTTGAGGTTGTGTCGTATTAAAAAATGTGTATTTTTTTGAGGGGGAAAGTTTATTCCTAGCAATATTTTCCAACTTTGTGTTGCGTACAATCCTACAAGTTTTTACATTCACAGAATACATGGCATTGCAAATACTTCTTCTATTGGATGCAGGCCAAATTTCTCTTAAAACATGTATATTTTTTTCAGTGAAATAAGTCTTTTTGCTGCAAGGGATTAATTTAAGCAATAATGGTACATTTTCAAGTAAGTGATTAAAAAACATCATCTGCCCTTTAAAAGGTTAAGCATTAGTGAATGTCTTAGCAACACAAAAACCATCTTTCTAGTACTTTCAATTACGTTCCAAGAATTTCTGTATCTCCTGTGAGCTTGTTCATGAATCATTGAAAGAACATATTATTCTAAGAATAATTATTTTTAAAATAATTTACAAATAATTTAAGATGCACAATAGATTATATAGATGAGCATCCCTGTTTCAGTAATTTAAAGTGCTTCTGTCTCAAATATTTTTTATTTTATGATACCAGTGCTGGAATAGCACATGGTTCTTGCAGGAAATCACTAGATGGTGCTATTATACATAGTCTACCTAGTTATTTTTCTGTGTTTGAGCAAATGTTCAGTCTTGAGAAGAAATCCATAAAGCACTATACTTTATTAGATGGACTTATAGGAGCAAAAAATGGCATGTACCTTATGTGGCTCTGATGCCCTAAGGTTTTCAGACAAAGTTGCTTGCTGTCAACCAGGCTTTGGTGTTGGATGAAGAACTCTGAAGGACAGTACTTGCATTCAAGTCATCCTCTACTCTTTCAATGTTCATGCATGTATGGAAGTAAATATGTAAGCCAGAATATTCCCAGACTGTCTGTGACTTCTTAATTTTCACTAAGAAGCTGACCTATAAAGCCCTAAGTCAGTAGTGCTTAGAAACAGGAAACATCAGTATCACGGTGAGACACTGATGACCCTTCTTCTTAAACTGAGCAATGTAATGTAGACATATTCACTCCAAGTGAATCTGGTCTACACACATCAGCAAGAGATGTATGTCTTTTCTCTAAATGGATACCAAATTCAGAACATAGGAAATGGCAAGCATGTTCAGCTACCTTTCTTTTCCCCAGAAGAGTAGCTGGGGAGTGAACTAGAGCCCTGATTCCATTTCAGGCACTGACTTGTGCTGTTGCAGGAACTGCAGGTAGAAAATTGCAAGAATCACACAGCGTTGAGTGGTTGGACAGAACGAGAGAGGTGATGCTTAGGGTGCAGTGGTGGACTCAGCAGTGTTAGGTTTACAGTTGGATTAGATGAACTTAAAGGTCTTTTTCCACCCAAATGATTCTATGGTTCTATGAGAAAGATGGGACATTTTCCTCCAAAGTTTGATCCTAGCTTATTCTTGCTCAAGCTACATATTCCTTTGCTCTGAAATTCCCTTGTAAAATATGTATAACATTTACATAGAAAATAATTATTTATTGTAATGCTTGGTTACCCATTTGGCTGAACGAATAAAGTTGGTACTGTGGATTTGCCAAAGACCACATCACTAACCAGTTTAGTTTCATATGACAGCATCATTGGTTGTGATCTGTGGGACATGGGAGGGAGAGGAAGAATTTTAGCATCATTAATGGAAGGTCTGAAATGGAAGCTAATATCTTTTATCTATGTAGCTGTAATTCAGTCTCATTCCATATGTTCATGATGACAACCTTTGACACATCTGACTAGAAAGCACTTGCCTGTCTCTTACAAAGTTGCAGATTTTCAAATAGAAAGTTTGGTTCTGGTGTTCAAATGTACCCCGGTTTCAAAATATTATGGAAAATATGTTGACAATTAAAGCATGCCTCTGTAGCAGATTTTTTTTTCAAAAATTGATATGCTATGATGGAGCATGTTTGATTACAGAGTATTTGTATCTTTTATTTTAAGATACTGTCACCCCTGCCCTTTATTTAAACAAGTATATAAGTTGTTGGGTTGTTTTTTTTTTTTTGTTCTATTTTTCATTTCTGCTTCAGTATCACTTTTTTATTTAGTGCTTCAGACAGGGTATGCACTTACCTGAATGATATTTGTTAAACAAAATTCTCTGAAGGACCTTGTCTTATAAGTGTGTGTGCACAAAGAGTTGGAGAGTTACAGGGAAGATAAACAGCTTTCTGACTCAAGGGGTGCAATGCCATGCAATTTTACTTTCTGATTACAGTTCTCCACAGAGTTCTTTTGTGACTAAGTAAGCATTATTTAAACCTACAGTTTTACTCTTGGCCACTAACTGTGCCTTCCTTATTTATAGGGAGCTTAACAGAAGATGCTTTTACAAATTTACAGGAATGCTTGACTGCTAACAGATACAACTGATACTAATTGTTGCTGTGTTTGAACAGATGAAGATCTCTAAAATATCAATTATTCTGAGACATCTGGTTCTAGATGTGTCAAACTAGGATCTCCAGTTGGCAAACCCTTCTAAACAGAACATTTTAGCATTAATCTCTCATTTATTCCTAACTTGAAAATTATATTATTGTTTTTATTGTTAATAATAATATCTGCTAATCTCCCAGAGATGTCAGGCAAAGATATTAAGCCATGTTTGGGAATAATTCTGTTACTGTGGTGACAGGCTGGACATAAAACCCAGAAGGAAATTAATAATCCTATACTTAGCACATAACTTCATGCCATCACATAGTGAGTGAAGAAGGCAAGGAGAATGAGAAGAAAGAGTCAAGATCCTCTGCAAAAATATGAGATGGTGCAGTTATACCACCTCATGCCACCTCATGATGTATGTTCCCAAAAGGGGATGAATTAAGGTTTCATGGACAATGCTAATTCTGTGTTTTGCTATTTTTTAATTGCTAAGTTATGTAATACTGATGCCTTTTGTATATATTTGAATGTATTCCTTAAGAAAACATAATTCCAGAACTACATTACAGCCTATGTGTGTGTTCAGCCAGATGTGTGTCCATCTACATTACACAATACAATGCAGATTCAGAATTACATTTTCTTAATAAATACATGGAAGTTCTAAACATAAAATATCCCAGGAATAGTACTGGTTTAATGCTTATTAATTTCCTAACAAATGTTTTCTGTTCAAAGAACATTTCTAAGAGAAAGAAGTGTCATCTCTGTATGAAAAAATAAAAATCTTCATACTAATGAGGACAAAAACCCAGCCCCCTTTCTTTGGACTTAGGAGGAAAAACCTCAGCTGTTAGAGATCCTCAAATTTCCAGCTTATTGAAGCAAACAAAAAAAAGTTTCAGACATGACTCCTCTCCCCACACACCTTATTCATTTTTTTCCCAGATGCTTGTAATGAAGAGGAAAAATGAGGAGAGGAAAGATGTAGTTATCTAGCTCAGTGAAATGTGGCTAGCTGGTTCCAGATTTTCCTCATTTCTGTCCTTTCATTCTGATAACACTTGCACATTCATTTGGATTTCACACAGGCCCCGGAGACCTGTAATAACAATATGACCATATATTGTGCAGCTGACGGGTTTTTTTTTATGTGTGAGATGCCTTGTTTGCCCCACACAAAGTAAACTCTGTTCAAACAAATGTGTCTATTAAAGTTTTCAAGCCACACTATGAGTGGTAACAATTTGGACAGAGACCAACAACTTGAATAAATGCTTAAAATTTCTTCCTTGTCATTGCCATTGTTGTTCAAGACCACATTTCCAGAGATTTGCACTTATTAGTCAAAATATTAAGGGCTACATTGTGTTATCAGGAGTAATTTTAATCTGTTATAGGGGTAGACTTAGGGAGCACTACTATTAAGAGAGACAGTTGTGTTCTGTCTTCTGATTCGTACTAATAGGAGTAAGTGATTGCTGGCCTTTATATACATGCATAACTGTATGCATATGGTTAGCTATTCTGGCATGCAAGTGAAAAATGGATCCACTGCTTGTCTGTATGCTCCACAAAGGGAATATGGAACATAGTCATGTTACAAAATACTCTGCATCTGGAGTTAAGGCAATAGTTGCTCACAAAGGGGTGCAAGTCACACAATAGGCTACTTTTCAGTAATTACTCTTGAGTTATTTAGGCCCCAAGTGCATATAAAATGAATTAAAAGAAATAAATTTGAGTTGAAGGTATTATATCCCTCTCCTCTTAATTTCTGTGGAAACCTTTAAAAAATACCAGCACCCTGCTGTTTTGGAGAAACAAACCTAACAGCACTGAGCTAATATACATGAACCAGAAAGAGAGATTGGTTGGTTTCAGTTCAGTCACAGGCTGAAAGCTCTGCAAAAAGTGGATGAAAATAGACCCCAAAAGAACATAACTGAGAAACATGGAAGATTTCAAGATGCTTTCCTATTGTGGCTTTAATAGGTAGGATTTTTCTCTCTCTCTTTTTTTTTTTTTTTTTGTCTTGTTTGTTTGTTTTTGTGTTTTGTTTTGTTTTTAGGAAATCTTGATTTTTGTCATTCTCTAAAAAATGACAAACCTGAAAATCTGCATGCTAATTTTTTTTCCCTACTGTTTTACTTCTTACATCACATATTCTGTCTTGACCTGTGCTTTTTTCATTTAGATTATGAACCTTTTGTGGCATAGACTTTGATTCTTAGTCATCAGTAAAATGTTCAGTGCCATGTTGATAATACACATCTAGAGAAAGACGTTGCAAACAGTATTTACTTGCTGGAGTAAATGTCACACTGATATAACAATATGCTTCTGGATGAGTGATCATAAAATTATTGCTAGACTTTCATGCTATGATTCACTGTATGTCTGACACCATCACTGCAAAGGTGACATGTGAAAGTGCTGCCTGACTGGTAAAAGTGACCTGGCTCAATCCCAGAAGTGTCGCTTTGATATATGTGTGTGTGCGCAAGTGGACCTTGGTGTGCAAGTCTGCTCTGTGTAATACTCTGGACATCATACTCGAGCCTCTTATTCTGACTCGGCAAGTCCAGATGAGATTCCTTAAGGCCTGGAAATCAGACGATCATTGAACCATAGAATGGTTCAGGCAGGAGGGATCTTAAAGTTCATGTTCCAACCCCCTTGCAGTGGTCAGGGACACCTCCCAGTAGACCAGGTTGCTCAAAGACCCATCAAACCTGGTCCTAAACATGTCTGGTGATTGGGTATCCACAACTTCCCTAGGCAACCTGTTCCAGTGTCTTACCACTCTCAGAGTGAAGGACTTCTTCCTAATTTCTAAACTAAATCTATCTTTCTCTACTTTAAAGCCATTGCCTCTCATGGTATTGCTACATGTCCTTGTAAACAGTCCCTCCCCAGTTTTCTTGTAGGCCCCCTTCAGATACTGGAAGGCCACAATGAGCTCTCCCCAGAGCCTTCTCTTCTCCAGGCTGAAAAATCCAACTCTCAGCCTGTTCTCACAGGACAGGCGTTCCAGCCCTCTGATCATCTTTGTGGCCCTCCACTGGAAGTGCTCCAATAGGTTCATGCCCTTCTTGTGTTGGGGGCTCCAGAGCTGGACACAGTACTCCAGGTGGGGTCTCATGAGAGCAGAGTAGAGGGGCAGAATCACCTCCCTTGATCTGCTGGCCACAAATCAAGTTAGTTGTTTTTCTTCCCATAATTTACTGCTGGTGGTGAAGATGCAGAGGTACCTACAGCAGCAGGCACAGTTCTTTTCTAGGATCCCCTAAAATGTTCTCAGCAATGGTCCCAGATTGAAAGGCCTTCAAATTCCCCATGGGTCACGTCTTTAAATGTGAATCAAATTTTGTCCTGTCCTACGTGTATTTCTGGGTTACATCTCTGTGCTGCTGTCTGTGCAGGCTGTTCCAGCCAAAAAGCCATGTTTACTACTGAGACACATATTTTCATTCTAAATGCTATTTTTTACACAAGCTTACAATATGTGACCAGAAATGGATCAAACCTGTAATTTTTGATGAATGTCTGTCCAAATTAATACCTCATGTTATCATTGTCTCCTTTGCCCTTTATCTGCATTTCTCCCTTCTTTTTTATTCATGAATGATATTTATCATATCCTGTCAAACACAAGATTACATGGATTTCCTAGAGAGGAATTTTAGTTTTACTCATCTGTGTAGTGAGCACTGTATTTTTATATACATAATATAAAATTGCATAGCAATAAAAATCTATGACATTCATTCTCACTAGGGCCATAATTTGGTATGAATATGAACTTTTTACTTTGAATGATGATACATATATATCGAAGAGAGAACTCAGGATCTCTGTCATGTGCTGCCATCTCCTGTGCTCCTGATTCCCCAAATGGTTGGCTCACTCTGCTGGCCAGCTGCAGAGGGAAGAGCCTTTTTTCTCTTATATTTTTCAGTTCTTTTGTGGATATTCTTACCTAAAGGAAAATTCTTTACTCAAGATACAATTGTGGTTAGCCAATTTATGAAAAGAAGTAAGAAAACTTTGTTTCTTCATAGGACTGTTAAAGACTTTTCTGTGTAACACTGAAAACAATTGAGTTATTGTGAACTTTTGTAAATGAGACTTAACAGCTTTGATAATTGTGTTGTCTTTCCTCATACTATAGCTATAGGGTCTCTATAAAAAAATTGCTCGCACTAGAACTCCCAACCAAAGCTAGTTCATCTCTTGCCAGTTGGGATTTCATTTCCAGCACAGGAGTCAGCTTGATTTTATAACTCCACGGTTCTTCTGGCTGGGAGGGACCTAAGTTGTAAATGTGAATCAGTAGATTCTGAATCAATCTGTGGAAACTGCACTGAGTTTTACATTAGCATTTTGAATTGAGTTAAAGAGACAGAGATATATATTTTCATGAATCAGACTGAAGAATAGCTCCTGGAAATTGTTCCACTCTTTTTCTCCTTCTACATAAGTGGTAGGTTCTTGAATATGTTTTTGAATAGCAGTTAGGTGCCCATGTTTAGTCTTCCAAAGTGACCATTCAATATAAAAGTTTATAAAAATTACTACTATATTTTTATCCAGTGAGGTGTATCTTGCAGGGCAGTCATTAGATATACAGCCCATGCAAATCAAGCAATCTCCAACATGTGCTGTCTTTGGACAGGGTCAGTGTGAGATTTTGTGCTCTGTACTCCCTTAGAGCCCTGCAGATCAGAGTTCTGAGACACCTGCATGGGTCTGCATGAAGCTGGATGAGCTCCAGGTCTGGACAGGCTTACATATTTAGTTTTAATTCTACCTTTTCCACAGCTGATAGCAGAAATTATTTCGATAAATAGAAGGCTCTGACACCCATGGAGCTGGGGAGCCCCATGAGGCACTGAAATGTCAGGTTTTCTAAGTGAATCTCCAGCACCAAGAATTGGGAAACACTGCTTTCCATGATGTAATGCATAACAACTGCAAGTCATTATTCATTTACAGTGTTCCTCTGTACAGTATTGTGATTTCACAATATACACTAGAAGGTTAGAGTTAGGAAAATATTAACATTGAAATACCTTTGATTTGATCAGGACAAATCTAAAGGCAAGTCTTATGATTAAAAAAAAAAAAAAAAAAAAACCCAAAAAAACCCCACCAAAAAAAACCCCAAACAAACCAGAGTTTCAAGGCATATAAGTAATGGTTTTATTTGAGTTAGAATCCCCTAAGATTTTGTGCAGACGTGTTTATGTACATCGAATATGATTGATGGCTGATGTTCAACAGATTATAAAAGGAGAGTGGACTAGCTTCTGTGTGCTCTTTTGAATAGAAATAGAAATTCTCTAGCACTGGAGAATGGATGGATCTCCTCAGTGTAGGTATTGTGCTTCTGATTCTCGTTTATTCAGGCAGAGCCCTTCATGCTGTTGGTGATGAGACGCTTGCCTTAAAACTTCCATGGCAAGTCTCTCACTTTTCTTACAAACAGAAAAATGGCAGATTCCAGAACTGGCTTGTTATGAAGGATGTCTTTGTTTCCCAGAACAAACTGACCAAAAAAGCCCCTGTGAGCTAGTATACATGAAGCTCTCTTTGTTTCCTTGTAAAGTAAACAACTTCAGAGTACAAAACCAGGTACCAGACTCAGTTATCCATGCTGTCAAAATGTTACACTAGTTACAGGCATAGTATTTCCCTGAGCTATCTGGCACTCTCTCAGACAATTTCCAGAGAGGAATAGGGAGTTGACTTTACCCAGAGAGCATTTTATATGCAACCACCTTGCTTTGGAGGGTAAGACAGCTGAAAATGGATGCAGAGTACTCCAAGTTTATTGTCTTCATCGCTAGAGAAAGGTCCTGGGCGTGTTTGATTTTGTGGAGATGTTAGTTGAGCTAATGAATAGAAGTCACTTTCTGTGTTGAAACTACTTGGATGTCTTGATGCAGCTTCATATGCATGAGAGACCACATCTCTATATGCAACGTACACTATGGTTTTAACTTCAAAGAAAATTCATGACCAACAAGCTTCACTGTACATAGAGTGGGAATCAGCAGTGCCTGAGTTAACATCAACCTTAAGTCATAAATCTACCTTACTTAGTATCCCAGATTGTAAGGCTATATAGTGGTGTTTATACTGGACTTAATGCAGGTTAAGTCCTTTTTTTGATGGCACTTCCATTTTTTTTCTTCACTTGATATTGTCTTAGATATGTTTATATTCATGACATATAGATACGCCTATGTTCATGCTTTAAGCATTCTTTGCGTGTCTTCTCAAAAGGCTGTTTCTGCACTGTTTCTTCACAAGGGATTACCTGGCACATGGTGGTTCGATACAAAAGCTTCACTGACATATGAGAGGGCAATTACAAAAGACTTTTAGGTCTATTAAATGAAAGATACTGTATACAAGAAGTCATCACTATATTTCTTCTGCTTTATTTTTTAGTTTATTTTATTTTTATCAACTGTAACCTACAACTGATTGCAATTAAAATCTTAATGAGCTTGGTATAATGACTCTGATCTTTGTAAAGAATAATATTTGTTTCCCATTTGTCTGAAGCTGACATGACACCTTCAGATAAAAACTGCCTACAGGAGCATTCAAACTTTGGACAGTGTGTTAAAAAGGCAATGGTGTCAGATTCAGATCTGAATATTTTGCTTGTTCTGCTTCACATAATGTGAAAATTAGAGCTTCAAGTCCAAATGTCTCCATATTTTGTTAGAGTATAAAGTGGATCCTGAACTTTGTTGTTCAGACCCATCTCTAGTTAAGAACACAGTTTATCCAGGGAATGTTGTGTATGAAATCACTCTTGGAATATGACACAAAATCAGAGGAAAATTATATTCTTTTAAATACAAAGTGGTCAAGAAATAAATTGTTCCTGACCTGTTTCTGTTAAGGAGATCAAACTTGATTAATTCTTGGCCTAGATGTTCTCTTACCTCCAGCAATTACATGCCACTATTACAGTGATTATTTTATAAAAGCTAATAAACACTATCTGGAGTTAATATTTGCTCCTGAGGAAAGTTTGCCAAGAGCTTAGACGAAGTTTACAGAAGATTTTGCCCATTAGGTTTGTGTACAACATTTGAAATGCCAAAATCCTTTTAGCATCATTAATCACAAAAATGCAATGTAAAAACAGTTGTACCTAATAAAGCTGTAATCTGATACAAAAATAGGCAAACCCTCAGGAATTTAACACAATAGGCCAAACATTGTCCATTCCAAATGAGTTCCAGTAATGCCACTATTGACTCGGCTTTGAATAGCCTTCTGCTCTTTTAAAACAAATATGTATAGATAAAATAGGATTTTATTTTCTACAATACAGATGCAGCTGTTATTAATCAATTCTTTCACAAAGGATACTGGCTAATGCGGTCCAGGAAAGCTATTTTGTCCAGCTTGCTGCAGCTTCTTCCTTGTTCTTCCCCTAAGTTTACAGCTTGCTCAGTCTTGATGTCACTGGGGTTATAAGTTGCTCATGTGTGGGGTTCACTACGGGCCGAGTCTATCTGGCCATGGGGAAAACAAACAGATTTCTGACCATGGTATAGAGGGAGGGGGTGGGGTATAGAGGTATGGTGAGGGACTGTTTGTTGTCATGCTAACAAACATGCTAACAAAATGCTCCCTGCATAATCAATCACAAAAACCTGGAGCTTCAAATGTCAGAGGGGAAGAGACATTTTAGGCTTGCCTCCTACCACACTCACCTATTCTGTGGCCATCTCAGATTAACTGAATATTCCTGTAGTGATTATTTATTACTATGTAGCCAATTTTCATTTTTACATGAGCTTGCCTATTAAATCAAACACACTTAAGAATGAAAGCAGGACAAGTTTATTCTAGCCAGGCAATGGGTTAAGCTCTTAAGTAAAAATCTGGAAAGACACTTAGAGAAAGTAAATAAAACATCAGTTCAATCATAGAACATGTGCATAATAAGATCTTTTCTTACTTGTTTAGTCTCCCGCGTCTTGAGCTGTGTCTCAACAGACCACTGTTCACTTTGTGGCCTGAATGCTGGACCTTTTCAGGATCTATATTTAAAGGTAGTACAGAAGCCTGATGGGCTTCCCTTCTGAATTCATCCTTCCCTTCCAAGATTACAGTCTTTCTGCCCTTTTCTTCCTCCTTCTCTCTTCTTTTTAAATTAAGATTCCTTAGATAGAGAGCAGCATATTTTGATAACTCACTTTTTTTTTCTTAGCCAATGGCATGATAGTTTTGACAGCTTATAAGCCAAATTTGGTTTTAAGAGTTATTTTGACTTGGCTATCTTTCATTCTGAGATTCTGACTCTCCCTACTTCTCACCTTCTCCAAGTCTGCTGCTGAAGCCTTAATTAGATCATTTTTCTCTGGTAAGGATAGTTTAAAAACTGTCTTCACAACATTCCATGAATCAGATATAAAAATTATTTTTCAATACTGCTGCTATATCCATAGTTCAGATATTGGAGATCATTGGAGCACATTAATAATGTGGATGATAGACTGTTAACAACATGCATTGTCCAAGCTAATTCCTTCCATGCCTTTTTTTTTTTATAAGAATTTTCCTGTTATTTCAAGAGAGATGAGAAGACTGGATCCCTTTCCTTCTGATACTGACAACAAGAAATTGGGAGCAATGCTGCATTGCCAGAGTCTTCTTGCATGAAGAAGGAAGTGAAAACCTATAGTCTGGCTGAGGAGAAGGCTGATACAGGCAGCTATAACTCTTGTTCTTTATCTTTTTGCAGTCATAGTTAGAGATACTCGTTCTGATGAGCTTTATGGTTTTCCTCTTCTGATAAACATGAGAAACTTGATGCATGGAAAAATGGGACTTGATGATAGCTTGACACTTTCACACCTTGAGAATCAAACTCGAATCTGTCAGAGGCTCAATGCTATGAATATGCTGATGAAACATATCCCACACAGAACACATCACAACCCTAGTTAAGAGGCTTTATATTTGTCTACTACAAGTTATTCTTTCATCCAGCCCGTACTGAATTGCATCAAAGAGTTCTATAATAAGTCTCTGACCACATCATAAGGACAACATGGAGCAGATGATTTGACATGTGAGAATATGACAACACCTCAAACCTCCTGCCATGTTACTGGCCCTGGGACAGCACTAACTTACAGTATCGACACTTGCATCTCCCACACACTCTACCAGCATTTCAGGCTTAATAGCGACAGGTCTTCTTTTGCAGCTTTCTGGTTATGATGAAATCTTTAGCCTACCTGGTGTGCACACAGTTATCTGTATTACTTGTTCAGCTGAAAAGTCTATCCAGTAGTCACCAGTTTTTGACACTCACTGGTAGTTATGTAAATTCATCTGTCAGCCACAATCAAAAGGAATTGATAGAAAGCTGCTCCATTACAATTCCCTCATTTCTAGCATTTAACATTCTTCTGTGGAGTTGGATTTTGGTCTGGAACAGTGCAGTAATGTGAGCTGATAGCAAGCTGGGAATGAGCCAGAAAGTGAGTGCTTAGTGTAGAACCAGCACCTCTGGGAGTAAAGACTTCAAGAATCAGATGTTCTGCATTTACATTGCTTCCAACTTCATACTGGGGGTGGGAGAGAGATGATGGAAACCATCAATAAGTTCAATTTTAATTTCTCCTTTAACATGTCTTTTTCCACACTTTATCCATTTGGGAATTTCACAGAAAACCTAGGACCATGTTCTTAGCCTCACAAGCTGCAGACTAAAAAGTTAATGAAATGCAGCTCTAATTTAGAAATATCAGTTCATTTGGGGTCTGTCTGGAAGGGACAATGGTGCTAGGAAGCTACAACTGGAATGAACTTGGAGCAGACTGCAATGATGTTTTTTGTGTTCTGTGTGTGACACTTGAGATTTCAGGGTCACCAAATTCAATGCATTTCCACATTTTAACTAAATGTCACACTTAGCCAGGCTTCATGGATTAATCATGTTGGTTATAAAGAGCTTGTGTGGTTCTTGCCCAGTCTCATCTGAGATACAGTCTCATCATGTTTTTAATAGCACCGATCCCTTAAGGCATTATTTTCTCTGAGATTTTACTGTCCACATTGTAGGCAACATACATCTTCTATCTTCACTGAGAGGTATTTCTTTCTACCACCATAATTTAAATAAGAAAGCATTTGATACAGAAAAGACATGGTTGCTTTTAGTGCATGACAACATAATAGAGAAGCAATATTCTTGTTTTAAATAATACATTTCTCTATTTGAGTCCCTTGCTCCATGCAGTTCAGTGGATGAAGAAATTTTGCCCTGTTTGTTATTTATATTGTTGTGGCACCTAAGAGCAACAGTTCTTGATTTCACTATGCTTCGCTGCACAGACAGAATATGAAGATATCTTTCTCCAAGAGCTTGCAATTGAAATACAAGGCAAGAGGCAATGGGTGGATACAGATGGAGAAGCCCAGGGAAATGAGAATAAAGTACTGATTGGTATGAAGGGGAAAAGAAGAGCTATCACAGCTTCCGCAGTGCTTAACCACCATCAGGTCTTTGGTTTCAAGGAATGTAATGAAGTGATTTTTGGATGTTCACCGGGAGACCCTTTCAAGTTAAACAGTAGTACAAATCAAGTATCAGAACACTTTTGTAATCCCATCATTGAGTTTAAGACTGTTTGTCTAGCATGATTATAAGAACTACTTAATGCTTTCTGAAATACACAGTGTAACAATGAAGAAACTGCTTTAGAGGTGGTGCAGTTGAATGAAAGAGAGTATTTACATTGCCTACTTGTAACTGTGCCTCCAAAGGCACTCCGTATAGTCAATGAACAAAGGAAAGGTCCTCCAGGGAGGCAAAGAACCCATGTTAACTGTGTAAAAATCAACCTGAAGTAGAAAACATGAATAACCCTTGTAAGAACTCAAAGGGTATTGACAAATACTGCAATCTTCCACATATTTTCCTTTCAAATCCTTCTAGGAATATCTCACCAGAATGTTTATAATCTGTTCAAAGGTATAAAAATAACATAAAGTAATAACAACTTCTAAATCAAATTAGATTATTTAATTTACCTGAAGTATATTAAAGTGATTCCACTTGATTTTAGCAAACATTTCAACAAAGGTATTATTCTACTCACATCACTTCTTTTCACAGGTTTTTTTTTAGGTTATATCTAGGGGTCTGCTCTTTGCTGTCTTCTTCTAGACATCTATGTTGGCTGATTTAAACATGAAGAAGAAAAAAACCCAACCCACCTTAGAACTTCCTACAAACAAAACCTTGTTTTTTAAAAAATGAAGTATCATGTATAGTTTAATGTAATCTTTATGTCTTTTTCATTGGCATGTTCCTCACACTTGGGTTTCATATGGTGTATCATAGCAGTTCAGCTACAAATCCACTTGTTGGGCTACAATTGGTTATAAAAATTCTAAGTACTGCAAAAGAGCAAGTTTGAAATCTTGAGAGAAGTAAATGACAAAAATGTTCTCCAGAAGAGATAAGTCTGGATTTCTACAGTTTGTATAAAGACTGTAGATGGTAATCTTGCTAAACAATAGATTGTTTTCTTTTTTCTTTCTGCCAATACGTTCTCATTTACTTCTCCTTTAGTGCCCATCAGTTGAAGTGTCAGGTCACATATAATATATAAGGAAGATGTCACACTTCTGAAATTCATGTATACATTCTCAGTTCCTCTTTCTACCCACCAGCCTGGTAACCATGTTTCACTGGAGACATGAGGGCTTGTTTTCATGATGGCTTTCAAGCAATACCCCCTGAAATACATGGCCTTTTGTATATGAAAAACCAGTTTACACAGCTCTGTAGCAAAGACCATATTTTCTTACATTTAGGAACAAAGACATGTCAGGCTTTATTGAGAACATCACTAACTATATAACTAGCATTAAACACTCTATTTGCAACTGTTGCTGTGTATTTTGTGTGTGATTATCACCCCTAGTTCTGCATCCTATAAAAAGATATTTCTGTTTGCTTAATTATAAAGCTCTTTATGAACAGGCTCATCTGTAAATAGCTTGGTGCAGCTGAAATAGAAATATAATTATAATGAAGGCAGATGTTTCTGAGATACTTCTCATGAAACTTGTTTTGAATTTACAAAGGAGAAAGGCTTTTCTAACTGGTGGAGTGTAGGCCAAAAGTGGCTTGATCATCCAAATGTTCACTTTGGGCTTTACTTTGGGGGCAAAATCTAAATAATAATAATAATAATAACAGCAGTAACAACAACAATAATAGTAATAAACTTTCTAAAAGCACATACAATTGCCCTCTTCCTCAGTAAGCATCCTTCTTCCTGAACCCTGAAGGGGAAAAGAAATAACTGCTGTAACTTATCTTTATGGACTAGCTGCTAGAAAATACAGGACTTCTCTTTTGCAATACTTTGTTAGAGAATGAAGAAACTCTCATGGATCCACAAAGTTTAGGGTCATTTTTATACAACTATAGCACTACTATCTGCCTTATTGTCTCTGCATGTATTCTTAAATTATTTAAATCCTGTTGGTGAAATACTGAGATTTTTTTCTTTTTAATTATTTTGATATCCAAGAACTTATAAAACCACTGAATCTTATTTCCAAAGGAATTATACTCTTTAGAAAGTCTCATCTTTCAGTCAAAACATGGGCCTCCTTCCCCCTCTTTCATCACTAGCAGTATACACTTGTGCTATGGCAGCTGGCTAATAGCTGTTGATTCAAGCCTGCAGTCCTCCCTTCAGTGGAGTTGCCATCCAGATCAGCTCTCATTTGTCCCATCGTTAGTGACTCACCAGTAAAGCCAGTCACTATCCTAGTCATCTTACGATAAGGCAATATCACCATATTGATACAGTCATCTGGCAGGCTTGTGAGTTGGAAACAGCCAGTTTAGTCCAGGAAGAACTACTATCAACTAAGTTATGTTGTGGAATAGCACCCTCCGGCCCAGTGCAGTGCCATTTCACTCACAGCATGTGCATCTGAGAGTCAGTGCTCAGCACTGCTGGTCTGCCTGTATTCTTCCTCATCTTGTTTGCATGACTGAAGAAGGGAATATGGAACTGGGCTGCCTTAGAATGGGTAGAGGAGAGTGTAAAGCAGAACAAACTGTTAAGGGTGATTTGAATGGAGCCAGAAACACTCCAGGTATCATTCTTGTGAATACTGTTCAAACATAAAGTTAGTCCTCATGAAAATTTAAAGAAATGGAATATGGGTATTTATGCCATGGGGCACCATGAGACAAAAGGGATTTGATTTAAAAGGAAACCCAGTTATTTTAAAGGATTGTGGATTAGGTTTTGAATGTGACTTTATGTAACCCGTAGTAATCTATTTTACTATCCCTGCTTTGGTGGTAAACTAGTTGTCCTAAGGTAGCCTCACCTGGATATACAGAATTGAAGACTACATCTCCTTTGCAGGCAACGTATCCTTGAGTATAAGGGATCTGAAACCAGATTCCTGAATTCAGAATGATTTATTAGAGAAATATTATCTGGTTTTTACATTTCGCCATAGTTGCCTCTTTAAATCAACACGGAGGCATTATTGCCTTCATTAGCTCTTTCACTCTGCTGTATCATGCATACCATTAATTTGTTTTAGACTAGTATGTTAGTGAAAAACCTTGAACACAAAAATCCTTGATCAAGTTATTATGTCATTTGCTACAAATACAGAAGTATAGGGCAACAACCTGATTTGTCAGTTCCAAGAGAAACTTCAGTGTGTCTGACTTCTTAAAATGTTTTGCTGTCATTTTTGTTTTCCAGTCTCCAGCTTTATTTCTTACTTTTGTTGTTTTGTTTCTGTTGTTGAGCAGAAATGGAAGAATTTCAGAAACCTCTTTCAGGAGATTAACAGCCCAGTTTTGCAAATGTGAGAGATTTTTTGAAATAAAAAGGGACCTTTCTGAGGTAAACTTCCTCCTACTTGTTCCCACAATGCAGAGAGGGTTATGAAGGCAGAAAGAGCTATATGGTTTCTGGATTACATAGTCCTCTTTAAAAGAAGACTTATATGGTACATTACCACTTATAGAGACTGCTGTGCAACATCACTAACAAATTTGTTCTTTTCAAAGTATGAAACAGACAATAATCCATTCAAAAGACCAAAAGAGATTGCTGTATTTTCCCCATATCATAGAAAATCAGTTTTTCAGATCTAAAAGTTCCTTATGTCTAGAGCTTTCTAAAGTGATGATGATGTCAGGCATCAGTTCCTCAGTTGACTCCATGTAGCCAAATCTCTAATATAAATAAAGTCTATATGATGGCATAGATGTGCTTGTGAGACTGTGTTCTGATTCACTATTCCTTTATCTAAACAGGTATTCCTGATATTTACAGCTGGGTTGTATTGGAGTGGATTGGAGTGAATCATCACAGGGGACAAGCCAGAGCTGGTACTAGTACTTACTTAGCCAATGCATATGAATAAGGGCCATATGAATAAGCGTCATAAGATGAATGTGGAATGAGAGGAAACATGGTAGGACAGCAAATAAAACTATCAAAGCTGATAAAGGGTCTGGAGAAATTGTCTTATGAGGACTGCCTGGGAGACCTAGGATTGTTTAGTCTGGTGAAGAAGAGGCTGAGAGGAGACCTTATTGTTCTCTACAGCTACCTGAAGGGAGCTTGTAGTGAGGTGGGTGTTGGTCTCTTCTCCCAGGTAACTAGTGACAGAATGAGAGGAAACAGGCTTAAGTTGCCCTAGGGGAGGTTTACGTTGGATATTAGGAAAAATTTCTTTACTGAATGGTTAAGCGTTGGAACAGGCTGCCCAGGGAGATGGTAGAATCACCATCCCTGGAGGCATTTAAAAAATGTCTAGATGTGACACTTCAGGGCATGGTTTAGTGGTCATGATAATGTTTGATGATTTTTAAGGTTATTTCCAACCTTAATGATTCTATGATTCTCTGAAAGCTCCTTTAACAACATATGTGGGACAACAGGCAAATTGTGGATAAAGGTGGAATAGCCCCAGTACTGAAAAGCTGATGACCTTATTTTGTTAACTGTTCATTTACTTTGGGTATGGCTGACTCAGACTAATATCAAAGAGCAGATAGTTTCTTCATATAGATGATGTAAGTTAAAGGAGTGGTGACCTGAGTCATACATTTTGTCATGTTTTGGTTTTTTCTCTCTCCCTCTAATAAATAACTGAACATTTTAAAAGAAGGTTGTAACAAATAATGTCTAATGAGCTCTTTAGCAGTTCTGAAGAAAAAGATTAGTGCAAAACAGTATCAAACTGTGATATGTGTACATTTTTATATATATTCAGGAGATAACTAAATCATATAAATAATGAGTTTGCTCCTCTGATATATTTAGTAATTTTTTTTTTAATAAATCAGTTGTTTTTTTTTCTTGACTTGTAATAATCTGTGTGCAAAAAAATCTGAACTCCAATGTTAAGCTCTGTGGACCTCTGGATTGCCTTTATGCCAGTGCTTCTTTACATTGGTTTTACAATGGGCACTAGATAACAGTGGATACAACTTAAGAAGGATTTATTAAATTAAGCCTGTGTTTTGGGGTCAACTCTAAAGTAAAGGGAGATTCAGTTTTCTGTGCATTAGCCTTTCACTTTTCATATATAAAAGAAAAATCCTAAAGATATTGATTGCATTGTATTATGTGTCTAATTATTATATTTAATTTATTTGTTTATTCTATGTAAGCTTCTAATACAATCATTATGTATTGGTTAAATAGTATACAATTATTATAATATAATATTGATACTGTGTTATGCAATATAGAATGTATTACAATATATATATCATTCCAAATGTTGATAAATATATATGAAGTCATATTTTTGACACTGCAAAGGTACTGCAGAGGGAAGGTTTGTCTGAAATCTGACTGAAAAGTGATATCCTGTAAAGAAAACTGTTTCACCAAGGAATCTGTGAGCTACAATTGCAAATTTTTGCACTTGTAGGACACTTCAAGGAGACAGGATCTGGACCACAGCCTTCAGTGGTAATCGGCAGAGCAGCTGGGAGGGGGACAAATCAAAGAGGTTTTACAGTGTGGGATCAGGAGGATTGCAACAGCTGAGGAGGGTCAGGCAGGTTATGACATTTGGGGGAATTGTTGGGTAGGGAGCTCTTCAGTGAGGAAGGATGAGAGTTATGGCAGCTGGAACTGAGTCGGCGTGGAAGCTATGATCAGGAGGAACTGGGAACAGTATAGCATCTGGAAGCTGATCAGGCAAGGGGCTCATATCATCAGGGGGATCAGGAAGTACACAACAGCTGGGAAGGGTCAAGCAAATACCCAACACACATGGAATGGAACAGCAGGGCCCGGTGCCACATACAGCTTCTCACATTGCTTTTTTATGTACTGCTGCTCTCTACTTTTTTTGTTGATTTCCCTTAACTCATGTTCAAAATGTGTCTTTGTGCAAAAATACAGAGGCAGAAATAAACAGTACGAATTACTACTAAGAAAAAACAAGCCCTTCCCAACCACAAGGTGGCTTGCCAAAATCCATGTAATTCTAATTATTGGATAGTGAAAGTTTTCCTTCTTCAAACCTATTGCACACACTGCTTTACTGTCAGAAGATTTTTATGAAGTTTTTTTCCAGCAGCTCAATTATCCAGAGGAGATTAACTTTCTCCTCCAGTAGGAGCTCAACATGTGGAGCCTCAATGTTAGGTGATATTGCTCAGCAGTACTGAGTGGACTTCACGGCACACACAGCTGGTGCAGGAAGAACAATATTCACATGTCCTGCTTGGCTTACATCAGGTCTGATTGGACTGGTGTTTCTTCTGTTACTCAACAATTTGTTTGCTTAGTACTTTCCCTGCCTCAGATGTTTCTCTTGTCTACTGTGTTATTAGATATCGCAGGTATAATTGTACAGTTGACAATTTTTTCCTAGAGTTTCTACTTTCTATCTGAGGTTTATTATTTCTTACATTCATGTCCTTCACTACTCATGCTATGGCTGTTCTGTCTTTTTTCTTTTCTTTTTTTTTTGGTTAATTATATAAGTGAGATAGTCACGAAAAAATAATCATACTTCCTTACTCTCCCTAGCCTTACTTTCCTCTTGTTGTCATTTCTCTGTGATGTTTGCTGACATTCCTAGAAGACAAGCCTTTTTCATAATGCTTCCTGGGATCTGCACCCAAGTGTTTTGTTTCATGCTACATTTTGATTGTAAGCTCATTTTGCAGGGACCATTTTTTAATTCTGATTTAGATAAGTGCCTAGCATGATGCAGGCCTTCACAATAGGTCTCACAAGTACTAACAAGAACAATAAATAATAGTAATGAATTCTGTGAGAGTCCTGATACATTGCAAATCTTTGAAAAAGTGGGAAACGATGTCATACCCATCAGGCAGTTGTGATAAATGCATGTAAGGTGGAGGGTAAATTGTTTTACCTCTAAAAAAAAATCTCTTGTGTTTTCCATAGTTGCTCATACTATTTTTTTTCTTCTATAGGCTCTTATTGCTTTCCAGACATGCTGTGCCTTGTCTTTGCCAATTGTTGCCATCTGTCCTGATGACATTGTGATGGAGGTTGAATGTGTTGCTGAGCTTCTTAATAATGTGTCACAGTGTCATTTTGTGTTACCTCTGTCACTCTGCTGCTGTTATGCTAACTTGTCTTCCTTCACCATTTCTTTTTCATGACTCTTATACTCAAGGCAGTCTTAAAAAAAGTGCCCTCTGGATTTAAGTTCTTCTTTTTTTTCCACCGTATCTAGTATCTCATCTGTTCTCTACAGCTGCTTTCCGTGTTCTGTATTTATTCCAATCATATTCTATATGGTAGAAAGTGCTGCTTGTAGGACAGATTTTTTTAATTTCCTCTTGGCATTCAGTAACACCCTATTAAGTGCCTGTGTTTACACGGCAGTTGTCAATGATCTTTTCCGGGTCCTCTGCTCATTAAGCAATAAATTCAACTTTCCTGGCTAGCAGTGTTTTGAACATTTCATGTGGCAATATGGAGCCAGTCCCACAGGGAATGGTTTCCTCTTACCAGACTGCTCCCTCCACGTGCTATACTCCCTGTTGGGTTTATCTAACTATGTCATCTCTATGAAGGATACTTGAAGCAAGCTGTTGCCTCTTTCTTAGTTGCATGCAGGTTGCCAGGGAGCCTGGGGGACCCACCATCTGACATTCATAGCAGTCGGCTTCTATCCGAATATGTCTGAGAATCCCACTGAAGCGTGGGATGACAAGTTCCCTCTTTCTTCTTGCAGAATAATTTCTCATCCACAATTAAGGTAATAAAATATTTGAGCCAACCTGTTATTGTGTTAGCATTCAGACCATTATCAGTCACTGCAGAATTATAAAAATGGTCTAGAAATAGTTTTTCAAAGACATCTTGTAAGAAGCTTTGTTTTACATTTGTCTCGGTGGTCATGAAATCTGAAAAACTCTGGCGACCTGAGTCAGAGAGAAGGTATACCAAAAGCAGCAATTACTTGGGCTTCCCTTCCCTGCCTCTGCATTCTGCTTCAACTTTGACCAAGGTAGAACACACTCAGGAGTGGGAAAATAATTTATTGCACTATCTAGTGCTGAACCTGCCTGCTAAGACTGAGAATGAGGGTGCCGATCAGTGCCAGCTGTAACAGTGCTTGGAAGATGTGGACTATCCACCAGGAGTTGGACTGGGATCACAGTTCATTTCAAAAAGGGCACTGAACAGACATCAGAATGGTATTAATTTCCAGCCACTCTTGATTTTGGACAGATTCAGACTTGGTTGATAGAACAGACACTACTAGGGTTATCGAAGGTAAAACCTGGGCAGAGAATATCAGAGAGGTAACATGGAAACAAATATAGAAATAGAGAAGCTTAATAAACCTAATACCTTATGCAAAACTAAACAAAACAAACCAAACAACAAAACAAAAAAAAAGCCAATCTGAACAAGCAAAGACCCAAACCAAAAAAAAGAGGGAGTGGTTTTATAGTCATACTGGTGTATGGTGGAAGAGCAGGAAATTATGTTATTTCTTGATATCCTGGAGGGAGAATTGAGATCTTGTAAGTAGCATGAAGTGTCATAATATGAAGTACCATGTTTTAGTACCTGTATGGTACAAAGCCCAAATCTCAAAGTGCTGAAGGATGCACACTATTAATAGATTTATACCAAGTTCCCTCTCTCATACCCTTCCCTATGTTTGACTGTAGTTTCCACTCTTGTTGATGTCTTCTGCTCTCTCCCTCAGTCAACTCTACCTCCCAGCTCAATGGTGAAAGCCTGTTCTTCCTTCCTTCATAATCTTCTACTCTGCACTATTGCTGACATTAACTTACTCATGACCCATCTAATGCTTTAGCTGTGTGTGGCATGATTTGGCTCTTCATGAAACCCTCAGCATTGGTACAACTCTCCAGCTTGCCAAAGGGCTATGCAAATGACTCCGTCTCAAAGTATTGTTTCCTTTTTGGCCTCATCACATATAAGAGGCTGTTTAGGAATTTTTTGCCTTTGACCATCTCCTGGTCAAAGTCAGCATGACTCTTCTGCCTTTCCTCTCAGATAATGTAAGTCTGCCTTTCATGGTTTCCAGTGCCATCAGTATTGTTTCCCTCTCTTCTGCTTTCAACAAAAGCTAAGTGAAGATCTGTTAGCGTGTTATAGGTAAAGTAAGTTAGAAAGCATGAATTATGAACTGCTCAAGAAATAGCAGCTGTTGAGCTTGTGTGCACAGCGAGGTTTGTCTGCTGCTGATCAATAAAAATCAGAGTCAGTAGCCATGCTACCAGAGAGACCATCTGTGGCTAGATAGCCAGAAGCTCGCTGACCGGGATAGACACTGCTGGCTTGAAGGAGGACAGGGACAGGTCATATTCATATAACTCTCAAAAGAGGGACATATTTAACTATTAGTGATTGTTAGCTGGCAAACTGTGAGCAAAAATACCCTACTGCCCTGCCTAGATCTCTGTGATGAAGGGTCTGGATGTCTGACAGTGGAATTCTGGGATGTCACATTGTAATGTTGTTAGTGTGATAAAGTAGCACAGCTAACAAAATGGGGATTATTACTAAAGAAATTTGGTAGCAAGGGACCAGGTGGGTATAGAGGGACAGAACCTCCTGTCTCGTCTTGACAAAACAATAGTAGTGATGGCTCCTCTCTTATTCTTCTTGTGTTAATACCTCCTATTCAAAACAATTCACCCCTGTCCTGATTTACTTTCACAGTTACTGCCCCACTTTCATTTTACTCCTGTGCGTGCTGTGTTCTGTCACTCCATTTTTCTTCCCCAAACCCAGCATGAACAAATTTCATTCACCTGAAATCACTCGTCAAATTTCAAATGCCATCTTCTTAGCCAAATGTCATACTTAGTACCCTGCACTCTCAATCTTGTTAAATGTCTTTGACATAATCAGCTGTGCACCCTCAGCAAGTTTGCTGATGACACCAAGCCGTGTGGTGCAGTTGACATGCTGGAGAGAAGGGATGCCGTCCAGAGGGACCTGACAGGCTTGAGAGGTGGGCCTGTGCAAATAACAGGAAGTGAAACAAGGCCAAGTGCACGTCAAGTTGCCCAGAGAGATTGTAGATGCGCCCTTCCTGGAAGTGGGGATTTGAGCAACCTGGTCTAATGGGAGGTGTCCCTTCCCATGGCAGGGGGGTTGGAACTAGATGGTTGTTGTGATTTAGCTATGTTGGCAACTAGACACCATGTAGCTGCCCACCCTGCCCTGCTGCTTCCTGGGAAAAGGGAGGAAAATAGGGAAGAAGTAAAAAAGGTGAGACCCTGTGAGTTGAGATAAGGAATGCTCACAAAGAGAGAAGAAAATAACAATAATAATGAAGTGACAGACAAAGTGACCTGTGCCTGAGACACCACTTTCCCTGTTCTGGCTGCACTGAAACTACACACTGCAGAAAGTTGAAAACAGGCATCCATGCCCCAGGGCAGCCCTTCCCTTATCCGGAGGCATGATTCAGTATAGTTTGGCTGTTTATCCAAGCTATGGCCCCTCCCAGATGCGCCCCCCCTGCAACTGCTTGGGCCTGCAGCTCTTTGTGATAATTAACCCAAACTGAACCCAGGTCTTTAAGGTCCCTTCCAACCCAAAATGTTCTATGATTCTATGATTCCAGTACTTAAAGGGGACCTACAGGAAAGATGGGGAGGGAGTCTATCAGGGAGTGTAGTGATAGGATGAGGAGTAATGGTTTTAAACTGAAACAGCGTAGACTTAGATTAGATGTAAGAAATTCTTTACTGCAAGGGTGGCAAGACTCTGGAAGAGGTTGTCCAGAGAAGTTGTGGATGGCCCCTCCCTGGAAGTGTTCAGGGCCAAGTTGGATGGGGCTTTGAGCAACCTGATTTAGTGTAAGGGTCTCTGCCCATGGCAGAGGGGTTGTAACTAGATGGTCTTTAAGGTCCCCTTCAACCTGACCCATTCTGTTTCTGTGCTCTTCTTAAAATCCTGTCATTCCTTGGCTTGTGAGGTGTCAACACCTGTTATTTTTTCCTGTGATATTTTTGGTAACTCCTTGAGTCTTTCCTTTGTTAGTGTCTTATTGATGATTATCTCTTAATAAGACTCACTCTTTTTTTCCTCATTCTCCTTTCCTCCTATATGGCATCTCCGAATAACACATGCAAAACCAACTAGTGTTTCTTTACAGATGACTCACAGACAGAGATCTTCTCCAGGTTTCTCTCCTTTTCTGCTAAAAGAAAAATCTCAACTACTATACTATGCCTTTGTGGATGCCTACAAGTCCTTTTAAAGGTTAGCCTGAGTGAAAACCAAATTCTAACTATTTGTAACTATCCACATTTTTTTTTTCTTTATCTCTGTGACATCATTCTGCCATCCAGGCTATGGCTTGCTCTTGTGGATGCCTTCCTGGAACGTCTTTAAGGTATGTAAGGTGTGCTCCTTCTTATTGTTCCACCCTGTGAAAATTTTTATCCAGACATTTTTTATTACATCAGAAATACAGTTTTGCCCTTGTATATCTATACTCTCTCTTCTGCTGGACAGATAATTTGCATAGATTCTTGCTTTAATTATGTCAAGGAAATTATATATGAATTCAGTAATTTACCTTTTTCTTTTGAATTTCTTCTTAATCTTCAAGCCCTTCAGAGGTTCTCTGCCTTAATTTGTATTTTCTGGTGAGATCTTGATTTCTGGCCTTAGTTAGCACTTTATGTCAATTTCTGTCATGTCTTTGATTTTGTTTTTGTGTTTTCTTCTAAGGACTTCTTGGTAAATGGAGGCAAAACCTATAATCATCCACAGTGCTATCTCCTTATCCTTCTCCAAAACTACTCTCTAAAACCTTCCCCTGCTGAGAAACCTACAAAAAACAGGATTAGTTTTGCAGCTTGAGTGGGATAAACCTGGTCAAATGTTAGTGCTTCTTAGTAGTCAAGTTAGATGGGAATCATGGATTTATCTCATCCTAAAGTTCACATGCATCTCCCTACACTGATGGTAAAGAGAAGAAAGCAGATAGTTTTTGTTGCAGACATCATAGATATGTCAAACCCAGTAAGTATACATAAGGTTAGATTCCTATGCTAATCCTTTTTGTCACATTATTTTCTGTTATTTCAATTCAGGTATTAGTAGTACTTATACCTTGGGTTGACAACTCTGAAGTAGGAAGTTTCTATTTTTACATCTTTGCTCAACCCATGTCTCCGTTTAAGTCTCAGGGCAAGCCCACATGAAACACAGAGCAGGATTAGCCCCCTTCCCCTCTCCCTCCCAGTGGAGGATAAAAAGGGAAATAAGGAAAAAAGGAAAAAAGGAAAAAATGTCTCACCCAAGATTTCAAGTTAAGAGTATAATCAATTTAATTAGTATCAGGAGCAAAACAGAAGAAAGGAGTGTTAAGGGAAGAAGGATACAGACATCTATTCAAAACCTCTCTTGGATGGCATTGGATGGCATGGGGCGTATGGAACCAGGCCCAGCCCTGCTGAGATGCCCTCACAGCTCCCAGAGCCTGAGAAAGAAAAGGCCCCTGAACTTCTGTCTCTTTGTTATATGGAATGTGTCAGTGAAGGGGAAGGAATAACAGCTTCCCTCTAACTCCTCAGAGTCCTAGATTACCACCTGTACCCCCCACTCAGTCTGTTCACTCTTAAACCACAACACCATAATGTACCATGGCTTACTTTAATAGCTTTTCACAATGATAATATGCAAAACAGACAGAAGGCTCAAACAGGTGACTTGACATATTCCTCCTTCCCATGAAGCACTTGCAGAACTATTCAGTACTTTCAGCTGTTCATAAATATGTCAGGCAAATGTTTTCATGGGATAAATATTAATGAAACCAATTTTTGTTACTTTGGAGCATTTATTTTGGCTTGGCTGATGCGGTAAGTATCTTCTGATTTGATTCTAACAAATAAGCAAGTTAAGTCAAGAGGCAGAAAAGCTGCAGGATCACTCACACCACAATTCAGTCCATCTCATCAGCCTAAGAATCCCTACAGTCAGACAGGAGAGCTTTCCTGTAGCTGAATGTGGCAGAGTCACAGACAACTTCCATAAAATAAAGTAGCAATAAGAGAGCAAAGAAGGAAAGAAAAGTAGTAAATAGTACATGGTAAAAGAAAGGAAAATAACTAGTCTTAAACACAGAATAAGAAATAGCCTGGCAATTTGTTTGGTCTGATACAGCAATTACTGTGCTAAATTAAATGCATTAACCAAATGCCCCGAGTGGCTGATGCCATGTTGTAGTCAATTCAACATATGTGAGGTCTTCTCAATTGCACCAACATGTTACATTTGCACAAGTCGCATTTTGTGTCATTCTGTATTGAAACCCGAGGGCTGTTTTTTTCCCAACTAGAAACAGAGATATGAGCAAAACACATCTACCATTTTACCAGTTAACAACGTATATGCTTTCAGAAACATAGCATCAGCATCCATCTTGTTTGTACTCTTATTGTGTCTGCAATCAGTTTGGGGAGATAAATAGTTATCTTGAAGTGTTCTTCCATGATCCCAGATGAGTGAATTTTGAATTAGTTCTCTAATAATTGCCTTTTCTATATTGTTTCTATGAACCATAATGTATAGCATCTAATATTTATAAATCACTTTTAAAGTGAAAATTTTAAAATCCACTGATTATAATGGGTTATCTTTATCACAAGCTGACCTGCAGCTTTCTTGCTACAGACAGAAGTGCACCTGGGATAAAAAGCTAGTCATACAGTGACTGTCACATCTAATGTTAAAAAAAGAAAGGGATGGACATTAGGGATGGACGCCTTTTATAATGATTTGTCTTAGCAAGATGTGTAGCCATCATGGTTAGCACTGCAAATGATACTAATATGGGAATGATTTCCTCAAGGAAAAAATGGGTGTGTTCTCAAGAAAAATACTTCTTTCTTTCTGCTTTGACTTTCAGCCTTCTCTATTCCAGTACTGTTCAATCAAATACTCTTTCTCCCTCCTCTGCTCCAGGCACATTGGGGAGATGTAGACTGCTGAGAGAGTGCTGAAGAATCATATCTTCACTGCACAGAGACGTCCAGAAATGCCTTGCAGTAACATCATCTATCCAGACAATAGTTTTTAAAGTATCCCATGAAGATGCTGAGGAAGAAAAGGTTGGTAAAAGTTTAGGCATATAATGAACTTTGTTTTAAAGGGTTCTGAAAACTTCATGGCTTTCCTTGGAGGAGTGCATATTTACCAAAGGGAACAAGAATATTTAGACTATTCTGTAGACACTTACACAGATGTATGCAGAGAATTAAAAATTAGTATAAAAGATTTCATCCATTTTATAATTCTTTCTCTATCCTGTTTTTCCCCATCAGCTTTGTAAGGAGCGTGACTTACATATTCCTCTTTTTAGCCACTTTTCATTATTTTATCTTCCTGCAATAACTTACTTTTATCCATTTATCTTTCATTTTCCATCTTCTCATTCCACTGAAATAATGCCTTAGAACAGCAAGGAACTACTAGTTTCTTTGAGGGGTGTAGTGGAATATAGTTCCTTGTTTTGCACTGGTATTACATCTTGGCTCTCTTTCTTTCAATATTATTACAAAAATATTATTATTGCAGAAGATTACAGTGAAAACTTAGGGAAAATACATTATGGCTCCTATGAACTGTAATGAAATGCCATTAAAGTTAAAGCTGAAAATTCAACGGTGAATGGAATAGTGATAAGGAGGAAACTAGGTCAAGATTGGGCCAATGCGCTTAATCTGCATACCTAAAACATTGGCAGTGTTTCCTTAGTAATTGTCCAAGTATCCTCCTAACTCAATAAAAGGAGAAATAGATACTAATCACCTACATGCCAACCATTTAGTGCCTTTCAAGGGAAATGACAGCTTTTAACGAGGTATAAGACAAATTCAGGCACCCATGTAGGAGACCTACTTCCCAACACAGTTAAACACTGGCTCTACAGAGAGATCTGGACAGGCTGGATCTATCAGCCAAGGCTAATGGTATGAGGTTCAAAAAAGCCAAGTGTTGGGTTCACCACTCGAGTGACAACAATCCTATGCAATGCTACAGGAAGAGGGGCTGGAAAGTTGCCCAGAGGAAAAGACATCTAAACAACCATCCAAATATTAGCCAGCAGCAGGACTAGGGAAGTGATTGTCCCTCTGTACTTGGCACTGGTGAGGCCCCATCTGGAATACTGTATTTGGTTTTGGGCACCTCACTACAAGAAGGACATTGAGGTGCTGGTGTCCAAGGAATGGCAATGAATCTGGTGAAGGGTCTAGAACACAAGTCTTATGAGGAGTGGCGGAGGGAACTTGGGTTGTTCAGCCTGGAGAAAAGGAGGCTGAGGGGAGACCTTACTGGCCTCTATAACTCCCTGGAAGAAGGTTGTAGTGAGGTGGGGATTGGTTTGGTCACCTACATAGAAATCAAAAGGATAAGAGAAAATAACGTCAATTCACACAGGGAGAAATTTAGTTTAGATATCAAGAAAAAATTTATTCACACAACTTTAAAAGATGTGTAGCTGTGGTGTTGTGGGACATGGTTTAGTAGTGACCTCACAGTGCTGGGTTAACAGTTGGACTTGATGATTTTGAATGTCTCTTCCAGCCAGAATGATTCTATGATTCTAAAATGGTGTTGTAGAAGTGAGGTGCATTGCACGGGTCTTTCACTTACCAGATAACCTGGAAGACCACATACTGTAGTCAGTGCCAAATGCTACTTCTGTCCATGTCAGTGGCAACATTATGTTTTTGATGGTATTTTGGTGTCTCCTTATTCTGCAGAAACTACCTGTATCATTAAAAGCAGTATACCAAGCACAACGTTGATAGCTCAGGGAAATAGTCAACCGATGTCTTACTGACTTTTTTAGAGACAAGGCTAATGACTGTGATGTTTACATTTTGTCTTTCAGATGCCTTTGATATCTTTAATCCCTGTGACTTCAAAATTTACAGTCTAACTAAATTATTTGTAACTTTGCATCATGGGAAAATGTGGGGAAGGTTATAGTGGTGTTCTGCAAGGTACAACTCAAGTTTCTCATGATGCCAATGTAGAAGTCTGATTTGATGTATTGTGGCTGCAGGGGATGACAACTCTGCTCACAGAAGAGAAAAGTAATATGTATGGATTTACTCTCTCCTAGTAGCCAGCACAGGAAAATAGGAGGTCCTACATAGGCTTATGTGAATTAATTTGTTCTCCACAACAAAGTTCTGTTCCAAGTCTCAGTTAAGTAAACTAAAAGTAGGAAATTCTTGAAGAAAGCCCTGAGATAGTCCTTAAGGATTTAGAGATTGCTTGTTTTTTGAGAGCTCAGATTGTTAGCAGATACTATTACGTAGTAATCAATGCTTACATTCTCTATGAGAGAATGGAAAAGGAAGGACCGCCAAAAAACCCAAAACAAACAAACAAACAAAACCTAAGGAAAAAAAACAAACCAGGAAGTCTTTTTCTTTTTTTTTTTTTTTTTTAGATATTTTTATTAATATAAGAGTTCAAGCATGTCTCAGGGAAGGATTCAGAGTTTCTTCTGTATTTGATAGACACTAGACAATTATTTTAACAAAACAGTGTGTTTAATTATGTACCACACCCTATTGGACTTAGTGTTTCTTAAATGTAACAGGAAATGTTCAGTCTATAAAGCCATAGAGGAACAGAGGTTTTGCCTATGGGCTTCTGGAAACGATAGTTTTTGCAATTTTAGATTTCAAACCAAATCATTTTCTGGAGTGTTTAACAGTACACAGATCAGAAAACTGATATTGTGGATTTGCTAATGACACATATGCACACAACTTGACCAAAATGCAGGTTGCAAAAGCAGATGTTAAGTCTTTTGGCAGGTTGCATTCAATGGCATACTGGGTGTGAGCTGGGTTTACATGTGTTTTTAATAGACGAGTCTGTATAAACTGATTCTAATGAATGCACATCATATGCAAGATAATGCTTTAGTGCTTCAGTTGAAAAAATGTGTTATTTTCAGTAAAAGAGAATAAAGTGTCACTCTCCATCAGCCTACACTTTGTTTATCTGACCTCTGTTGTAGATGGTTTAATGGGAAAAGAGTGACAGGTCAATTCTTCTTCTTATATTGAGAATTCTTTTGCAGATTCAATTTTTTTTTGTAGTCTGAAATGTAAGTTCCTTTTATCAATAAAAATTTTATGTGACTGAACAAACCTTTATAAAAAGGACACAACATTTTGGGTCTTTTAATCATGCTTGTCTGGAAATTAGCCTGTTCTTTTTAAAACAGCCCTGAACACATGGTGGATTTCTTTTTTTTTTTCCAAAATAGGTAGTTCCACTTTTTCTAACTATGAACGTTTTGCACGTTAAGTAATTCATATCAGTTTTTTGCTGCTAACTGTAAACTGGTAGGGCAGGAAATGATCTGTGTTTTTTACAGTGCCTACATATGTGAATGAATCTTCCAGATACTACTGCAGTACAATAGTGTAATGAAGTGATAATACAATAAGCTAGAGCCATCCTCATGTCATTGAAATCTGTTTAAAGCATTTTCAAATTGCATTCAGAAGGCAGGCACTACACTGGATATAGCACTGCTGTAGAAAAAGGCAATCAGGAGACCTCTCCTCAGCTTGAGAAATGATCGCATTTTGGAATACATCCCTTTGGAATGGATACTTTTAGTGCTCTAAATTTTTCTTTTCTCTTCTGCATCGATTTAGCTGTTTAGGAGGCTGGATGTTTGCAGGGGTCTAGAACAATAGTGTCCAGTTTCTGTAAAAGTAATGATTACTAAAGGCAGAAGAGCATTGTGTGTGACATAAAATATTCACGGATTATAGTCAGGTCACTCTTGGGTGTCAAGCTTGTTCAGGATGGCCAGTTACTAAATGGCTGGACTTGAAATTTCCATATTCTCTGCTAATCTTTAAGCAAATTTCCATGACCTTCCTTGTGCAAAAGAATTATGTTTTTCTTTTGTATAAAGATGACTGTTATCATGGAATTGCAATTGCCATGTAATGAAGTTGTTCCTGAAGAAATATGACATGAAGAGTTTTGAGAAATACAAAAGAGAAGTTAATGGGGAAATGAAGGAAAGATATTACCTGGAAGGGTTTCAGCTATTTTGGAGAATGGTCTTGTGAACAAACACTTACTTGAAAGAGACAAATCTATCAGTATGACTTAAACTGGAATTACTGAAGAGTATAGCTGTTATGTTCTGCAGGACTTTAGAGATGGAAATTCTAAAGGTTTCTTATTTTATCCTAGGAGATGTCAGTTAATCAAAAAGTAACACACAATAAATAAGAAGCTTTATTTTTGTCTGAATTTACATGAAAAGTAGGGAAGATTGCTGGGAAAAAGCAATAACAATAATATACTATGGTGTCTATACTCACTCATATGTCAGTTTGGCTTTTACAATGAAAAAACTTCAAAGTTGCAAACTCTTAGCTATCTGAAATACACTGTGATTAAAACAGAGGACCAAGTAAAGAGTTTGCCTTGACCTATGTGCATTATTTGTACTGTAGTCTCCAGTATTCCCAAATTAGGACCATGTTGCAGTTGTGCTAAATGCTACATAAACCCATACATAAATAGAGCATTTAGAAAAAAACAGGTTAGTAGCAAGTGCCTTACACTCCTTCCCCATCATTTTCTGTCTTAACAGTAGCTTCTGGGAGGGTCCATTTTGTGGAAGCTTTCCTTATGTAAACATCCGATATTGTGGAACAAGGCTGGATGTTGCCACATTTTCTGTGTCTATACTAGGGCAAAAAAAAAGCAGGACCAGGGCTAGTGTTTGAGTTGCCGAACCCTGTAGCCTTGGCTAGACTGTCTCCTGACAATGATCTCTGGCACAAAACCGTCGCTGGGGATTCCCTAAAGGAAATGCCAGCTAGGCACAGATCAAAATCATCCCAGGGATGTGCCAGCACTTTAAAACGATGCATGATGTCTTTGGCCCTGTTTCATTTACTGCTGGAGATGTCGCAAAGTGTCTGAGGCATTGCCCTGCACTGAGTGCACTCATACACCATGTGGGTGGGAGCATGAGACACTCTGTGGTGTCTGCAGTCCTAGACGTCTTATCTTCTTCCTTGTCCTCCCTTCAGGAAATCAGATTGTGATGGTAAAATACTGATGGTAGGTTCAGGAAGGAATTATATCTCTGCCAGTGACACCCTGGGTATTCCAGTGCTGCCAAAGGAGAATATTTGTACAAATGGACACAAAGGTTTAACGATGTAGTACTGCTTATGTTGCATGTGTTGAATTATTTTTATAGTTCCCAGCTTCCGGGGCTGGAGTCATGTTCCCTCTGCATCGTAATTTCCTATCAGGCGAGACCTGTGCACACATCATAGCCCTCTGCTATCCACACTTGGGATGCTAGGAATGATGAAATCTGGTGGAAAGTAGTCACGGTGACCTCTAAGAAGATTTTATAATCTGGTCTATCAGGATATGCATCCATAGGGTACACTGTGGGATCCCCATAGTAAAGACAGAGCCATATAAGCATGGCAACCAGAGTGAATTATCCTCCAGTTACCATGTGCCAGTGATAATGTGTTAGTCTGATGCTATTAATGAAATGTGCCAAATTAAAAGTTGAGAGGAAGCGGATGTTGTCAGCGAACCAAATTTTCAGCCTTCAGATTATTTCTAAATAATTCTGAACATGGCTAGAGGCAATCTATGTACTTGCTTAAAAATATCATACTCTTAAAATGCTGAACATCCTGCCGTGTCTTTGTCAACAGTAACTGAAAAGATAAATAAGTGCCTATATACCACTTGATTCAACCTAAAGCAGGTGTCAAATATGCAAGTCCTAATAAAACTCAACACAGCTCCAGACAGTTACACGCAGTGCAGTAGTGAACACTAGTAATTGGTTTTCATGATTTGTATAGAATTTTGCAAATGGGACTGTGGTTTCAAGTTATTTGACTTCTCCCTTGGAACTACTATTAATATTAATCAGTTTCTGTCCTCCTACTTTACTAGCGTAATTTAATTAATACAGCAAAGGTTTTCCTTGTTATGCACAACTTTCTTTTTTTTTTTCTTTCTTTTTTTTTTCTTTCTTATTATGAGAATGTAGGATATCTAATGACACATTTTAGGTGCAAACCCAGAAATATGCTCACTAAAAAAAAAATCACAGCAGGCCATAAAGTTGCTTTAGAAGCACATTGTGAACTGAATTAATTTATTTTTCCACTTTGATATAATTTTGTGGAAGGATCTAAATATAATTATGCTGACCTTCCCCCCCGCCCCCCCCCTTTTGATGTTTTGCCAGAAGGTTGAGGGAGGTGATCCTTCCACTCTGCTCACCCTGGAGAGGCAAATTTGGAGTGCTGGATCTATTGGTGTCCTTCTCAGTACAAAGGAGACATGGACATGCTAGAGTGAGTCCAGTAAAAATGAACAGTATAAAGGGATTGGAACATCTGATACATGAAAAAGAGGCTGAGAGCTGGATCTGATCGGCCTGTAGCCAGATGCTTTTCAGTAGTGTCCAGTTAAAGGATGAGAAGCAATGGGCACAAACTGAAATAAAGGATTCAGTTTAAACACAAGAAGAACTTTTTACTGTTGTTGAGCAGTTGAACAGGTTGCTCAAAGAAATTGTGGAATTTCCATCTTTAGAGTTATTCAAAACTGACTGGACATGGTCCCGGGAAGCCTGCACTACTTGATTTTGCTTCAACCATGAGAATTGGACTAGACAATCTCCAAAGGTGCCTTCCAGCCTCAACTATTCTGTAAAACTGATTTAAGTGAGAATCCCCACAGTCAAGGATGGAATCTCATCCTCCTTGTGATACTCATCTTTTAGCCCTGAATCAAAATACCACACCATTGCAGTTCTTATATACTTTCCATAATCCTACTGAATGGCCTTATATTGCCAGTTTATAATTTGCCTTTTCAGGACTCCATGATAAACACAGTACACGTACATAAAGACTCTATTTCTATGCTAACAAATTAACCGTGTGGTTCTTTGGCACTGAGGCAAACTGGATTAAATGGTTGGTATTTGCACTGTTTAACAATCCTACCTACCAAATAGGATGGCCCCAATCCCAACTGCCTTCTGGAGTCATCCTTGGCCATTGCTTACTCCTGCACCATGCCCAGGATTTGCCTGGGACAGGGCTTGTTGGCCTGGGCTAGAAATGTACTGGGACCATTTTGACAATTTAACAGTTTAAGTGATCAGTTGCCAGCCCTTGGGAACATTTCCTGGCACTGCATAATTTGTAAGTGTAGAGTTACATACATACAGACCTGTGTTCTGCTTTTTAAAAGTTGTTTGTAATTGAAAAATAAAAGGTAACATTTTATTGATTTAGAAAAAAATCCCCAAATTAAAGCAAAGAATGCAATTGCTATCCTCATTTCCTTGATATAAATCAACAGTTTCATGGTCTGGATCATTCTTCAGGTTTGTGCTGGAGTCTTCTTGGAGGCTTTTTCTGGACCAGGTTCCTTTCACTACATGAGTTTTCTCCAGAATTACAGAGGTTTTTCTCTATGAAACAGGACAGTTTGTCTTGAATTTGGCTGGTTCCTCAATGAGCTCAAGCTCTTCCTTGGCTCTCACCAGGTGTGACTGAATTCCCATCTATTCCTGTCTTCTACCAAGAAAATGTCTTTGTGTGCCCATATCGTATGTCCCTGCTGGTGCCAATCGCTTCTTTGTTTCATCTCTGGATATTCCGCACTGTCAGGGTTTTGTTTTGGGTTGGTTTGTTTTTTATTTCCAATTAACTGGCTTCATCATTTAGGCCTTCTCCTTTGTATATGATATCCATTTGAACAGAACCATTAATTACCTTCAATTGAACCCATCAGCATGGTGGTTCTCAACCTCTTTTAATCCATAGAAATATTTTCTAAAAGAATCAAAAGATGTCTTAAACCTTTCAAAAAATACACACGGGTCATCTCATGCAGTGCTACTGTAACAACTCTTACCTGCAAATAAAAAATAGTTGTTATAATAAACATACATTTATTACTTCTGTTTTCTTCCACTTATTTGTTTGTCTGGATAAAACCATATTTTTCCCTTCCCCAAACTCAAATGTACTATTATTTTGTGAATTACCTTCTGGTGTCCTATGGACTATCAGTGACCAAACACCGGAAGAAAATTTTTTAGAATAATTGGGATAAAAATGAAGAAATACACATGTGCTAGGGCTACTGAAATAAATGTTGTACATGACCACACAACTGGATGTCTAAAGATATTCTGAAATCTAAAAGTGCAAATAAAAGCCTATAGGACTGATTAAAAAGAAGTAAAAAAGGGAAAGGGAAAGGGAAAGGGAAAGGGAAAGAGGAAAAGGAAGAGAAAGAAAGGGAAAGAGAAGGAGAAAGAGAAAGAGAAAGAGAAAGAGAAAGAGAAAGAGAAAGAGAAAGAGAAAGAGAAAGAGAAAGAGAGAAAGAGAGAGAGAAAGAAGAAAGGGAACAGGGAAATGGAACAGGAAAAAGTGTGAGAGAACATAATAAGCAGCTGTTCTTTTACACAATCTAGATATTACCTTTATTTAATGTGTGTGCATCTGTATATAAATTGCATTTGTATAGGCAAATATTTATATGAATAAATGAAAAAAATGAGTATAATTCAGGCACTTTTAAAAAAATCTGATTAATCATGGTTATCATATTAGCTTGGGAAAAAAATTACTTCCTTCAGATTCTAGGTTAAAATTTTAATGAAAAAGTATTGCTTGTGAGTATCTGCTTGCATTTTAACCATGTTTTGATGTAAACATATTTGTAGCCTTTGTGTCAATTTGGATGTTCCTGGCAAGGTATTTATAGTACCTATTTATGGTAAAGATGTTTGTTCCTATTTGTTCTTCTTAGCTTTAAGGTAGCTCACAGGTTTCTACCAGTGTTTCTCCCATTCTTTAATTTCCAGGTGGTTTGTTTCTTTTTTTTTGTTCTTTTTTTTTTCTTTTTGTTTTTTTTTTTGTAAAAAAGAAAAGGTTTGTGTACACCTTTGGGATAGCTAAGCTTGAGGTGGAAAGCATTTAGCATTTCCCTTAATAGAGAAAACACAGAATGTGGCATTTCATTCTTAAAGTTGGATATCCTTGGGACAGGTCCTAAACTTTTCCCTGTCTCACAAAACCAGGTGATTCTTGTATGATTCATGGGGATGAATGCTGGGAAGTCAGATGCAGGCTGTGGGACATGAGGACCTACTACAGTTTTAATATTTTGTAGACAGTACTGTGTGATATTGCTTCAAGTATGTTCATTGACCTGGTCAGTGAGGTGAAGTAGCTGAATAACCATAATGTGAATAACTACAGGAAGCTAACAGATCAAAGAGCTAGCCCCTGTTTAAAAAACTCTTCTCAGGAGAGAAAGGAGTGGAGAATGGGGTCAGTTCTTAGATGCTGATCCTGTTGAGAACAGACAGTGATGGAAGATGGGATCCTCTGGTGAAGGAAACCAGATTTTTTTTCTTTTTCTTATAAGATCTGCTCAGTGTTCTTCATTTTCCACCAAAATCAAAACTTCTATTCTGTCCTCGGTGTCTTCAGGCCTTATATGCCTAATTTATCTGCATTTTCAGTATTGTTTATTTTGGTACCAGGAAGTTTGGTGTCAACCCTTTAGACGAATAAATGCTAGAAGTGTGCTCCCTTGGGAAGAATGAAGCAGCATGGTTTTGTACAAAGACACAGCGTCAGTCTTTCATCTGTCTAGGTTCACATATTCTCAGGCTTGTACCTTCTTTTCCTCTATATATGGGTGAATAGGTCTGAGAAAAGAAACTGTGTTAAGCCAGAGAGTCTGTTAGTAAACCCCCAGTATAGCTGCACAAAATGATCAGCAGCTGTAACCCAATTAAATGCAGCAATTTCACAGTACACTACTGCTCACCAGAGAGTATATACCGATATTCTCCGAGTAGTCAGCCAAACCATTTTGTACCAGCGCTTGCAAACTTCTCCTCAGGAATATTTAACGCTTGGCTAGAGCTCCTCAAACACAAAGGGAAGATGAGAGGGAAGAGAAAAAAGCAAAGGAGCAGAGTGCAATGAGAGCCAATTAGTAAGTAGATCCACTCTGTCTTTTGAACACAAAGTAAAAGCTTCACAGGTGTGCACAGAAAAAGTTGCAGTTATAACATAACTAGGTTAACTATTTAAAAGGTCATCGTAAGGAACATTTAGATTAGGGTAGCCTTTCTTCTTCAGTTCAAAGATCCTGATGAGGGTTTATGAGTCCAAAGTGAGGACCCAAGCTATTCCTTGTTTAATGTGATTGTTTTAATAGCTAAGCCATTTCTAACTTTGCTTTTACAGATAGTATGGCTCCAGTCTCTGCTGATCTGAATGGTCTTTTGCTTACCCGAATGTGTGTGTCAGAAAAGTAACTATTTGGCTACCAATTACTGGAGTGAGGAAAAAATACTCCCAAAATATTCTCTTGCCAAGCTGAGGTTATACATTTCACACCAATACATTCAGTATTAAACATGCTGGGAGACATCTTTATTTTCAAAACTATATAAGAACATTCATACAAACTTCTGATTACATGAAAGAATACTTAAAACCCGCTTTTGTTTATTAATTTCCTTTTATAGCTGAAACTCCATAGCTTACCTATGTTTATGTACTGTGATTCTTGTCCTGCTCATCAGCCAGACAATTCATCTCAGGAAGGCTCATCAAGAAATGTGAAAAGCAGGACTCTTACACTTCCTCATTGGAGAAGAAGACTGTTTAAAGTTATGTATCTTCTGTTCATGTATCTCCTCCTGGAATAATTTATTGGCAGTCATCTTGCAACCACGGGACTCAGACAGAGGTTCATATAATATTTGCACAAATTACAAATGTCTTTTTAAAGGATATAGATTATCTCCTGTGCTTACTGTCCCTTAGCATACACTCTAGGACTGCAACTCTCTGCTAAAACAAATCTTTTGCCTGTGGTTATGTGGCACAGTACTATATATGAAGAAAAAACCGTAAGAGGCCAGTTCACTGCAGATCTCTCTTGCTTCATTCTAGTTGTTTGAGGCAGATACAAATCAGTAACCTCTTAAAATTGTCAGATCCTTGATTGCAACAGTGGTGCTTGGTTGCAGCTAATTGACACCCTTTATGACATTCTGAACACCACACAGACTAGAAGTCATAATGCTACATCTGAGGAGATAAAACACAGCAGACAGGGGGTTCTGTCCTGAATTTTGTTTCTGTAAAGTGTCCTTGTTCTATAATCACTCATTCCTGTAAATAAATCACATAACACTCACTTCCCAATAAACTGGTATTTACCAGCCTGAGGTTATCAACACTATGTTTTTTCCTCATTTCTTTACTTCCATATGGTAAAGTCCTAGTATAATTTTTATTTTATCCTTTACAGACCTCTGTTTCAGTTCATTTTAAGTGACTAATTTGCCTAAATAGTCTTCAGTTTGCCTTGGAACTTTTTCAGCTGAACATGGTAAGAAAATAAAAGAATGTATACGATCTATTTAAATAATTGCCCCTTAACATCTCTATAACTATGCAGAATATTTTTCTAAGCTGCAATAATGCCCAGTACTCATTTTCTGCCTATTTTTGTCCTTTGTCCTCATTTCTGTAACTGAGCCCACTGTCATCTGGTAGAAATATTTACCAGTTGGATCTGAATTGGCCTGGTAACAGTGAGAACACATCTGGAGTCTAGACTCAGCGGCTCTATGGGCAGGGTCATATCTCTGTGCTACATCAGCCTCAGCGCCTATTTCTGTTTACATAGGTGGTGTGCAGCATCATCTGTTTCAGCTGTCAGACACCATCAGCCCCCTGCCCCCCCCAGCCATCAAGGGACCAGCCCCCTCCCCTTCTCCCTGAACCTCCAACATCCCACCACTATCAGCTGGAGACAGGAAGCAGGGAACCTCTGGCATGCACAATGGGAGAGGAGGGGGAAGAAAATCCATGGAACCTATAAAATCTAGCATTATCAGCAAATCAGACCTATACTTCAGCTCTATGGGATGCCATTGAGAGAGGTACCTTTGTCTGATACTGGAGAAGACTGTGTCAAATATGCAAGGGACAGAATTTTTTTTTTTTTTCTCTTCTCCTAACTAAAAGTGTGTGCTTAAATTCTTTGGACTTCAAAACTAGAAAGTGTACTAAACTGTTTTTCTAAATACTGCTGTTTACCTTGAGGAAGGAACTAAAATAAACTTAGAAATTGTATCATCATATAATATATAGTCATGAGAGGTTGCTATGACAAGAAATTTTGTCTTATAAGAACCCTGAGGTACTTGAATTTCTGTAGTGTGTAAGGGAGTTTGTGTGTGTGCATGTGTATGTGTGCTTTTATAAGAGTCAGGATGTTTTTGGGGATAAAAGAGCATTATAGAAGAATGATTCATTATTCCTTCTTTAATACTGTATGATGGGATTTTCTTTTCATCACCCTTTGCGAAATGAACCAGTCCCAAACAGTGGGAACTATCTCATCAAAATAGTATTACCTACAGGGAGAATCACATATTAATGTGATGCCCTCTTCTAAAGTGTGGTAGAGAAGTTGCACAATGCACCTCCAGGGCTTTATCACAGGGAGGTATGTACAGGTTGAGATAATCACTCAGACCACTGGTGAGAGAGAGGTGACACGTCATCTCTTCTGTGGATTGGCACAGTATGTCTCTTATAACACACTCTTAATGAGTTATAGTATATTACTGTTGCCCTTAAGATAATGAACAAATATTTGAAAGTCCAAAATGGTGACGTCTCTTTCATACCATGATGTGCAAGCAGGTCTTAATAACACTAAGGGGAATTCTGTTCACAGAAAAAAATAATAGACCAATTTATACAATCACACTGTAATCAGTAAACATCATCTTTTCTGTGTATACTTGGAACCAATATATTTGAATGGGAACAAACACACTTTTGTTAAAGGGGACATGTGTGATAGATAATCTGCTGATTTTCACATCATCAATAAAATGGGAAACCAGGCTTTAGTTGCTGGGCTAAATTCTGTCATCATCACTAAGAATGTATAGTATTCTTCAATGTAATGGAGCAACACAGAGTTAATGAGTAAAAAAGGGCTTGCAAAGTATTTTGGTACTGGTGATGTGGCAAAAATCAGAAATAATCCTGCTTGACTCTCAGTCTGCAGAACAGTTGGCAAAGCAGGCAATATTTGAATCTTTTCAAAAGATACCTTTTTTCTTATAAACTATGAAAAAAAATTTTAAAAGTAAGGCTTGTTGCCTCACTTCAGCACATATTGGAGATGGTGTTAATAAATCTTTTGACTCTAATTGGAGCAAAGCTTAGCTAATATTAAGTATTTCTGAGAATGCCTCAAGGTCACTTCAAAAATACCACTTTTCAAAATAATTTTTCTTTTTCCCCCAAAAATTATGTTTTCAAAGCTGAGGGCCAAAAATTATCAAGCATACAAAAGACCCATATATCAGGTTTGACTGTTACTTTCAAACACACTGGAGACATCGACAAAACAAAGATAGTTGGATCCTCCATAAAAGAGAAATTTTAATTCAGATCACATATCATGGCTCTTGGATGTAATATTTTCCTGCATAAAAAGGGTGAAAATTGCTCCCATTATGAGACAAGAGATTAGTTTGCAAAAATATAATACCCAGAAATTACTTGAGCATGTTTTTATCATACATCATATCATCACAGTATTTCCATGAATTTTCATGGTAATTCCACTTGGGTGTGTTAAAGAGGCACTCAAAAAATTACAGAAAGGAGAATAGTGAAAAAGTATGTTTAAAAAATTTGGTACATATGTAACTAATTGACATATGATAACATGTAGAGCAAGCTGAAAGAATATGGTTCAGTTAACAAAACTTTACTGTGATAAATATATCAAATTTTTGTGAAACACTGAGAAATGCTCATTCCCTAAGATAATTTTAGTATCACTGAAAACATTGGTTGCCACCAGAAAACAAAGAGGAATGTATTTGTAACTGATCTTTTAACTTGGTCTTCTGTGTTCATCTGGCCTCTACATTCAGTGTTAATAGCACCACGGGTAAAATATGATTAACAGTTGTATTTGACCAGGAGTCCTCAGTGGATGTAGAACTATCAATACATTAATTCTCTATCTATTGTTTTTCCCAGTGAGAAGTATGAAAAGCTCTTAAGTCAGTTCTTCTAATTTTGAGTGAATGAATGAGGATTTCCTCCTTTCTTTCTTCCCTAGATGTTATAAAAAACATTAAATTTGCTTTTCTTTTGAAAACAATTTTTTTTTGACTCTTTACTTTTCTTCCCCCTTGTCCTAAGAGAGAGAAACACAGAAATGTAACAAACATACTGTACTTTTTGAAGACATTTCATATGGAGGTGTTAGAAGATTGTGTATATATGCAGCATCTCTCTGAATCATCATATGAAGGGGAAAATACACTTTGCAATGCATGAAGTGAAATTTTGGGTATAACATGGTCAGATTTTTTGTGCTTACCACTGATAAAGGGTCAAATTTGCTGAAATGCTGATGGGCCTTTGCAGTCCTCATTGCAACATCTGTAGACAGTCTTTTTAGAAAGGTTGGGACCTAGGGTGCAAAAATGCTTAGCAACCTGTTTTGACATTAAAAAGGAAACTGCAAAGTTCAGAAACCTAAGACTGAAGACCTGCTAGAAAGTATATACTGGATATTTTGAGTAGTAAAGACAAGTTACCCTGCTTGCCTTGAAGATTCTTAGAAAAAGTCTATCTTTTAAAAAAACTGAGTTAAAATTATCCCATAGAAGTAGAGGTGGTATGAAATTACTGAAATTAAAAGTCTAAACCAGAAAACAGTAAGTAACATTTCCTCAGGAATAACCACTTTTTGATGGCTGTGATCTATCTTCAAAGAGTAAGCTCAGGTAATACGTCTGCAGCTCTCAAATGTATGGATAGCACCCAGGAGACACAAAGTAAATGGACAGCGAATATACTCTTAGTTTCAGGTGTCCTGATGCTGCTGCTGGCATCAGTTAAGTTATTTGATCAAAGACTTTATCCTGATGTTCTAACCTTAGCTTCATACCCATGTATATTTTTTCACGGGAGGTATGAGCAACATTAGGGTGAGCCACACAAGGGCACAGGTTAATGGGAGGGAGCTAACATTGTTCAGCTTTAGGAAAACAGGATTAGAATAAAAATCTGACAAAACTGAAAGCTTTGAAGAGAATAGCCATGAGCAGTGAAATTGCACAACATTTAGTGGTCTCATTTGATCAAAGTAAAGAGAATCCAAAACAATTATAATGAATTGTAGGAGAAGGAAACAGTGACTTTCCAACTTGATGGTCATAGCATAGTAGGCACGCTTATTTCTAGGCCACCATCACAAATTTGGCTCAGCTAACAAGGGTGGAAAATCGTAGCTATGTGAGAATTGTTTGTTCACAGTAATGACATGAAATGAGTCAGAGATCTCAGTCAGATTTCTGCGGGTAAGTGTGTATTTAAACCGACCACCACAATGGACAGCACATGGCATTTGGCACCCACCCCACACTCTAAGTGGGACACAGGGACAACACTAGCATGGCAACTCCTAGAAATAATAATATATTCTGAGTTTTTGTGCAATCTGGCAAAAGTGGAAAGAAACTTTAAGTCAAAGGACCCAAAAGGAATGAGCTTCTCAAAGGACTTCAGATTACATTGTTACTCTGGCAATTTTTACTGTGGATAGATTCATGAAATGGTGAGGGGGTCGTGAAAACAGTGGATGTGGCCATAATTTTGGCCTCCATAGAAAGTATGGAACCAGATGTGGAGTTAATGTAGGAAAGGAACACTGAAGGAGTATAAACAGATGGTGAATAAAATAAGACCTTTCTGTCTCATATTTATGAAGAACTCACATGTAAGAGAATGAACTTCTAAGAACCCACTGTGAGCAATGAAATAGGAGAGTCTGAAAGAATGAGTCTGGGACTGATCCTATTAAATAAACTCCAGCGTCAAAGAGCATCGTGGGATGTATTGCTCAAGAACAATAAATCCTATCACAAAGATTTCTGCCACCAAGATTTAGTATCTACAGTATGCTGCACATACTGCTGGATCAGCTCTAGCCTGCAGACTGGCTGATCTTTGAAAAACAGGATTGGTTTCGGTCACCATTTCCATCAAAAACATTAGAAAATCGTTACTTTTTCAATCAACTTCCCACTTTACTGTGTACAGCTTTCCCTTAGGATTTGCTTTGCAACAGTAGCATTTACACTGGTAAAACGTCCTGGTCCAGAGTCCTTGCTCTCTAACTAAATAATCCACCTACTGTAATTTAATTGAGATGAAAAATAAATTAGTTTATTATGACTTAAAAAGGATATAATATTTTGTTCACTAGATTATTAAAAAAATAAATAAAATGACATTCAATGAGAATTCAGTCACGAGGGAGACCTTGTTTTTACATTTAAATGCATGTGGATGCTGCTGTAGGGACTGAAAATGTACATTTGTAACTTGGAGGCCAAAATGAACCCACTGCATTTTTAGTTCACTGACAACGGTACCAGAAGAGAGACAGTTACTTTGCATTTCTTTGTTCATATTTGACTTCCTTAACTGCATATATTCTGATGGAAGAATGATACGTGTGGTAGAAATTCTTTGTTGAAATAGTGTGTCAACTATTACAAAGTTTTATTTGCTTTAGGAATGAATTACCATCTAACATATGTTCACTCAAAGTTCTGAATTGAAAAAGGTAGTAAATGTGCTGCATGAAGAGCGATCATGAAAATAAAGAAAAAAATTATCTGGACATAATTATCTAGTTCAATTTTGACTTTCCTTAGTGACTAAATGCAAAACATCCCAATTTACATAATCCACAGATTTTGCTATGTTTGTACAAAATTGCAACTATTAAAAAAAATCTAAACCCTGCAATAGATGTAAAACACAAGACAGTAATACGGGACATATGTTACAGCAATGTTGACACTTGAACTCTTAATGGAATTTTGCATTTGAAATTCTATCAGTTATTCATTTTCTACTGATTGAACACAATGAGGACCTCATGGTTTCTAGACTTTGTCCAGAAATCAATTAGATATGAATGTCTCTTAGACTCCTAAAGAAAAAAATAGCACTTATACTTAAAATTTTCTTGGACACTTTTAAAAAAGAGCAGATATACAGGAAGGAGAGGAACTCAAAATGAGCTGGAGATGAAATCTTTTGGTTTTTCTTTTAAAAGAGGGAGATGTCATACATCACAGAAGGCCATATAAACATAGAAGAGAAAGAGGTGGAAATGCTGAATACAGGGAAAATTTCATGGTTTAGAAAGTATTCTTGCAACAGCAAATGAGAATCAATATTATGTAATATCTTGTATACATAAAAACTCTCCATGACAGGAATTTGGACTACCAGCCTGCTGGAGAACAGTAAAGTTGTTTCCTGCAAAACTGGTCTTATTTCTTTTAGAGTAATAAGGATATGTAAAATCTTAAGTGCAATAAACATTAAGTTGAACACAATATTAACTTCAAAGTTTATCCTTGCTAGGCTAAATACCTTCTTAGTTATTATTTAAGTCTCATGACACCAGGCACCCTAAAACTTGACTTTGTTTTGAAGAAAGTAGAGGGTAAAATCCTAGTCAGTTGGGTTTTGTTAGTAACAGAAATGGGCTTTGACTGTCTCATGGAAAACACTTGGAGGATAATGGTCTGGATGGAAATGACCACAGAACTTCCTAACTCTTGGGTTTGTTGTGCATCAAGCCCATATTCACACTCCCTGTTGGAAGGATCATGCCACACTGTCACGGCTTAGGGTCAGGGCAGCCCCTTAGACCTATAACAGATGCTCTCTGTTAACCCCGCTCCCTCCCCAGAGGGGAAAGAGAAAGGGAATAAGGGAGAGAGACTTAGCGATTAGAAAAGGAAACTAGAACAGCTTTAATGAAAATTAAATTAATAACTATAGAAAATGGAATATATACAAATATATATAAAACCAGTATCAAACCCACCCCCCGATGGTAATTACATCACTGTCACCACTGATGGTGTGGAGCAGGCACTGGGGGAGTCCCAGACTGGGCCCTGCAGCAGACGGGAGCTGTGTTCAGGAGCTGGATTCTGGTACCAGGTTCAGGAACACGCAGACTGCATCGAAGGCAGAACGGACAGAGTCCTCCTTGGGTGCTCAGTGAAAGGAACCAAAAGAGGACCCAAGCCAAGCCAAGCAAAAGCTGGCAAGGAAGTCCAAGAGGGGAGAAGAGCTCAGAGACCCTTCGGATCCCACAGCTCTAAATCAAATATGGCGTACATGGGATGGAATACCTCGTTGGTCAGTTTAGAGTTACCCATCCTGTCCGCTCCTCCCTGAAGGTGCAGCCTTTCACTTTCTGCACCTCCCAATGTGGTACACAAGACCCAGCAGTGGCCTTGGTCTGCACACCAGTCCTTGGTAGTAACTCTAACCATGGGGTGTTATCACTACTAGAAGCAGGCACTGTCTGTGAGAACAGGCTGCTGACTTCAGACAGTGCTGTTAATTAGAAGAAGTGAGCTGAAAGTAAAATTACTGAAGAGAATTAGTTGTTTTCACTCAAACCAGGACACACACATAGAATCACAGAATGGTTGAGGTTGGAAGGGATCTCTGGAGGTAACCTGGTCATCTGGTCCTACAGCATGTTGTCCAGGACCATGTTCATTCAACTGTTGAATATCTCCAGGAACGGAGATTCCATAGCCTCTCTGGACAAACACTTCCAGTGGTCCGTCACCTTCTCAATAAAAACATTTTTCCTTGTGTTCAGGTGGCACGTCTTGTATTCCAGTTTGTGCCCATTTCCTCTTACCACTGTGTCCAGAGTGTGGCTGAAAACCAGGGAAGAGAGGTTTGACCAGAGCCCCCACATGCAGGACAGACAGGTTGGGCTGCAATGCAAGCCTTGGTGAGCATGACCATACAGCCTGGCGAGGCATGTCCATATTTGTGGTGGATCCTTGCTGATCCATCACAGTGGAAACTGAACTTCTGCAAATGCACACACAGAGCCTCTGTGAATGCACACAGGACCATCATGGTGCTGTCAATGCACTGCTCTCCCTCTGTGTCTCCTCAAATGAGTGGTAGGTTGGGAGGAACTAGTGTAGCCTTGACTGGCCAAAAACTTTTCAGAAGAGCAATTTCTAAGAAAAAGACTGCTTCCTTTCTCTTCCCATTCCTCAGTCCCTCATGCTATCTACAGGGCACCATTCTTTCCTTTGCCTCCATCATTTAGTTTTGAGGTATTAAAGTAAATCATTATTCTTCTTGATGTCTCCCCACCCCTGCTATGTTCTCCAGGGATATTTCAGCTCTTCCTGAGCCTCTATAATACTAGGCCAGTTAGTGACAAGAGACAGGATTTGTTCAGAAGCAATGAGTAGCAATGGCTTTTTCATGCTTTGTCCTGTTCAGCAGCTCAATTGGCTGAGACCAATCTCCAAAAGACTGAGAAGAGTCTCTGCTTATCTCCCTAGAACACACTGACTGTGCTTGCTAACCATGCTTGCTATTACACTGGCTTTTAGTGGGCCTATGCTACACTACATTACAGACAGCATTGGTGAAGAAGTGAGCATTTATATCACTGATTTGAAAGGCAAAATAATAATTAAATAATTAAAACAAAGAGTTGAATTTGATCCAAGGGGATCTTGATGTGAGAAAAATTCAGAAAGTCTTTACAAGCATCTAAACACTGAACTTACTGATAGCTGATAAACATTAGACATATAAACTTTTTTTTTTTTTTCTTTTAAATGGAAAATATTGACATTGCTGGGCTTTTTAATAGTGGACTTTTACCAAGGGTCATTTGGTGATATAGGCATGAATGAATTATAATTTCTCACAGTTCATTTCATTATAGATATTATGAATATTTCCTGTAAGACAGTAATTTTAAAACAAAGCCTTTAATCTGTTAGTATGTCAAAAGCCCTGTTTTCACAATGATAAAGCATGCTAAATGAGAACATAACTCTACAGAGAGAGCAGTTTTAATCTGTACAAAACATCAGAGGACACAAACACTGTGCTTGCTATATTGGTTGCTATATACTTTAACTGCAGTTTATTTGTTGCTCCCTTTGCTCTGGAGTAAAAGTTCTTCACAATAATTATGCCTTTTCACCTTAAGAATTCTGATTTGTTTTTTTTTTCCTAATATTAGAAATGTTAATATCTTAAGCGTATATGTTTATATATGTGTGGGTATATATGGAAGTTTATACATGTATGAGTATATGCTATTGGGAGACCAGGGTAATATTTTTGTCTATAGCTGTGGCACTACTTAATCTGTGTGCTTCTGGGTAAACTTAATTCTAAACTCATTATAAACAGAGAGCAGTGCTTCAGTAAGTCTTACACTGGCTATTTTCTTCCGCTATTTGGTTAACACTTTCTTCACATCCAGGGCAAGCGCTGCTCGCCTAGTGTGGTAGAACTAGGAACACAGACTGTTGTCCACCAAATGCAGACAAGGAACAGCCTTCAGAATCTATGGTAATTTGCCACTGTACAACAAGTTCAAATGTGGGCTGCCATAAACCTTCCTAGAGGCAGATTGTTCTCATACAATGTTTCTCCTGTCTTCTTTCTAACAGTAACGTGAATGTTTTCAGTGAACCAATCTTTTGGTGACCCACAGGATTTCATGTAGTAACCATAAGATTGGTTGAAAACATAATACATATAAATATAATGGAGATATAATGGACCCCAGGCTACATGTAACTTAAATTTATATACAAATATATTTATATAAAAATATATATCTTATAATACACTACAAAAAAGATGCTAAGCTTCTGAAATAGAATAGTTTTGAATATTTCTTTTAGAGATAAATAGCTAATACCCTAAACTATGTACCTCAGACCTCCAAACAGTCATACATTTTTGAGTGCTCTGAAATGTTTGGTTAACCTTCTTTCCATTCTTTTGGTTTTTACAAGCTTCTGCATTTCTGGTTTCTGTCTGAGACTAGAAACCTAAGTACCAAAATACCACAACAAAGACAGTGCTCAAGACATTTAAGGCATGATTTAGAGCAGGAAGTATTTAGATCCTGTTAAGATTTCCAGTTAAATTTTCAAACATAAGAGCCTTCAGGTAAGCATCCAAGATGACTGGTGCTCTTCTGAACTGAACCCAAATGTGAAAACTTCAGAACTTAACCTCTTGCAGCCAGTAAAGAGATCTATTTATGTAACAATTCTGTACTGATATCATGTAATCAATAAAAATCCATTATAATATATGTTGAATTAGATTACAGACTTACAGAAACTATATACTGCATACTGAAGTCTTTTAAGAAGTATACATAAGGGAAAACTTTTCCACTGTGAGGGTCAAGGAGCTCTGGAACAGGCTGCCCAGAGGGGTTGTGGAGTCTCCTTCTCTGGAGACATTTAAAACCAGCCTGGACATGTTCCTGTGTGACCTGATCTAGGTGGTCCTGCTCTGGCAGGGGGTTGGACTGGATGATCTTTTGAGGTCCCTTCCAACCCTTAACATTCTGTGATTCTGTGATATGTATGAGAATACTGGACACATATAGTTGACATATATATACACAGACATCTATAAATAGATTGAGCCTTGAAAACACACTTCAGCATTCAACATTTGTGGTATAACAAGATTACACTATTTTGGATCATTACTGTATATTTTTTCTGAAAGAAACAAATAACTTTTTCAAAGGAAGGGAGTGATCATAAACATTGGCTGTTTATTACAATATGGTATTTGTCTTCCTTGTAGCATTTGCATCATTTCCTAAGCAAAGAATGGTAAGAATTGCAAAAAGTACAGTGCAATAAATCTAAGTACCTTCTTTAGATACTTACTTGAAAATGACCTGGATGGCTCAGCATTTTTATGCAACTCCAGATATCACTCAGATCAAGTCACTTTAACTCTTACTGTGGTTTTGCTATTTTGATTTGGAAGGGTTAGTGTTTGTCTTTCAGGGAGTAGCTGAAATGAGGCACATCTTGACTAAACAGGTGCTTTGGCAAATACACACAAAAATATTATTTTTTGAACCAAGATACTTCCCCTGAGAGAAAAAGTGTATCTGAAGCATAAAATGAGTGTTTGGTGATTGTATAATAAGGCCCAAAACCAGAGTTCACCAACTTACTGGGTCAGGTCATTGGAAGAGACTTTAGAGACATTTAGAGAAGGATTGGCACTTAACCAGATGGAGAGATGCTTAAGAAAGTCTGGAAAGAAGATTTCAATGACTGTATATGGTTAATTTATAGCTGTATGTGTGGAGGGAGGGACAAAACCTCATATGTCCAAACAGACCATAAAATATTTTGCCTTTACCTTCACATGGAATCCAACATCTAATACTGGAACAGTAAATCTGCAATTGTCACATGGAATGCTAAAAGCTAAGGAATTATTAAACACATGCAGATTCTATTGGCACTGTAGAAAAGCGTTCTCTAGCTTTTTAAAGAATGACAGATACAAAATTCACATAGAAAAGCCTCACAACCGTTAAAGCAATAATGAGACACTGAGAACTGCTGATAGCAGCCTTGCAATCACAGGTACCGGTTCTCATGGGGTATTTTAACTACCCAGATATTTGCTGGAAGGCCTACATGGCCATCCATTCGCAGTCCAGGAGGTTCCTCCAGTGCATTGATGAAAACTTCTTGATGCAAATGGTGGATGAGCCAACTAGGAGAGGAGAACTGCAGGATCTTATACTCACTAACAATCAGGGTCTGGTTGAAGTGGTGAAGGTTGAGGGCAGCCTTGGCTTCAGCTACTATGAGATGGAGGAGATCAGGATCTTGTGCAGCAGGAACAGAATAACAAGCAGGATCACAACCCTGGACTTCAGCAGGGACAACTTTGACCTTTTCAAGAGGTTGCTAGGGGAAATCCCATGGGACAGTGTACTAGAAGGTGAAGAGGCCCAAGAGAGTTGGCTTATATTCAAGGACCACTTTTTCCAGGTTCAAGATCAGAGCATCCCAACAGGTAAGAAATCAAGAAAGGGAGGCAGGAGACCCACATGGTTAAACAGGAAAACAATGGGCAAACTCAAGTGGAAGAAGAGAGGGTTTTTTTCATGGAAGGAGGGGGTGGCCACTTGGGATGAATACAAGGCTGTTGTCAGAGGTTGTAGGGAGGCAACTAGGAAAGCTAAGGCCTCCTTGGAATTAAACCTTGCAAGGGAGGTCAAGGACAACAGAAAGGGCTTCTTCAAATACATTTCAGATAAAACTAACACCAGGGGCAATGTAGGCCCACTGTTGAATGAGGTGGGTGCCCTGGTGACAAAGGATGCAGAGAAGACAGATTTACTGAATGCCTTCTTTGCCTCTGCCTATACTGCTGGAGACCATCCTCGGGAGCCCCAGACTACTGAGGCCCCAGAGGAAGTCAGGATAGAGAAGAAGCCTTCCTTGGTTGATGAAGATTGGGTTAGGGATCAACTGAGCAATCTGGATGTACACGGCCCTGATGGGATGGCACCCGCGAGTTCTGAGGGAGCTGGTGGGAGTCATTGCTAGAGCACTCTGTCATCTTTAGTAAGTCACAGAGAACAGGAGAGGTGCCTGAGGACTGGAAGAAAGCAAATGTCACTCCAGTCTTCAAAAAGGGCAAGAGGGAGGACCTGGATAACTACAGACCAGTCACCCTGACCTCCATCCCTGGAAAGGTGATGGAACAACTTATCCTTGGCTGTGTCTCTAGACATATCAAGGACAAGGGGGTCATCAGGAGCAGTCAACATGGTTTTACCATGGGGAAGTCATGTTTAAACAACCTGATAGCCTTCTATGAAGAAATAACCAGGTGGATAGATGATGGATATGGTTTACCTTGATTTCAGCAAAGCATTTGACACCATCCCCCACAGCATCCTTGCAGCCAAACTGAGAAAGTGTGGTCTGGATGATCAGGTAGTGAGGTGGATTGTTAACAGGTTTAAGGAAAGAAGTCAGAGTGTCATGGTCAATGGGGCAGAGTCTAGTTGGAGGCCTATATCTAGTGGAGTCCCTCAGGGGTTGGTACTGTGGCCAATACTAATCAATATATTCATCAATGACCTGGATGAGGGAACAGAGTGCACTGTCAGCAAGTTTGCTGATGATAAAAAACTGTGAGGAGTGTCTGACACACCAGCAGGCTGTGCTGCCATTCAGTGAGACATAGACAGGCTGGAGAGCTGGGCAGGAAGAAATGGAATGAAATACAACAACAACAATTGTAGAGTCTTGCATCTGGAAAAGAATAACCCTAGGTACCAGTATAGGTTGGGGCTTGACTTGTTAGAGTGTCATGGGGGAAAGGGACCTGGGGGTCCTGGTGGGCAGCAGGATGACCATGAGCCAGCAACGCACCCTCATGGCCAAGAAAGCCAATGGCATCCTGGGGTTTATTAGAAGGGGTGTGGTTAGAGAGGTTCTCCTTCCCCTCCACTCTGCCCTAGTGAGACGTCATCTGGAGTATTGTGTTCAGTTCTGGGACACTTGGTTCGTGAAGGACAGGGAACTGCTTGAAAGAGTCCAACACAGAGACACAAAGATGATTAAGGGAGCGGGGCATCTCCCTTATAAGAAAAGGCTGAGGGAGCTGGGTCTCTTTAGCTTGGAGAAGAGGAGGCTGAGGGGTGACCTCATTAATGTTTATAAATATGTAAAGGGTGAGTGTCAGGAGGATGGAGCCAGGCTCTTCTCTACTATGTCCAATGATAGGACAAGGGGCAATGGGTGCAAGATGGATCATAAGACATTCCACAGAAAGATAAGGAAAAACTTTTTCACTGTGAGGGTCACGGAGCTCTGGAACAGGCTGCCCAGAAGGGCTGTGGAGTCTCCTTCTCTGGAGACATTTAAAACCCGCCTGGACATCTCCCTATGTGACTTGCTCTAGGTGGTCTTGCTCTGGCAGGGGACTTGGACTAGATGATCTTTTGAGGTCTCTTCCATTCCTTAACATTCTGTGATTCTGTAACTTACTCTTGATGATCAAGAAGACGAAGGAAAGAAATAATTCCTCATTGGGATATCTATGCAGCTCATTTATTTTCCCTGAAAACATGCCAGATCATTCAGCACAGGCTGTAAGTAAACTGTCTCAAGAAATTTTTTTTTCTACTGAGCTGCTAAATCACATATATCTAAGAGATTAAATTATAAAATGAAAAAACTGATTGATGAATATCAATAGGTTCCTGTATGAGGCTGCCTTGAAGTGCAAAGGAACTGTTTAAAGCTTGCTGGCCTATATATAACTTCCTCAAAACACAAGAACAATCCCCTCATGTAGAATAGAGACCAGCTTGACTGATTGGGGAACTTAATTCAAAAGCAAAAATAGATACAAAAAGTGAAAGCAGGGAGAGGCAGACAAGGAGGAATACAGCATTACCCAAGCACTTTGGGACAGAGTTAGGAAAATCATCCCTTGACTAGAGAGGAAACTGGTGAAGGATGTGAAGGTCAATATGAATGGCTTCTACAGTGCTCCATATCTGTGAAGGAAACACCAGGGGAAATGTAGAGCTGTTAATGAAGACTGCAAGTAATCTCATGCATAGGGCAGGGAAATGGCTAAGGTACTCAGAGCCTTTACAGAAAAGGTCTTTCCTCAGGCTTCTGAGGTCTGCATGTCAAGTAGCAGAATTTGTTGAGGGTAGGAACGCAGTGAAGCTTTGAAGGGGATCACCTCTGGGACTACTTAAGTGAGCTGAACATACATATATATAAGTCCATAGGACCTCACAGGATGAATCTAAGCATGCTCAGGGAGCTGGCTGATGTTATTTTTTTTTTATACCAGGACTGGTAAAGTCTTCATACTCATAGTATGTCTGAGGGTAACTCCAGAACAGGGAATTGAGACTGATTACCTGGAGGATAGGGCTGCCATACAGTGGGACCTTAATAGGCACAAATAACAGGAACATCATGAAGCTCAGCAGAAGCAACCATGAAGTCTTGCATTCAGAAAAACCCTAATCCTACGCACCAGTACAAACTGGAGACTGACTGTTCAGCAGATCTACAAAGATTAAACCAGTTCTGTCATGTGCCCTTGCTGTGATGAAAGCTATATACAGCCTGGACTATATCAGCAATAACTTGTCAATCCATCACTGGCATGGATATAAGAATATTGTGATTACTTACGGTGATTGCTTACTTCAAAACTTTTTAGGACATTCCTTGCTTCTTTGAAGACACGTTTAGTTATTGTATCACATCACGTACTCACAGATAACAATCTGCATGTGGTTCAGATAACAGATTAATTAATTAAGAAATTTCAATATGTTCTCATTAGTGATAATCCTGCTTCATCTTGGCACTCTGATTAAATCTTAAAGCGCTTGATGAAGCATCCATTTGTGCTCCTGAAAAGTGGTTCCTCTGTATAGAACAGCCTATGTCAGTGAAGGGACTCTTAGAGTCCTCCAGGTATATGAGCTACACATTATCTGGCAAAATAAAGAGGCCGTGGCTTGTCTTAAGTCCTTCCAAGGAAATCCGTATTAATAAAATGATTGATATTTCTGTTTTCTTCCAAGGATCCCATGCTCACAAAGAATCAAAGGTGAATACTTGCAATACCTGAAGAGGCTTAACTTACAATCTGCTAAGGACAAAAGACTTCTGAAGACTCTTGGTTTCTTTGTTTTGTTCTGGCTAAAACCAAGTTCTCAAATAAAGATGTACATTTTTTTTCTGAAGAAAAAAATCCTCTCCAAAAACTAGTGACAGAATAAATATTTTTCAAAAGGGTTTCTTTCATTCAAAAACTTAGAAAGATTTCTGTGTACAATTTCAGATCTAGCACAAGATTTAGAATGGTAATAATTTATTTATATGATGTTGTAATATGGAATACATACAATAATGATTGCTGTATTGAAAATGGGCCACAAGATGTAATGGAGTAACCCTCGTTTGGTTTTATTCCTCAAATTCTTTCAAAACTGTTGAGAAACCAGGAGCATTCATATTGAGCAAAGTACCTAACTACTGCTCTACCCTTCTCTAAAGAAGCTTTAATTGTTAGCAAAATGAAATAATGAAAACTGCTCTGCACGGTAAGCCACAGGTATTAGGGGTTTTTAAAAAACTAAAGGGATTTTAAAGCAGGAAAATAACTGAAATTGTTGAAGTTGCTGCAGCTATTCTTGTGCTGGCTTTATCCAACTGAAGGCTATTAGTCAGTTATATATTCAAGGAAACTGAAAGCACAGATTAAAATTTCTCCTTACATTGCTAAATATAAAAAAATGAACTAAGACTGCCTACTCCTGAACAGATGTTAATTGGCTGTTCTTTTCATGAGTCAAACTTGAGCAAATACCAAATTTCCGAATCCAGCTGAAAGGCAAAAGAAACAGAAATGTTATGACAGACATAGAAAACTGCTGTCCAGGCTGGTAGCCAGGCCACCTGAGACCAAACAAGAACAGCTGGAAGCCAGCAAAAATCATTACTGCCTCAGTAGAGCCACAGTCCTGTATTGTAGAAAATGGAGAATGAATGGTACTGGAGGAATCAGTGAGATGTACTTGAATTACTAGAGAAATCTCAGATACCTCTTGAAAGTGGAGGAAAAGTTCAAAACATGATTTTTCTTTTTTTTAAATGAGGCAAGTATAAGGCACACTATATCCTTTTCAGAAGCATTATAAATACCAGGAACACTGAAATGACCAGTACAAACTACTTCCAGCTGAGACTGTAGACTACCCAGTCTTTTAATTTCTGAGTCATGAGTACCCAAACATGGTATGCAGTGAATTTAAATTATACTTTGCTGGCAAAACATTGTTATCATATTAGAAATACATTGATCTCTTAGATTAATTACACCATGATAGCAAAATGATTCCATCTAAAATTATTTAAGTTATCAGAATGGAACTGAAAGGATTGCATTTTAATATTGATGGTACTGTACTGCTGGTGCTACTGAGACTTCGATCACAGCGAGGTGGGCTGAACATTTCTATGAAATCTGTAAAGTTATTGTGTAATTAACGAAAGGAATTCCTCCATTTTTATTTTTAAAAATTCTGGAAGTGAAAATTCTTGGCCATTACAGCTACAGACTGAGGTCAGTTTGACTCTGCCTAGCACAGATAAGATTAATTTCACTGAATGTTGGACTTAAACTTTTGCATTCGAGGACTCACCCCAGAGTCTGCTTCTAATGCAAGGAGAACACAGAACAATTTATATACTCTGTTTAGTACCTATTTTTGTTTGAGGTGAATAATGGCAGAAGCATCTCTCTCTCTCCACTGACAGTGGTGCCCTGTGATAGGACAAGGGGAAATGGTCACAAACTGGAACACAGGAATTTCCAAAGCAACATGAAGAAAAACTTCTTTAGGGTGAGGGTGACAGAGCCTGAAACAGGCTGCCCAGGGAGGTTGTGGAGTCTCCTTCTCTGGAGACTTTCAAGACCCACCTGGATATGTTCCTGTGTTCCTGCCTTCAGTGATCCTGCTCTGGCAGGGGGGTTGGACTTGATGATCTCCAGAGGTCCCTTCCAACCCCTAACATTCTATGATTCTATGACTTGCTGTTTCTCTGCCTTTCTCTCAGTTACAGATTCAGTGATATCATGTGTTAAACTGATGTATCATGTGATAAACCTGCTTCCACTGGGTTCAGACAACCAGCTCTTATGTATATGTGCATTATAGATAGTTGCATTTGGCCAGATAGATGCCACTACAGATGCCAAAATTGTAGTGAGAAATTCAGTTTACTTCATGTAATTCACATAATTCAATTATCAGATTACCCTAGGACACCCAAGCCTGTGTGTACTTCCACTGTTCAAGGACCTAAGCAGATGCACCTACATTTGTCTCTTTGTATAGTCCTTTTGATTTACCACATAAACATATTTTATTGTCTTGGAAGAAATTGATAACAGCAGAGAAATAGACTGGTGTCAACCAAAGCCTCTTAATCTAAATTGAGCTCTTGGTGTTGTAGTCGACGGATGTGGGATTGTGGGAATAAATGGTCAATCCTTTTTCACTTTTGTATTTCTGCTGAAATGTCCATTGTATTTGACTGAAAGTAAAAATGAGACATTGCAAAAGCATTGGATTGTCCCATGAAATACAACAATCCACAGCATGTTAACGCTTTTTTTTTTTTCATATTGCCTAAAACTGCAAGAAAAAACATTGTTTTCAAAAAATAGTAATAATCATTCTCAGCAGTTTTGAAGTAATGGAGTCTCCTAACATTTCAGGCTTTAAATTCTGTTTTGTTTCTTCCACTGAGGAGATGGAAAAACCCCTAGATCAATTCAAACTCATTTTTCAAATGTGCTCACTTCCCAAGCAGAAACAAATTACCACCATCTCTTTGAGATTTAATTGCTTTCACTCCAGAAAAATACCCCTTCTGCAGAGAGGAATGAAGCAAAAGAAGAAATGCTAGATGAATCAGTAAAGAATGACTTATTTTCAGTTGTTTTTTTCATTCTCATATATTAACTTAGCATTACTTGTCAGTTACTATACAGTAACTTTCACATCATGAAGAATTTGGTACTTGTAAAATCAGGAGCTGTTCACCTACAGAGAGGAGGGAAGGAAGGAAGGAAGGAAGGAAGGAAGGAAGGAAGGAAGGAAGGAAGGAAGGAAGGAAGGAAGGAAGGAAGGAAGGAAGGAAGGGAGGAAGGAAGGAAGGAAGGAAGGAAGGAAGGAAGAAAGAAAGAAAGAAAGAAAGAAAGAAAGAAAGAAAGAAAGAAAGAAAGAAAGAAAGAAAGAAAGAAAGAAAGAAAGAAAGAAAGAAAGAAAGAAAGAAAGAAAGAAAAGAAAGATTTGTTCTAAATTACAATATTTCTTAAGCAGTGGGTCCATCATGAAATAATGGGCCAATCACATAATATAAAGGAGCTCAAACGTACTAAGATTTGGTAAAGTCAGAGTCATGATTTTTTTCAAATGAGATATTGTTCTTGAAAGTGATGCTGAGCTGCAGTAAGCAGTGGTAGGAAAGGAAACATCTTGTTTACAAATGTCAGCCAGCAATTAGCATCATTTAAAGAGTGGAACCACAACTGCTGTTTTTTGTTAGCTTTGAAAACCCCATCTCTTTCTTGTGGCCACGTTTTAAGAGGCAAAGTAGACAGCAAGACTCTGAAACCAGTTCATAAATGGTTGATTTCATATTTTAAAATCTTGCCTATAACTGTCACCCCCCTTGCGTGGATCACAGATGGTGAAGAACTAATTTGTTACTGTTTGATAACGGCTTTTATGTATCAAAGCTCTTATTTACTACTCTGTGGGGGGAAATGACAGACTAAAAGCAATTATGTGTTTTTCTTTCAGTTTTTCTTTAACCACTATGCTCTTTGGCTTTCCTTTTTTTTTTGTTTTTTTTTTTTTTTTTTTTTTTTTTTTTCCTTTCCACTCCTGACATGTTTCTTATTTGAAATATAGCATTGTGAATCTTTTACATATGTTGGTTCTCATTTAACCCTCTTTCTGGGTTTTCAAGAATGCATCTGGCCGGGCAGATCAACTGTAATCTTTCATGATTGTTTATAATGGCCCAGTGATAAGTAATAACACTCAGGGGTGTCTCCTGGTAACAGCGTATTACATTTCAGTATTAAAAATGCAAATTGGGACTTTGCTTTTGAAGATTGTCAGGAAAATGTTTCAAGGAGGTAGAATAGCTACCAGTACGCCTGTAAGCAAAATAGCCCCCTCTCCCCCAACCACGTGAGGCCTCCTGCCTGCAGGTTTTCTGAAGGAGCCTCTCACCCCCTCCTCCTTCCCCCAAAATAAATAAATAAGTGAAGAGTCTTTCCTCTGTACATGGTATTAAGTAACTGATGTTAAATCTCTGGCCCTGGAAAGTCATGAACTCCTGAATATTTCCTTTTTTTTTTTCCTCACTGTTGATACGCAAACCACTGACTTGGTCTTGCCACCAAGATTGATTTTGCTATGGGTTGTATTTTCTGGTGTTGCATTGCAGCAAAGTTAATGAGGCTGAGGGGATAGTTTCTGCATGTCTTTATTTTGAATAAGCAAAAGAGGTTCCATTTTGGTCATGACCAGGGCTGATTTGTTGGTGAGTTTCCTTTATGTAAATCAGTGAGGCTGCTTCTGTGCTTAAACTCTGGGGTGTGCATGGATACCATGGTGAATTTGGTCTTTAGTATAGAATTTGTCCTACTGAAGTAACAGTTAAATTTGAAGGCAAAAAATTGCTATGATAGACAGGAAACTTCAATATAGCAATGTAATATTATAATTATGGTTATAGGCTGAAGGAAGCATTGCCTATTGCCACTGAAATCAACAGGAATCTTCCCACTGACTTAAATTAAAGAAGGAGTAAGTCACCATGGAAAAAGAACAAGATTTTGTTTGTCTCATTACATCCTTTACCTCCTGGGTCTCTTTGCCTGTTTCACCCTCCTTTTCTTCTTGCTTGTTAGGCCCACACTAGTATCAGGAGATGCCTGTTAATGTCAGTGGTACTGCTTGGGGAATGATATACAGAAAGAAGGACAGAAAATTCTCACCCCATAAGAATATACAGAGAAAACATTTACACACTCTTTGAAGTCTGCCTTTATGACCAAAGCTTAGACTACCAGGAATAGCATTCAAGCAAATGCAGGAAAACTGAAAAGGAGAGAAAAAGGACAATGGAATTTAGGAAGCCAGTATGCCTGTTTAAAGATGAAGCATCATAATATAAACCTTCTTACAACCAAAATATAGAAGTAGCACTTATTTCCATGCTTTAAGACCAGAAACCTTCAATAGAATACATAAATCACTTCCACATGTTTTTGAATAAATCTCTGTCCTGTATTTTACAAATTGCTTTCTCAAGTCACAGTTTGAGTAAGGTCAGCAATCCTTCCCTCCTCTTGTTTGACTTTCTCAGGGAGAAATTCACCCCTGGCAGTTGTCAAGAACAAGACCTGTGTCACTGAACTCCTGCCTAAGCCAATTGATTTCCAGTGAGAGCTATATTTAGGCTAATCAGGTCCACTGTGTCTGTATGTGGCAATGAAATAGCTGAAGCATGCTCTATCAGGCCCTATTTGAAAATGCTGGCCCAAGTGTGCCTGTCATTTCTGCTGTATTTCAGACTCTCCATCATTTTGATAATTATACAGCTTGGAAACTTTTTTTCTTTTTATAGTCTTTGAAACTATAATGAAGTCTTCATTGCTGCCAACCCAAACCATCCAAAAATCTTGAATTGGGCTTGAAATAATCATGAGATTGGCCTGAAAATCATGCAACTGAATGTACTTGGCTTCTTTTTATTTGCCTTCTGGTTTTGAGTGTTTAGGGTGCAATGGGGTCACATTTGCAGGGTTTCCTCTGTGTCTGTGTGGGCCAGAAATGCAATCTTTTTATAAGACAACTGAAATTCCTTGTCTATTCACATGACTCCAGGAGCTGGGATTTAACAGGGGGGCAGGGAAAATCCGCTGTGTTTGGGCTTGTGATAAAATTGGAAGCCTTGGCAATACAGAGTGTCTCACATTCAAAGTTTGTTTATAAGGAGAATATAGTTTGATGGAGAGAAAGAACAGAGTTCCCTTCTGTTCTCTTCTGACTTGAGAGAAATTCCTCCCAAAGGGTGAACTTCACTTCGCAGAACCAGCACAAGGCCTATTCAGAATTTGAAGCGATGCATAGACCTGGTCATGGCTCTCTTTGCATGAATTTACTTCATGCTACATTAAGAGAAGCTGCTCAAGTTATTGTAGCTGAGATAGTTTAATGTTCACAAGGAAAACAGAAATTCTTTATAAAACTAGCCACTATCAAGGATTTGGAAAGAAAGTCCAGCAAGGAGAGGTACAGGAGAAGAAGCTATTGTGAAAGAGGGTGGGGGTGGCCCTTGAAGGGGTGGTGAGAGCTGGAGATGGAAGCATATGAGCCACTTGGTATAATTAAAGGTAGAAATTCAATCTTAGGATAAGCATGTGCTTGTGGAGTAGGAGGCATGGCTGGAGATGCAGGTGGCAGCAGCAGCTGGAAAAGTAAGCAAAGAAAGGTGTAGGTGAAAAAAAACATTCCTCCAAGTTGTCCTGTCTTACTTCTGTCATATGCAGGACATAAAGCTCTGCATGTAGGACCAAGACGTTAAAGCCGGGGTTCATTTTATCAGTTATAAACATCTAAACCACAAGAAATTTAAGGTGGGATTCATCTCACCCACCATCTATGTGTGTGTTTGTTCCCTGGTAAGCAAGGAAGTTAACAGATACTTCTGGGGTGCAATTCATCTCATCCTCAGACAGGCATCTAGAACAGATTGGATAAACTCCACCATAAAAATGCCTTTTTATTTCCATTGCCTATGTAGGAAACTCAAGTTGATGGATTTTAAGAGGACTAACTCTCATACAGAGTATTGTCAGTGTGTAAGTCTAAAGTCAAGCATTTTTTTCATGTTTTGCTTAAGAAAAATCTTAGCTGACATCTTTTTGAGTAATTCAGGATATGACTGTAAATGTTCTTGGTGCAGCAATATGTGTGTATATGTATGTGAACATGCACAGGGGGTTTGGATAATTTTTTGCTTATGTTAATCTCTAAATTGAGAGATAGCAAGAGTAGGGAGTTTATTGCTGTTCCTGGAGAAGACTGGCATTGAACAAGACTGAACTGCCATTTATATTACATGATAAATATCTGGATATTACATAGTGGCCATATTCTGGGATCTTCACATCCAAATCAGTCCTAATGTCCTAATGTCCAGACCAGTCTGTAGTGCTTTAAAATCATTTGACTAGTTTTGCTTTTCTTCTGTGACTAGTGACACCTTCAAGTAATGCACCATTAGTGTCTCTTAACCCAGTTGTGTATGCCTTAAAAATTGGCAGAGTGTTTTCATTCAAAAGGTATCAGATTCAATTTAAGTATAGGATTTAGAGCGTGCCAAGCCAAGTACTCTTTGCCAGCAATTTGACATCCTGAACAAATAAGGTTTGAATTCCTGCTCTGAAACAGGAAAAGGATCATTTAGTGTGTTTGAATATCATTTAGAGTAGGATAGCTTTAGTTTTTTGATGCAGCAGTAGTGTCAAGTGTTGATTCTGACAGATTTATTGAACTGATGGTTGTACCTTAAACATACAGCTTTTAGACAGAGCAAATTTTCTATGAAATCTAAGTTATGAAAATACCCTATGACAGTTAGATTATACATGCAACATCAAATAAATGATAGCCAAGTGTTCTCGGGGCAGAGTTTTTGCAGCAAAACTATGACAGAGGTTAAGAACAGGGACCACGGAGATCACACACGAAGGAACAGATGCACAGAAAGACATAGGTATTGATTTGCCAATTTAGGCATAGACATAAAGCTTCATATTGTCAACCCCTGTCTTCCTTCTCTCCTCTGTTTCAGCTGTGACCATCTTTTGAAATACACTGTTTCAGTCAGTAAAATTTCCTGGGTGCTTTAATTTCTGCTGCAGCAAGAATAAAATATTAGCAGTACTTGTTGCCCTAAATAATCATAACCAGAGTATGTTTGTGTGGAGCAGTCAGACAGAAGACAGACAGTCAAGTGCAAAGATATCTTCTTGGACCTGAAAGAAGTGTCATTTTATTAATTCAGCAATCCAAGGTAATAAGCACTCCTCTTAAATAGGATGATCAGCTTTAAGCAGGACACCCCACAAACTGACCATACTATTTCTAGTCTGAAAGGTGGCTTAGTTTACAGCTGCCTTGGGTAACTCTGTCAAGAACTCCACCAGGAGGAGGTATGTGGATGCTCTTAGAGTCCACTGTCTGTTGAGAAACAAAATTAGGGGACTAGTGTTGGGGTCAGCACAATCTGAGCCGGGCTCCTCTCCTAGCACTCTGAGCCCACCTTAGGGTGCCAGCTATGGACTGACTGCCATGTAGTGATCTTTACATGGTACTACAAATCTACATGTCCTGCTTACATGGCTGTATGGTGATTTGTTACCATTACCAGTGTTGTCCAGTAAGATGGAGTGGCAGTATAGGAGTTCATATAGACAAGATTCGAATTTTCACTTATACACGTGTATACAAGACTGTGTCCCATCCTCTTCCTCTTCCTCTTGATTTACAGAAATCCTGGTGTTGCATCGACATATTTTCTAAATTGCACCTGGTGAACTTTTTTACACACTTTTCACTATTGGCCATGCTGTGCTGTTGTTCAGAAAAAAACCCCATGATTCACTTTCAGTCTCATGGTTGCTGCAGCACAACCTTTAAAAGGAGTTTTAGCTCTTATCTGATAGTCATTGCTTTTTTCCTTTTGTTTTTTGGGTGAAAAAAATCAAGCAACCCAAACAACTTTTTACAGAGCAGTTATAAAAATAGTATTAATGATAGTATTAACAAGAATACTAAAAACACCCCCTTCTATTTGAGTTCTGAGGCTCCTTGATTAATACACCTAGCTCACTGAAGCTGCAACTGCTGTGAGAGACCTTCACCTGTGTCTAAGCATCTGTTGAGGTGAATGGAAACTAAGGGAAGTCAGGGTGGAAGGCTTCAAAAGACCTCACCTAGGAAACACTAATTTTAAAATAATTGATACAGATTCTGTTGCTTTGGGAATTAGGTGAAGAAGAATCTGATTTTTTATTTATTTTTTAATATATATATTTGTTGATTAAGCTTATGTGTCTAATACTGGATTAAATTAAAGACATGATCATGCAATAGAAATTGACAGTACACTTAGAGAAACTAATTTAAGTACCCTCACAGTTCATAGACAATCCACAGAAAATTTCCTGAATTTCTATTCAGCCTGAAAGCACCTAACAACAAAGTATTAAACATAAATCACTAGAATTTGACTGTCAAAGGTAAGTTGAAATATAACGTTGTGTAACTCATGGTGGTTTAGGAATAAATACTAAGGACCTAGATTTACCCTTTCTGCATTGTATTTACAATGTCCTGGTCCTTTAGCTACATGGACTCATTTGCATTAAGACAGAATACCTGCAGGATAACCCCTGTGAAACAAGTAATTTATGGTTTTCTACTTGTAATCATATGCAGAAATATAATAAAATCACACACAGAAAAGAATCAAATACATTAATGTTACTGTTGTGCTTTTAGCAATAGTTAATTTGATAAATGAGTGTTTCAGAATCTAGCTTTGGCTTTTGCTGTTATGGATCTGCTGTACCATATGCTATTATTCAGGCTAGCAATGGTGACGCAGAGCTCATTTTCTGTCTACTGATCAGTGTAACTTTCTGAGTGTGTTCTGTGCTACTGGTAAAAAAAAAATCTGTTTTTTTCCCTGCACTTTCTAGCAATTAAATGTGATCTCAGATATTGCCATTCTGCATTGCTGCTTGATGTTTATTTGCTCTATCACCAGCACAACAAAGGAAAGGCAGCTTTAATTTGCTGTATGTTGTGTAATGCAAACGTGAGTTACTGTATGTCCCTTAAGAGCCCATCATTAATTTCCCTTGCATGCAGTTTCCAGGTTTCATATATTGCTGGCTGTTGTGATAGTATGTAAAGCATCAGCTGCTGTTTCACAGCTTGGATTTTAAGGAGTCCACAAGGAGAGATCAAAAGCTGAAATTCTAATATTGCCTCTAATGGAAGAACTATTACCCAAACAAGCAGGATGCAGATTTCTTTCCTAGCAGAATGCTTCTATGGTGTTCTCGCCCTAATAGCCTTGCAGTATTCAGGGCTCTGACAATGTATGGTTTCCAGTTCTGAGAAACAATTATTTATTTTATACTTATTCTTTTGCCCAAGGAAAAAGAATAGCCTAACTAGTTTAGAAGCAAATTTATTCTGCATAAGATCTTAAAATGTGCTCAACAGCTTAGTATATGGGTGTAGTACAAAAAGAAATGTTATTGACAAGGGACATTTGTGGCAAACAAATATTAAGCTTAAACCCAGAACTGTAACACTGTGTGAGAATTTGACTTGTGTAGAGAGCTAAAATCTGGTAATTAGTAAAGTTATATATTTGCACCAGTTTTTACACTAATTCTAATGTTCATCCTAAACTGCTGAGCATCTTTATCAGTTCTCTTGTAGGCAATGTGATTCTCTCATTTGACTCACAGGTTCAAACCCTGCTATCTTTTCTGCAAATTTGAAAAGTATTAAATAGTCCAAATGAAATTAGGAAAACTGGCATATCATGGGGGTCCAACCTTTTGTTCTCTAAAAGATTGCTTTGTAAAGAAAGGTACCAAGATGTTTGCTTTCTAAAAGAAAAGCAAAGAGAGGTGTAAGAGAGAAGGGAATTGTCTTTCAACACATGGAAGAATCCCCATCCCTAAAAATAATGAATGTATTGTTGTGGTTTGATCAAAACAAAATTTGATTTGTTTTCTTTCATGTTGAAGGTACAGACTCTATTCCTTGAAGGTATACGCCTGAGATTTATAATTCAGTCATCATCACTGTTCACATTCTGAACTAAAGTTAAACTTAGAGATAAACATAAGACTGCTACCGTGAAACCTCTCAAATAAAATTTGATTCCATATTTAGGCGTTTGTTGTCTTTTAGGAAAAGACCACAGAGAACTTCATGTATGGGGTTATGATTGCTATTTCATGTATGCATTTATGAAAAATCAGTTGAGAAACTTTGCAGAGCTCATCCTTTAGAAGGAAAATTATTTAATACACAGAAATTGACATGAGCAACTCATTACCAACAACGTGGTAACGTTTCAGAAGAGAGATGACAAGTACATCCATTCACAAAGTAGAAGGAGAGAAATTAAAAGAAGAGCCTAGAAAAATAAATTTCCTAGGGAAAAATCAGAGGTGCAGGACAGTTAAAAAAAGACATTCTGTATAACCACTTATTGTTAATTTGTGTTAAGTTATTGCCTCCTTTGCTATCTTAGCTTGGAGTTGCTTTAAATCTCTTTACCTTGTTGAACCCAGTCTCAAAGTCTCTGTCTGTTCTGAAACAGTACATTGGATTGTAATGGGCTTTTAACTTTGTAACAATATAGCCCAAAGAAATGACAGAGCTTGACACTAGAGTGAAAATAAAGCTTTCTTTCTCACATTAGGTATGTAGATAGCTGATTTTCCCTGTCTATAACACAGAATTTCTCTTGACATTTTTCTGTAGATGCCTTAGTTGTGAAAAGATTAGTTTTTCCCCAGAAACTTCTTCCTTTGCTACAAAATGACTCATTTTCAAAAAATCCAAAAGTTGGAGGAAAAAATTCCAAGTTGCAAATTTCATGCAAAACTCTGGGTCTTTTTAGCTTTTAAACTTGATGCACAGGGGAATGTATGTGATGGGATAGAAATCTGGGTCACAGCATGAAATTCCTGTTTTTGTATTCATAAAAAACAAACTCCATATATCAAAGGAAGGAGGTGTGAAGTAGTAAAAAAGAAAAAGAGAAAAACAGTCTAAAATATTCTCAGCTCTTTATATTTTCCAAAAATATACTGAGATCTTTTAAGACATGTTATGATTTCCTCTAACCATTATTGAAACAAACTGTTCACTGCTATGCTAATAACGGCTTTAAACTTATCTTCTGAAGATGAATTAGTGAATCAGTTACAGTTTTTCAGTATTTTCTTCTATCATAAATGCTCCTAGGTGCTGTGCTCTTGAGAAGTACTCAAGCGGGTACTGAATTATATAGCAAAGCAGGACACAGACACTGAATACATCCTTCTCAACCCATATGTGATCAAGAGCTGCAGGGATGATGATATGCAAACAAACCCTTTTTGGAGGTCTAGAGTGTCTCATCTATGTATAATGCCTAACAGAATAAATCATGAGGTACATACCTCTTTACAACAAAACTATAATTCGTATGTCTCCTGCATAGCAGACCAAATTTTGGACCAATTACAGTGCAATCTGAATCTCCAGAGTGGATTGTTTGATGATTTTAGTTTACAGGCTGACGATGACTACCAGATTCGTTCAAGCTCTCACTCTATGGAATAAACCTACATGCTATAGATGCAGATAAAAATGTCAGTTTGAGATAAATTATTTCAATCTGAAGATGACCAGTAAATGAGAAATAGTTCTTAAAGAAACTGTACTACAAGCATCGCATATGTAGTGGTAAAAATTGGGACTCTATTTGGCAGCAGCAGGGAGATAATTTTTTTCTAATGCAATTCTGTAGCAGAAAAACAAGGAAATACGGTGTGGTTTGAAGAAGAACATGCCAGTAATTACATGAAGTGTTGTTCTGCTGCTCTGGGATTTTTTGTATTATAAAATTACTTAATAATAACCTAAAAATAACCTAGTAATAAATGTAAAAGTGTAGTTTTAACTTGTTTGCAAGAGAAAAAGTATAAACAAGGAAAAATAGTTGCCACTGAACCTCATTGGTTCTCAGTTGTTTTTGAAAAGCTTGATAAGTTCACTAATGCATTTTTACAAGGAGTTCCACTGGCCACTACTGAATTTGCATTCAAGGGGTGAATAACATCAGAGAAGGTTCAAACTCTTAGTAACTTTTCTTGTGCAGTTTGCTTGCTACTAATTATGTTCCTTGTGCACTCATTTGCTATGGCAGGACACAAGTGGTATCAGCCATCACAGGACAAATCAAACAGGATTCCATGAACCAAGAGATGGGACAGATTTGTTCTGCTTAGTCGCAGTAAAGATTCAGTGCTCAGCTCATTTAGGACCTTGAACCTCTACTTACTGTCCTCTTCCAAAATTACCTCCCCAAAGTCTTGAAATTTACTCTGGGTCGTTAGTGACAGAAAGGTATCATTTTCCCTGTGTAGTGGCCATAGATACTTATATTTGCATAAGAAACATGGGTCAGCTTCCTCCACATTCTCCCAGAGATACACATCTCCTCAAAAGGGGGTAATGCCATGCTTTAACATTGCTAAAGGGAAATAGTATTTCCAGGAATTTGTGAAAGAATTGTATCTTCATAAACCTCTTAGGCATACTTCTCCCTTTGGGTGGAGGCTTTGCCCTAATGGCATAATTGCACTCATTGTTTTTATGTTATAAAACTCCCTCAATAATGAAACATCAGTAGAATTCCAGCTGAATGTGCTAACCCCTGAGAGACACAACTCTTCTGTACTATAATACAGTCAGACAGAAAAAAAAGAGATTCATTGATAAAAGCCACATGTTTACCCAGTGGCAGAATAGTTAGATGTTGATACCGGTTCACAAAAGCAGTGTATGATGATCTACAAATTAATTATACACTTGGTTTGCCAGATACAGAACGTCAGCATTTGCTGGGATTTGCATGAATGCTGATTTAGGCTTCAAAACAACACTTATGCTCATGCTAAACTTGAAGCACCTCCTTTAGTCCCAAGTAAAAAAGTCAGGACCTATGTTGAAACTAAACCAGTTTGGAACTAATAAAATATAAGTACAAAAAAGAAACATTTGAGTCAGTTTATTATACAGTATTTGACCCTATCTACCCTACTTAAACTTCACATTCTTTCTCCAGTGGTGCCGTATGGGAACACAAGATTGCAATTGTGCCCCAAGAGCATGACAGCAGTCCTCATAATAGTTTCTTCAGTCTTTTTTTACATTGCTTTCCAAAATGATGCTGCCATATGTGCTGTTATATTTAAGCAGCAGATGCTGTGAACTCACAAAGTTGAAGAATGCTGAAGTATGATACCATTTGAAAACAGGTTTTCTAGGGAAAGCTGACTTCTTGCAATGATTTGAATTTATTTCAGGCATTTCATTACTAATTACAAAAGGCCATATAGAATGCATTTATACCACTTATTGGTTCTATCTTGGGGCACCTAAGATATGGGCTATCTAGCATTTACACTATATTGCTCTTCCCACAGTTACAAAGCTGCAATAATCTCTATTTGCAACAGTGTTAATGCTTTCATTTTAAAAAGGAACTGGGAATGGGTCTTCATTTCCACTCCTTTACTTAAACAGAGTTTAAGCTAAGGATGATATTGCACCATAAACCAGGCTCCTAGGATTAGGCTATGCAATGGCTAAATATGGGTATTATGAATAGAATAGAAAATTCAAATTACTTCAGTTTTTGTTGAAAATTAACTTTCTAATCATTCTCATGTTTGAAAATTAAGCAAGAAAATTCACAGCCTATTCTAAAGTACATTGAGACTGGCAGATCTGCCAGACTCATAGGGAATCAAATCATTTCCCATAGTATACACATCAGATACACAGGCTTGGAGTTGAAAGAGGATGTAGTAGAGATATGGAAGAAAAGGTGGCCCAAGGGAACATTTCTAATATAGAAGTTGCTTCATGGCAATTGTTTTAGGAAGACAACTGGATCTGGGGACTGAAGTCAATAGAAGCGCTCTGCTAGCACTGATGACTTGAATCAGTTTAATTCCATGTGTAACTGCACTGTGTTTATGAGACTGAAATACCAGGCCCTGTAAGACAGATAGTTCTTTTCCACACATGGCCAGCTCTGAGTAACTACAAAAAGGGCAAGTCACCACCATGTCTTAACAGCAATTCTTGTACAGGGGAAAGTCTGGAAGGAAAGGAATTACCCATTGACAAGAGATGTCTGGGGGTTGGAAGGTTCTGTGCCTTATTTGCATCCTTGCACATATAGGCGATGTATAGAGTGGTTTTGGTCTTCTCTCACCTGCGACACTGATTAATGTTTCCATAAAATGTATCAGTGGAAGCATAAGTCTAACTTTCTCATAGTCACACAAGTTCATTGCCTTTGTAATTGTATTTGGTATAAAAGGCAAAGTTTTGACAGTGGGGATGGCTGCAGGGGTGCAATCTGGGAGAAGAGACCAGGGCTGCCTTGTGTCTAATACAATCACTATCTCCAAAACAGACCTGCCACAGGACACAGATGAGTTGGTGGCACCTTTGTGAAAACATGTGTAAGAAATGGCAGAAGACACTAGGGGCAGAGAAGGGGGGAACAAAAGAATGAGAAAAAACCAGAGGGAACACCAAATTCAGAGGAGAGGGTGCTCCATGGCAGAGTTGGTACACAACTGATGGGACTGTGGCCTGAGGAAAGCCAAGAGCAGAGCATAGGAAAAGAGTTATAAAAAAAGAGAGAAAACACTATGCCCCGACCCCCACCTCTGGTGCTTATGTCTGCCTCGCCAAGGGGACTGAGTGTAAACTGCATCACTAATGAGAGTGGAGACAAGTCTGAATTGAACAAGTGAAGTGGAAACAAGGAAAGAGCCAGGAAAGGAGTCTAAAGTGAGACTGAGTCTGGGAAAGTGGAAGGAAAGATGTTTTTCCCCTAAGTGTTTTAATGTTTGTCTTTTTTTTCTATTTATTTGCCAATACTCTATTCAATAATTAGATAGTTATGTGAATTGGCAATAAATTAAATACCTTAAGTTTGTTTTGCCCATGACAGTACTTGGCAAGTGATTTTCCCTTTCTGTACCTTGACCTATGAAATCTCTCTCTCTTGTTCATCTATTTTCTTCCCTGTCCAGCTAGGGGGAAGGGGAGATGGGAGTGCGAGAGAGCAGCTTAGTTGGTGCTTGGGCATTAGCTGGGGCAAATTCACCACAGCAATGAACTTTATTATCATCTTTCCTTCTTCTGCCTTCCCTCTCCTCACTACTCTATTTATTTTTTTTTTTTTTTTTTTCAGCTTTCACTCTTTTATCTTACTATCTTTCCCTTTATAATAGTTTGACTGGTAGAAGTGTATCAAATATAGTTGACATTAAGGAAAGTTATTGTTCTTGCAATTAATTCTTGCTTCCATCAGTTCTACAATAAAAGAAATATAAAACTGGCCCTATTGTAGATGCTTCCAACAGTAAGATATTGGCGTTGAGATCACACAGTGCAATGGGATATTCTAACCAGGCTTCCAGCACTGGAATGAGAAATATAATTCCATGTTTCAAAGGGCTGTTAGATCAACATACTCACAGAATCACAAAATGTTAAGGGTTGGAAGGGACCTCAAAAGATCATCTAGTCCAAGTCCCCTGCCAGAGCAGGACCACCTAAAGCAGGTCGCATAAGAATGCATCCAGGTGGGTTTTAAATGTCTCCAGAGAAGGAGACTCCCCAACCCCTCTGGGCAGCCTGTTCCAGGTTCTGTCACCCTCACAGTGAAAAGGTTTTTCCTTATCTTTCTGTGGAATCTCTTATGCTCCAGCTTGCACTCATTGCCCCTTGTCCTATCATTAGATACAACAGAGAAGAGCCTGGCTCCATCCTCCTGACACTCACCCTTTACATATTTATAAACATTAATGAGGTCACCCCTCAGTCTCCTCTTCTACAAGCTAAAGAGACCCAGCTCCCTCAGCCTTTCCTCATAAGGGAGATGTTCCTCTCCTTTGATCATTTTTGTGTACTCAGTATGGTTGCCACCTAGAAATCATGTAAATAGGCTTGTATTTTATGCCTTTTTCTACTTTACTTCCTCTCTCATTGTGTTTCCCTCTTTATCATTGACCTGTCATTTTTGGAGTGACACATTCATTTTTATTAAATGTCCATTGACGCATCCTTCTTTTGTTGCTGGTCTCTACAACTCTTCTACAACACTGTCAATCTAGTACCACTGGAAGACATTGTGATTCCAGTAACTTGATAATGTTAAACTAGAGTTCTTGGATGACATGTCTACCAGCAGGATTTGGATCCTTCCACCTCTAGATCTCTGCGATGGGCACTGACCCTCCTGCCAGTTAAGAGCTCTGTGTGGTGTTCCCTTCCTGCTTGAAGAATAATGAAATTGAAATGGTGATGAAACACTTTCTACCCTTGGAAAAAGTCCTGCATCATGGCTGGGATGCACTAGTCAGATGTTGTGATAAGGAGGTAATTTCCAGCTAAGGTGCTTAAGATTCACAACATCATAAAGAAGAGTGACTCTTGCAATTGGGAGGGGATCCTAGACTGCTCTCCGGGGCTCCAGACTCCTTTGTGCAAAAGAAAGAGTTGTTAACTCTATTCAAGTCAACAAATGTTATGTCTCAGCTGCAGTCTTGTGGTTAAGTTGATAGGCACAGAGAAGAAATGGCATAAACTTTTATGTCCCCTTGTTTTGAAAGCCATGATAGGCTTACAGAGGAACTGGAGGAAAGGTGCAGATGAAGGCGAGGGAGAGGAGGACAAAGCATTAAATACATTGACTTGGTCTGCTGGATTGAGCTGTTTGGAGAAGGATGAAGTTATACAATAGAGATTTAGATTTTTATAAGTTCTAGAGAGGATGGCTCACATTTGCAACTCAGCTTTGAGTTCCTCTAGTAAAAACAACTGGGCTTTGAATGAAGTTAGTAAAGTTTATTTAATGTTGTCAGTACAGTTTCCAAAGAATCCCTGACTAAAAACCCCCTCACTTACCTAAAATATGAGTATATGAGGAAAGTTATAAGATTTTTTTTTTTTTTCCAGTATTTATGATTTCTGAACAGAGCATCTGAAGAAGCTGAAACACTTGTATGGTTGTGCTTTCTTTTCCAAACCTTACAAGGGTGCTGTTCTGGCAAATGACAAAATCCAGATAGAGTGCAGGAGCAGCAGGATCCCAAATTAAACAACTGGGAGGTTGATAAATGCTTCCAGTAGCAGATTTAACTACAGATGGAATCGTTTGACCACTCGACACACCACAGTCCACTTGTTGGGGGCTTCCGACCATCTCTCTGCAACATTAACTTCATAAAAACTTCCATCAAAGAGCCCCTACCAGAGTCACAGCCTTTTTTAGAGCATTTTTGAAACAGCAGAAATAAACATTAAAAGACTCTGCCCTTCCTTCCTTGACATTTTTTCTGACAGTAAATTAGAATCAGATGGAAGATATCATTATTTCTACAAAGATTATCATGCAAATGAATTCCTTTACAATAACTTAAAAAAAAAAAAAAAGTCTTCTAGAAAATATGTATGCATTTGGCCAATAAATTCAAAGAAGTTTTGTTCAAGGCTGATGTATCTCAATTGGTATTCCTGTCCTTGGCCAGAGAACATTCTTCACTAACCAGCACTTTTAACAAGCAGTTTATTAATATCCTGGACACCTGATAATTTTGTTCTTCATTTGTTTTTTATTCATTCCAGGTTGATTGTGATTTTTTTTTTTTAAGTACTTCACTAATGTTCTGCACTTCAAAGTGACAAAATAATTGTATACCTGCCATTAGGAAAATAAACCTGCAAGAAATTAGAGTATTTTGATTCCAAGAATCTCTAAGAACTGGAGATGATGTAATTTTAAGAAAACGGTTTTTGAAAAGCAGAATTTCAGTCATAAACGGGTGGTTGCCCTGCTTTCATGCTGGTGAACACTAAGCCATAGACTCTCTGTGCTCTCCAGAGAATCTGTTCATTGAGAAGGTGCTTTACTAGGATATTGATCTTGTTAACTGGAAATTTAACAGAGATGTGGGATTGAATAGATGTAGTTGAATGTAAATAGAGACACAAGAGATAACTTGACTGAGGTGTATACATATATGGGTGATGATATTAATCATTCAGTAGATAATTCCCCAATATAAGGTTTATGACAAAAACACATTTCTTAGCTTCCTATTGCCATAAAGGTAGTAATATAGCTTTATTCTTTAATGTATGTATTCTCGATAGTGTTGAATTTAGGAATATCTGTTGTTGTTCTCCGTTTTTTTCACTATTTGACACCAAATCCCCCTTAGAAATTGTGGGATGATGACCCAGAGGGTGGCTGCATTTCCTTCTGAGTTATTTGCTATTGCTTTACTGTGAACAATAATGACTTTTTAGAGTGGAAAAAAATCAGAGATATTTCAGCTTTTCTCTTCATTATAGTTCTTTGGGTATTTTCTCAGGATCTGATTGTTGTTGTATCCAAATTCTAGTTGAGAGATTATTTCCTAATTATAGTGGTCTGGAGTTACAGCTAAGCAGCTAAGAGTATAGCTATTATTTTATTACATGCATTTATATGCTACAGTGTTCACAACACACTATCCAACATTCACCCATGCATTGTGCACATACAAAGACTCGGTGCTTACTCAGAAATGCTCATGATCCAAATATACAAGCCGGTACTCAGGGGTCCTTGCAATTTTAATTTAATTTCTAAATACCTGTATTCACATATTTATATATATTTTAATGGTATGTATCTTTGTGATTGTTCCAGCCACAACATAAAACTAAACTGTTAGGATTTACAAGTCAGGTCACATGTCATCTCTTTTCTATTCATATTGCATTCAGTACCCAGTTGTTTAGTCTTGTTTTCTAAACCATATTGAGGTAGACAATCACTATTTATTTCCCTGTGGTGAGTACACCTCTTGGTACCTACTCTGCTCACAGCTTGCCTTCTAACGTGTACCCTTTTCAGGCTTCTATCCTTTCATCATGTTACAAGTCAGGCCTTCACTGTCACTCTCTGTGGCTGATGAGATAGGCTGTAGGTACAGAGGTGTAGGTATATTGCCTCTTCTGAAAAGCAAGATCAGGTCAGGTGTTTAGCTATGCACAGATCATACTTGGTGCACAGGGCAATGCTCCCTATCAAGCACTGCCATGTCCATAACAACATTTGTGTGTGTTTTGGCACTGATAACTGAAAAGAAATGATAGCAGAAAATGTCATCGTATTGTTTCACCAGTGTCAGAAGGATGAACTTCATTAAGACGGCCAGACCTCCTAATTACTGAGCTTTGTTAGTCCAAGGCTCCCAATGTACATTATGAATAGCCATAATTAAGTTATCACAGTTAAAGTCTTGCTGGGATGCTCATTTTACAAACACCAAACAAGAAAAGCCCAGAGCTTGTGGCTGATTTATTTAAAGATGATTTAGGACTCCAATTCAGTTTGAAATAGAACGACATTTCAACTCCTACTTACTTAGGTTCTCTTTTTGTTTTGAAAGGCCCAAGAACATGGGGAACAGGTTGCCTGTGGCAGAAATAAAAGTATCCAGACCTCATGTTTCCTATCCTTATCCTTTGGCCACAAGAAATAGTCTTCACACCCACATTTATCCAGCACTGAGGTAAAAACTTGCTTCCTTCACAAAGAAAAGCAAACCAGAAGTATTTAGCAAAGACATAGACATACTCTTAAGCAATTTTCTGCTTATTATTTATTTGAATGTCCTTCTGACAGGTGACTATGCCTTTGCTAGTATCACTCAAAGAGCCAAAAGAAACATATGCTGTGAAAAGTACCTTTAGCAAAACAGACAGATGGATAGGTAACACTTTAAAACAGGGTGGCCAACAATTAGCAATTCATTTGGTATTCATTGCGATAACATTAATTGTGATGAATAAATTACATTCAGCATCAACTGGAATTTTGTTAAAAGAACATTTGCCTTTTTGGTGGATTTGTGAAAAGGAAAATAAACTACTTTTCTATTTTTTCAGTTTTGTGTTATTTTTCCCATCTCAGAAAATAGTTCATTTATCAGCAGAGCCTATACAAGAAAACCACAAGTGGTACATCAATACTTTAAAATTTTAAATGCTTCTGATGTTATTGTCATCTGTAAGTAAATTTTCACTCAGATCGTGCTTTGAAGCTTCCACTTTTTTTACAGCAATTGAAACTTTCTGAACTTCTCAATCCTTTCTGCTGGTTCATCACTCTCCTATTCAGTTAAATACACCACAAAACTAAAAAAAATATATACCTATTGCTTGTAAGCTGTAAACAGTCAGTAGATTGTGTTCTGTTGATTACAGACGGTTTATATTGGCTGGACCAGGCTTTAGCTGTCAGCACATAAAGAGAGAAATGGACAAAAGAGGCTCTGAGAGCAGATGTTGACACTGGAAGCTCAAATTCTGGGATCCTCAGCCTGTGGCTGTGGAAGCCCAGCTGGGAGAAAGAGACAGGCTGCATTCATAGAGCCTCTCTGGGTTCCCTGCCCCATGCAGGTATCCAGCCATTGAGAGACAGGAAGATGAAAGGCTGCTTCACAGATGTCACCTGCTGAGGGTTCAGCAGCCTGTCCAGAAATGTCATGTTTGGCAGCTGGTGGAGGATCCCTCCCACCAGCTCTGGCACACAGATTCTCACAGTATTCCGGGAAAGATGCTTACACGAGGGCTTCCTAATGAGATGACATTAAAGAGAATTTTTGGCTTCTGCCTCTAACAGCACATTGACATTAACCTAGCTGTCCATTCATTACACAGTTCTACTGAAGATCAGTCACTCTAACAAAATGAATTTTAGGCATAAGCACCAAGCCAAATTACCCTGGAAAATTGTTGAGATGGTTATTTCTTCTCGTTCTGTTAAACTGATTCTGCATTCCTTTGTTTCTCCGTAAGTTTCTGAAACTGCTCTAAATTCCACTGATACAGGCTCAGTTGAGGCACTTGGCCCCAAAAGCAGCAGAAACTGCAAAATTCCAGAGGATATATGGCACTCAGACATGGCACACAGAAACTCCTGGGTCCTATTATCTGCTTGGGTAATAATACATGACCTCATCAGAACACACATTTAGAACATCGTCAGAAAAGATCAGAGAATATTGGTAAGAAGATAATAAAGAAAGGCAATGAGATTTTGGCAGAAGGATGCTAAGATCTAAGCAGAAAGGTGCTAAAGTGAAGCAGAAAAAGTTTATAGCTTAAATTAAATGGAAGGGGTTAGTGTTTGCCCTTTTTCTCACCCATAACCCTCAGGTCAAAGCAAATGGCACATGCTTTGTCCTTTGCCTTTTGGGGCTACTTATAATCTTCATTGAAAGAACATGAGGTCCTTCTCCATGCTGCATACAGGCTCAGAGAAGTGTTAGGACCTCATTCCTCTCTCATAGATCAATTACATTCTCAGAAATATCTAGAAATATTACTGAAACTAGTGAGATCTAAAATTGGCATTTAGGCAACAAGTAACAGAAAAAGAAATACTCAGAATGGTCATATTTCTCCTTCAATTTCTTTTAAGCTTTACAGTCTCAACTTCTTTTTTTTTTCTTCATGTATTCAATGTACTAATACAAATAGCTGTACTTTTAACAATTGTAAGTTTTTGCTATAGAATCTATCTAGTACTGTATTGCTTCTTTATAGCATTCAGAGGTACCAAAATGCCACTAAGTCTCAAGAGAGGATGTTCATCATCATCTACGGTTTTTTGCAACTATAGTTTGGGTTATTACTTTGGTCCTTTCCAAGGAGGCTGCCTGTAGAGCAGGCTAGAACAGGCAATGCTCTCTTAGGACTTAACGGCATGAAAGGTTTGCCTGAGAATTTCAAGTAGAAAAAATGATATGTGTTCATTAGATACATCAAATGGTCAAGATGAAAATCACTTTTAGTGATAGTAGAATCATAGAATCGTAGAACTGTCAGGGTTGGAAGGGACCTTAAAGATCATCTAGTTCCAAGCCCCCTGAAATGGGCAAGGACATCTCCCACTAGAGCAGGTTGCTCAGAGCCCCATCCAGCCTGGTCTTAAAAGCTTCCAAGGATGAGGCTTCCACCACCTCCCTGGGCAACCTGTTCCAGTGTCTCACCACCCTCATGGGGAAGAAATTCTTCCTAATGTCCAACCTGAATTGACCTGTCTCTAGCTTTAATCCATTCCCTCTAGTCCTATCACTGCCTGACAGCCTAAAAGTCCCTCCCCAGCTTTCTTGTAGCCCCCTTCAGATACTGGAAGGCCACAATAAGGTCTCCCCGGAGCCTTCTTTTTTCCAGACTCAACAACCCCAGTAACCCCAACAACTCTCAGTCTGTCCCCATAGGAGAGGTGCTCCAGCCCTCTGATCATTCTTGTGACCCTTCTCTGGACAAGTTCCAGCACATCCATATCCTTCCTGTAATAGGGACTCCAGAACTGGACGTAGTACTCCAGATGAGGTCTCACGAGAGTGGAGTAGAGGGGGAGAATCACCTCCCTCGACCTGATAACCACGCTTCTCTTGATGCAGCCCAGGATACGATTGGCCCTCTAGGCTGCAAGAGAACACTTGGTGGCTCATGTTGAGCTTCTCATCCACCAGCACTCCCAAGTCCTTTTCTTCACAGATGCTCTCAAGCCAGTCACTGCCCATACTGGTTTTGGCTGTAGTGAGTGAAACTTCAGAGCATTAGGGTCATTTTGACACTTCAGTTATTGTTCTGCAAAAGCTATGGAGGAAAACTACTGAATTAAAAAGTAGAGGACGGATTAACAGAAGGAAGTAAATATACACCAAATGTGGCTCTAAATAAATTCACAGCATACACCACAGCACATAGAGTAAAGGTCTTGAGCTTGGAATAGACCACTAATGCTAAAGTTACTGATAGCTCTCCAACTAAAATGGTATTATCTTCTTTTAAAAGGGACTTGGAGGATTCTCCAATCTGTGGTACTCCAAATAGAGATATTTTTTGAAGATATTTTTTTTAATATGAATTTGAAGATGGTTTTAATGAGGTAAATGTTTAACACTTTTTGAAAATTGGATTTTTAATGTGAAAATCTGACTAAGAAAAAACTGTAGTTCCAATGATGCTCAGAACATTAGGGCATCTAAAGAAGAATAAAACCATAAAATAAAAGGATGTCACAGAAAAAAAACCAAAAAAAACCCCAAACCAAACCAAAAACAAAGAGAAAAAAAGTCTTAGGTCCTGGCACTTTTTAGTGTTTTTAGTGGACTTCATGCCCTCTTGATGAGTGAGCCTTAGCAAATGTTGTAATTTTCTCTTTAGGAGACATTAATGAGCTGATGTACAGAATTTTAAATACACACATAAATGAATTTTTATGTTTATAAAAGTAATATTTTGTTTAAATACAGTATTATATTCCTTAATACCAGGTTAGATTTCCATCTAGAGGGAGTTTTTAATTAAAGAACATAAAATTTAAATGGTTCAGAAAATGTCAACATGGGTTCCTATTTTCAGCCCAACACAGATGATAGAACGAGAGGGCATAAATGAAAATTAAAGAAAAACAAATTCAGAACAGATGTCAGGAAGCATTTTTTTCAAGCAGCGAATCATAAATGTGTGGAATGGCTTAGTAGGCAAGATAGTTAAGGCAAAAACACAGAGGTCATTAAAGAAACAATTAGAAGACATCATGGTGTAGACAGAAAAGGGAATGAGATGTGATGAGCCAAATGGCTTCTACTCAGTTCAAGAGTGTCTCATGTTCTCAAGAAATCTGGACACTGGTATATGTTTTTAGCACTCTAGGGTAGGTGCTAGCTAGAAATCCAGATAGCTCTTTCCCTCTCTTCTACTCCTCTCTCCCTTGTTTTCTGCAGGTACCCTAACACAGCTTTCAGGAATACCATCAAAGCAGTTTTAATGTTGGAAGCATTTGCCTTAAATATTCATGCCAGTGAAACCTTTGAAATATTTCCTATGAGAAGAGATCTTACTATCACAAAGCAAGTTTGACAGTGTAGAGCAACAGGCAACCTCTATTAACAAAGACGTCTCTCCTACCAGGAACATTTTAATATCCTGTTTTGTGTCTATTAACATTATAATGAAAAAATCAATACCATATATACTATCAAAGGTGGTATGGTAGAACTGTTTAGAAAGGAAAACCAAGTCCTAAAAGTAAGTCAGGACAGTGCACCTGGAAAGCCTTACAGCAGAAACAGAGACTTAGATCTTGTTATTCTGTCAGAATGGAGCAATGAGAGTATTTGGCTTAGGTGGGTACAGACAATGAAGAAGAAGTTGGTTCACTATCAGTTACCTACAGCTATGAATGGAAAGGGAGGACAAACAAACTGTTTGCTCAAGACTATTTTGAAACAAAACAGAAGATCTGAAGTGATAATTACCTCTAGAGAGCGACAGATATTAAAACAACAAGATGGTTTATAAACAAGCACAGGCTAGAAATGAACTAAAATGGAATTACTGCACTGTGCCAGATGACCACCATTACTTACAGATTATGCTATTTCAATAACCTGTAAAATTCTAAATATGTGGGAACTAAGAGTTGCATTTTTACTTTACAAGTCTAGAAAGGGTTCTTTAAAGGGCTAGTCCTATAAGGAGCGTAGGATGATTTAAAATGTTCAGAGATCCAGCTCACGTTTGGTGAAAAAACTGCTCTCATGTTAATCTGTGTATTATAAACACAAAACTGCATCTTGAAATGTTCTTGATGTAGATGAGCTGATATGAAATTATAGTAGGTAATCCCAGATAATAGGTAGGATTTGGTCTTTGAGGATTGTTGAGATCATGATTATGGACTGCAAAATGTGAACATATAACAAAAATACAGTGTTGGCTTCAGGTCCATTCCCCTCATTGCACTGTCCCCACGTGAGGCAGGTGTCTGAGCTCCCAAGGGAGGTGGGATGTGTGTAATGGGAACAATAAGGGCAATGCAGCCTTAAATAGCAATTCAGTCAATGAAGTACAAAAACCCCACATTCAGCTCACCCTAAAGTAAAGAGTCATGTCTGGTGAGCTGAATGCTTATTTAGGAACAACAGCAACTTAAATCACAGTGGCTGTTTGAGAAATCCCTTTGTGTGGCTACTATTATTTTCATTTGCCTTAATCCATTTAGGAAGTTGTTAAATATGAAATACACTGATCCTTCCCTATGACCCCCAGACTCACTGGATGAAATGTTACTCTCTACATTTAAGATCTCTATAACTGGTTTAGCCATCATAAGCTTCCTTTGTAATCAAGAGAGGAAACTGGCCCTTCCAAAGCTTAAGGTTTCATCTCAGTCTAAAGGACATCAGATCAATCACACTATAAAAAGCGCCCATTTCCCTCTGCTAAAGGGATACAAAGGGAGCTTAGGGTGCCTAGGCTGGTATTGAAATCTAATTAATTCCAGGTATAATGTTGAGTTCTCACCTTGCTACAAACACTCTTTTGATCAATTTACATGTGTAAGATACTTGGTTCCTTCAAAAAATGTTCTTTACTATCGCTTCTTCCAAGAAGGTAGACAAATAGAAAATAAAAGTCTCGACTGAATGATTCTTTTCCCCTCCCAGTGAGAGAACAAGGTCTAAGAGAAGCCAACACGCGGGTCTTACCTCTGGATGAATGGAGTCCAAGCGGTATTTCAATAAAGTTTATTTCTGTAAAGAACATCAATAGAAAACAAAAACCAGTAAATCTTTGCTTAACTCTAGAATTTACTTGTGGCTATTCTCCTTAAATTGTATACAGAGTTTGAACATAATTAAAATTATATCCTGAAATTTACTTTTCTTAGTTTCTTCAATCTGCCTTTATTTATAGAAGGGAAATTAATATGAAATTACAAAACTGTGATATTATTTGTAAGCCGAATAGGATGTAAGGATGGTATGCCTCTCAGGTGATTCATGGTATCTGGAAAAACTCTTCATTTATAAGATTATATCTAGATTACATCAATACTCAGCAGAGAGAGATGGGCCACCTCAGAGCAAATAACCCTCTTTCTCTTTATCAGTTCAGCTTGGGGTAGGACAAATTGCCTTTGGAGGTGCATGCATCAGCCTGTTGAATATACAGGAAACCCAGTCAATTAGCTCATGTTTGAAACTTAACTTTCAGATGACTGCAAGTAAATGAGGGTGAATTGCGGCTACAAACCTTAGGTGACATAGCTGTCAGCAGCTGGAGGCCTGCACACTGAGTGCTCTCGGGCAGTGCCGTGAGAAACACTGAGACCAAAAGATAATTAAAAAACTTTTAGAAGGAAAGCAGACACACACACGTATACGGGCAGACACACATCCTAATTAGGCTTAGGCACTGTTCTGTATGTTGCCAAATTTCACATCATTACATTTGGAGTAAAATGAACACCTCAGATAGAGGAATTAGCAATACAGGCTTGCAATTGTTTTCGGGTGGGTAAGGAAATGATCACCAAGGTTCATCACAGAATGTGCCAGATCCACTGTGACTTAGGGATTCTAAACACTGTGGAAGTTTAATAAAAGAGAGAGTAAATTGGCTTATGCTGTTGGAGTTGTACTTTTGGCTACATGGCTGAGCATTTGTTTTGGAAGCTGGAGACTCTGGTTTTAGTCCCAGTGTTAATTAATTGTGCACAGCAGTCCACTAAAGTAAGCTGTAAGATGGTGTCTGGATGAGGATTATTTAAACATTACTGACTCGTCCAAAGGGTTTTAGTGGTCAGGTAATGACCAGCTGGAGCAGTTAAGGGCTGTATGTGAAGCCAATTCTTCTGCATTTGTGAAGGACCTCCAAGTGACTCTGTGCTTCTCAGACTATTTTGGACCATTTTTATCCTTTTGTAATTTGATTTATTTTTTGAATGTTTTAAAAATCTAAGTCTTAATGTTGTTATACTGCTGCTTTGCTCTGCCAGCACACTCTGTTCAGTGGCTGCAGTCTTCGCATCTTTATCTTAATGGGAAATTGTTCTGTTCAAAGCAATGCAATAGCAAAGTATTATGTGCAAATTATCTTAAAATTAAATGTTTCTCTGTGGAAGGAAGATGTCAGCTCTCTCTCCAAAAAAAATGAGAAAAAATATTTTCTGAATGGAAAACCAGAAAACATCTCTACAAACAATTACCAGGTTGCTATTTAGATCTGTGGAGCTACCACTGCCTTCTTGCATTGTGCTTTTTAGGCTTGTTTGACTTTCTAGAGCAGGTAACTCACTACACTACTCACATTGCACTCAGGACTGCTGAGGCTTCATAGCCCATACGGAGAGAAGGGCCATCCATAAGAGGCACAGAAGATGTCTCTGAACTGTGAGGAGAGTACCAAGGCTGTGCTGATGGCCAGCGTATGCTCTGCCCCGTGGCACCAGCTGTACTTGCAAACCACTGGTAGTGGTGGAACCAAGGCCACTGCATCCACTCCCCACTTTGAGAGGGTATTTAGCAGGCCAGTAGCTGTTTTTATTCCTGCATGTCTGGAGCCGTGGCACAGGGTAGACATTAGAGTAGCATATAGGCTTTTTCAGTCCTTAGACTAGACTAATGTCTTTAGGTGGGTATATGGTGGTTAACATATTAGGATTCAAAATTATTCCTTCTCCTTTGTTATAACTTAATTTAGAGGGTCCTGATGAATAGAAGGGCTCTGGAGTGCTAAATTTTGGTGACAACTATTTTAAAAAAAATGCATAAACCTGAGAAAGAGAAAGCAGTGGGAAGTTCTACTGTGGGGCTATGGCAGACCTCCATGGAATGACCAACAGCTGATTGAGACCTCCTTCATGTGAATAGTTGCCTCAGACTGCCTGCATAGACATAGCATCTTTCTGAAAACCAAACTGTGTAATTTGGCTTCTACTCTGAATCCATCTCGGGAGTCCTTGCCTGTCTGCACACACTGCATAGGGAGCTTTGTGGTCTTCCACTGGCAAATACAATTTTACACTTGTGCTTAAGCCCAGTGGAAACAAGTCCATCTGAAAGCTGAGTGTGCACTCACTTTCTGTGGCATTCACAATGAGAAAAGGATAAAATATGTACAGGCATTAAGGAAAAGATCAGAATTGAAAGCATGATAAGGAAGGAATGAAAAGGATACAGAAACACGATATAAAAAGGGAATGACATTGGAGCTGCAGATGAAGAGGCAAGTGTCTTAACATAGAATGTTTTAAAAAAACTCTGTTGTTTCAATGCTAGTTTCCTGTTTCTTCATAAACTAGGGGATTCAGTGAACCAGAACTGAAAAATATTTCTTCCATTCCTTGTTCCTCTCATAAGTTTCAACTTTTACTAGAAGTAAGCAGAAAGTAGGTAACTGGTACTTTTGCTCAAGCACATCTTCCGCCTGGAATGAATTCCCATATGTTAAAAGATGCATTTTGATTTTATATGCTTTAAAGATATTTTTCTATCAATACTGTTCACAATTTAATTACAATAATTAACATAGTTTTCCAATATTTTTTTGTGCCTTTGATTATATGCCTAAAAATGTTGCAGCTGTGTTTACCTATATCCCTTTTGTTTCAGGCTTCATCTGAAATGAGAATATCATTTTATATATAGCTTTCTACTGGCTTTGTGAACTCTTTTTCGTAATACCCCAGTTTAGCTTCATATACATTCATACAAAGGAATGTACTCAACCCTTTCAATTTGAGTGGTTCTGGAACAGAAATCAGGATAGGCAAAAATTCCTAGTGTAAACTGTGTGACTTTTCAAGAAATAGGAAAATATCTGTTTGAGAAAAAATATGTATTACCCAGAGAATGTTGCAAAAAAACCCCAAACAGTTGTGGAAAGAGACACCTTTGACTATCATTATTCAATAGAGGAGGTAATAGTAGATAAGGCTGTGGTTAGAAACTTACTTTTTCTCCTTGTTTCTAGTAATATATGCAATGACTAAAAGCTCTTCCATCATCCTTTGTCCAGAGATATTAGTTTATCTTCCATGTAGCTGACCTACTTCTGGGGAAGGGACAAGGTGAAATATAATTAAGCTTTGTACAGCTGATGTGGACAAGAGATCTCTCACTCATTATCGAAGCATCAGCTACCATATGTGGTCTGTAGAGCAGCCAAACATTTGTGGTCCAGCAGCTGCTAACACAAATTTCTGATGGATTAGGCTTAGGAGTCTCTTCATAGATTTCATTGGGAATTGGAAAGGTCCACAGAGTTTCCAGAGTGGTTACTGGGATTCCCTTTCTGTGTGAACAGAATCCAAAAGGGCCTATCTGAAGGCAACTGTTTCATCTAGATTGCTCTGCTGCCAGCTCCTGGAGGCAGCTAGCAGAAAGAGAAGAGCTGCTGTTGAGGTGGGTATTGTAAAACAAATCACCAGATGACTTGAGAATTGCTAGTTATACAAAGATAAGAATGAAAAGCAAAGATCGAGAGAGGACCAAGATCACAAAATCCAGGGAAGGAAGGAAGAATAGACAAAAAAATAAAAAGACGTGAATAATAAAGATGGGTGAACAGGACCTCTAGGTCCTAAGGTATATGTAAAGGAAGCTTCCACATTTCTCCTACCGTTTTTCATTGAAAACAGTTTGTCAGAACTGGATGTTCTGAGTGTGCAGCACCTTAAATCTCCATCTATTACTGAAACAGACAGATTTCATAGTGCACTGAACAGCCAAAGAATAAACTGAGAGATGGAGGCAAAGTACTTAAATGGCTTCATTTTCTTTGTAGCCTGTATGACATAGTGTAAGTTTTCTACTGAAAAGTCAGTATGCTATGTATTGGTTATCACTTTCCTCTATATTGTGTCTACTGGGTTTGTGATCCTTCTTTCATAAGTGCGTGACCTGATGTGTGGGATTTGGCTACTTGCTGGGTTAAGCCACAACAGGGCTATTTATAATGAGACTGGATGCTTTGTTACAGTTTTCATAATGCCCGTGTGCACCTTCCACAGTATTTTCCAGGGAAATAATGTTATCAGAGGCTGGGGTTATATAATACTATCAACCTCAAGCCCTCAGTAATCATTAAACTTGAAAAGTGTGAGATGCTTTTTTAAAAAAATTATTTTCTGATTTCTGCTTGCATGGTATAATTCAACCCATTTCCAACAACTCTGAGGGATAGAAAGCTGCTGGTTTTAAACTGGAAGTTGAGATTTCCACTTAAGCAGTGTCATTTCAGGAGTTACTTTTTCAAGACAAATGACAAATATTTCAGTATTTATAGTAAAATAATGAATTGCATAACACTCTTGACTTTGGAAGACATTTAAAATTGCTGCATACGTTTTGTGGACATCCCTTTATTAACGGATCATTTCCTGTGACAACTACTGTTCTTATTTCTTGGTCACATAAGACAATGTTCTCTCTGTACGTCATGCCCCTATTGCTGATTTGGTAGAGTTTAGTTTCTTAAGGCAAAAGGAACCAAATGCTTCCTTCAGTGATTTAAAGTGAAGCTGATCTAAATATTAAAAACAATAAGGTTACTTTGGCCATAAAATACAATTAGAACACCCAGAATATCATGAGGTGTTCCAGTACTCTATATATAATGGCATATCCCAGCACTAGAAATAGACTGCGTTAATTAATACTGTGCTGTAATTCTAAAAGACTAATTTGCAGGATGTTTTTTGAAATTTGGCTTTGATTCTGGAAAATAAATACTTGGTTTACTACACAGAACATTAGGGAACAGTCAAAATAGGAAGCAAATAATTCCTATATCTTATGCCTGTGTTCACTGAATGGGGTCAGGTTAATTTGCAGCAACGCAGGTTTTTGATGTACTACGAACTGGGCCAGAGGCATTGTCTCGTCCAGCAGTAAGCCCTATTATTTGAGTTGTTTCTTCTCTCAGGTCATCACAGAACCTCAGAATGGTAGGGCTTGTAAGGGACCTCTGGGGATCACAGAGTCCAACCTCCCTGCTCAAGCAGCTTAACCTTTATATACTTTTTAAATTTTCCGAAATAATTTAAACTTTTGGCTCTACAGCAGAAGACACAACATTGTGTCTAAGCTCAGATGAGCACAGACCAACACAAGTACTGTAAGCTGCTTAAGTACTGTTTGCAGTGATAAAAATTACCAGTGGTTTGGGGTTCCTCCACTTCTGGGCTCTGAAGCTTGAAAGTGTAGGTTTTGTGTTATTTCGGGACTTTTAAGAGACTAGGAAGCACAGTCACTTAAAATGTTTGCACAGACTTGGGTATCAAGAGGTACATGCCCCAGCCTCAGCCTATCTTTTACTTTTTTATGAAACACTCAAAGCCTGAAAGATCCTGAAAATGGCCAAAAGGACACTTCACCTACGGCTGGAGAAAAGAGTAAAAAGTATTCATAATGACAGTGACGACCGTAAGGTGGGTGACTTTTACTTCAGTAGGTGCGCAGCAGGAAAGGAGACGGCCAAGCCTTGAACCCAGCGACCCAGGCTCTGCCTGCGGGTGACAGAGAGGGGGAGCCCCTACGGGGAAGGTCGGGGAGGCGAGGGACTGCGGCTGTGCGGGCCCGGGCCCGAGGGGTGGCTGGGCAGCAGGCGGCCTCCCTCGCCAGCCGGGCTTGGCGGGCGGCGGGCGGACAGCGTGGGGGGAGAGGCCGTGTCCAGACAGCCTGCCTGCTGTGCTAGCTGCCCGACCTGCCTGCCTGCCTGCCTGCCTGCCTGCCTGCCTGCCTGCCTTCCTGCCTGCCAGCAGCGCGGTGCGTCGGGCTCCCGGCGCAGGGCAGCGGCGGCGGCCGAGGGCGGGTGTCAGCGCTGGGACAGCTCGGCGGGCGGAGCAGCGGCTGGCTCGGGCGGCGGTGCAGCCATGCGGGCAAGCATCGCCTCCGCTTCTTGGAGGGAGCGTTTGGACCCGCGAAGGTGAAGAGGGGATCCCAAAGAATCAGTTTTTAAACAGTCGCAGTGTTCACTGAGGGACAGAGAACTTCGAGATGTTTCAGTCAGCGCTCCGGTAGCGGAGGGCTCTGAAAACTAGATGTCCCACGTAAAGCTTCACTCCAACAGGACTTGACACAAGATTTTTTTTTTTTAAAGCCTGGCAGCTTTATGTGTTGCACCTCAGTGCAAATGAAGCCACCTAAACGCCTTGCTGTAGAGTTAGATGCTTAATTTCAAGCAGCTGAAATTGGAGAAGTTGAGCTGTGTCTTCCTTTGGAAAGGAAGATGTTCTGCTCTGTGTCTTTAAGTACTATCTTCATTCGCTACTCCTGAGAGACAGTTGCATCAGAGCTGTAAAAGCATGGTATAAATATCATATTGTGAACTCTCTCTGGGATCAAGGACACTTGGCTTCTTCAGCTGGATCAAAGGTAGTCAAAAGCCAGATTGCATCATCAGTGTTAATGACACAGCCTCAGTGTTTTCAGTAGGTTTTCCTGGGCAGGGCAGAGTGGCTCCTTCAAAGACATTGTTGCTATGGTAGGAGAAATAAAACTCCATCAGGATCAGAAGGACCCTGGAAAATCCCTGAAAGCCTTATTGTCATCAACAAAATAAGCAGAAACTCATGAAGTGTGGGTTAGATGAGTGGACAGTGAGGTGGTTTGAGACCTGGTTGAATGACAGAGCTCAGAGGGTCATGTGCAGGGTTTAGTTGGAGGCCTGTAGCCATCGGTCTTCCCCAGGGAGAAGGTGCAGTCTGATTTAACATAGCCATCAAGGACCTAGGCAAGGGGGCAGAGTGTAAATTGTACCCTCAGCAAGTTTACTGATGATGCAAAACTGAGAGGTGTGGCTGTCACATCATAAGGCTATGCTGCCATCCAGCACGACCTGGACAGGCTGGAGTGTTGGCAAAGCAGAACATAATGAGGTTCAGCAAGGACAAATGTAAGGTCCTGCACCTGGCGAGGAACAGCCCCATGCATCAATATATGTTAGGGATAGACTTGCTGAAAAGCAGCTCCAAGGAGAAGGATCTTGGACTCCTGGTAGACAGTAAGTTAACCATGAGCCAGCAATATCCTGGGGTGCCTTAAGAAGAATGTGGCCTGTAGGTCAAGGGATGTCATCCTCCCGCTCTACTCTGCCCTGGTGAGGTTACCTCTGGAATATTGTGTCCAGTTTTGGTCTCCCCAGTTCAAGAGAGAGAGGGAACTATTGGAGAGAGTCCAGCAGAAGGCAACAAAGACAACTGGGGGACTGGAGCATCTCTCTTACAAAGAAGGGTTGAGAGAGCTGGGACTATTTAGCCTGAAGAAGAGACGACTGAGAGGAGACCTTATCAATGTCTATAAATATCTAATGGGTGGGTACAAGAATGGACCCAGACTCTTTTCAGTGGTGCCCAGTGACAGGACAAGGGGCAACAGGCACAAGCTGGAACACAGAGGGTTCCATCTAAATATGAGGAAAAACTTCTTTACTGTGAGGGTGACAGAGCACTGGAACAGGCTGCCCAGGGAGTTTGTGGCGTCTCCTTCTCTGGAGATATTCAAAACCCACCTGGATGCAATCCTGTGCAATGTGCTCTTGGCAGTCCTACTTTGGGGGGAGGTTTGGACTTGATGATCTCCAGAGGTCCCTTCCAAGTCCAAATATTCTGCAATTCTGTGGTTACTGTCTGATGGAGAAAGAGGAAGGGGAGTTTGTGGAACAGGCAACTGTATCCAGGTTGTTGTTCTAACAGGCTGTGAGAGATGAGAGATGTTCCTCTCATCTTCTGGTGGCCTCAGTAGTTTGTTTCACAAGCACTTGGCAACCACAAGTAGCAACACTGGTCATTAGAGTATTTTTTGCATCCCTTTATTAGGTCATCTTCTCTCATCTCATTCACAAGCTGTCTCAGTACTGAATACAGACAGGAGAATTTGATTCAGACAAATTGTTGAACCTCTGCAATATTTGTGGAGTGGAACAGACTTTTCCCAGTGCAGACTGCTTGGAACAACAAGTCAAACACCTTCTACAAAGATCACTTTAAGTCACTCCCAAAGATCTCTGACACTCTGGAGATCAGAGTCTTCAGCCAATCTGTAGAAGTAAAGAAACTGTCTTGCACTAAACACTGTTTAAATTTCCCACCACCAGTCACTAGTGTCCAGGAGCTAGCCTGGCTGCTTGATTTTCTGTAGGAAACTTGTACCAAGACAGGAAGAAGCAAACTGGTTTTCAAAAATAAAACAAAATGTTGTGTAAGTGGTCAGGAGGACGTTCCAATGTCTTCAACTTCTTGTTACAGCTAAGGGCTTCACATAGAAGTGTCATGTACTGATGATATTGGATCCTGTGAACAAATCCAGACAACGTCTCATAATACCAGGATAGCTCTGCTCCCAACAAACTTAGAGGTTTGTGGAAGTTACGTTTGGAACACTGTGTGAAGTTGCAATCAAAAATAGTATTCTTAATCAAGAGGCCAGACACAGCAGGGTAGAAGACTCCAAATTAGCAAATGTTGTATGTTGCAAAAGAAAGCATTGAGATTTAAGAGAAGGTAAAAAAGATACATGGGCCTCTCGATCTAGCCTGGCTTCTGGGAGTACAAAGTCACCATCCTGGATGACAGAGGAGGAGAAAAACACAGCAGAGCAGAGTTGCAGTTAGAGCTGATTATGTGCATGGTCAGAGGGCTCCCACAGGCCTCCAGCACCTGGGTGGCCCAGCAATGCCTTGGTTTTCCGCTGCTCGGATCACAAAGGAGCACAAAGGACTAAATTAGGACTCAGGCCAGTTTTATTATCAAGGATGGACATTCATGCAGAATCTCTCTTGCCTAGCTTTAAATGTGGAAATTTAGGCTCACCTTCAGTCAAAAGGGAAAAGTTGATGCATTTTAAAGATGCAGTCAAACTTGGCTGTTTTAGACATTTAGTTTAGCGATGAATTACACTCCAGAAACTCCTTTTGTTGGTCAACTACAGAAGGAATCAATAAACTAACTCAGATTGTAGATGTCTATGTTGGTCAGATGAATCCTGACCCCAAGACAGAACAGATCATTATGGGTTGCTGTATTTGTCATTTTAACTGTGTGTCATGCATGTGGTATGGTCCTTTCAATGTCCTGCTATGTGCTTCTTGCCCTTAAAGATCTCCCACCATGAAAATATCTGGCCTACATTTTTCAGCTTTTCTTCTGTATTGTTCTCTTACTTCCCCCCCCCCCCCCCCCAAAAAAAAAAAAAAAAAACACCACCCTCATGTGCTTCCAACCCTGACTACTTTTGTTTAACAACACTGTCCTTATTCTCCCCCTTCTAAAGTAAATTGAACAATCTATATGCAGGGGTGAAAGGAGAAGGTTTTCTTTTGATGTAGCAATCATCTCCCCTAGTTTCTTCTCTTATATCTGGCTGCTTGGGTCAGAGACACATGATTTTCTTTGTGTTTCTATAGTGCCTAGTACAAAGGAGCCTGTTCCATGGCCAGAGCTCTAAAGCACAATAGCTCAGCAAAGAATGGGGGAATAATGAATAGTAAATGAAGTAAGAGCTAAGTAAATAGAGAACTATGGTGAGGGCGAGGGGAGTATATGGACAGTGATATGAAAGAAGACCAGAAACAAAGACAAGGGGAGAAAGAACTGGGAGATGCAGTGAGAAGCATATTGAAGACTGAGGGTGAAAAGTCACAGTGCCACAGGAGTGAGGGGAATGGAAAGTAAAAATCAAATGGAAAAAAAGATAATTTACAAAAATAATGATGTAAGGTGAGTAACATGGAAGTAGTTCACAGATAGCCACAGAAGGATTATAAAAATAACCCAAACACTCAGAAGAAAATAGAAAGATGAAGGGTGAGAGGCGTAAAAAAGAGGCAAATGGGAAAACCAAGGCATGACAGGGCTTGGGATAGACTAACTGACATCAGTCCAATAAGAACACAATGTCTTACTCTAAGGCTATCAACCTTACTTCATCCATGGACTGTCTGCATATATATATATATATTTATTTTTTTTTATGTGGCATTAAGCAAAGTTCATTGCCATGGTATCTGTGTCAACATCTTCTCTTGAAGTGATAGACTAGCACCTTTTTCCACCTGGTTCCTCTGCATCTTGCATTCAGAAATGGCTGAGTGTTAGTGGGCAAAGGTAAAATCCATGGAAAGAATTTTGCAGCCCAAGAGTGACTATGCTCAGTCCTTCCCTGTTGGCCAGAGCCCGCCTTCAGATGCACAAGCTCTCGCTGAGCTACACATGTATGGTTGAGGGCAAGGTTTAGTACTGCTCTCCAGCATACAATTAACACAGAAGGTCTATACATTATCTCATCTTGCATTTTTATTATTTGCAGCTTATTGTTCAACTGAGCATGTATCATTGGTTAATTAATGCTGCCAACACTCTGCTCCACTAAATGATTGTTTAGCCTAGAGTGGAATAAAATACTACAATGACTAATACAGTATCATTATATAATAGAAAATTAAAAATCTGATAATTTGATTGGAAGTCTCAGGTGAGTTTTTTGTATAAAAGTGTTAACCTCAAGTAGCTATAAACAGGTAAATGTTTTATTCAGCCAACTGATCAGGAATAAATGCTTATGATATAAATTATGTATAATTAATACTCATGGGATAAAAAAAAATGTATGCTAATAGGTTGTCAGTTAATTAGGAAAAGAATATGAGGTAAACAAAGGTGATTAGAATATACCCTGGGACCATAAACAGAAATTGTGCCTTAAATAATCTGTAAAAAAACCCCTCACATTAAACAGCAAATAGTTCAGTTTTAATTCAGCGCAAAAACATAATGCTTTATGAGAAAGGCACAGTGGAAATGTTAAATGAAGAAACAGCTTGTGATAAAAGATCTAGGGGCTGCAGAGTAACTCACCTTCCCCGATCTGCTCTGCCTTATTTTGTATATTATCTTAGTCCATCCTCAGGTAAAAGAATGCTAAAATAAACTTTGCAAAAAATATGGCAAATAATGTGCTAGAGGACCAGTCTTATATTCTATCTCACAAAAATGAGAGCTTGGACTGCTTGGTCTTAAATCTGCAACATGGAAAATATTCTCCAAATCAGTTTTTGTGCTTCTTACCTGCCCTCTGACTCACTGTTCCTCCTTGCTTTTTCCAGTATCTTCATGTGATGAATGAGACCTGCCTTCTGTCTGCCATTCTGTAATTTCATTTGGGATAGACATTTGAGAGATTTTCTCATGAAACAGGACTAAAGTAGAGAAAGACATGACAGAGATGAATGCTCAGTACAAAGGCAGCCAACTCTTTCCTTTGTGTCAGAGGGGACAGATCTACACTGCCCTTAAGGCTGGAGTGGTGCCTTGTAAGAACAGCCATCCTGGAAAACACTGAAGATTCATCTCCCCAGTGCCTTGTTTAGGACAGTAACCAAAAGCGGCTGTCAAAGGAAGACTTTAAGAGCAAAAGAAGTATATATGATACTTCCTTTTAGTATTCTCCTAGCCTTCAATCACTTGTAGCTCAGGGGCTTTCTGAGATGGCTATATATGCTAACCTCCAATGAATTTATTCTCCATTAGTTCAGTCATTCCTCCTTTGAATGTATGTAAACTTTAGCTGTTCCTGACACCATGCAAGCAGAATGGCGAGACCATTGTCCCTGGTGAGAAACACAGTAGAAAATGATGAGCTGAGCCAGCAAAAGACACTGTCTCCCTGCAGTGCCATGCAAACTAGAGGGTCATTGCCTAAAGGAGTATAGACTTATTAGGGGTTGTAAAGGGAAGAGAATTTTTGTTTTGTTCAAAGCATAACAGAATGTTTTAAGTGGATTACAAGACACATTGTGCATCGGTTAGAGGAAGGATGAAAATTGGGGAAGGGGAAGGATTAAGGTGGATTGGAAACCAACAAGCATGGTAAAATAGAAGGGATAAAAGGGGCTGGTTGAGGGTAAATGGGTGGCTGGTCAGTATACTTGTCTGACTGAGTCCTCATCTCTCTAGAGTCTGTCATATAACCTTATTAAATTGTGTTTATAACTATACTCTGTGTGGGTACACTCTGTGTTTTAAGCTTGTGAGTGCAACAGCAAGCAAAATTCCAATTGTAGTGGCTAGTTGGTCAGAGAGGTCTCAGTGACAGCTAGTGGAGTGAGAGGCCATCAACATAAGGGGCTTACAGGTCCCAGTGCCAGTGGCTGTCTAAGAACAGCTATTGGCAAGGCCCAAACTGTGTGCATACATACTCCACCAGTGGATTTCAATTCTGATAGTTGGATAGGAGGAACAGGAATGAGCCTCAGTGCTGTTCATGTTTGTTGTGCTTGCATGAGTTTTGTTAAAGGCACTGTTCTCTTGTGCTGAACAATGTGATTGGCCATGTGTCTGTGTGCCCAGCCACTGACTGGACCTGGGGACATGGCACTGTGGCAGCCTCGCATCTATGGGGACAGGAGGGATCCTGGAGGGGATGGGTCCCCATGGGTGCCAAAGTCACTGCATTTCAGTTGCTCTAACAGTCTACAGCTGCAACCTACAGCCTACAACAGAACACATTCATGCCAAGAGGAGCTGCACAGTTCAGCCACACACTGCTGGCTGCTCTTCTTCCTAAATTGCTATCCTCATATCTTATTTGACAGCCTCTTGTTTGTATCTCAGAAGAGATAGTGAAAGCTGGCATCTGTTTCTCGCTATGCCTCTAATGAAAGTCCACCTAAGCAGTGCTCTGAGAAAGTTAACAGAGTGTGGAGGGATCACCCAAAACTCCTTTTGGGAGTCTCCACTTGCTTTCTGCAGTGAGCTGCAATTATGGTAGTGGCTATTGTATGGAGGGACATAGTTTTCCTCCTGCAAAATCCAGTCCCTTTGGAAAACCAGTTCGGTTGCTCTAAGAAGTGCTTTTTGGAGCTATCTTAAATGACTGTACAGGAGTCCAATGTTGCCACTTTCTTCAGGATGTTCTTCAGGTCTTATAAGGTGGGATGAATCAGGTCATTGCTGTTTTCATAAGGTCAAAAATTAATATTTTTCTGTCCTTACTTTAGTCTTAAAACTGACACTCAGTGTCAGTCCTGAACAATGGGCAGGATGGGGTGAGGTCTCAGAGGTGCTGGGCAGGGATAGTGATAGTGTTGTCCTTGGGGCCCTGACAGATTTTTATTGGATGATTGCTTAAATTATGTGGGATGAAGTATAATGAATATATTATTAGTGGTAATATTTATATCCCTGTACCACCCACACAGAATAACAGACAGTGACCTTTTCCAAGATTAGCAAAAGTGGCATCTGAATGATGAAGGCTAAAAGACACAACCAAATATATGCATTTTCCCTGAGCTTGTATCTGTACAGGAATAAAATCAAGTCGATGTTGAATTGGGTCAAGATATTTTTCCATGCATATTAAGGTAAACTTGTGCTGTCTTTTAGATAAAGTTACTTCATAATTATACAGAAATCTACAGAATTTGATATAGCAAAAGAGGCCTAAACCAAAAGAGGATCTCATGAAGGCAGCTAGCTTTGTTGGGTGAAGCAAATGTGACCATATACTTGCATACATTTGGGCTATCTGAAAGTGGTATTTGATTTCACTCAGGTATCAAGCTACCACATAAACTGGTCTGAAATCAAAACTCTTTCAATCGTAGTATATTACCCCTTCAGCTCCTTTTAATGCATAGAAGATAGGAAAATACTTTCAGAAAGAAACTTTTAAAGATATAAGACTTGTAAACATAAATCAGAATATAAAAAAGATCTCAGACACCAGGATCTGTTCAAGTTCACATTTTAAATCATCTCAGCTCCACAAATGAGTTGTGCATTTCCAAGACTGCTTTGGCACAGATTATATGCAAGTGACTAAGGCCGTATCTATTTTCTTTCTTCAAAGCATAGGCTGAAGATGGGACGTACAAAACATTTTGCCAACCTTAAATATGGAGGTTTAAAATTACCAAATGTAAAGCTCTAGCAGTGGGCTTTTAATTTGGCTCAAGCTTTCAGAGTCTGGCAGGCTGATGAAGTGCAATTGCCATGGGTGAAAACAGAGCATCAATTAACAGACACATGCAAGGTTGGCACCTACCAAGAATTCACCCGGAAAGATTTAAAGACAAATAACTCAGTGATCAGACACACCTGGAAATCTTGGAACAAACTTCATAGAGTTATGAAAATTAAACCCACTAAAAACTTCCAGTAGAGTATCTGGAACAATGCTACATGGAAGCCAAGGAGGGAAATGATATTGTATATTACTTGTTGTAAATACCAGATTATTTATGGAGCAGTTTTAAAATAAATTTCTAGTGATGCAAAAGATAGTCAATATTAAAGGTGAGAGCACAATAGCCAGTCTGTTCCAAAAAAAAAAAAAAAAAAGATTGTCTGAAGACCTAAGTGGGCCTGAATCAAACCTACTGGTGTCTATTAAAGTTTTTTTCATTTACTTCAAAGCACTTAGAATCAGACTAACAGTTTGAGAAGCCAGATTAAAGCCTTCACACATGCACAGGGGTCTTAGGGTTTCTTAAGTGAGTTCAGCCTATGTTTCAAGGCATTTTATCATTGAGTAAAAGGTAAAAGTAAGGACAAATACTTAAAAATACTTGTCTTTTGCCTTAAGATAATTCAGGGTGTATATCTGTTTAACAACACTAAATCAACTCTGACTCTGTTAGAGTTTCCAAAGTGTCCTGCGAAGGCTTCAGGTTACAAGTAGAATTCCTAAAGTACGAGTAGGCCAACACTGAGAAATTTGGAAATACTGTCCTCACTGATGTGGGTGACTGTTCCCCAGTGTTAGATCTTGTGCATTTTAGGCATATCCTTTGCATACTATATTATGAAAAAAATCTTTCTAAGAAATTAAAGTGTACTTTCAAAGAACATATTTATATGATTAATTCTCCTTGTTATGAGAAAAAAGCTTACATGGATGAATTCTTGAAAGGCAAGACCAAATGTCTTAGAAAATGACTATTCATGATGAAAATGTTGCCAAACAAGTCATTGTTTCTTCGATGAAAATGTAGAACCTTCTTTGTTATGGAAGACAATGCAATCTGTTGCAAAGACATTGATATATTTTAGTTTTTTTGAAATTGCTTCCTAATTGAGTCAGTATTGCTTGGGCCCCAGTTCAATAAAGCACTTCAGAGTGTGTCAGTCTAAGTCTGGCAGGATTTATGTGCCAGTGAATTGATCTTAATCAAGCATTAGCCATTAAATAAATACTTAAATGCTTTGCTGAACAGTGCTGTTTTAAAAGCACGCTGTGCTGTATGAAACCCCAACAACACATCCTTTTCTTATTGCCCTCCTCTCCTCTTACTGTTGCTGAAAAACTCTGGTTTTCTTAGTCACCTTTTCAGAGTAGTTGCATTCAGCAGTTCTCAGGGACTCCAGAAGGTTTCTTGAGTTAAGGTGCTCTGACTTTTATTCCCTTCCAGCAGTTTCACTGTCTCCCAAGCCATCTCACACAAAAAAGGGGTTTTCTAAGTCATGATATTTTTATGCCACATCTAATTAAGTGCATTCAGGTGTCTATTCTCCTTTTGTCTGTGCTACAAGTCATAAATTTGTATTTAGGAACAGCTACTCGGAGCTAATCCTACTAGGAGTATGCATCAAAAATAACTGTGATGGTTGTTTTAGCATTAATTTAGCCTAGTAATGCTGTGTGTATGTTTGCTGAAGATGAAATTCATGCTATGAAGTCTGCAGCAAATTCTGGATTGGCAGCCAGCATCATTTAAAGTTTTTCATAAACCACATCATGATTGAGATGGTTTGAATTCTCTTTGAATGAATTGTTCTGAGCAAGGTCTCTTAGGGAAACTGAAGATGAGAATTCAGGAGGCATTTCAGACACACAGAAAAATCTGTCAATTCCAAGGTATTTTTGAGAGGGACAGAGACTGGTGGAAGGCTGGTATGTTAGAGCTGAAAATACAGAATGGCAGAGCACAGGTAGGTGCAAACGGGTGCAGCCCTCTTGAAGTCAGGGAAAGTACTCTGATTTGAACCATCTCAGGTCTTGCTATCTCTAGTTTGGCTTAGGAAATACAGTTTATTCTGGCCAAGAGATTCAGTTCTGACTTTGACATAACTTTTTTTTTGGGGTAGAAACCAGGTGTTGCTTCCAAGAGAGATTTGGATTTCATCTGTACTTAGTCATACTGTATTGTAGAATATCTCTCCACCCTTTTCTTGGATAGGTCTAATAATTCATGCTCCAAAATAAGAGGTGTCTTTTAATTCTTCAGTTTCTTTAGCTGCATAGGTATGGTACAGTATAGTGCATAACTCATATTCATAGATCTGTTTCAGGAGGAGGGAGAAATGGAGGGAAAAATAAACATGGGGTAGGAGTAACAAAATAAAAGAATATTTAAATGATTTCAAATGGATTGTAAAGTGTTGAATCATAAAGGATTGGCAAAAAAGCCCTCTCCTCATGAGGTCTGGCTAATATTAGGAATTATTGCCTCAAACGCTGCAGGTGTGGATCCATTTCTTTCATTGCTAGCAAATGGGGTTGCAACTGCCTTTGACAGTGTAAAAGCTGCACAATCCCCATGCCCCAGGGCAGACAATGGTGTTGGTGAGATGCTGATTTTAGGATAGAAAATTACAATGGTTATATAGTAAACAGCACCTGGAAGTTTACTAATGATTTTTACAATTAACAGTAGCACTGTGGTCTGATTATTCATGCATGCTTTCTATGAAAGAAAAGAGGCAGATGTTGAAAAGAATCACATTGGATGAGGGATATTTTTATTTTTTTTTGTAACTGGAGGTAGAGTCTCCTTCCTGTTATCAGTAGTTGTGAGAATAATACATCAAAAAAAGCAAAATAAAACAAACAAACAAAAATATTAAAAATGCTTGAAATGCTCTAATTTCCCGTTAACTCCAGATACTCACAAATGTATATTCACGTGAAATGTGTGTGAACACAGACAAGAATTTGCATGTGTCTATAAATTCTTATGCAGGCTTAATCTCTGCCTGCAGTTTGGTATGTAGATTCAACATGCAGCTAGAGAAAAAAAAAAAACAAAAAACAAACCACCAAGAACTGCATGGCCATGCAGTTCTTCAGCTTTAACAACTGGATCATCTATGATAATAGTGGTCCGTTCTCTCCCCTTAGAAGTCCACCAGGTGTGCACCTGCCAGGTTAGTTATTTCAGAGTGCTGAGATTTGAAAACACTCCACCATCTGCAGCATAAATTTAAAAGTATGGTAAGGCATACTGGTACCTCATATATTTTCTCTCTCTCTCTCTAGTCATCATTTATTTTCACAGCTGTTCTTGACCCACTGCCAAGCAAAGACCTCTTCAGTTTCTTTTCTATCATATTGAGGCTTACTCAGTATCTTAACAAAGAATGGGTGAGGCAGCGCTTATAAAATACAAACTCTCTTTTCCTTTAACCCTTTGTAAATTATCACAACTAACCCTTTTAGAAGGCTCTGAGATGTTAGCTTTGTCCTATTCTCAGCAATAGGTGATTGCCCCTTATTCTTACAGGACTTGAAGCTTAATTTTGCAGATCCAAGAAATTTTAGCAAGAAATTATTAGCAAACTTGTTGATCATTAATCTTGTGTATAAAAGGACAAGTAAAAATATGTACATTTCATTCTTATCTCAGGTCAGCCAGCTTGTACAAAAGTTGTAAAAGACCTTACTATGAGGTGAAGTCAATATTATATTGAATGTGTACTCAGGTAAATCCCTTCTCTGAACCAAGGCCAGGGCTGGACACACTGGCAGCTCTCTGTACAGTGCCTTGGTCTGCCATAGATTGAAAGTTCCTTGTTGCTTTTCTGGTTAGTGTTCAGGAGAGGCAAGCGAGACTGAAATAGAGTTTTCTTAGTAGTGGCTAAGTGATTGTTGGATATTTCAAACATCTTTGGTATCTTCTGAGATCCTGGCCATGCTGGGCTACTGCCTCTAGTCTTGGGCACTAAGTTGTCATGGACCTATTCAAAACCCAAGTGAGAGGGATGTTAGGCACAAGCAAAGGAATCACAGTAAATGACCACAGCTGGTCAATGAGCTGAGAGTCAGGATTCATCCCTGTCACTGCTGAAAGAGCAGCTGGGGGAATGAGCAGTGATGAAGTGTCCTCCTGCTGAGTAGTACATGGTTTTGGCATGACGCAGGACCTTCCTGTGTTCTGAATATTCTTTGTAGAGAAATTATCTATAACTGGTGTAACTTGGCCCACTGAATAGGTAACACTATTGATTTTCTTCTTCTTTTTGCGCAGATCTAGGAGAATCTCTTTTTAGATTTCTTAATCTCCATACTTTAGCAGGCATTTTGGCTCCCTCGTTACTCTTGACTTTTCTAGAGCTCTTAACATTTTCAGATTTAACTTGCACATGTGTTTGAAAAGTACAGATATACACTTATGTATGTAATCTACTATCTGTCTATCTAAACCTACCTAGGGGCAAGCTGAGAATATAGATGCCTGTCTGAGAGATACTGTCTTGCAGATGAGAATGTCTTGACACTGTTAATGAAGTCAGCTGTAACAGTTTGGGTATGCAAGTACTCATACAGTCACTGTGAGGTTCTCTCAGTTAAATTTGGGTGCTATCCTAGCCAAGAGCTTCATGCTCCTATGAACTGAGTATAATATACATAGTGTCTGTTCAGCTATACAGTGCAGCATGGAAAAAAGGTTGAGTGATGTGAACATAGAGATGTTGAATCAGTGAACTGCCTCTTGGACTTTGGACAAAGGACCTTGTCCATTCTAGGGCATATTTACATGGAAAAAAGTTGAGGGAGGGAGGCTGAACTGCTTCCCATTCCAACCATCTGCATGATGCGGTGGCATCTTGTGAAGTCGGGTGGTAGCAATGTGTCTGTGTGGTTTCTCCTATGTCTACTTGTCCCCATTTCATTGCCAGTTCCTTACCATACTGTGCAATTTCTGTGTCTGGTGGATCCCACTTGAATCCTTTCATGTTGAAGCCTTTGGAATGGTGAGTTTTCAAAACAGTTTGTAATTGCTCTTTACCAGGTAGGATAAGGTATGTCATTGTTATTAATATGTCATATAAAAGACAATAATTGCCAATATCATAGGAAATGAGACCTTTGAGACAAATTACTGTGTCTTTCAGGTTCCTCTGTCCAAACCAAGTGTTTAGCCTGAGTACCATACACACTGCACAAATTGTGTTCCTGATGCATGTTACTCAGAATCATCCTGCTATGCCAAGAAAGCTGTGGCTGACTAACATTTCCTGATTCTTCATGGCTTTGTATTTTTTCCTCAAGGGAACATCCTATGGACAAAGAAATTGGACTGAAGAAAGAAGTTTGTAATTTAAATAATGCAAAAATAGGATCTTTAGGATCCAGTAGGCATAGAAAGCAGTCAAAGCTGAAGTAAGATGTTATACTACAGTGCATTAAGTCCATCAACAGACTGATGCAATTGTGAACTCTACAAAGTGTATGGACAGTGTGGCTTGTCCAGCTGGGGAAAGCTGTCTTTCCATTGGGTGCAGAAACATCAGGGATACTTTTCTTTCATGTTATTTTGAGGATCAGCTCACAGGCTTGTAGATAGTAAGCAGAAAAGTGTAGGTAAAAGGGTAGTTTAATAAGCTCAGTTAAACCTTTCTTGTGGTGGTGCTTGTAGTATTTTGAGGGTAAGGACACACTTTGCCACCTTTAACACTGGAGGTTTTTTTGTATCTTGATCTACCAAACCAAGACAGTGTTCTCTGGCTGTGCAAGCCATGGACCATCTGGGACCAGCTGTGTTCATTGTTGACCTAGTGGGAATAAACGGAAAATAAATAAGAGAGCAAGTGCCTGTGATTATATTTGCTGCCCTTGCAAATACTATTGAAGTGTCTTTAAATTAGTTTGTTTCGGCTTGGGGCCTAATCCTGCCAAGCACATTTTTAGCATGTGATCATGTGCCATCAGTAGGAATAAACTGAAATAAATAGAATCTGAGTGTTCTCAGTGCCTCTGAAAACTGGACTATTTATTAACATGTGGGGTTTTAATTCAGTAGCATTTGAAAATTATGCTCACTTTTTCCTTTCCTTTGATTTCTTGTGGCTGTTTTGGAAAGGACTATATCACAATATGTAGATAGACTAATATGTCATACCTGAACCATTGAAACGGTAACAGTAATAGCCAAATTCTCAACTTAATAACCCAGAGAATTGGAGAGGTTAAAAAGACAATATTCGGACTGACAAAATACACATTAAAGTGCTTCACTAAATAGAAAAGACTCTTCTGACAATCTAAAACTGTCATTTCAAAACTATTTAAAGGTCTTTTACTAACAAATGCAAGTGGTTAAAAATACTAGAATGGTACACTTTCTGCTTTTGTGTTTCTGATCATAATTATATTCTGTCATGTCAAGAGTAGACTCCACTTTAGTGTCCTTGGCTAGATCACCATTTATAGTCAGCCAGTTCCCATTGACAGATTTACCCAGCAGAAAATACCAAATGGGACAATGATGGCTGAGCCAAATACATTTAAAAAGAAATACCAGTCTTCCTATGGTTTGCTCTTCTTGACAAACAGTGCTTTGCTGTAGAGTAGGAGAAAACCGTGGAGAGCAAGGTATGAAAGAAGAAGGTGGTAGTGATGCTATTGGTGTCACTCTTCTTCCTGAGTCAGATCTGAACTTATGCCCCAGCCGTGTGTTAGGTAGTATGGTGCTGCTGAGATTGCTGTGTTTCAGCTGAGATATCAAATGAAGGTCCTGACCTTGTTCTCATTAGAGATCCCTGGGTACTTGTTCTCATTAAAGATCTCCTGGCACTTTTCAAAAGGAAAAGAGTGTTAGCCCCAGTGTCTTGGCCAAATTCCAGCTCGGGTAATTACGTTCTGCCTACCTAAATTCCCTTGGCTGTTTCAATAGAATGTTATTTTTAATTTCTTCCCCAAACCTGTGTGCAGTATTATCATGTGCTGGGAGAAAACTGCCTCTGGCACCTTATATTTGTTTGCATTTTTGAGGTAGAAGAATTGATATTTGTATATAACATTAGTAATTTGTTAAGTCTACAAAGTACTTTCAATCCTATGTTTTAATGCAAGATCATCTTAGAATGTAATCTAAGTGTTTTGTGTCTTGAAATGATCAGTTTTACACAAAGTATTACTACTCAGAAAATACGTTTTCAGATGGATGGTTTGAATGTACCATTTACATTGTTTATTTTAGTTGATACTGTTTTAATCAAGTGATGTGGTGTGTTATGAATGTCAACATGCAGAGAATATTGGAGGACTTGTTCAGCTGAAAAACCATTTGTGTATTCCATTTTTTTATAAGCATGAGGAGACAGAACATGGAAGATGGGAGAGGAGAGAAGGGTACTGACATAGCATGCTTTAATGATCTGTTTGCAGAAAACCATTCTACAGAAAAAACATGAGCCCCTCAGTACAGAATACGTTAGTCCCATCATTTACAGTCTTAATGGAAGATTCTCAGTAGTGGTAAAGACAAAGGAAAAAGAACACACAGAGAATAAAATAATTAGCATTAATCAAATACAAAAGGTAAAAGCCATCCAGACTTTTAACATGTTAGAGATAAACCGAAGCTAGCCTATTGAATCAATTGTATACTCTCAAATACATTATCAAATGCATGTCTCATAAGGTTTGAAAAGGAAGTTGTATTGGTATGGCCTTTCACAGAACAAAGTAACTCACAGTCAAAAGTTAAATTTAACTCAGTGATCCATCTTGTGCTAACTGAATTTTCAAAGTCTGATGGCTGGTGCATAGGGGAAGGTAAATCTGTGGGTGACTGGTGCAGTGACTCTTATCCCTGTGTTCAGGTGTGTGAGGGATTTGACCCACTATTCAGAAATGATAAATTTTGGCTCCCTCTACAATCAATGGAAACAGATGGCTTCAGGCAGCCTACTGCAGATATAACTCGGGTCTCATGGACTGAGCAAACACTTGTGACAAAGTACATAAAACCAAGTACTTCTTCTTTCTCTGAATGGAGGTTGCAATATATGTGCAGGAGCTATTAATCTTTTGGGGAATTTCTCATGTTACCTATTTTCTTTTCAGGGCAGCTCTTTTGTTTGTTTCTTGCTACTCTTGCCATCATCACAGAGTTGCATTTCCAACAAGGGATCCTGTAAGGATGAGAAAAAGGGAGTGTGGGCCCAATCCCACCTCATGCTGCCCAATGTTTTCATTTTGTGAAAGCTGAGGGTCCTGAATTTCCTATTTTCACACACGTAGAGAGTTTTTTTTTTTTCACCTGCTTTCCAACCTGGAGATGTTACTCAATATCTGGTTGCTTTTTTTACCTGTGTCATTTACTTGATGTTTTACTGATCTGTTTGTACTGATTCCCCTAAATTACTCATTATTTTAATTATAATTTGTATCTGCTTTTTAAATTAAAGAGTCACCAGAGCTATTGTCATGAAAATAAATTAAAATTAAGAAGTCTGTAATTCCAACTTTAGCCTATTACTCTTGCAAAAAACTACAATACAGTACAGAGCAACAGAATAGGAACAAGAGTCTAACAACTCACACACACAAACCTTGTTGAGTAACACTAAGCAGCTGACTGTAAATTAAGAAAAAACAGAAAATTCTGAGCCAGGTCTTCCACTCAGACTGAAGTCCCGGTTCTGGATAGCCCTGTTGTATGAGATCACAGCCTTTTCTGAGAAGCTTACAAATAACCAGGCCCTGGGAGAATTGCGGGTGGAGTGAGACGTCCTTATTCTGAAACTCTGTCATAATCATTGGCATCTAAAAATAACCATCATGACATGGACTGGAAGGATATATCTCCACCCAGGGTTCCTCAGGGAGACTCCTTTTTGCTTTATGACTATGCAGGTAGGGACAGCAGAATTACGTAAGTAGAGACAGCTGGAATTTCAAGTACCAGGTGTTTCTTCTCTCATTAAAAGAGCAACTTGTAATCCCACAAGATGTGAAGAGGTTCACCTAAGAACAAGATCCCACACTAGATATGGTGTTTATGGTACCCACTACTATGTGACATTTATGGTGATACCCACTGGGATAGTGAGTGAACACGTGACGATCTTGATTTCATCTATTCTTAGAGCAAACTTTTGAAGTATAATTGAAGACAATGGGAACATAGGGACTAATTTAAAAAATATTTTAGTACTTACCTATTTATATTTCCCTAGATATTTTTTGAAGTTCCACTCAGCATCTTATATACCACTAAAGTCCTAAGTGATTTATCTAAAGTCTACTGTTGGGTAGAAAATAGCAAATGGAAAAAAAAAGCTAAAGCTCTAACACAAAGACTGATGCCTTGATTCCTGGCCAGCACTTCTCCCTTTTGAAAATGGGTATTCTTTTCGCTGAAAGAGATTTTTGTCTAAAATATTCTGTGGAGTTTTACCAATTTTCAAAGAAATTAATTTGAAACAGAAATAACATTATACACTCCTTTCAAAGCTGGGAGTGGGAAAGAGGACTTTGAGCTTTGAATTTCTATTTTACCTCTAAAATTTTATTTTTAATTAATTTTATGCAGTTTGAACACTGTTCTTTTTAATTTATTTCCTTTTTAAAAACAACTCAGGGATTTAAAAAGCAAAGCAATTAAGGACATTTCCAGTCATGTTGTACTGCTTCATGACATACTTATGCTGGGGCTGCTGCTTACATCCTGAATATGGCCTCTGTTTCTTTGATGGCTTTCCCAATAAGAACTGAGGTCTGTCCTGCCCCAGATGGAGAGCTAGCAGGACCTGAAACATTTAACTTAAAGTTTTCTTGAGTTTGTTTCAATTACAGGCACTGTTTTCCATCTACTTAACAGGAAAAATAAGAATGTAAGTCTTAGAGCCACAAATGATACCTACTTCAGATACTCCTGTTCAATGCTTAAGAGGCAACAAAACCCTAGGTCTTCCCACCATCCTAATTCCTGGGAAAAATACAATCTCTAGGACTAGTAAGAAAGCTTGCTCCATAGGGCAGTGCCATTTGATATCTGGGATGAATCTTCAAAAAGATGTCACCCTCTTGCTGCAGTAACCAAATCTGACCATATCTAAAAGATGCAAATGGAACTTGCAGGGAATATAAGTCCCTTGTTTTACCCATCAGCTGTGCTTGTATGGAGGTCAAAGACCCATTCTTAATTCTCCGGTGTACAAGGGCTCAATTTATACAATTAGCCAAAATTAATGGAATTGGTATCTCTTTCTTGCAGAGTGGTGTTAGTTGAGGATATTAAGTAGAAATAGTATTAGTATAGCCAGGTTTCCCCATGCTGAAAGTCCCATCTTTCATGCCAACATAAATCTACTTTCCACAAGGTAGAAGAATTACTCTATAGAAAAGCATCCACCTGGAACAGCTAAGCCAGAACAGTTAAAATATAACAGTTTCCAGAATCACAGTCCCGATTTGTTTCTCTTCTGTACACACCAGCTGATTCTCTACTTTCGTCAAATAGCAATTATTATGGAAGAAAATATTTGAAAAAGGAATAGAAATGGCATAGTTATAGTAGAGCATCATCCCTGTCCAGCCTGGTCCTTCATGTCATAGCAAGTTCTCTGGATCTGCTTCAAGAACACTGCAGCCACAAGCTTTCTCTTTCACTTAACACAAAAAGTTAAATCACACCATTCACCAAAATTCTTCAAAGAGGAAGAATTCAAAATTAAATTTAGAAAAAGTGTAAGGAGAATATACCCAAAAGATACCAGTCACCATAGACTTCTTTAACCAAATGTATTTTATTTTAAATAACAACAGTAATTAAAAATACATATTTAAGAAGCCTGAGGAGATTAGTTAAAGAGCATTTTAGGATTATAAAAGCACTTCCAGTTGCATCAACCAGATGCCATTTCAAACACTGCTGTTTGGATTAATTAACTGAGTTCAGGACACCACATATATTAAAACTGCTAGTTGTACTACCCATCCTCCCCCACAACCATTTGTAATTTGTTATTAAAATCTTGGCCAATTAGAAAAACACAATGTATTAAGTAAAACAGCACACTGAACCAATCAAAAGTAATTACTCAGGCTAAGATTCATTTAAATGATTTATGGCAGCAATTAAATGATTTTAAAATGCTTCCTAGAGGTGTGGTATGTTTCACACATTCACATACACAGTATGCAGAGTGTATGTAGTCTGTTAAAAGGCTACTATTAATTGCTTTTACAGAAATGCCACAAATCTTGTATTTTAGCAAAAAGATCATTATAACAGGATCTAATTGATTTAAAACACCATTCTGGTTAAGAAGTACAGCTATAAAGTGCTTCAGACTTTAGAGTAAAAGGAATTCTGTTTCTTTTATAGATACTTAATTACATTAATAAGTCAGTAAAACTATTTCATAAAGCAGTAGCTTTTAAATTACTTTCACCCTAGCAGAGATTGAGATCACTTTATGGAATATAATGCAAATACATTTCTCAGCACATTAATAAAATCCTAACATTTGCTGCATTGAAAGCTGGAGGAAAAGTGCTATCTTTATTTAAAAATGTGTGGCCATAATGTAGATTTTCCCCCAGGCTAAAATAAATTAAGTGTAGATTAAGTGCTCTATGATTATATATCCTTATCTAAACCAAAGGGCATAGCATGAGTTTGGATACTTTAAACTGGGTCAGTTCTGCATCTGGGCTGGGCTCAATGTCCTGTCTCCAGTTATGGCCCATGACAGATGCTTGTTTTAGAATTTAAGAGCAGGGTATTAACAAACCTTTTAATTCTTTTGTCTTCAGTCTTCCCACATGATAAAGTCATTCTTTTCTTCCCCTTACTGCTTTGCTATATACCAGACCTGGGAGGCCTGCCCATTAAAGAACCAAATCCAGAATCACCGGTGAAGAGATTTCTCAGACATATCAGTACTTTGGTGACTGTCAGAACAGAAAATTATTTCTAGGTTTTTGATCTCATTACCATGTACAATTGCTTAAATGCTAAAGGTAGCATTTGGTAAAAGATACCAATGTAGCTACATAAGTTCCTGGTTCCTTCATTATTTCAAAGGAAGACCTAACAAGAGAAAGGCACTCGAAGCCTTTACAGGATCTTACCAATTTACATTGAAGCTGGGTCGCTAACTAGGATAAAATAGCTGATAAGAATCAAATCTGCTGTAAAAACAACATCGAGTAATCACAGGATTATGACAGATGATTTATGTAATTCAGCTTAAAAGTAAATTGTAACCACCGATAAAGGCATCATAGATACCCCATTTTTATCAGACCTATAGTGTATTATTTTTGGTGCATTCATTTTGTCTCTGACATCATAACAAAGTTTCTAGATGATGACAAAAGGTGATAGGATCCAGAAATGTTTTATTTTGGTGTTCATCAACTTCCAGAAATGATATTATCTCTTGAAAGTAGCACTGTGAGGTATGGTGGCACTGGAACATTTATTCTGAAGGCATGGCAATATAACATAGTTGAGCATCCTGTGGAGGTGCTTCAGGGATGGTGCTACAGAATACCTGCTTTGTAAATATATACATAAATATTATTCTGAGTTTAATCCTAAATGCAAAAGTGCATCCTTTTTACTTTTTTTTTTTTTTTCTTAAGAGGCTGGTTGTGAGAAGAAAACTAATTTAAAGTAAAACATTAATTTCTTCCTACTTCTGCAGCTTCCTTCAGACTAAAGATGAGATCAGACATTTTTTTGAAGAGTTTATGGAGTACACATTCTCTGTAGTTCTCTTTCAACTTCTTCTGCAGCAAGTCATCCATTTAATACTGATCAAGAAATGTGATGCAGGAGATTGGACTGTTGTAGAAAAGCTTTGGAGACTAGATCAGGGTAGTTCCCTAACTGAAAAGAACTGTAAAATTTCTGTGTTCACTGGAATTAAGTTTATAGAAAAGACATAGTCTACAGCATTGCAGACAAGTACTTTGAGAGCAAAGCACTCTTTTCATAAGGGTATCATCCACATATATCAGCAGAGCAATCTAAGATGAACAAAAGAGAGTCCATATTAAAAGACAAGAAGATCCATTTCTGCTTTCATTCAAGCAGTTCGTATACAATCCGCAGATACAGCTAGATAGCAACTGTGTTATCAGACATATGAAAATGTGTTGTTTAAGTGAAGGTTTTTCGAGATACTCAGTTCCAACAAAATTTTAATGATTAATTAAGAGTATGTGAATAAATTTTAATATATTAAGTTTTTGAGTGTTCAACTGTTTATTATCTTCATAGTCTTATTTTCAGGAATTTCATGGCTGTACAGCAATCCTATTTGGTGAATTATCTTTGTAGAAGAAGCAGCAGCAGAGGAATTGGGAAAGGAAGATGCTCAATTAATTAGTAGGGTATTAGTTCCTGCTCCTAATTAAATTCTAACTAAAATAGGAATTTGACAGGTGTTTGGACAGAAAGGAAACATTAGACACTTTTTAACCTTTGGGGAAGTGAGTAGGAAAAGCTAGAGCTTGAAAGGCATTTTGAGGGCACTTTATAATAGCTTTTATCTCATTATTTAATAAATTCTCTTTGACAGCAATTATAATACAGCCTACTTTAAATTTATTTATTTATTTTTAAAATGACAAATCACTGCATTCACACCCTTTGTTTCTCTCTGGGTTTGGTAAATTAGTTGGGAGTCTTTTTTTTGTTGGTTTGATTTGGTTTGGTTTGGTTTGTTGGGTTTCGTTTGTTTGTTTGGTTGGTTGGTTGGTTTGGTTTACATTTTTACATTTACATTTTCGGTTTACATCTCACCGTAGTCTTCAAAACTTTGTAAAAGCCTTTTTAAGGAATGACATCTATTTAAGGAATGACATCTAAGGTTCTCTTTGCAAAAACTCTTCCATTTCATCCTGTTTGGACAAGAAGGAGGAACTCCACTACAGAAAAAGCGGCAAGTTAGATGCTAGAATGTGTTTTATAAATACACAGACAACTGAGTAACCAAAATCCTTCAGTAGCAATTTACCATGGGTTATATACAGAAATAATAGCTTTCCTTATAATTTAAATTATTTTTCTGATACATTATATTTGTTCTAAGCCTGTGAAGAAAACATTAGAACTTGACTGAAGTGAGCAGTTTTATATGTTTGACAGAAATTCTCTCTGGGGTTTCTCAAGGGCTTAAGTCTAGCTTAATTCATACTGTATGTTTGGACACAGGGTGCTACGTGTAATTCACATTTGCCTCAACAACAAGTGGAGACTTTCCTGGGAGACCACTTCTGGACAGATGTCTTTCTGGTGGGCAAGTTATTTGTCTGTACAGTATGCCCCAGCTAAGGGGCTGCCTGTAGCTTTGTGGGCAGGTGAGCTGCCCAAATCTGTACCAGCTCTCTGGCTGCACATGCTGTCATGGGGTGGAAATAAGGAGCACATTTTGGTTTGGAAACACTAATCTGTCACTGCAGCAGTGGTGCTCTGGTGTTTTCTAAACCCGGTATGGTAGAACTATAGCTTTGTAAAATTATCATCAGTTGGGGGTGGGTGGGGTGTGTATGTCTGTTATTGACTCGATTTACTAAAATTTAATTTTCAAAGCTTTGTCTCATTTCTGGGCCAGATCTGTATGGGAAACAATGGCAAAAAAAAAATCCCTGTTGGAAACCAAACTGATTACAAATGAATATAAACCTCATGAGTCCTGTATCTTACTTTGTCAGACTAGACCGGAGCAACTTCATCTGCAAATTATGCAACAAACTTGTCAAGGGAGCAGCTGAAGAAATTGTATTGTCATGGAATCAAGATGATTAATACATGGTCTAGACTAATTAGACTTTATTCCACCTAGATGCCTATTTTCGATGTCTAAAATTATAAAAGAAATACTATCTCCTGACATATGAATACATTTCTACAGAATGTGTACATTAAAAGCTTGCATTCAGAGAGGATAGACTCAAGTCGTTTTTCTAGCTAATGGGAAAACCCCTTATTATTCAACAGTCTGTGCTATAAAGCACATAAATATATTTTGTAAAATGAATATGAATCTTTGAGGTTTGTGTCCAACATACTCAAAACAGTGTGAAATCTGTGACTGCTGAGTTCTCAAGGGATACCAGGAACATAATCAGCTTGAATGACCTTTATTTACATTTCAAAAGCAGGGTGCAGGTAATCAATAGGTAATCTTCAAGGGTCTGTCAAGTATCAGGGGACGCTAACAAGGAAGGCACATCTCAATATTCTTCTATATTGATCAAAAAGAGCTTTACAACCTCTACAGCTTTGAATAATCCAACTTAAAAAAAACCCAAAAAAATCAGCATTTATATTTTTTACTATGACACTCATCAGTTAAATGTCATAAAATTAACCAAAATAACATGGGCTATGGGTTACCACCTGCCATCCCACACTATCACTATAGGTCATAAAATATCTACAGCATGTGTCATAAAACTTGCTTCCACAGAATTGCTATACTTGGTCATATGTCCATCTACTGGATAGAAATCTGTCTGTCCTATTATCCTGGTGCTGAGAGTGACCAGTACCAGATGGTTCAGAAGAATATATTAGAAACCCCATGAAATGATAATAATTTCATCAAGAAGGTTTAATTCTAATCCCCTGTCATAAAGTTAATTTCAAACTGCAAAACACAAAGTTTTCTAGTCTCTACATTTAGTTTTTCTTAGCAGTAGCTGTTACAACCTTGGACATTGTTACTCTATAAATCCTTATTTGTATTGGCCTAACTGGCATCCAACCTCAGTGAGTTCCCCAGTCTAATTATGCTTTTGGTGATGAAATTTCATCAGCTGTGAAAGAAGCTGACAAGGTGATTTCATTATTTCTTTGCATAAGGCCTTACCTAGAGAAGCTAGTAGTCCTTTTCAGTTTGTTGAACCAGGAGCCTAGATAAATTCAGTTCAAGATTTTGGTGAAATAACATTCATAGATTAAGATGTGGAATAAAATTCATCTGTGAAGAAAATGATGGAACTAATATTGGTTACAATGCTTTGTTCCATCATAAGATGCTAAAGAGAACTGCGTGAGAGCCCAGTACTTGAGTCCATTTAATAGTGGCCTTTAAGTGAGCAATAAGAAGGGTAAAACCATTAGAGCTTTATGAAATTTGATTTGTGTCTGAAAGATTTCAAAGAGGTTTTGATATTGCCAGCTCAGTCAGGAACAAATTGTTGTCATTGACAAGCTTCTTGCAGCACGTATCTGGAAAATCATAAAAAAATACTACCGAGGGCATTGAAGAAGCACGGGGAAGGTTTTACTTCAGTTAAACTTGTCTGTGGTCAATTCATTGAATAGCTGGAGTACAGTGAGACTCACTGTATAATGTTTGATGTAACGGTAGGAAAAGACAGATCTAGATGGGTAGATGTTTTTGTTCTGTACTGCACTGTCACTCATCCAAATCAGTTCACCTTATCTTTGCATCTACATGTCAGGGAAATAACTGCTTATGATACATCAGAAGTGCTTAGCAGGAAGGAAATTTCAGCTTAAAACAGATGTTCCCAGTTTTAGTAGTACTAACACTACTGTTCTGCTTAGATCACCTTCTTGAAAAAAAATATTTTGGGGGGGGGAGAAGACTGTGGGTTTTATTGTTATTGTTGTTAGCCAACAGGAAAAAAAAAAAAAAAAGTGAAAAAAGAAAAACTTTCACAGCTTTCCCATTATTAGTTCTGGGAAAACACAATAAAGCCACAGCTGGCAGACTTTTTTTTTTTCTTACCATTTCATAATAGAATTAATTGGGAAGTGGAAAGCTTACAACCCTCTTTCTGATGCAAGTTGCCCTGTGCTATCATTATGAATAGATGTTAAAATCTAAGCTAATTGTAATTCACTTAGTAAGGAAGAAATATATTTGTATCATTAATAATCAAGGCTTTACTTTGACAATTGCTTTTAATGTAGGAGGTCAATAAACTCTGGAGGAAGAGATGCTCAGGTCAGCATGAAGAGTTCAGGGTGATGGGGTAAGTTCTAATGAAGCACTCTAATATATATACCCAGGCCCCATGATTCCTTTTTAGTGACAACGCTCCCTTTAACAGCATTTCAGCAAGCGTGGAGTGGAGAGAGTGGGGTGGGAGAAGAATGTCTGTCTTACCAGTATACTACAGAGCTGAAGTTAGCAGAGCTGTGAGTGATGACCAGCAGTTCCAGTGGAGTTGTCTACAGTAGTTCAAGCCCATTACTCCATCCCCATTAAGGACATTTATCATTTAGTCACTATGCTTATGCAACAGTATTCTAATGCTGCAGAAAACACCTCGACAGCTCTGTATTAGGGATGGGTGAATTCATTCTCATAAAATGAGAACTGTTCTTAATTTTTCCCAGACCTGTAACTGAACCAAAACCTAATGTTCATCCATCATTATTTCAGACTTGAGAGGTTGTGCTATGTGAGCAGGGCCCCAATGTATCAGCTCAGCAAGGTCCCTGATGAAATGGTGGTGGGCATGGTGTAAGAACCTGACCAGAATGGAACAGATTATTTGGGAATTTCTCCATCCCTTTCCATCTGCAAACTTCTCTCCTAGGCTTCTTGCCAGTGGCGAAACCATGGTGAGGATGTAATCTGCTGGTAGGCCAAAAGAAGCACAATGTCAGCAATACAGATTGATACATATATTTAGGAATTAGCTGGATCTGAAATGCAACTTGAATTTATACTCAGATTAATTCTGGGAAATGCCTAGCAGTAAAATACTGCATAATTATTTTTTTAAAATATGTTTATACTGTTTTGATTCCTGTGTCATTTTTCTCACATTACATTATTTATGAGCCATTATAATATACATAGCATTTATAAGCAGCTTTCCGCAAGACCTTCTTGTGCAAATACAGAATAGAATGTATCTGTAATTATAGCAAAATTCATGTCTTTAAATGCAAAGTTACATTGCATCTTATTGACTTATCACCCCTATCTAATATACAAATTTGTACATAGTAAGAATGTATTTCATCAGTGAACACTTTTCATAAATCATCCAGGTTAGAGAACAGAGCTTCTCATTATTTGATCAAAGCTAAAGGAAGAAATATACACACATACAGAGGTGACATGGAATATAATAAAATTTTCAGTCCTTAAAAATATTGTTGATTTCCAGGTTGTTGTTTTTTGGGTTTTTTTTCCCAAAGTCCCTAAACAATAAGCAAAAAAACCCAGTCTGATTGATTGAAACTAAATTATTTTCAGTGTTTAAATAGAAACTGTGACATTCAGCACCTTCTCTCTGCAAAAAAATAACCTAAAGTAATAAGCCTTTATCCTTCAGTGAATGAATATATTTCTGTCTGTTAATATTCAAGGACTGCTCACAATTTACATTTAATCATCTGCAGCCAAGGAGCAAAAAAATGTTACAAGAAGTTTTGAAGACTTAAAGCAAGGGCTTAACTACAGACAACTTATTGGAGTGTTATTGATGATCATGATCATAGATTCAGTACTGCTAGCTCTCAGGATGACCAAGGCCAAGATATTATTTCAGAACTCCATCTGAGTCCTCTTGAATCCTCTTTAACATTTTTTTTTCAGTGCTTTCAACAACAAAAAAAGAGTTTTCATTACAATCATAAAGGCATTGAAGCTGTTTCCTCCTCTCCACCACAAGGATGTTTGAAAGAACTCTTCAATGGGTGAGTTTTTTTGCTTTGTGTGATGAGGAATATTGGATCCAGCTTCTCATAGCTAGTTCAGTGAAATTACTGGACAAGTACATGTGATCTGATTTACTTTCTTTAACTTACTTTGAGTTATCTGCTCCTGGCTCTACAGATTTTTTGATGTTTTCTTCACAAGAGTAACACATCTTTGCTAGCAGTGCTATTCCAACTAGCTGAATGTTCTCTGCGATGTTGTCTAACATGACCATGTTAGAAAAGAACAGCTTAGGAATACTTCAGGTAGAGAGTTACAAATGGGCCTTCTGTTTTATCTTGAGATCATTTCAGGGTTATAGTAAGTGTGTATGTAGGTAAACACTAAAGGAGAATTTGGTGTGTCTTCTGGGGAACAGTTTTACATGCTGTGTCACTTAAAGTATTAGAGGGACTTCAGGATTTGTTCAGTATTGTCTTAACTTGGTTTTTAATCAATGCCACACAGAGATTTCTGCATGCCAATGAAAGTCCTTTTAGGGTTATTCTTGATTTACAAACCGAGTGAGTAGAATTCATCAATTCATGACTGGAAGTCTGGAGCACAGAATAATGTAAAAAAAAAAAGTGCAAAAGACCAAAAAAGCCTCTGGTGATCAGCATCGGTATTTAACAATACAGGAGGATGTTGTTGGATGTCTCAGCTCTTATTTCTTGTATCGTGTTAAATGCTCTTTCTACTTTTTCAGACAAAAGCTGTTATGGCAGATACATCATACAAGATCACATCACAATATGGTACAGTGAATGTACTCATGAAGAGATCAACTTTTCAGATCTGAGAACTGTGTCTTTTATTAGCTTAAGCTAAGACTGGTGGTGGAAAGAAATACGTTCTGTATTATTTCAGTAGTTCTTTCCAGCTTTATGGTGAAGGAACATATTTGATACAAAGGCCATCGAGTCAGTGAGGAACACAACAGGTATAGCTGTTGGCTAAAAATTAGAAAAAATAAATTGGATCCTGGAAAGTGTGTAGTGCACCCCACTCCATTAATAAATCGTTAAACTGGAAGCTCAGATGTGCTTTCAGTAACCACTGACATTTTATCTGAAATAAGGATGAGAAATTTCACTTACTACAAAGCAAAGCAATAAAAAGGTTCCTTATCTATGGGACCAGAATAGGGATATTAGTAACACTGTCTGCTTCTTTTTAAAACCCTATTAGTGTCAGGTAATATGTTTCTCCAATGGCGCTTGACATTCACTTCGCTAAAAAAAAAGCCCTGAAAAAGAACTTTCCAAGGGAATATTTTAAATAATACACTAATAGCCAGCTGAAGGAAATGTAACCTTTGATATCAGTAAAACATACACTTGCTTTGTTCCTAAAGCTGGTATCACAGGCATTAACAGTGTAATCTATTATTTCTTTTTCTGTACATGTTTCAGGCTTAGTCTATATGTATACATGTGTATACCACTAACCAAATATTCAGCTTGTGCTGTTTCTTTGAATTCAGTAAGATGCAAAGCTAGAAGGCAGGACTATTCTAGTGGCCAAAACCTAGTAATTATTTTTCTCAGTATATACAGTGCAAGTTAAGAGATGGGGATCCCAAGCTGGTGTTAGTATTGATCAACCTTTTTCATGACACAGGGCTTTACTTTATATAACTTTTCAAGTCTGTAAAACACCTAAAACTGTCAAGCTGTGCTTCACAGATTATACGTCCAGAGTGAAAAGACCTGATACAGTTCAAATAGCATAGACTCTGTATGGTATGAACAGCATATCTGGAATTCTTGTGGAAATATTTATGTTGTTAAAGACACGAAAAAAACACAGGCTGCAATACTGTGATTGGAAGCATGAAGATGGAAAACACTGCATCCAATAAGCATCACATGACAGACAGACTATACCACTGCTGCTAAATAAAGCAGGAGCAGAGCATGAACTTAAGCACTGGACTTGTCTGCTTGTCCATACTGGTTATTTGCTAGCAGTTCAATGTTCTCCTAGATGTTGTCTGGGCACAGGTAGGTAAATATCATGCATTGTGGACATTGTCCCAAAGGCAGTATAGATAGGATTGGTTGTGTCTCACTCCGCTCTATACGTCCCTCCATCAATATCTATTCAGGCTCTGGGAGTGTTCAAACTCCATGCCTCCTTGCAACATGTCTTGACATGTAGCTTTTCATTCATTTTGTGCCTTGAAACCATCTCACTGTGATGGATATGGTCCTTGTTTTGGTTCAGACCCTTAAAGTGAGGAATATACAACACACAGTCCTAAACTATGTCCTAAAACCACCTGAAGTCCCAAAAGTCTTTGGACTAAGCACAGTGTGATGTAAATGATATTCATCTGTGCCCCCTGTCCTCAGAACCAGAAAACAGTCCTTGGCACACATTTCTTTTGTTGGGCTGGTATAAATATATCCAACATGAGCAGACAGAAAACAACTCAAAGCTAGAATGTGGCAAATGTTAGAGAGATAGAACTGAAGTCCATTGTGTTCAAGACTTTCTGGAAATGTCACCACTTGTTTTGGTGTTTGAATGCAGTTCTTGGTTGGACCAGTTCTGAGTGGCTTTTCAGAAATTATCCCTTAATTTTCTAAAATGAAGCTTAAAGCAAAAGAAGTTAAATTCTTGAGTGAGTGTAAAAAGAAAACATCCCCTAAAATCCAAATGTTCGTTAATGAAATGATTGATTCTGATCAATGGTGGCATAAGGTTTCTACTGAAAAGTCCTCCTGGAACTCCACAGTGAATTCCAGACAAATGTGAGTGAAATGGTCCCAGGTGATGGATCACTTGCTGAGTAGCTCAGAGGAACTTTCCCCTGCATTCATTCTCTGGATAAATGTTCCTTTTGAGAGTGCTTCTGAGGTCAAAAGTCTTTCTGGCCATGAAGGCTGTGAAAAAGAGGAAGGCTTTCACCAAAGCACAGTTTGTCACTGAGCTCCCTGGGCCGTGAAGCTTTTCATTGTTTCATGCCTAGTACTAATGAACTGGTTTGACAGCTGCAGTTTTAAAAACATCTACCAAATAAAAGAGAACAAAAAAGAATGAAAGCTTTGGGGAAAATTTTCACTGAGAGCATATGGAACAGGAAACCAGCTGCTGATCTGTTGATTGGCTAGAGAACACAAAATTTATGTTTTTACATGATTAAAAGCTAGATTCTGATTGGCTCACCCACAATGGGTGGTAACTGTGAAAATTCTCCTATTCATTTCAGTGGAGCTAGGGGGGAGCTTATGTACTGTGAGCAAGCAAGACAAAACCTCATGCTGATTCACATGCTGCAGTTAATCATGAGTGATAAACATTTATCTCCTGAACATGACTATATGCCATGCTCTCACATTCTCTACATTAAATAGGATAGTGCTAAATATTGATGCAGACTTCAAACTTGCTGAGGAAAAAACATCCCATTTTACATAGTAAGTCTTTTCCACAGCTTTTTTTTGTCCCTCAGCAAAGGTTTCAGACTCCTTACCTGCTGTCAGTGCAATGTCTGACAATGGCAGTGCAAACAGATTAAAGTCAGCATGCTGTGTAATGGAGGATCCCTTGTGAGTGTAATGCCTGTGTAGCGTTCTTCCTCTTACCTCCAATGTTATATCTAGTATGTCCAGTTCTTGTTGTCCTTCTGTCATGTCAGCCTCTGGATGAATTTTTGGTTCTCTGGCCATTATGCATCTGGCATAAAGGAAGCGAGCCCATACTCTTGTTAGTACACCAGCCTTTAACACTGCATCTGTGTCATTGCTTGTCACTTCCTGACCTCCACTTAAACAGTAACAGAGAATCTAACTCTCTTGTAAAAGGTCAGATTTGTAAAAGGGCAGGCTACCAGGCCTGCAATCCCAGTAATCTGTGCATGAGGAAAATGCTGCTCTGAAAGCTGACTGTACATGATGATCCCATGTGTCCATCTAGAACTACACGCTATGCAAATAAAGCACTCTCAATATTTTTCTTCATTGATTTTAAAAGGCAGATCACTCATTTTTGGTTTTGTTCTGTTCCTAGGTTAAGTACATGGTCATTGCTATTTTGAGCCTAAGCAGAGAAGATCATCCTTCCCCTTCAGACCTACCATACAAAAAACCATAGCACTTTACACAGTGAGTCATGCTTGCAGCTTCTTTTGTCTTCAGTAAGCCTCTGAAGTGCAAATTAGAGGGATGTGTATGTAATTGGCAATGAATTTTTAAGACATTGATACACTTGGTGTCACCTGTGTCTGTGACAAGAGTAGTGCAACATCCTTTCCCTTGACACACACAGATATTTTTTCTTACATAGCTATCTCTAATCATGGTTTTCTTGTTTCAGTCACCTGAAGCCAGAGACATAATGTTGCCTGTCTGATTCCAAGACAAGTTAAATAACTGTCATACATCATATGGGCTACCCTTTGTTAACAGTGCTCTGTGGTTGGTTCTAATTAGAACAGTGAATTACTTAAGAAAGCAGAAGGAGTGAGGTGGTTCCCAGGAATGTAATTATCCACCTATTGCATGATTCTCTGAAAACTCCTGTGGTTAGGGATCTCCCAAACCTTCTTTTCTCCCTTCCAAAAGAGCTTGTATTGTTTGTACTTTCTCTTCCTCACTCGTATTTACAGAATCAGAATTTTCATAATCATTTAAGCTTTGTGTAAAAACTGATACAGAGCAATTTCAGCACTGCCTCATTCTGAGAACATACAGCACATTTCACCTTTTCCATTCCCCCCCCCCCCCCCCATGATTAGCCCAGATCAGGGCTCTCAGCATAGCTGTGAGATGGAGAAATACAATTATTCCTCTTTTTACAGTTAGAGAAATAATGGCACTCTGCAATTCACTTAAGATAGTGCAACAAAAATTCAGTAAAGAAAGTGATGCGCAGATATGTATGCGTTTGTATTGATGGATGCAGACAGACATGCTTTGCCCAGGTTTTCAGCTTTACCTATGATTTGTAGGTGTAGTTAATGTCCAAACTAGCATAACCTACCTTTAATAATGCTTAGCACCTGGGCACAAGGCAGTGTTAAGGTTTTTGTGTAATTCCTGGATCAATGTCAAATCAGCTGAGCTCTGGTCAGAGTGAGCTCATCTGAACCTACTGGTGTAGAAAAGTGCCTTGTGATACCTGGAATCTATGCTGCAGCTAGCAGATATCATATTCTCCACCTGCAAGAGTTTCTCTACTTGTTTTTTCTCAAGGTGCCCAATAGGAATAGGTATCAGGGTCCTCAGAAATGTTACCTGGATTTTTTTCCCACTCTACATCATGAATGTAACTTACTGAGAAACATAACTGAAATAACATTAACACTCTTCTATCTACACTGTGCTGTGTTTCATAAGGAATTCTGTGGTTTGTATTCTTAATTCTCCAGAGTGAAAATAATGTTGACATCTCTTCTATAGCATATGTGTGTTTTATCTTATATATAACATTGATTACAACAGAGCAATTCACCTAACTCTTATTATTCTGTTCAACTTCATCATGCTTCTAAGACTACCAGTCTTAATACCAGTCTTCTTGCCTTCCATCTCATTAACCTTTAAAAATGCTCATTTAGGGAGAGGAAACATTCAAGCCTTGACAGCTATACCTAGAAGCAGAAACTATAGTATAGCAATACATCACTCTCCCACATCTCTGCAGCCCTATTGTTTTTCCCTTGAAGTTGAAATAGGTCTTCCTTTCAAAATCTTCTCCTTTAGGTAAGGGAAAGAATCCATCAGTACAATGCTGATAGGCTATACTCTGTCTGTGTAACATATCGGGTCATCCATCAGCACAGACATTATTATGCCAGGTGCTTCAAAGCTTGGGAAGCTACTGGCTCTCAAAACCCATTGTATTGCAAGTTGCTCTTAATGCAATCTTCACTATACATATCAGTGGGAACTTGTTAAAAGGAAAAGCTTCTACTAGAGGATGAATCTCAAAAGGTTTGGTTCAGGCAACCTTTCAGTAACTTCTTTGTTATGAAAAGCAGCTAGGAAATCTCACGAGAATAGGTCTTCTCCTTATGGGAACTGCCGTATTGTCCCAGTTTTGTCCAAACTGAAAATACCTGTAGAATGATCTTTTCTTAAAATACTTCAACAAATCAATGACACAGAAACATAAGGAAAAACGTTTTCCCTGTGAGGGTCATGGAGTTCTGGAACAGTCTGCCCAGAGGGGTTGGGGAGTCTCCTTCTCTGGAGAAATTCAAAACCCCCCTGGATGTGTTCTTACGTAACCTGCTCTAGGTGGTCCTGCTCTGGCAGGGGGATTGGACTGGATGATCTTTTGATGTCTCTTCCAACCCTTAACATTCTGTGATTCTGTGAGTGACAGATTACTATCAAAACCAGGGAGATTAAGAAGTCTGTGAAAACTCAAAATGCTAAACAGGGAAAGAAAATGTTTGAAAATGGATAACATCACTCTGGAGCTGACTTCACAGACCTGGAAAAATCCCCTATAGGCCTATCTTCAAGCAGGTTAGAACCATATGTTTCTGTGCATTTGCTCTTTATCTTTTCAGCTAAACCAGAAAAGAAAGAAAAAAAAAAAAAAAAAAAAAAAAGCCCTCTAGCTCTGTTATAGCTTTTATCATTTCAGATCGTTCCTTCAATAATTCAAAGTAAACTAATTACCTAATTAAGTTAACAGGTGTCAGTCATTCAAACATAAAGAGCTATTAGGCAGACCTGAACTAGGGAATTCTTTTCCTTAAGTGTCTGCACTTAAAATTTGTAACATAATGGCATTAAAACAACTGATTGGGTTCTTTTAAAGACATTGCAGCTTAGATCCATACTGGAGGCATTCACCTGTGAGGCAATTACATTTTTACCTCCCATTACAATACTTTGGCAAGCTTCCTGATGAATCCTTTATGTGTGGCCCCTAACATCTAGAAGCCTGCAGTAAAGAGTTGTGCTGTTTGAAAGGAGGATGAGGAGCTGCTTGTTAATAGCAGAAGAGAACACATGCCTTGCTGTGAGTGGAATTGTGTTGGTAATTACCGTGTGTCCATTACCTTCCTTGAAAGTACTGTATGTACGATAACAGCCAACGGCATTGTTGGGGCCATTGTGCACAGGGACAAGTGCTGTAAAATTATTGGATGTTCTAAAAATATGCAATATCTATTTTTTAAATATAAATGTAAGATAGTTTCTTCTTTTCTTCATATGTTTTGTGAATCCCACTTTTCTCCTGCCTTCTGCATGCCCCCTCCCACCCCACCCCCTCGAATAACTGCAAATAGCTTCCTGTGAGAGCTCTTCAGTTCCATAATTTTCTGAAAAGTATGAAAACATTGTGTCTCAGCAATAAGCAGGAAGTCACTGAAATTACAAAAATATGTCTGGGACCCAGGAATACAAATAAAGCTTATTCTGTGAGATAAAGGAGGCAAACATTTTACAAGTGTCAATATCTTCCTTTCTAGTAAAATGTTTCAGGTTTTGAATGTTAGAAGTTTTAAGGAAAAGAAAATGAAGAAAATCCAGCATGTTTGCTTGTTTGTGATGCTCAGGGGAAAGCTAATTTTTCTGACAAAGGCAAACCCTAATCGTGACATTCAATAGAAATATTTCTTATATGACCTGTAGTTAATTTTTCTGGTCTGCCACGTACAAACGCTAGGCCTATATATCAATGCTTTTCTTAGGATGTGCAGATACATGCCTGCATGTATGAATATTGTTTCTGTTGCCTTTATTTCTTAGTGCTATATTTCATCCAGTGGAATAAATAATGCCTATATGAGACGTGCTGAAAGACCATGATCCAAACCCAGCTCATGATATTTTACAGGGATTTGTTCCAGCATGACATTACAAGCTAGGGAAGCAAGTGTGATAAAGTAGGTGTGGGGATGTGTGTCTGACTGGGATCTGGGCAACTTGTTTCTTTAGGACTGCCTGTGAGACACTGCTGTGGGTAAGGAATGGTGAAGAAACAGGAGTTAAGCCATGATGTGGGCACTTGTTCCAGAGCAGGAAATCAAATTCTGGTGAGTTGTCTTCTGTCAGTGTTTATATGCCTAAAATTTGTCAGCTGAGAATTTCCTAAGACTTGATAAAAAGTTGCATTACTTCAGTTACTCTAAGCACCTTTGAAATGTATAATGGAAGTGAATATGAAATGCCTGGGTTCAAATAACTGTTAGACAAATTCATGGGAGAAATGCTAATTGGAACAGTTAACCACAAAGATGTCAGTTCCTACTTTAAGTCTTTGAATGTCTTGCTACTAGAAGGTATAAAACTCAGCTGAGAATCCATCAGTCCATATTTACCCTCTTCAGTTCTTTCTCAGGGTCTATTAGCTGCTGTCAGTGACAAATTATTGCACTAGATGGACCTGCGGTCTGAACTGAAATGGCCATTTGTATCTTTTTATGTTAAGATATCTTTGTGTTTGGTATTATGTTTTGAGGTGTATTTATGTCACAACAGTATGCAATAATGATGCCACAACTAGAAAAAAGTATGGACAGAAATGAACAGCCTGGGAGATAAAATCAGTCTTCCTTCTTCGAGTCTGAATTTTTACGTGCAGTGCAAAACATACTTGGAAAGTCAAATGCAAATCAATCTACCTCTCCCTGCTCTATCTCCTCCCTCCCTCAGATTTGAAGTCCAAGTTTAATAGAAAAAAAAAAATTATATCTTGGCAATGTACAGGTGTCAGAACATGGTTCATTCGTGTCAGTAAAAGCATTCGGTATGCAAAGTGAACTCTGAATAAAGAGTTAAGAGAAAACAGGTGCTGTTTGATGTGGACTCCTACAGATCATAGAATCATAGGGGTTGGAAGGGACCTCTGGAGATCATTGAGTCCAACCCCCCTGCCAATGAAGGAACACCCAGGGCAGGCCACATAGGAACAGATCCAGGTGGGTCTTGAAAGTCTCTAGAGAAGAAGACTTCACAACTTCTCTTGGCAGACTGTTCCAGGCTCTGTCACTCTTACAGTGAAGAAGTTTCTCCACATGTTGAGATGGAACTTCCTGTGTTTCACCTTGCTACCATTGCCCCTTGTCCTATCAGAGGGCACCACTGAAAAGAGACTGGCCCCCTCTACTTGACACCCACCCTTCAGATATTTGTAAACATTAATAGATCCCCTCTCAGTCTTCTCTTTTCCAGGCTAAACAGCCCTAGGTCTCTCAGCCTTTCTTCACAAGAAAGATGTTCCAGACCCTTAATCATCTTTGTAGCATTCCATTGGACTTTCTCCCTGTCCCTCTTGAACGGGAGAGACCAGAACTGGACACAATACTCCAGATGCCGTCTCACTATGGCAGACTAGAGGGGAGAAGAATCTCCCTCAACCTGCTGGTCACACTCTTCTTTATCCACCCCATGATACCATTGGCCTTCCTGGCCACAAGGGCAGATTGCTGTTCCATGGAGAAATTATTGTCCAGCAGGACGCCAAGGTCCCTCTCCATGGGGCTGATTTCCAGTGGGTCTACCCCTAACCCATACTATTGCATGGTATTGTTCCTCCCCAGGTGTAAGACTCTGCACTTTTCCTTGTTGAACTTCATTAGGTTTGCCTTTGCCCAGCTCTCCAGTCTGTCCAGATCTTACTGGATGGCAGCACAGCCTTCCAGTGTATCAGCTACAGTTTTGTATCATCAGCAAACTGGCTGAGGGTACACTCTATCCCTTCATCCAGGTCATTGATGAAGATGTTGAATAAGACTGGACCCAGAACTGACCCCTGAGGAAAACCACTGCTTACAGGTCACTAGCTGGACACTGCACCACTGATCACAACTCTCTGATCTCTATTGTTCAGCCAGTTCTCAACCTATCTCTTCTAACCTGCACTTCCTGAGCTTACCCTCAAGGATGCTATGGGAGACAGTATCAAAAGCCTTGCTGAAGTCAAGGTAGACAATATCCACTGCCCTCCCTGTATCTACCCAGTCAGTCACAGCATCATAGAAGGCTATCAGATTAGTCAGGCATGACTTCCCTTTAGTAAATCCAAGTTGGCTACTGTTGCTGATAAACTTCCCGAAAACTCTGCCAGGCAAAGGACTGCTTTAACAGACGAGTCATTATACTAGTTCTCTGGCTATTTACTTATTTTTAAGGAAGACTGAAATATATACCAACCAAGCAATCCTGTAATTAGAAGTGTACCCTCTCCATTTGCTCTTGCAAAACAAAATGTTTTTTTCTGTCAGGAAAAGCTTATTTAAAGTTAGCAAAACTATCAAAGGATATAGAGAATGAAGAGTCTGGGGCAACATTCCCCTGTGTTATACAAACCACTCAGCAAAGTGGTATGGTACAGACTGATTTTTACCAGAGGCCTGAGGACACGTGGGAGAGCAGGCCTCTAAGGTTGCTTTAGACTCCAGTAATTTAAACTTTTCTGAGTGATCTGCCCTAGTTTTGTCCTGCTCTGGCAGGGGGGTTGGGCTCAATGATCTTCGGAGGTGCCTTTCAACCCCTAACATGCTGTGATTCTGTGAAACCTGCAAGTCAAGCTGAGAGGGCTTGAAACAGTGCATCACTGGGACTCTGGAGCAGGGATGAGAAGGTTGAAGATGAGAGGTGATAATATTTCTCCAAACAAAATGGCCCTTATCCTGATGAAAAAGAAGAAACACCACTTGGCCTGAAAATGTAACCATCTAAAGCCATTTTGTTTTATGTTTGTATGTATATTAGCATATTCTATTTGCTGACAGAATCGGGGAAAAAAAAAAAAAGAGTACGTAACGGCTAATGAGATTTCAGCAGTTCATCTTCTGTAAGGAGACACTTAAACAGTCAAGAACTGAGAAAATGTAGCTTTTTAAGTAATCTAATGATTTACATCCTCACTCACTAAAGTCAATGAGAATTTTGCCATATATTTCAAAAGAGTTCTATCAGGCACAAAGTGCATTTGGAGAGTGCAGTAATATTATTGTGTTTCTAATCACGGTCAACATTTTTTTCTGAAGTAATATTTTGATTATATCTGGTTAAAAATCTTCCAATAAGCTATTGCCCATCAATAAATTATGATTTTTCATAAGTCAAACATTTCAACATGCTGATTTGGATAAATATAATTCTGAAAGCAAAATTGGCTTTTTTTTTTAAAATAAGAAAATTCAATTTTTACTTTCAAGTTACTTTTTAAAAGTGATTTGGTCAACTGTGAATGATGTATTTGGCATGTCATTTACAGAGAAAAATTGGAGACTTACTCTGTCTTCTGTTTTTTCATTTTCAGATGAGAAAAAAATATTAAAGATCTGAAGAATCTTGTAGCCTTATGTACAAAAGCTACATTTCAGACATCTCAAGCCATACCACCATGTGATTGTGTTGATATAGTACCTATGCTGGATTCTGTCTTGGTTCTTATTTACTACCTTCATAATATTGCTGGATTCCCAGAGCAGACAGGATAGTGACATTTTACAGTGAAATGTAGTTTAAACTGCATACCAGAGATGAAAAACTGACATCCACCATAAATATACTGCAAACCATCTCTGTCTGAATCTACATTTCTGGGTTTGTTCTGTTGAAAAATGCATGGTGTTTGCAGCACTTACCTGACAGCTGCATTTATTTTGCTCAGGTAATTAGGTGTATTCCAAGATCTTAAACCTAGTTAAATAGTTTTCTAATAATTATATTTGTGCACTTCAGCAGGGAATAATGGCCTCTTAGCTCCTGCATCTACCACTGACCATCAGACCTTGTGTCTACACCAGTTTTAAGAAGAGAGAAAACTCTACACTCTGCGCACTGGGATTTTTGGAAATAAAACCAGTGAGTGCTGCGATTCACGTGGGATTCTTTCTTTTCACTCTGCCCCACAACATCAGTGCTCATTGCTGGATGATTTCTCAAGGCTGAAATTTCGCAGCTTTACCTCTGCTTCAACAGTAGTCATTGCAATGGTGCTCATGTGAAACCTCTGAATCCAGCGTGGAATTTGGAGACCAACTGGCAAAGGAAATACCTTGAGCGTGAAAAATTAGTGATTTTGTAGGCTGTATTATTTCAAAGGATGCTTGAAAGGACTGCGTATTTTTACCTCCCTTTCTAATCTTTAGAGAGACAAATTTAAGGTTATACTAAAATCTCACAAGCCTGTGGGAAAAGGTAGCAGGGACCTGTGTTATCTCATTCATTCACAACAAACAGCAATTTGCACTCAGAAATGTTATAGTTGAGTGGTTTAAAATACAAATGAGACTAACAGGTTGCATCTAATAAATGGGGCCAAAATGGAAAAACTCACCTGTGTGTTTCGGCACTGCTTTCTGCCAGTGGAGGACTCACGGCAAGCCATCTAATACCCACAATTCCGCCAGGCCCTGAGGGCAGCACCAGCCCTGACCACTCCTTTTGGACTTCCTGCCTGGGCTCATGGCCCATGTCAAACCCCTGAGGCCATCAGCCCCTGCTCCACGGCTGGTCTCCAGCTCCTTGCAGCTCTGCCCTGCCACAGCCCCTGCCCCACGCCTGGTCTCCAGCTCCTTGCAGCCCTGCCCTGCCACAGCCCCTGCCCCATGGCTGGTCTCCAGCTCCTTGAGGCCTTGCTCTACCAGGCCTTGTGCCCTGGGCTGGTGGGGTGGACCCTGGCCTGCCCTGACAGACCCCCATAGGCAGCCCCCGGCCCACACAGTGCTCTGACAACTTCTTTTTGTCTCACAGTTTGTTGGAAATCTTAAATTATTTGCTTCTTTCCTGTGGTGCTTTGAACGCCTTTTGCAAATATCCTGGCTTTTTCAGTGTCTCTGTTTTTTCTTTTCTTTTTGTAAACTGCAGCACTGAAAGCCCAGCTAATTATGTTATCCAAAAGAAAGCAGGACTGATATGGCACTGAATCCTTTTTGTGCATTAACCTGTGCTAGAGCTATGTTATTATTACATGAGAGATGTGATCTAATGGATCTATACATCGATTGGATAGCAGGGGATCCAGTTGCTGTTTTTGACTGCCCAGATGCTATGGGAGATTGGTGCTGGCAGGCACCTCACTTCTTTTCAGTTTAGCTTCCTCTCCTGTAACAACAGGACAAGGGGTAATGGTTTTAAACTAAAAGAGAGGAAATTTAGACTAGATATAAGGAAGAAATTGTTTACAATGAGGATGGTGAGATACTGCAACAGGTTGCCCAGAGAGATGGTAGATGCCCTATCCCTGGAAATGTTCAAGATTCAGTTGGAGTGGGCTCTGAGCAACCTGGTCTAGTTAAAGATGCCCCTGCTCACTGCAGGGGGGGTTGGACTAGATGATTTTTAAAGGTTCCTTCCAACCCAAAATATTTATGATTCTATTTCCATGCATCTCCTTCTACCTTTGAAAATTCTGTGGATGTAAAATGTTAAACTTGTGAAACAAAGCAGGTGTGTATTAAGAATGGTGCTACTTGTCTGTAAACCACTGAAATGGATCAGTAACTAAGACCTTCCTGCAATTTTAGACTAAAGTAGCTTGCAAAACAAAGAAAATATTTATGTAACAGATAGAACCCAGACACAGACATGAAATACCATTTCTCGTTTCACACTAAGTAGGCAATAAGCCAAGAATATAACCCATATTTTCTAAATCCTGGACTAGCCCTTTCCATCAACTGTTCTTTAAGCTGCTTCTATCATATGTAGTATTTTTCTACCTTGACTTGCTGTGCCACTCAGTGTCCCAGGTGGGTGACAAATCACCCTAGAATTCTTTCATTAATAGAGCTCCCATCACTTTGTTTTCTCAATACAGATGAAAAAAGCAATCTTTGCTGTACGCTACAGACACACATTGTTCTTCCCAAATTGATCTTTTGCTAAGAAAGCTGTGTTTGTTACTACGCTGCATTTCACATGCAAATATATTGTATTCCTTTTGCTTGTTTATAGTTTAATTGGAGAACAGCGGGTGATCAAAATCACAGTAATAAGAGAGGTGTATTTCTGTAGAACAGATGAGACTGACATTTAAATCTATTCAGGTGTGCTTTTAGTTTTCTCTTAAACAGACTTGCAACTTGCAAATCCCATCACAATATTACCAAAGTGGAGTTTTACCTGCCTTATGAGTTCCCTCAACCACACACGATAAGAAATCTTAGGACAGTTTGCTGTCTTGTTTATTTGCATGCGGTCTCATTTTTGTTCTGCCAAAGCCATATCACAAGAAGGCATATAAAATTAAAGGGAAAACATCTGGTTTCCTTTCACTAAATAATTATTCTGTTAAAATTTGTTAAATGTAATGACATAAAATTGTTGTCCATGCTTAAAGAAAAAGATACAAAATGCAATGTAAGTAGAATAAGCAAGTAACATACACAAATTGAATGAGACATTTCAGCATAGAAATGCTTTTTAATTAAATAAAAATTCTACTTTTACTATCTGGTTATGTTTTAGACATATCTTTATAACCATGTAATAGTTCCTTCTGAATAATGTCTGTGATTTGTCTTTTTGGAGTCCAGGTTTTCCTCTTTTCTAAGTCTCTATCATTACACAAATTAGTGATATGATTTCTTTCTGGTAAATCGTGAACCAGGCCTGGAAGACCATGTAGGAATAAATAAAGAAGGCAAAAGTACAAAATGCAGTACAAGATGCTGTTTCCTTTGTTCCTTTTTTTTTTTTGTACATTCTCACTTTGCTAGAATTTTCCACTCCTTTTTTAAATATATATCCACACATGTATCAAATGTGCACCTATTGCATGACTTTTCAACCTTTAAAATATATACTGAGACTAAAAATTTCTAACAAACTGCCAGACACTGTCAGGAAGCAGATGATCTCTGTATTAATTGCTACTAACAAATACCATAAGTTAGAACTCCTGCAGAATGTGATTGTTTAAATATGAGACATCTTTCATCTAATACCGTTACAGGAAGAAGTCTGGATAAACATGCGTATCTTTCTTGCCTTGTAGGTCAGCTCATTTGTATTCTGGCAGAGTGGAAGGGGAATGAATGTCAGCCATTGCCACAGGTATTTTTACTTTTCCTAAAAATCACTAATCAGGGAAAGCTATCTTCATCCATTCTAAGTAAACCTTAGCCCTGAACAAGGATTATTTTTATGTCAGCATTGCCCAGATGCTTTATTAGTGGGATTAAATCAATATGGTGGATTTCCCTAAGTTAGCTGTAGTGCTATGAAACACAACTACTTACAGCTAAAGCATGTTTAGTGTTACTTGGCTTACATCATTGCTGCAACAGATTACAGAGAGAACTAGTCATAGTGTCAGCTTGAATTAGTAGGCAATGGTGTTTTCTTTACCTCTGTAGTACTTTCTGTGAAAATCTTATAAACACCATTGCTCTGGAATCTAGATTTAAGGAGATGACATTCAGAGCAGTTTTGGTTCATTACTCTGTGCTTAATACTGTGTTTTAAGTTTTACTATGTATCACACACTAACATTTGAACATATTACTGCTTTTAAATCATATTTGAGTAAAAAACCAGAGGTTTCAAGAATGTGGCCTATTTTCATGAACCTTGCAGGAATACAATCTCAAAGACAAAGGAAGAAGGCTAAAAAGCTTATTGAATAAAAGTACATTATCTGTATAGGAGATGAACACCAGAAGTCAAACTTCATAAATTGTAGATAACATTTTTTTTCTTGTCCATAGTTGAGACTAATTGGAAGCTAGATATGAATTCTTATCTGATGTAGCCTTTAATATTTATTTATAATTTCTGCTTTGTATTAACATAAATTCATTTAGTGACATCTGGAATATCATTAAGAAGCTGATGCATTTTACATTCAGTAAGTGTTTCCAAATCTTATTTGTCTGTGTCTGAAAAACTAAAAATGATCCTTTTCCTCCATTTACCTGTTTACATATATTGTTTCTATAGAAAACTTCATATTTCCCAAACATAAAACATTTGTATATAAATGGAGGGCTTATTTAGTCTTAATCATAATGAAGCATATTATCTTTTAGTTGTTTTTGGAGGTATCTCCAGCTGAAAATATCACCTGGAGTAATGAGCTCACAGGAGCCTCATGAAGTTCAACAAGCACAAAGTCCTACAACTGGAGAAGGGAAACTCTATGCACCAGTATACGGAGTTTATTTCAGCATAGCAGAAAAGGACCAGTGGGTCCTGGTGGTCACCAGGTTGAAGCAGAAGTGAGCAAACATTTTGAAGTTTCATGACAGCTTTGGTGTCCCTGTTGCTTTAGAAGTGTTGCAAGCAGGTCAGGGGGAGGTGGATGATCCTTCTACTTTATTCTGTACTGGTGAGGGCACACCTGTAGTACTGCATCCAGATCTCAGTTCCTTAGTACAAGGGAGACATGGACATATTGGGGAGAGTCTGATAAAAGGCCACAAATATGATAAAGAGACTGGAGCATCTCTCCTATGCAGAAAAGCTGAGAGAGCTGGAATTGTTCTTCCTGGAGAAGAGAAGACTCAGGGAATCTCACCAATGTATAGAAATACTTGAAAGGAGTGTGCAAAGAGGACAGGCTATTTTGAAGTGTTGCCCAGTGACAGGACAAGAGGCAGTGGCACAAACTGGAACACAAGAGGTGCCTTCTGAACATCAATAAACACTATTTTACTGCGAAGGTGACTGAGCACTGGTACAGTTTGGCCAGAGCAGTTGCAGAGTCTCCCTCCTTAAGAGATCTTAGAAAGTTGCCTGAACATGTTCCTGGGCCACCTGGGCCCTGATCGAGCGAGGAGGTTGGGCCAAATAACTTCTAGAGGTTCTTTCCAACCTCAACTGTTCTGTGATTTCCATGGCAGTCAAATTTCTGTCTTGTCAGCCTTTTTGATGTAAAGATCTAAAGAAACTGAAATGTCACAGAATCAAAGAATCACAGAATTGTCATGGTTGGAAAAGACCTCTAATTTAGTCACCACATCCAACCACCACGACCAACAACAAAAAACCAAAAACAAAGCCAAAAACAGAACAACAACAACAACAAAAATAAACAACAAAAAAAACACCTCACCATCCCACCAGAGCATGTCCTGAAGTGCCTCATCTACATATTTTTTTAATACCTCCAAGGATGCTGACTCCACCACTTCCCTGGCCATCCTGTTCCAGTGCCTGACTACTCTTTCAGTAAAGAAATTCTTCCTAATATCCAATCTAAACCTCCCCTGGTGCAGCTTCAGGCCATTTGCTCTAGTCCTGTCATTATTTACTTAAAAGGCTGCACCCACCTCAGTACAACCTATTTTCAGTTAGTTGTAGAGAGCAAGAAGGTCTCCTCTCAGCCTTCTCAAAACTAAACAATCCCAATTCCCTCAGGCTCTCCTTGCAGGATGTGTTCTCCTGACCCTTCACCAGTTTGGTTGTTCTTCTCTGAACTCACTCCAGCAACTCAGTGTCTTTCTTGTGGTGAGGGGCCTAGATCTGAACACAGTACTTGAGGTGTGGCCTCACCAGTGCTGAGTACAGGAGCATGATCACTGCTTTTCTCCTGCTGACCACACTATTTCTGATATGGGGCAGAATGCTCTTGGCTTTCTTGGCTACCTGGGCACACTGCTGACTCATGTTCAGCTGCATGCCAACTAGCACCCCCAGGTCCTTTTCCACCAGGCAGCTTTCCAGACACTCTTCTCTGAGCCTGTAGCATTGCCTGGGGATGTTGTGACCAAAATGCAGGATCCGGCACTTGGCCTTGTTAAACTTTTCAATCTGCAGACTGCCAAATTTTCACAGAATCACAGAAGTCTGGAAATGACCTCTGGAGAGTGTGAAGTATAACACCTCTGCTCATTGCAAGGTTAGCTAGGGCAGGTTGCTCAGGGCTATGCTTAGCTGAGTTTTGAGTATCTCCAAGGATGGAAACACTATGTCTCACTAGTCAACCTGTTCCAGTGTTTGGACAGATCGCTGCATCACTGCAGATAAAGATTTTTTTTTTCTTAAGTTTAAATGGAATTTCTTGCCTTTCAGTTTGGGCTGATTCCCTCTTGACCTTTCACTGTGGACCAATAAGAATTCTTTGGCCCTGTCTGCTTTACTCCCCACCCATCAGGTACTTATACATATTGATAACATTCCTGTGAGCCTTTTCTTCTTCAGGCTGAACAGACACAGTCAGATGGTCCAGTCCCTTGATCATTTCATGGTCCTTCACTGGGTTTACACAGGTATGTCCATGTCTCCATTGTACTGGGGGCCCAGTATAAGACAATCCACATTACACAATTCCTTCAGAAAATATGATGTTAAAAAATCCTGGGTATTTTAAATTGCAGATGATAATTTAAGCCAGTCAATGTAACAATAAGAGATACTGTCAGCCATTCTCTGTCAGAAACAGAAGATTTCTGAAAAGTATACTGGAGTTTCTGTTCTAAGAATTATAAATGTATCAAAAATCTTTGAGGAAATAGCGTGGATTAAATGATGTCTTTTTACATCACTTCTTTTTCTTATTTTTTAAAATAGAAATCTGGATAGCTTTTTTAGAGGCTTCTTGTTAATTTTGGAAACAACTGCAGAAGAAGTTGCAGCCCTCGTTAAAGAATACTAATTATTTTTATGCCTCTAGATCTTTTCATTATTCAGGTTTATTTCATACTTTAATAATAACTAGAGATGAGAAAGTAATAAGGAACAAGTACTTAGAGATTATGAATCAAAAGACTACTCTTGCCCATTATAACAAGGAGAGAAAGCTAAATATCTTTCTGGACATTCATATAGTTAGAAAAACTGTTGCAGTGATGTAGGGCTTGATTCTGCTGCTTTTTCTTTTCATTAAGTAGCACTTTCCTTCCAAACTACACAATTTCCCTCCCCCACCCCTGCCACAGAGTTCCTTATAAATCTTGAGAACTGCAATATCAGTGCAGGATTTCCCTGTTGCTTTGTTGTATTCATGCATTCATCTGAGGTTAAAGCTGCATTGGGAGGAGCTGTTGCGGAGCACAATAGTGTATTAAACATTTATGTGCTTTATGAAATGTTTCCTATGCTGAGTATGAACTCAAGTTTCATCTCATTGTTCCTCTGGAAGTATACCATGAACATTTGTAATGTATCTGAACAAATACCACTTGATCAGAACTCATGAGTTGATGAATGTACTTCATAGTTTGATTTATAGAAATGGAACTGCGTTTGGCACCTGGAACTACAGAAATGGCAAAGCATGCAAAGTTTAACATAGCATTGTCACAGAAGTGTTATGGAATAGTGGGACGGAGCCTCTCTTAGCCTTCTCTATACCTTCAGTGCTGTTATCATTCCCATCTGAAGAGATTTACTTCAGTTACTGTGGTGGGTGTTGAATGGGGCCATGAAGGAAATAAAGTCAAGGCTTCTGGAGTACAACCATTAGCAGGATGCTCATAAAAAGTTTGGTCTGCCTAATAATACTGGGTCCCACATCCAATCAATGCACATCAGTGTACTGATTGGCAGTCAGTTGAATATATGCCCAGGTGGCCAAGAAGGCCAATGGCATCCTGGCTTGTATCACCAATTGTGTGACTAGCAGGACGAGGGAAGTAATCCTACCCCTGTACTCGGCGCTGGTGAGGCCCCACCTCCAATACTGTGTTGTTTTGGGCACTTCAATACAGAAAGTACATTGAGGTGCTGGAGCAGGTCCAAAGGAGGGCTACAAGGCTGGTAAAGGATTTGGAGAACATAACCTATGAGGAGCAACTGAGGGAGCTGGGACTGTTTAGTCTGGGGAAGAGGAGGCTGAGGGGAGACCTTATTGCTCTCTACAACTACCTGAAAGGAGATTGTATCAAGAGCAGGGTTGGTCTCACTGGTGACAGGTAACAGGACTAGGGGAAATCATCTCAAGTTGTGCCAGGGCAAGTTTAGGTTGGATGTCAGAAAAAAACTTCTTCACAGAAAGGGTTGTTAAGCGCTAGAACAGGCTCCCTAGGGAAGTGGTTGAATCACCATCCCTGAATGTGTTTAAAAATCATTTGGATGTGGTGCTCAGGGACATGGTTTAGTGGTGGGTTGTTAGTTAAGGTAGTAGGGTTAAGTTGAGGTTGGACTCGATGATCTTGAAGGTCTTTTCTAACCTGAGTAATTCTGTGATTATGTGATCATGCAATCAGGGTTGGAGGTTTCTTGAAACATTGGTCATCTGTACTATGTCACAGGAGTCAGTGGGACAACTCACAACTCATCTTCTTGTGCAAGTGCAGGTTGCTATCTGCATGAAGAGAGCACTTCTTTTTTCCTGTTTCTGTATCTCAGGTTGTAGAAAGTGCTTTCCCGCAGCTGAGATGTGCTTGGGAATTGCTTTGGACACCAGATCAAAAGTTCATTGGAGTCTTAACCTTGCACTTAATTTTCCCTTTCTCTTCTACTACTGAGAGAGGCAGAAAATAGCAGGGCCCCCTATGGTGGTCACTGAGGAGGTGGCACTAAGAATCCACTCTCTGCACAGGCAAAAGTAGGGCTTGCCTGTTGCCACAGAAATTGCTAAGAGTATGAAAGATATGTTCAGCACGGCAGAAAGATGAGGAGAAGTATTGCTTACAGTTTTAATCTTTCACATAAAAAGCATTTTCCTTTTCTTTCAATTTCTGCTTAGGGACAAGGACATTCTTCTACCACACCTTGCTTTTTTCCTTGTAAAAAGAATAAAAGAGAACTTTCATTGTAATCAACTTTTTTTTTTTCTTTGCAGGTCTAATTAAGGTATTATTATCTTGCAGGTGCAGAACTGACGAATGGAAGGCCTGGGTGACTTGTTCCTGGCTACCTACTTGTTCATGAAGGAATCGAACCCATCTTTTTTGTGTATTGATGCAGGGCTACAGCCCTTGTAAGATAGTGAATATGAGCAATGCAATAGTTTTTAAGGTCATTCCTGGTCATGACATACTTTCCTTATTCACTTGACAGGTAGATTCTGACAGCTCGATTCTGACAGCTCTTTGAACACTTGACACAATATTTTATACAAATTTCAGAAACTATGAAGTATGTCATTGCGGGACTGAGGAAAGTAAGAAACAATGTTTATTTTTTTTGCTTTCCTCTCGCTACTGAGTTCCTCCATCACTTGGTAGTGTCTCCCATCCATTCCCATTTACTATCTACATGGTCCACATTAATACAAAACAGTCAGCAGTGCTTGCAAAGTGATGCTGAAATGGGGGCCTGGTGAGCAGTTTAAGCAGGCCAGAGCATATGTCTTCCTAAATACTATGCTTACTTTGTAACTTCCTCTTAATCTATCTTCCCTCATTTCTTGCACATTCTTCTTTTACACAGTTTCTCAATTCCTTAGCAGTCTAAATTTGTAGTAGAGAATGGTACTGTGGATGGAAACAAATCTGCAAATTAGGTTTGGCCTAATACTCTCACCTCTTAATTGCTGGTGAAGGACCGGACAATCTTTTCTGTTCTGTCTCTTGCATGCTGTTTACATTTAGCTTGTATCCAGGGCTAAACTCTAACAGTTGTTCTATCACCTGATGACCCCCTCCCCACATGGGAAGGGGGATCAAGAAAAGGAGAGGAGACTCATGGGTTGAAATGAAAACAGATTTAATGAAACAGCAAAGCTAATGTTGATAATACTAATGCCAATTATATATTGGCATTAAGCAGAAAAAGTTATATTCAGCCCAGTGAATGTACAGTAGTCACAAGTGGGAAACCAATCCCCAAGAGCAGAATGATGAGCAAGCCTCTCCAGAGAGGAGAAGAAGCAGAAAAAGGAAGAACAGGAAGAGGCCCTGTTTTCACCAAACTTCCCCCTTTATTGTGGACATGAGGTTTATGGGTATGAGATACACCTGTGAACCAGCTTGGGTCAGCTGGCCTGGCTGACTCCAAACTGATAATGGCCTGGAGACTGTGGCAAGCCTATGATTCTATCCAAGAAAAATCATGACACATGCCTACATAGAGAATGGGCTGACAGGGGGTGTGTACCATTCCTTTCATTTTCTTGTGCGGTTCCTGTAATACGCACATACGCAAAATGCATCTTTTGGACTGACATGTTTGAAGCTGAAATTTCATAGGAAGGGTGGGACCTTTTTATTTCATTTGCATATACTTACCCTTGAAATAGAAGTAATTTATACAGATTTCCGGGAGGACTGTATAGGTTATCCAAAGACCATCTCTCAAAGGCAACTCTCATAAAATATGCATGCCAAACATGTCTATGCTGTCACAAGCAGGTGATTTCACATGCAAAAATATGCTGTTGTAGACTACAAAAAACTAGCTGATATTCATTCAAGTAGTGGTTTACTTGTGCAGTTAATATTTACCAATTCAGCTAGGAACAGAGGAGACTATCTGGATCATCAGGTCCAGTTGCTATAAGTTCAGTCAACAGATGTAGAGTCCAGATAACTTCATAAAACACATGGCATACTCACCATGCCACAGAATGACATAAGAGACTGTTATAGGCCACTTAAAAAAGGAGAAGGAAAGATCAAGGATATCCCCAGTGTCCTAGATTCTTCTATTGTGGTTCCATGAATAGCCTTGTGGTCCTAGAAAGCCCATTTTCCGTGAAAGGGCTGTTAAATTTCTTTCCTTGGAGATTCAAAACTGGACTAGACAAGGCCCTGGCTAGTTTGAGCTGTCTGGCCCTGCTGTGAGCAGTAAATTGAACTAGATGACCTCAAGAAGTCTCTCCCAAACTAAACAACTTTTATTATACTATGGTTCTGTTCTTGTTCTCGACTACAGAACTTCTGTTTGAACTGGAGTGCTCCCATGTTTTTCTGTTAATTTGCTGTTGTCTAAGAATTATTTCAACTGTTGACATCCTTGCTTAGTTTGGGATTGCCTTTGTCTCTGATTTTTGAGCCTTAGTCTAAAACACACAGTTGGGAGAGATAAATGAGCACAGAACGAGAATAAACATTAATGTTTTCATTAGCTCATGAAAAAAGGCACTTCTGACTTATTATGTATTAAACACATCAGCCTACCTCCATGGTAATATAAGAAAAATGCACTGATGAAAGTCCTGAGGGAAGGATGAGCTCTCTGTACCTTAAGCAGTGTGACACTGTAATACTGTATATTGCTAAAATTTGAGGGCACATCTTCAGGGTTTTGAACTTGACATCAGTTCTGTTTGCTTTAAGGACAACATACACACACTCAATGGAAATATGGTTATGGAGGAGCTTGAAATCAGTCTCAACTTCCAGTTGAAACCAGTAGTAAAGTTGTTTGAATTTAGTAGAGATCAATTAGATGCTTAGCTGTGGAATTCATTAGGGACATTTTCTTGCTCTTGTGTAAGCCTGAAAGAGATCTGGTTAGCTAAACCCAACACAATGCTCTAAAGAATGATCCCATTCATCATAAGAGCAGACAGGTCCTCTCCATCAGTGAACATTTGTGCTGATAGTGTAATTCCAACTGAGCTCAGCAGAAAAGCAAGCACCCACATCTAGCTGATTTAATTTGGTAGAGCATAATTAATTAAAGTAGTATCTGTGATCTGTTAATTAAAAGAATGAAATCTGAAATTAGATTTTTGGTAAAACAGAAAATGTGGACTTGGCAAAAGTTTTGAAACTCACATAAGGCTTCTGATAAATTCACATTGGATATGCAGTTATTTGGGGGGTGGGGTAGAGGTTAAAAGAGGGTCTTTTATCTCCCCCACAAAACCATCTGTGAGCCTTTTTTTATCTGACAGGCAGTAGAAGAGGAGGAGATGTGTAGGAAAAATTAAATGTTCACATTGTTCAGGAAGAAGAAAGGCATGTGTCTTAGAAGCTCTCTTATCCAAACTTCTGCTTTTCTAAAAGCCCTATAAGCCGTATTTAGGTCGTGTCCTCTGAAGTGCATCATTTGCCTTAAGGAACTTTTTTTAGCAGAGATCTCAGCGTGTCCAATTACAGTCTGAGGGTCTGATCCAAATGTGACTGAAGTCAGTAACTTCACATTCCATCTCAGTGATTGTAGATGAGGGCGTGGAGGTCTACTGTGCAAAGCCATAAAAATATTCTCCCTTTTCAGGCACATATGATTAAAATAAATCCTTGATATATAAACAAGCACCAGCAACCTATAGAGAAGATAATGTTGAAATCCAAAGGACCACTCAATGTATTAATTCCTGCATTTATCCAGAGAATTTGTCTCATCACGCATTTTAGTTTATAGATCATTTTTACAAGTCCTTAAACATCTATTTGTTGTGTGTTTGTAGCTATTCTGAATCCTGACATCAGTGATTTTTCAAAGTAAAACGCCATGAATAGTTAAATCTATGCCATGTGATATGGAAACAGATGACCTAAAATTATACATAATACATAATTGTAAATACTGAGTATATATATAAAAGATATAGATACATGTATGTAATATACATTATTATATGTGAAAGACACAAAGCTGAATATTCTACTCTAGTAAAAGTCAGCGTTGTTCCATTATTAACATTTGGTGTTGTTCCATTAGGCAGGCAGTACAGGAAATGAAAGGGGGAAAAAAGTGGGGACGATGTTCAGTATCAGTAGCTATTTAACAAGAACATCTTTAGAAGAATTATTCCATTGAGTCTTAGAATATTTTTATAATTTCATCATGTGTCTCTATCAGGGTGGCAGAAAACAAAAAGCATATTAAACATTTTTTACAAATGCTTGAAAGTATTTGAAAATATCCTATTGGCTTTATATGCCCAAGCAGTTGTCTCTCTTGCAACCAGTCTGCATACTAGGAAATGTTATTCCATCAAGCAGTACTTTGACCCAGCATCCAGATAACTCAGAAATTGAAAAGCAAAGCCAAAAAAAAAAGAAAACAACTGTCTAAATTCAACAGAAATGTGCATATACACACACAATGCATTTCCTTATCATAAGTACTCTCACTCATCGCATATATAAGACTAACATATATTCTCACTGTCTTTGTGTACATGAGAGCAAATACACAGACACACTGTAAGACCAATGTGTCTAAAAGCTGGACATATTTCTACATACTATTCCTGTTGAAACCAAACATTTTCTTCAGTATCTTAGAGTTCAGATAAATTCAAATAATGAAAAATTTTAATCAGCCTATAAGCAAAATGATAAGGATGGGGGGTTTGAAGTACAATTTCAATAACCTATGTGGTAGTCTTCCTTTTATATATTAAGGAAAAAGTATTTTTCATCATATGTTGTGGACAAAAGGATATGGAAAAACTTCAGGTTTTGACATTGTGTTTAAATCTGATGGAAACAGATACAAATTGGCAGTTATTGATACTAATAAATAATTGTTGGATCTGTGTTAATTCCTGGGATTTTGTTTTTGATTTTGTTTTGTTTTGTCAGGAGTAAGATTAATCAGGTATTTCCAAGCTGGGATGTGGGTCAGAATGCACTAATGAAGAAATTTTCTTTTAATTTCATAGCCTGGAAGTGTTCTCAGTATATAAAAGAAAATTATTTTTCTCTAAGTATTTAAAAAAAAAATCACACTTTTAAACTGATTTCCCTAAATTCAATTTTATGATTAAGAAAAACATTATCTCTAATTAAAGTAGATGAAAGCTGCTTAGTGTTATCCAATTCCAGATTTAAATCCTTGTGTTTTCCACCTACTGTTTGAAGAGTCTCTCTAGTTAAAATTTGTTCTTTCAGTCTGAAAATATGTGGCATATGACACAGACCTCTAGTTTATCAACAATCATGGTTTCTAGTGCCTTAATAATATGCAAATATTATGTAGTGACACTTCTCATGATGAGATGAATTGCAACGTCTTCTGAGCTGAGTGACCTCATATTCTGGAGGCAGAGCAGGCCAAAGGGTTGTCAGAGCCAAGTTTGTCCCTGCTACCTGCACCTTGGGCACCAGAAGTATGCCTCAGACACAACTTAAGATGTGTTCAGTGATCTGCAGGCTTTTAATGACTTCAATACTAGCAAATGAAACAGGCCAAGGCCTCTTCTTTGGTCTACCCCATAGCAGAATGGCCTCATCCTGACTGCCAATAGACCCTGGCATATGTTCTTTCCTCAGCTGTACCTTGTCTTTGCCAGAGAGTAGTCAAAATCAGTAGAGATAAACACATCAGAGCTTGCCTACATTTTCCAGTCCCAGTCCTAGTCTACCAATATAGGCAAAGGCTGCCTTTAACAACGCACTTCTTTCCTGAATTTTCCTGACTTTGTATATAAATATAATAAGAAAATCTGCTCCATTAGAAACAATCACTTAAAAATTACAAAGTAAGATCTTTTAAAACTCTTCAAAATGATCTCATTTGTTCCACTACTCACTGAAGGATGCTACGAAACTCCCTAGTATATGATCAGTGGTGGTCTGAAGGGAACAAGTGAAAAGAGGTAGATGGGCAGATGAATCCTTTGGATGGTCGGTGATGCTGGAGGGTTGTTGCCATTCCTTTCCATCAATCTACAGGCAACAATCTCAGTTCCTCTGCAAGGTCCTCAACCGAAAAATGTGTGATGTTTTTAATTACACATACAGCTGTAGCATTTTAAAGAAACTGCCTCCTATCTCTGACCTTAAATGAAGGCGAGCATACAGCCACAAAGGACAGACTTTAATGATGCAAATTGCTCATAGTCTGCTCAGTGACTTTGTATTATTGTATTTTTTTTTTCATTTCCTTTTCATAATTTGTGAATCCTTTGCTGTTCTAATTCCTTCTTAGACTGAGCAAAGCTAACAAAAATAATAGGTGTTCCAAAAAAATGTATGGAACAGAAATGTATGTGTGTGTGGAGCAAGATGCAGCATGAGGCAAAAGTTTCTTTTCTCTCAGAATGACTTACTTACTTATTGAGGTCTTTTATTCATGGAGAACATCACCACCACCAAAGAAAAGTAAAAATAAATCCTCACCATTCTCTGCAACTGAATGCTAGAGTGTATGTGCTGAAAATAACACTATTCTATAAAGATCAATGCTGGTTTTGGTTTAGTGGGGTCTTTTCTGGTGAAATGTAATAGGCAACAGGTAAAATGAAATGGTTAAAGCTGATAGGCAAGTCATCTTGTAGCAAACACTTGAAATATATTATACTAAAACTCCAGAGTAGAGGAAGGTTTAGAAACCAAAACTGGGATCCATTTTAGATCCTAAAATTTTGCTATTGAAAGCTTTCTGAAGTGGAAGTTGAGTGAAATAGCCCTGGTTTTGCTCTCAACCCTAGTCCTTAGTCCTGGACAGCCTTCCTCATCACAGTTGTGCATCACAACTGTTTGTACAAACATGCAATGAAGCAGGTCAAGAAACTAGAGGATGAAAAATAGCCTTCCCTTAACCTTTTTTTTTCCTGGGTGTTATGCCATTTACACTCAAAAATGCGCCATCCTTACATGTTTCTCATCAAAGACCTGATAACAAAGAAAGAATCAGAATACTTTGAAGCTGAAGTGGTAGAAGTGAAGAAGTGATAGGCCTGAAAATGTAGGAGAAAAAGTAATGCAGAAAAGTAACCTGTTTTCTGTACCTTTACATGAAAGCAATCAGAAGGCTTTGGTTTGGACAAATACAGTGACATTCTGAAATTTTCTGCAATTATTGGATATGGCTATAAACTTGTATTTATGCTTAATCTGAGCAAAATTTTTCAGGAGAAAAAGCCTTCTTGCATTGAAAAACTATATTACCAAGCATCAGTTTTGCACAGACAGGACTCCATTGACATTAAAAGGAAGCCAGTTTGTGATTGTAGTTACTTAATTTCCAGCACTTTCCATTGATTTCTGTGAGAGGCTGCCGAAACTGTAGAGACCTATGGTCAAAAAGAGTAGTTTGCTTGGTCATGTTTTGAGGTTGCCAGGCATCTCTTTGAACAAAACAGGTCCTCCAAAAACAATAGAGATGAGGACATCCATTGCAATTCTCACTGAAGAAATAAATATGCGGCTAAGATAAGAAAGACGTGGTCCTGTTGGAGCGAGTCCAGAGGAGGGCCATGAAGATGATCAGAGGGCTGGAACACCTTTGCTGTGAAGACAAACAGTTGGGGTTGTTTGGCCGCAGGAAGACCTTATAGCAGCCTTCCAGTACCTAGAGGGGACCCTACGAGAAAGCTGGAGAGGAACTTTTTACGAGGGCTTGTAGGTGTCAAGGGGTAATGGCTTTAAACTGAAAGAAAGTAGATTTAAATTAAATATAAGGAAGAAATTCTTCACTCTGAGGGGGGTGAGATGTTGGAACAGCTTGTCCAGAGAAGTTGTGGTGCCCCTTCCCTGGAAGTGTTCAAGGACAGGTTGGAAGGTTGGCTGGGGCTTGTCTGTCACCCAAGTCTGATGATGTGTGGAAGGTGTTAGTTTGACACAGAGGACACAAACATAAAGGTCTGCCGATGCCTATCCCTATGCTTTTGAAGGAAAAGCTTCTTTCTGAAGATGATAAGTGCAGAAATATGTCACCTCATTTTATTGAAACATTACTTCTCTTTGCAGGTATCCATGCAGAAGGGAGTCTATGTCCAAGGTCCAAGTACATTCCCTTCCAAACCTCCCTTCAGCTCCACAGGGTTTGGGTCACACTGAGGGGTCTGAAGTAGAGGTGTGTATGGTCCATACACCAAAACTGTGTTCACCCATTGGAACAGTGTGTCTCTTTACACTGATCACTGAGATGAACTTGTGGTTTGCACTGATCCCCTAAATTGAGTTTGGGCACTTTTAATAGTTTGTCCTAGCTCAAAGGGATGTAAGATATCATACTAACATTAAACAGTATGGATGCCTGGGACCTCGTACTCAATCCTGTGCTTGCATACTTTATTATTACAAAGAAAGCTGAGGTTGTTTCCAGCAGGAGGAGAGACGGAAGAAGCTCGTTTGCAGGAGAATGTTTTCTCTCTTTAATTCTAATGTTTCTGGCTATTTTTATGTACAGTTGTTAGTTTTCAGACTGATGAGAAGGAGTCTCATTTGTACAGATGGGAAATGCTTATTATGCTAATAGTGTTCTGCATTGTTAGCAGAGATTATTAGACAGAGATGTTAGAAATGCCTCTAGTGGAATTAAGTAGGTGACAAGGTAAAACGAAGAGATAAATGACAACAGTGATTAGGAAGTGGATTGTTCTGAACACAACACTGCAAAGGAAGAGGGGAAAGGAACTATGCTTATAACAAATTGTTTAATAAGTGATGTATTTATGAAAAAGATATATAAAAGATACTTTACCTAGATGATACCAAACACTTCTCCTGAGATTACATGTGATGTTGAATATAGAAAAAGCTGAGAGAAATGTCAAAATGGTCAGCAAGGAGGAAAAACAGAACACCTGAAAGTAAGTAAACCACAGGCAGGCTTGTGTTTTATAATGGATATATTCTGCCAAACAGCTGTATTATGTATGGCCAATGATATATTTTAACTTGCAGTGTAGTGAGATATGCTTTTTATCTCCTCTGAATTTGTAATAAATCAGGAAAATACAACATTAAAGATAGTCATACAGACTGCATAGTCACACCAGTCTCCCACATTACATTGAAATCTGCTGCTCTTTGGCATGTTGTTTCTATACCTAAATCCATTGTTCCAGATGAAGGATCAGAATTTGTGACTGCAGTCTGAAACATAGGCATTTGGCTTTGTTTCTGAAGCAACACATGTCAGCAGCCTAACTATACTGTAAACTTGTACTAAATGCTTGATGGGAATCAATGCTCATTTATAAAGCGCTATTGCAGCATTGCGGTTTGATATGGCAGAACTAGTCATGGTAAATAAATGATTCAAGGAATATGGCTTTTTTCCTTGTCCATGAATCAGCAGTGAAGCAGTCCTGCCAATACATTGATTATTCTTAATTATTTAGTATGGGTAAAAGCTTTCCTTGTTGTGTCAATTACCATCACATGGCATGTTCAAACATTTATCATTTTGACTGTTCACACTTGCAGTATGTGACAGATCGTTAAAGTTTCTGGAGTCGTTTCGACTCTCTCATCATATGCCTGTAACTTCCATGAGAGGCAGAAGAATGATGAACAGCAAATAGTTACAGTCGTTAACTGATAACAAATGTTCTTGTTTGTATTCAAACTTCCCTGCTTTTGTACCTGGCAGCAATGTAATGATTACTTTTTGCATCCTGAGATTGAATATATGTTAAGCAGAGAATTCTGATGGGACAAATGCTGCTTCCTTCGATTTAATTCTGTGTAATATCTGTGGCTTCCTAGTAGAGATAATCATGAATGCAAAGGCTTATTGACCAAATATCTTGCCCTGACTGGTCAGAAAATGGATTCCTAAATATTGTCCGAGGTAGGTGTTTGCTGATTTCCAGAACCACCAAAGAACCTTATGCACCAGCTGGCTTTATTTCCTCCTGTTCTTATTGTGTTACAGAATCACAGAATTACTGTGGCTGGAAAAGACCTATGAGGTCATCAAGTCCAGCCTATGACCCAACACAGCCACATCAGCTAGACCGTGGCACTATTAGTACCACATCCAGCCTTTCTTTAAACACATCCAGGGACGGTGACTCCACCACCTCCCTGGGCAGTCCATTCCATTGTCTGATCACCCTCTGTCAGGAAATGCTTCCTGATATCCAACTGAAACCTCCCCTGGCTCAGCTTCAGGCCATCCCCTCTCGTCCTGTCACTGGTTACCTGGGAGAAGAGCCCGACCCCCACCTGACTACAACCTCCCTTCAGGCAGTTGTAGAGAGCGACAAAGTGCCCCCTGAGTCTCCTCTTCTCCAGGCTAAACAACCCCAGCTCCCTCAGCCTCTCCTCATAAGACTTTCCTTCTAGTCCCTTCCCCAGCCTCGTTGCTCTCCTCTGGACCCGCTCCAGCACCTCAATGTCCTTCTGGAAGTGAGGGGCCCAGAACTGTGCACAGTGCTCGAGGTGAAGTCTCACCAGTGCTGAGTACAGGGGGAGAATCACATCCCTAGTCTGCTGGCCACACTATTCCTGATACAGGCCAGGATGCCATTGGCCTTCCAGGCCAGCTGAGCACACTGCTGGCTCATGTTCAACTGGTTGTCACCCAGCACTCCCAGGTCTCTCTCCACCAGCTGCTCTCCAGCCACTCCTCCCCAGGCTGTAGCGCTGCCTGGGGTTATTGTGGCCAAAGCGCAGGGCCCTGCACTTGGTCCTGTTGAACTTCATACCATTGGCCTCGGCCCATCGGCCCAGCCTGGCCAGGTCCCTCTGCAGCATCTTCCTACCCTCTGGCAGATCAACACTCCCTCCCAGTTTGGTGTCATCTGCAAATTTACTGAGGGTAGACTCAATCCCCACATCCAGGTCATCAGTAAAGATGTTGAATAGGACTGGGCCCAGTACTGATCCCTGGAGTACACCACTGGTCACCGGATGCCAACTGGATGCAGCACTGTTCACCACCGCTCTCTGGGGCCAGCCATCCAACCAGTTTTTAACCCAGTGAAGGGTGCACCTTTCCAAGCCATGGACTGCCAGCTTTTCCAGGAGAATGCTGTGGGACACTGTGTCAAAGGCTTTGCTGAAGTCAAGGTAAACCACATCCACAGCCTTTCTCTCATCCACTAGGCAGGTCACCCAATCATAGAAGGATATGAGATTGGTCATACAGGACCTTCCTTTCCTAAACTCATGTAGGCTAGGCCTGATCACCTGGTTATCTTCTATATGTTGCATGATGGCATTCAGGATGAACCTCTCCATAACCTTGCCAGGCACCAAGGTCAGGCTTACAGGCCTATAGTTCCCTGAATCCTCCTTCCAGCCCTTCTTGTGGATGGGAATCACATTGGCCAACCTCCAGTCATCTGGGACATCCCTTGTTAGCCAGGACTGGTGATAAATGATGGAGAGCAGCTTAGCCAGTTCTTCTGCCAGCTCCCTCAGCACCCTAGGATGAATCCCCTCCGGACCCATGGACTTGTTGGGATCTAAGTGGCACAGCAGGTCACTAAGTACTTCCTCCTGGATTACAGGAGGGGTATTGCAAAGAGCAATAAAAAGAGTCATCTCCCATGAGGAGGTGCCCAGGATATAGAATTATGCTCAGTTCTTTTTGGTGGTTGATTTGCAGGGAAGAGGAGAGGGAAAACCTTTTCTACTGAAAAACAGTTCAGAACGGATGTGGATGTATGTGATTTTACATGATAGTGTAGATGTAAACTGTTGTAAGCAAGGAGGAATAACCTGTGTCCTGTTATGAGAAATTCTTTATTCTTCTCCCTTCTAACACTGAAGATCAGGCAAGGAAAGTTAATTGAGTGAGCCAGTAGGAAAGGATGGTCTCTCTGACAGGAAGAAAGTAGGATATATTTCTTTTGGACTGGGAAGTTCTTGTTTTGAACACTATCTGTTTCTATGAGACTACTTAGTGAAGTTGGGCTGTTTCTGATAAAAGAAGAAAAGATATTTAACATGAGGGCCTACACAGAGTCTTTCAATATTTCCTTAGTTATAAGCAGCTGTTTGCTGTGTCTCCCTGAAGAGAGCAAGGTGATCTCTTGATTGGTTTGCAACAGCTATAAGGAGGAGCAAAGCTGCACTGTGAAGAATATTTCTGCATGACAAGTGTCTCCAGAGATCCAAGTTGCCTCTGACCAGGCACATTTTTGCAATACAATCAATTATTGTCTTATTTTACAAACATCTGAAACAGCCTTACAACTTTTTTTTTTTAAGTTGAGAATAGACACAATGTCCTCTTTTTCCTAGTCAGCCCATTCCCACACCGTCACAAAAGCATTGTCATCAGGCTGAGCCTCCAACTGTGACTCTGACCTCTGTCCTTCCTGGCCAGTAAAAACATCAGTCAATACTTGAGATCCTGACAAACAACAGGCTTTGATGAGAGTACTCTAAAGCCTCTAACGCTCCAAAACTCTGGTCACTTAAAAAAAAAAAAAAAAAAAAAAAAAAGGCATCCCTGGATGGATTCCTGGACAATATGACTCTCAAAAAAACCCACTCAGTCTATTTCTTTTGTAAATAAGGTGACTGAGAGGTTAGTATAATGCTATCCCAGTCAGTTCACTTTCTTCTTTCTCTATCTTCAGATATACATAGAGCACAGACAGCAATTATTTTGGGAAAACTCTGACTGAAAAAATTTGTGGATTCTTATCAGGGAAAAACAACAAAACATATTTGGATAAGGGAATCTGAATTGAAATGACAACATTTAAATCTGGGCTGGTTTTACTACTATGTTCCATTGACCTGCTAAGTTGCCTTCTCAAAGTTTTGTTTCAGGTTATCTTGGAATATCTGGAGATTCATGGAAGGAAATAGAATATGAGGAATACTGGATACTTTAGTAACTAGCTCAGGTACAATGAATTCTTAAATGGACCCAAAGTGAAACATAGTGATTCAGTTCAATAAACTAGACTTAAACATCTCAGTAGTGTAATGTTGTTATATTGTATTTTTAATTTTTATATTAGGTTATTTCTGTTCCATTAAAGAGCAATTTTTGTAATTTTGTATTCATCACAGGAGAGTAAATATTATGCAAAAGAAAAAAATCCCATTTATACTTATCAATTTCAGACCTGGCAACAATTATGCATACTTTTTCACTTTTCAGATTCATTTATTGTATTTAAAAATTAAACAGTCAACCTGGAAAACTCTACTTAATAGAATAAACAAGCATACATAAAAACCATCTGATAATATTTACCTGAATTATTGTATTTTTTAATAGATCTTGACATCAGCTGGCAGAATAAATGTATTGTGTTTACTTGGGTGGCCAAGTGCTTACTTTGCCACTAGATAAGTAGTAGATGACACTGCTTCTCTGGAGTGAGAGAAGAGCTAGAGTAAAGGCTCAGTTGTCCCATGATGGGGACCACAGGATCCCTTAATGAAAGTACAAATCTAATTGCATGTTCTTCTCCCTGTATTCAATCAGTGTAAGCACTGGAGAGGTATTGGCACTTGCATGTGTGCTGTTCTGCTGGTGAGGTATTTTTCATTGCCTCCAGAAGAGCTCAGAGTAACTACGCTCCTAATCCAGCTGTGTCAGATAGGAGCCTTCACACAGATGAACCACACAGATTGCCATCAGCCTAAATTTGAATGTAGATCTGCATAAGAAACACAGTTTCTGGCTAGTAAAACTCTTCAGACATATTTCTGTATTGTTCACTCTCTTTTGGGATGGTCAGGGATCTTATAAAGAACAGAAAGGAATGAAAATGAAACATGAGGTAAGGGATTTATGTTCAAATCCCTGCTCTGAACAAGCACACTGTGATGAGATAAACCACTGATTTGCAAAATAGTGAAAGGTAATTCATGAGCCAGTGTGAACATGTAGTTTTCCTGCTTTGTTCTATACCAGTTCCCTAGGGCTTCAAAATTTGAATAAAAGTTTCTGACTTTCTGCCTGCTGTCGTTAAAATTTTCTGTGAGCTGTTTTTCTCTTTTTGAGGTTTTACCTCTCCTCTATGATATCGGAGCATTTGGGGAGTACCTTCTACCAGAAGAGAGCTGTAATTTCACTTTCACAGAGCTGTAATTAAGCTATGAGTAAGGAAAACTATAGATGTCAGTATTTTCAATTTAAGCAACGATATTTTTTCCTTGTATTTTTACTTCATGCAAAATTTCAGAATTCATGATGTATCATCAGTCTTTTTGTTTCTTAAAACACCTTTGAATCCTCATGAAAATTGGAACAATGTATCTAGATTTCTTCTCCAGCCTGCAGGAAAGGAAAGTAGAGGCATGACAAAAAATGCAATGTCTAATTTTAAACATTTAGTAAATTTTCAAATGTAAAACCAGGTAGAGTATGAAGTAGATTAATACTTCTCTTTGCAGTAATGTATAACTGAAATGAAATACTGCTTCTGTAAGTGTAAGAAAACCAGAATTTTTCATAGATTTTTGTACTAAAAACTCTGAAGAAATTGCTGTAATGATGTAGAGTAACTTCATAACTTTGGATTTTGCTGAATTAATTCCTACTTGAACAAGAGTATAGCTTGTAGAAAAGAATCTAGTATCAACTAACATCCTTAGCAATGCTTAAATAACAGGATTGTAACTACATTATTCTAAGAAATGAAGGCAAATTCAGTAATGACAAGCTATGCTACACATACTGTCACAAGTGCACCAAAATATATCCAGCTCTTTAAATGTTACTGTAGAACAAATCAAATTTTAAAAGTATATATGAAATATATTATTTCCTTGTTTTCAATTCTGTAGGGTTTTCTTTAAACATATTTAAAAAAAATCAGATCAATTCCTTCTAACCAGAGATATTAGCTCCTGTCCTCTAAAACAGTCATGGCCACATTCAAGAGACTTCCATGACAGGATCATTTTGTAGGGTATATAGTATGACTTCAGTGAAAGCAACTTACACATGCGAACTCTTCCCAAAGTAAAAAAAAAAAAAACAAAAAACAAAAAAACCCCAAAAATGCAAGCAACCAACCAAAAAAATTGAAAAATAAAAGTTGTGCATAAATGCACAGATTTTGATTGCTCTCAGCAAATTAAGTTCCCAGTGTTAGGAATGTTTTATTACTGTTTACAGTGAATATGTTTAAAGTCAGTCTGGTAGAAGTGTTTAAAATAACAAGATAGACATGAGAAAGTTAAGTGTTTAGTAACACGTTGCCTAAGAATACCAGGAGCCTTACAGTAATATGAAAGTATTTGACAGCTATTATTCCTCACTTAGGAGCAGTTGCTCACCCCAGGAGCAATGAACAGACAAATCATATGGTATCGTGTTCCTTCTTGGTTGACCAACTTCAGGAGCCCATGGCTAACTGCATGGCCTCTTGTTCAGGTGCAAAAGTGTCTTTTTATTTGTTGGAGGAAGTGCACAACTGAATACAGAGGTGAAAGGGAGGCCATTTCTCTTCTCTTCTCTTCTCTTCTCTTCTCTTCTCTTCTCTTCTCTTCTCTTCTCTTCTCTTCTCTTCTCTTCTCTTCTCTTCTCTTCTCTTCTCTTCTCTTCTCTTCTCTTCTCTTCTCTTCTCTTCTCTTCTCTTCTCTTCTCTTCTCTTCTCTTCTCTTCTCTTCTCTTCTCTTCTCTTCTCTTCTCTTCTCTTCTCTTCTCTTCTCTTCTCTTCTCTTCTCTTCT